>CM065681.1:62496022-62704157 GCA_017654935.2 Phymorhynchus buccinoides | reverse complement strand
CGCCATGCTTGAAGTTGTTTCCCTTGACCCATTCGATGCAAGGGAAATCACTCTCCAAGACAAGCTTGTGCTGGTATCGCGATAAATAAGTACCTGTCATGAAATATCTACCTCTCGCATACGAGCTATAACCATCCAACCTTAAAGGCCCATACGCTTCTCGTAAATAACGTGCAGAATGATGCAAAATCGATCTGGATTGTAAACTCTGACATTATTCAAAGTCACAGACAAGCATAAAACTGAACGCAATCATACTGTTAACTCAAAGTTAACAAAAATGCGCTGACCTTTTTTCTTCTGTGTACTCTGCTATCTTGAAATCTCGTCATGGGGCAATTAGCTCAAATGACGCAGCTAAGGGTAGTCAGTCGGCCTAGTTTAGTAGTAGTCCAGGCGAAATTAAGCTTGACCTTGTTTTGTGATATATATTATGTTTTTAAGTCGATCTAACATGATTTGAGGGTGCTGAATCTAAATCCGTTGGAGGCCAAGTTGTAAAAGTTGGGCATTTTGAGCTATGACGAAATATTCAAAATGGCCACTATGGGACTCTAAAGAACTGTTAAAACATGCACTTACTGTAATTATGGTGTATCTAATGCTTTTATTTGTAAGAAAAATAGTATAGTTTGCTGAAATGATTCAAACTATGTTAAATATATTTCCTATTTTCTACTTATTAGCCCCCAGCCACTCTGTGGAGAGGGCTATCACGATTTTGTGTCCTTTCATTTGCCTGGCAATTATCTTAAGAACAATGTCACAGGATCACTTCAAATTTGTGTGCTACTATTTTAATGAAGCTGATGTGCCCCTCAGTATACCTTATTGACCTTGACATTTGACCTTGAGTATGTGATTTTAATGTATCCACTATACTTTTTCAACTTTTGCACTGCTGTGGTAAAATAAGCTATGGTTTTTTTTCCCTAAGCTAATGTGTATAGAGACTATTGAATTCCTGATACCCATTTTATTAAACGTTTCTTCTTAAATGCTTGACCTTGAATTTGCATTGAATATTTTAACTTTTTGTTTTTATTTGTTTTAAATCTTTGCAGTAATGGTCTCATAATTGGTGCATTAACCAATTTATAGGTGGGATGAAAGTGCCGACGTGCAATGAAATGTTGGTCATTTACCAACCTATAAAATAAAATATAATATCGACACTGATCGCAGTGTTGTTCTGCTTGGCGCTTAACAACAAAGGCCAAGCGTTACGATGAAGGCTAGAGATGTCATCGGTACTTAGGTTAGCATCTATATAACCATAAGCTCATGTACCAATTATGAGACAGTTACTGCAATGATTTAAAATATATTAAAGCAAAAAGTTGAAATATTCAATGCTAATTCAAGGTCAAGCATTTCAGATGAAAGGTTTAGGCATAAAACAGGCATCCTCCACAAACCTTAGCTTAGAAACATTTTACGACAGCAGTGCAAAAGTTGAAAAAGTATAGTTGATACAATAAAATCACATACTCAAGGCCAAAGGCCAAGGTCAACAAGTCATACTTAGGGGCACATCAGCTTCATTAAAATAGTAGCACACACATTCGAAGTGATCCTGTGACATGGCTCTTAAGATAATTACCAGGCAAATGAAAGGACACGAAATATCGTGATAGCCCTTTCCGCAGTGGCTGGGGGCTAATAAGTACTAAAATAGGATATAGTTCACATAGTTTGAATCATTTCAGCAAATTATTCTATTTTTCTTACCAAAAAAAGCATTAGATACAAAATAATTACGTTAAAGTTCTCTAGAGTCCCATGTCGGCCATTTTGAATATTACGTCATAACTCAAAATGCCCAACACTTACAACTTAGCCTCGGACGGATTTTGATTCAGCACCCTCAAATCATGTTAGATCAACATAGAAACCTAATATATCACAAAACAAGGTAAACTTTATAATTTCGCCTGGACTAGAACAAGAAGAGAGGAACTTGAAGGTGTACAACTTAGCGTCATAATAATAATAATACGTATCCTCTGACAGCGTTACGTCATAAGCTAGGTCTGAAAGTGTCCCAACAAGTTCTATTATTAAAAACGGGCCACAAACAGGTAAAATCATTTGTCTTCAAATAGTTCAACATCAGTCACAGGTGCCGTATTGATTTCCCCTAATCTACGTCACGCCAAATGGATTATCGCACAAATCCCATTTTTGGTGAGATTCAATGGCAGCTGGCAAATCTGCCACAGGAGACCGATTTTTGCGAAATAAAAGTGTGTGCGTTCACTTTATCTTGAAGAATGTGACATAAAAGGTAGGTTACATAGATACAGTTTGTATACTGTGTCTATGTGTAGTAGGAAATAATGCTGAAACGTTTTTAGGTCCGAATGGAGATGCGTATGGTCCTTTAACCCTATCCCTAACCCTAACCCTATCCCTAACCACGGAAAGAACAAGAAATAGAGCAGGAGGGTGTAAATCTACATATTTGCCGAGAAATCGATGTACAAAGCCATGCACTTAGTTTCGTACAATTCACAATGGCGGACAAACAAACGATTCTGATTGGCTAGGGGTACTTATTTGATAGAGGTAGGATATCATCTTCACACTGGCATCACCCACAATGGCACACACACACACACACACACACACACTCTCTCTCTCTCTCTCTCTCTCTCTCTCTCTCTCTCTCTCTCTCTCTCTCTCTCTCTCTCACACACACACACACACACACACACACACACACACACACACACACACACACCGTGACATACACATAGGCCTACTACTGCACACACGCGCGCATACACCCACACTAATACAACAACGTTGCAACGTACAGTAGGCTACGCTCAATCTTGATAGCTATCAAGTCAAAGTGTGCACACACATTAGCGCATTCACACAAACACTGACGCCAAACATGGTTGGATAGAGAAGTCACACACACACAGACACTGACACACACTGGACACACGCACGCACGCGCGCACGCACACACACACATAACACAGAGAGAGAGAGAGAGAGAGATCCACGCACGCACGCACTCACGCACGCCACACACGCCACACACACACACACACACACACACACACACACACACACACACACACACACACATTTAACATAAGAAGCATACAACAGAAATACGGCAAGTGAGAGGAGAGAAAGAAAGAGTGACTGAGCTTCATTGAAGGAGGGACAGATGCCGGCGTTAGAGATTGTAGATTTGAAGGCGGAGAGGGAGGGTCGCTGACGGAGGGAGAGAAGAAGTTTATTCCCGGAGGTTGGTCCTGAAACAGCAAAAGAGCGCCGACCAATAGTTGAAAGTTTATGGAGATCTGGAGAGAGAGAGAGAGAGAGAGAGAGAGAGAGAGAGAGAGAGAGAGAGAGAGAGAGAGAGAGAGAGAGAGAGAGAGTCTGAAACTGAACGTAGTGTGTGAGCTGGCATACAGATGGAAATATAATCGCAGAGGTTGAGGAAGCAGAGTGATGGAATGATTTAGAGCAAAGGGTATTTATAGTTTATATTCAATTCAATATGCGACAGATATATAGCCAGTGCAGAGAACAGAGAAGATGGCTAACATGATCGAACTTTTTCTTCCTAAGGCCAAGACGAACAGCTGCGTAAGACGGGGTAAAAAGCGCATGGGCGGGTAAGAAGCCCACCACAATTATCTCATGAAATAAAGAAAATTTCAGTCAAATTTGCCCATGAGACGAATGCTAGACATTAACGCTCGTCTCATGGGCAAAATGAGACTGAAATTTGCTTTATTTCATGAGATAATTAGGGTGGGCTTCTTACCCGCCCATGCGCTTTTTACCCCGTCCTCCCCTATGAATACGCTGGAGACAAGATAGAGAAGAAGCTGGTAGACCAGAAAGAAGAGCATTAGTACAATAGTCAAGACAAGATATAGGATGAGGGAAGCCGTACCAAACTTTGCTGTGGCTTCATGTGTGCGCGTGCGTGCGTGTGCGTCAGTGTGTGTGTGTGTGTGTAAGTGTGTGTGTGTGTGTGTGTGTGTGTGTGTGTGTGTGCGTGCGTGCGTGTGTGTGTGTGTGTGTGTGTGTGTGTGTGTGTGTGCATATATACTTGCCGCAGCCAACTGAACTGATCCCAATGAAGATGGTTCAGTAATCCTAATGTTTCAATGAGATGGTGTCCGTCATTTCATTTCATCCAGATATCTCAGTCATTTTTAATGTACATTAACGTCTTGAACGACCAAAAACGACATTTTTGTTCTTCTCGACTATCACAGGGACGTTATGATACTAAGTTATGTGAGCTTTATGCTCGTTAAATGAACTGAGCCTCCATACAAAATAAGTTGTGGTATTTAGAAAGTCATATACTGTACCAGCCTTTAATTCTACGGTAGACACCAAGTATCATCATCGTTTCATTCCTCTTCTTAATTTCTTCGTCATCATCGTTCATTACTTGAAATAACAAACCAGTTGTTGTTTTTGTCCCTACTGCAAGCATTTGAAGAGAGCATGTTGAAGAGAGCATGGTACCATACAACCTCTGTGACGTTCTCTGCTGTCTACGCAAGTGATGGATGACATCACAGAGGGTGAAGCTTTGCTGTGACCTGGCTCACACAAGGTCACTCTCAACGGTGACAACTAAACCACCGTTTCCTTCCACGCTGTGATGCGCTGCGTCTTTCTTTTCCTTTGCGAAATAATGTAACGTAGCTAAGCCTCGGGCATAGCACAATGAGCAACTTAGGACGCGCATTTGACCGCCAGAGGGCAGTCAAACCAGTAGGGGCTTATCGCGCGATATTCTTAGTTGGGCGTAGTGAGAGAGAGAGAGAGAGAGAGAGAGAGAGAGAGAGAGAGAAGTAGATGGACTTCCCTCTCTCTCTCTCTCTCTCTCTCTCTCTCTCTCTCTCTCTCTCTCTCTCTCTCTCTCTCTCTAAGAATATCGCGCGCTAAGCCCCTACTGGTTTGACTGTCCCCTGGCGGTCAAATCATCGTCCTAAGTTAACCATTGGCTACTTTCCTAGTTCCTATACTGGTAAACTGAAGAGTGTGTGTGTGTGTGCGTGTGCGTGTGTGTGTGCGTGCGTGTGCGTGTGCGTGTGTGCGTGTGCGTGAGTGCGTGCGCCCGCGCGCGTGTGTGTGTGTGTGTGTGTGTGTGTGCGTGCGCTTGCGTGCGTGCGTGTGCGTGTACGTGCGTGCGTGAGTGCGTGAGTGCGTGCATGCGCGTGTTTGTGTGCTTTTAGTGCATCAACAAAGTAGGGCCTCAAGTTAGTCTTTAGAAGACGGGGAAATGAAGCCCAAGTAAGAAGGGGTTTTTTTTGGTGGGGGACATAGTGTCCACAACTCAACTGCGTTATTTGTAGCTAGCATACCATTCTTTAGGCTAAGTCCGACGATGCAATCACTCACTCTTTCGCAAGAGTGTTCACCCATTCTCACAGCGTGACAGAGCTACCAGGTGCATGCGAGAGGAAGCATCGTCGGACAAGGCCTTGAAGCCAAGACTCTCATTCGTGGCAGATTCAAAGCGGACTGGGTCCACAAAAAACTACCAGGCTACACAAGGACCCAATCCGGACACTGGAGAGGAGATATCAAACCACCATCTTTCGCCTGCGCCAGGGCACTGTGGCCTCCGCGCATACCTACGAAGGATTGGGGTCGCAGACTCATCCCTTGTGTACATTTACACACGGGAACCTAAGTAAAAGTAAAAGACAGTAAGAAATGAGCGGGTGCTTGTTTGTGGATTGTGGACATGGTTTCCGCGTGTAAATGCCCAAAGGCTACAAGTAACGATGCCTACTTAAGCTTTATGAAAAGTGATTAAATGCTAATAAAGAAAGATATTCCCAACTCAGTCGCCCTGTCCCCCTCCATCCCTAGCCTACCCCCTCCCCCCCCCCCCCCCCCCCCCCACCTGCGTGCGCATCTCGACCCTTCCAACGGAAGTGTCGCCATCTTAGTCAGATTTGTGTGTAAACAGCATCGATCTGGCATTTTTCAAACAAAGTTACTGACTAAGATGGCGGTCTCCCATAATATGGCACGCTCCTTGTGGCCGGATATGACGACACGTGGGTACAAGCCATAGTCCGTGTAACGTCCTCCGGCCTGGAACAGGTAGGGCCTACATGTGGGACATTTACATGTATATTCATAAAGGTAGTGGGACGATCCTGGAGGTACTGCGATACCAGGAAAGTCACTATGATTTTGAACAATAAATTGATCCATTAACAACCATCAACCTACCCCCTCCCTTAACAAATCTTCTTCGTTCTATTCGTGAATATTTCTCTTCAGAGGTGACTTATTAGGGTTTACAAGTAATATAAACTTAACACACTACAACGCGAACGAACGCATGCAGGGAAAACTCGAGAAACGTTTTACGCCCCTAGTATAACAAATGACTTCGAGGAGGGGGGGGGGGGGGGGGGGAGAGAGAAGTGTGTAGAGCAGATGGCATAAACAAAACAAAGCTGTCCCCAGCCGTGTAGTTGGCATGATTTACGACGCGTCATCGCCAGAGTGACACTATCACAAGGTCCCGAAATGACGACACGCCTTACAGAGTGGTGAGGGAGAACGCGTCACGTAGTGTGGAAAAGCTGTAGTGTAATGCGTGCAGTTGCAGGGTGCGTATTAAATTTTGCTTTTGCCTTGCGCAGTGTTTTTCTTGTGTTTACTGCTCGACGACTATAATGATATGCTGAATGTAGACCTATCACCACACTGCTGTTAACTGAACACAGAAACGGTAGGGTAAATTCCTGTTGCATGTTGTTTGAAGGTGTTTTTGTCCTTCACTTGTGTAAAGGCTGATACGATCTTCCATTACTTTAATATATCAACAGAATTTCCAAGTAGAACAGATTGCTGCTTGTATCAGTGATAATGCTTTAACCCTTTCACCGCCAGCCATATTTCAGCCAAATATTTTCATTAAATTTACCTGGGTAGAGAGCAAAATCCATCTGCAGTATTGGGGATTAGTCTGTTGCATATATAAAATAAGGTCTATCCTTACTTCCCAAAACTAAGACAATAGGGTCTTTGGATAATAGACCCCAATTTGATGCCTTTTAGTGACATAGATTGTTAAATCACTGTGGTGCTAAAATGCGACTTTGGCGGTGAAAGGGTTAAAATCAGCTAATTCTCAGGAAATTTAAATATAGGCTTATGTAAGTAGTATCAGAGAAACGTTTGTAGGGGTAATGGCTTTCATACCGAATTTAAAAAAAAAAAAGGGATAGGTAAGGGTAGGCCTACTCCGATATTTGTGTGTGTTTTAGTTTCAGTTCTTTGTATTTTTCGAGTCCAAAACAGGGGTTTTTCTGATTGCATTATTTTCCTCATGGTTTCGTTGACGAGTAAGCTGAGCTTACTGTAGTTTAAAGTTCAACTGACAACGGCAAAATAAACAGTTTGTCAGTCTGCCTATATTGAACTGGACAAAGGCATATATTAATGCCGTCACAAAGGAATGATCAATGCATCAATCTAAATGCCTAAGTAATGACTCAGCAGCAGTGCAGTGTCTCCTCGGTTGGTTGCCTCCTGATGGCCTAATATTGATTCGCTCCCCTTGGACTGCTGGTCTCGGATTCTGCGACCTGAACAAGCCGGGGTGTAGGTAGCTGCGAATTGGGATTCAGAATGAGCGGCGTGGGAGCAACGCCCCAGAAGATGGGACAGCAAAACAAAACAAAAAAGTAATGATCAATGCGTTGTACTCATTTGTTCCCGAGCAAAGTTTCGGGAACTATTGTTTTTGTTCAGTCCGTGCGTCCATGCAAGCGTCCGTCCGTCCGGACAACAAACCCAGATAAGCACGTGAGACACTGAGATGCACCCCTTTAGGTTGAACCTTGTAAGTTCCCGAGTGAAACTTCGGAACTATTACTTTTGTTTGGTCCGTGTGTCCGTCCGTCCGTCCGTCCGTGCGTCGGTGCGTGCGTCCGTCCATTCAGACACCAAACCCAGATAAGCATGGGAGGGAACTTTGCGTCCGCTCGGGTTCAGCCTTGTTTCATTTTCGTTTGTTTGTTTGTTTGTTTGCATGGACAGGTCCACAGGACAAATATGCAGACGGGCCTTCGATGAACATTACAGGGGCACCAACATATCAGATACTCTTTTAAGCAAATGAAAACCCACAGTACGACCTCTAAGCCACAGAAAATGAACTTGGCATGATAAAGAATGAAGAAGACGTAACGTTGCTGCGTAATCAATCACCATCAGAATCTAGAATTACGTTTAGGCCTACAAACACACGACCAGTTATTTATCTCTAATCGCTCGTTGCTCGTTCTGATATATCAAACAAGGCTCTGAAAATGAAATGAAGTAATGAAGAAAGATTGCAACAACAATATTTCCTATGTGAAGCCTATGCATTTTAAAGCCAGTGCTAATACACAATCAGGATATGAAAGTGAAACTATAGCCTGTAGGCCTAAAGTTGATCAAAGATGGAAATGAAAGGAAGTAATGAAGAAAGATTGCAAGAATAACATTTCTTATATGAAGCCTGAACATTTTAAAGCCAGTGCTAATACACAATCAGGATAGGAAAGTGAAACTATAGCCTGTAGGCATAAAGTTTATCAAAGATGGAAAGGAAAGGAAGTAATGAAGAAAGATTGCAACAACATTTCCTATGTGAAGCCTATGCATTTTAAAGCCAGTGCTAATACACAATCAGGATAGGAAAGTGAAAATATAGCCTGTAGGCCTAAAGTTGATCAAAGATGGCGAACATTGGGGATTATTCCTATTGGTCGGGGGCTACGGGGTTCAAGGACGATCAGATTCCTGTGCCTTCATGGATTCGACTTCTGGACCCCATGCAGAGTTCTACCCAAGACTTGACCACCCAGCCCCGTGATAAGGCCACCAAGGTGATGGTTGGATGGTTAGGGTTAACGACTGTGCATGCGTATGCGTGTGTGCGTGCGTGTGTGCGTCCATGCTCACGTGCTTAGTGTGTGTGGTTGGTGTGTGTGTGTGTGTGTGTGTGTGCGCGCGCGCGCGCGCGCGCGTGTGTGTGTGTGTGTGTGTGTGTGTGTGTGTGTGTGTGTGTGTGTGTGTGTGTGTGTGTGTGTGTGTGACATGACACCCCAATAGCAAAAATAAACACACACACACAGAGAGAGAGAGAGAGAGAGAGAGAGAGAGAGAGAGAGAGAGAGAGAGAGAGAGAGAGAGAGAGAGAGAGAGAGAGTAACAAATAAACAGGACTTCATAATGTTTGAGATCGTAGGCTAAAGGTGGTGGAGGGGTTTCATGAAAGAAGTGTAAGCTAACGATCTTTGGAGATGTTCCACAGAATTTGAAACATGCATGCAGTTATGCAAGATGTGTAAATAACAATGACATCATTACACCCCTAATTAACTCTCTCTCTCTCTCTCTCTCTCTCTCTCTCTCTCTCTCTCTCTCTCTCTCTCTCTCTCTCTCTCTCTCCAAAAACAGAATCATCCAAACGACACGACCACCCCGCAAGCCGATGACAACGACTCCACCAAAGAGGAAGACAACTCCAACCTCTGGTACATGTCTCCAGTCCTGGACAAACCAGTCATCGGTTATTACAACAGAATCACTCAATCCAATCTCTCCCTCGCCCAAACCCCTCCCCTTCACCTTAACCCTAACCTTGTCGGGGGAGGAGCTTTCCCTGGGGCTGATTATGGCGAAGACATAACAAGAGATGATAGCTGGGCCAAGGGACCAAAGCCTGGTCATCTTTCTCAAGGAGAACAAGGCATCTACAGCGAGCTTTACCCTCCCTGGATTCCCCCAAGCAGCAAACAAACCTCGCCGCCATACTTCCAATATGGCGTGGTGTCAGATCTAACCCGTTCCTATGACAACCAGCGGGACCAATCGATGGACAGCTTGTCGATGACACGTGACCGGCCAGAAGTTCTCAAGCCGGAAGAATTTTTGAATGGTCTGCAGTCAGAGGCGTATCATAATACTTCGTTGCGCTCGCCTGCTTGCGCACCCTGTGGGCGTTGCACGCGCGTGGTGACGTCACTGCTGGTGCTGATGGGAATGGCCATTGTGGGGTTGGCCACGGCGCTGACTGTGTCTGTGTTGACGCAATCAGGTGAGTGACGTAATTCATTGGGGTTATGTTTTGTCGTCAGTGTCTCCCCCTGAACTATGAACGTAACATTCCAGTCCAGATTTCAGAATAGCAGTTGCCTCCTCTGCTGTCCCCCCCTGAACTATGAACGTAACATTCCAGTCCAGATTTCAGAATAGCAGTTGCCTCCTCTGCTGTCTGGTGGTGTAAAGGTAAAGATGTGCCCCCCCCCCCCCCCCCCCCCCCCCCCTGCATTTCTCGGTTAATTGTATTTTTCCGTTTTTGCCTTTCTTACCATACATAAAGCTGTATTTTGGGAACATTTTCAGCTAATTCTCTTTTTGGAATACTAACCCTAACCCTAACCCTAGCCCTAAACCTAACCCTACCCCCCACTATGTACTGCAGTACACCGCGATTTGTCACAGTTGTGGTTCGTTGCGTTTTTCCGTCTTATAGGGTGGGGGGTAGGGTTAGGGTTTGGGCTAGGGTTAGGGATAGGGTTAGTATTCCAAAAAGGTTATTAGCTAAAAAGGTTCCTAAAATACAGCTTTATGCATGGTAAGAAAAGCAAAAACGGAAAAATACAATTAACCGAGAAATGTAAGGGGGCTAAAAAGGTTCCTAAAATACAGCTTTATGCATGGTAAGAAAAGCAAAAACGGAAAAATACAATTAACCGAGAAATGTAAGGGGGGTGGCACATCTTGACCTTTACGGAAGCTTTATTTGACTTTCACTCGTCAACAGAAAATGTGCAAGCTATGTGGGAGTCTCTTCTTGATTTTGATCTTGATGATAGGAGTATGCTTCAGCATAATATCAACAAAGCATGGGAAGAGCACCACACACTAAAAACCAACAAGATCACAACAACATAAAGCTGATTTACATTACCTGGCCAGCCAGTGCACGTTCAACGTGTTCCAGCTTGATGTCAAGTCCCAGCAGCCTACACCTAGCACTAACTTTGGATTTGAGTGGGGGGTGGGGTGGGTTAGGGGGAGCGGGCACGGAAACTAGGTAGACAGCAGCACGTACCGTAAAGACCTGGACTCTTGATGCAGCTCTGGGAGCATCAAAGATTTCAGATTTGGAAGTATAGGGGGACGACGGGGTAAAAAGCCCATGGGCGGGTAAGAAGCCCATGCCAATTATCTCATGAAATGAAGCAAATTTCTGTCACATTTTGCCCATGAGACGAGTGTTAATGTTTAGCATTCGTCTCATGTGCAAATTTGACTGAAATTTTCTTTATTTCATGAGATAATTGACATGGGCTTCTTACCCGCCCATGGGCTTTTTACCCCGTCTTGCCCTACTGTGAGCCAGCGGAATATCCTCGTCCTGACGCTGTGTCTCAAAACCCTGGTCCAGTTGGAACCCCTGTCTGGCTGACAATCACACAGAAAAACTGCCCTCTCATCATTCCAATGGTTTAATTAAACAAAGTTTGTGAACACATACCCACTGCAGCATATCATTTGTTAGATGAGTGCAAGCTATAAAGCTTATAAAACGCACTCAAACATATTAATTGCATAAGCTACGTCTGGCTGCTTCGTGAATTACCTATAACTGTAACAATATCGCTCATTATGGAAAATGTGAATAAAGAAAGAATAGCTTAACAATAGCATATGCAGTAGTCATTATTCAAATCAACACATTTTCGCACACTTTGTTGTTTCTTTTCTCCTTTCTTAATTGTTTACTACTTTAGAATCTTTAGTTCCTTCGTATTTGTATTTCTATTTTTTTACGGATGACTTGATGAAAAAAAAAGTATAGTATTTGCTTATTCAATGTTCCATCTGGAAATTTTGACTTGACTTGACATTTTTTGAGGGAAGGAAAGAAGGGGGAAGATAGTTTGGTTTGGTTACATTATTATTTTTGTTATAACAGCGCGCGCGCATGTGTGTGTGTGTGTGTGTGTGTGTGTCTGTGTACGTGTGTATATGTGTGTGTGTATCGGGGGGGGGGGGGGAGGTGAGAGAGTGCCTAGAAAGAGGGGTAGAGAGAATGTGAGGGCTACAGACGGACAGACAGACAGACAGGCAGATAGACAGACAGACAGATTGTAATTTATGGTGATCTATGCACAATGATGGGGAATAGTAGACTACACAATAATGTTGACTCTACACTGACTTGTTCTTTTTGTCTATTCTCTCCTCATCAATCACCCCCGTCACAGATACCAAGGCCAGCGCTGACATCCTCCACAGAGGATATCGTGAGTCTTCTTTGCTCCTCTGTGTGTGTGTGTGTGTGTGTGTGTGTGTGTGTGTGTGTGCGTGTGCGTGCGTGTGTGTGCGTGCGTGCGTGTGCGTGTGTGTGTGTGTGTGTCTGAGAGAGAGAGAGAGAGAGAGAGAGAGAGAGAGAGAGAGAGAGAGAGAGAGAGAGAGAGAGAGAGAGAGAGTGTGTGTGTGTGTGTGTTTGTATGTGCGTGCGCGTATGTGTTGCACGAGCATGCTTCCACGTATCGTTCTCTGCGTGTGTCCTGTATGTGTTTTGACGTGCCTGTGTATGTGTGTACCGTCTACGCAGGCACGCACGCGTTTGTGTGTATGTGTGTGCGTCGCATGGTTTAGATCTAGCATAAGCTATGTGATTGTTTGCGTTTGTGATATGTGCTTCATTGCGCACGCGCATGTGTGTGTGTGTGTGTGTGTGTGTGTGTGTGTGTGTGTGTGTGTGTGTGTGATTGTTTGTTGTGTGTGGGTGTGGGTGTTTCTGTCTGTGTGTATTCACACCTCTCTCTCTCTCTCTCTCTCTCTCTCTCTCTGTCTCTCTGTCTCTCTGTCTCTCTCTCTCTCTCTCTCTCTCTCTCTCTCTCTCTCTCTCTCTCTCTCTCTCTCTCTCTCTCTCTCTCTCTCTCTCTCTCTCTGTATTTATCACTCTGTCTGTGGGTTTTTTTCCTTTCCAGCGGTAGTTCGTGCCCACATGACATTAAAGATCCTCAACAAAAATTTCTCCTCCGACATGGACGAGCCTGGGTCAGACTCCTTCAACAACGTAGCTGTACCTTACAGTGTAGAGGTGGGTCGATGAATAGGAGGAAGAGGAGGAGGAGGAAGAGGGTAATAACAACGACAAAGACATTGCTCCTGGTGCTCTTCTTCTGATAAAGTATGACCATGATGGTGATTGTGATGATGGTGATGATGATGATGATGACGTATATTGATGATGATGATGATGAACTTCTTGGAACCACGTAGGTCTAATGCTATTCAGTTTTATAGATCATAGTCAGAAAGCGGAGTAGGAGAATAAGAATGGTGGTGAAGAAACTAATGATGGTGATGAACGTTGATGAGAAGACACGAAACAAGAATTTAGCCTATACAGGCGTGAAACTGACAGTCTTTTTAAGAGACAAACTGATAAAGATGAGAAGAGTGGAGTCCTTTGTGTGGAGGTTCGGCGTGAAGAATAAGTAAACATTTTGACATGTTAAATAAGTATTATTATCTTTTTGAAAAGATCCAAAGCATAGATAGTCAAGCTGTTAAATTGACTTTAGGGGTGCCGGTTCAGTTGTGGATAATAATATAGAAAGTGATTCTGATTTTGTTATACCTAGCCTTAAAATAGAAAAGTATTTCCATATTAGTAAAGGCTTTTCTATATTTACAGCAGAATTACATGCAATTGTGATGGCTTTAACTTACATAGCCTATGCGATACCCCGATGTGCTTTGACTAAATTCTTATTTGTGTTGATTCAAAATCTGTCTTACAACCATTGCAGCATTGGGACAATAAAGCACGAAGAGATTTATTTTTGGATATACAGTATTTTACACATTGTAGGATGATGAAGGAAGTAAATGTAAATTTTAGTTGGGTCCCATCTCATTGTGTGTTAAAATGGAATGATATAGCAGAGATAGTCTTGCTAAGCTTCGAGGTAAACAACATTGTGATAATGATTTTAATAATACCTTGACGATGTCTTCAGATGAATTTTTATTTTATTTTGGAAAAGTGTAGGCTATTCGCGATAGAAATAATGGAGAAAAGTTATTGTATTTGTCAAACTGTCCTCGCTATATTTCAAAGTTAATCACAAAGCTGAAGCTAAAAGCATGGGATACTGATACTCATATAATGTTTCCTGTAATTTTGGTCATCCTATAACAGTGCATCGTTAATTTATTTTGTTAAAAGAACATCCAATCTTAACATCACTTTATATAGAGAAAAGTCTTTTGACTTAATATAATGAAGTATGAGAATGACAATCAAATATTATCTAGCCCTATCATCTTTGACATTGTTACTGTTATTGCACAATCTGAGGTTGCAAAATTGTTGTGATTTGTAGGCTAGGCGCTACGTTTCTAGAAGAAAAAAAAGGTCATGCTTTTGTTTTCTTAATTATCAACAAGGTGTTTTTTCTTTCGTCTAATATCACCTAAGGGGAAAAGACGTAAAATTAAACCACTGAACTGAACTGAACTTAAAGAACCAGTACGTCACGTGTCAAAATCACGGTTTTCACGTGCTTTCCCTCTTATAGCTGGTAAAAAATCTTTTTTTGACGAAGTGTGGCTCCCATGCAAATTTCCTCATGCACGAAAACGAGACATCGCTTTAAAGAGCAGCCTCGTTCGCATACGAGCAAAGTCTGTATGTGGGCCACACCGACCCAGAAAAAAACAAAGGACTTAATCGTGCTGGCTCAGTGGGTCTTTAAAGTCTTTAAAGACCCACTGACCCGGCTGGATTAAGTCCCTCGGGGTTTTTTCTGGGTAGCTGTGACCCACATACAAATGTCCCCAACTTCGAATTGGGGCTGCTCTTTAAAATTATGTTTCGTTTTCAATTTGGGGACATTTGTATGGGAGTCAAACCTGGTCAAAACAAGATTTCTTACTTATAAGAGGGAGAACACGTGAAACCCGTGATTGTGACGTGACCTGGTGGGTCTTTAAAAATAAGTAGATTTTGTTATGTGGGGTAGTGAGATATGTATGCTTTGTGGGCAGCTGGACAGACTGTTCCTATCGTCCCCACTGGCTGCAGTCTATCGAGGGAACAAAGTGACGGCCCTGGGGTAAGGCCCTGTCTGTTTTGATACTATTGTTTTTTGTCCGTGTCCGTGCCTCCGTCCGTCCGCCCGCCCTTATTTACATAGCGTTTTATAGGCCACTGCAACGACCACCTTTTGCAAGAGTGAATGCCCTTGGTGGGTGGGGGAAGATGGTTGAGTACTGACCAAACAAGGGAATAACTCTCGCCAATAACCCTACTTGAGGCCACTGAATGGCTGCCTTTTGCAAGAGTGAATTCCCGTCAAGGGCGTTAATGTCCGTAGTTGCAATGGCCAATAGTCAAAGACTTACGACGAGGGAACTCCAAACCCGCTGGGGTTTATCCCACTGGTTTGTTTGTTGTTTTTCATGTCTGTCTGTCTGTCTGTCTGTCTATTTCTCTGTCGATTTAAATGTTTATTTGTTTGTCTACGATTGTCGGTCCGTCTGTCTCTGTCTGATTAATCTGTCTGTGTGTCAGTTTTGTATGTTTGTCTTTTTTTTCTCTGTTTGCCCGACTCTCAGGCTTACGCTCTACATCTGTCTCTATAAAGGGCCAGCCACACCGTCAGCTAAAATCGCACGACTCAGTGTACGATACGATTCGATCACGTGGTCTCCAAGAACAAATGTGATTCGCGCTTCGAGATCACGTGATCGAATCGTATCGTACAGTCGTGCGATTTTAGCTGACGTGTGGCTGGCCCTTAACTGTCAGTCTCACCATACCTAGTTTGGGTGGGGGTTCCCCGAAGCTAGATGGGGGGGGGGGGGGGGGGGGGGGGGGAATCACGGTAATTCACTTTTTGTTGTTGTTATTCTAGTGAATTAGATTTGCCCCCTTTGTTTTAGGCCTACTTTGTTTTTGCACGTTCCGGCTTTGTATGTTTTGTTTATTTTTTTTAATCCGTTTTATCTTACTAAAGGCGAAGACTAGAATCTGATGTGCTTAATGTTTAACTTAATGTCATAAATCTCTCTCTCTCTCTCTCTCTCTCTCTCTCTCTCTCTCTCTCTCTCTCTCTCTCTCTCTCTCTCAAAGGCCTGGCAGCATCAGTGCCCGCGCAGAGTTGCTGTTCCTGGACACGGGTCTGGTGAAGAGAGAACAAAGTGTGGAAAACGTCATCAAATCGGCGGAACGGGCCAGCCAATGGGACGAGAGCGATGCACGCGCCATGGGTCAATTTGTGGTGTGCTCCGATTGTGTCACGGTCAGCCTCAACTTCACACGCCTGCCCAAACTTCCTCCTAAGCCTGTTTTGGGTCCAATAGGTAATCGATCAATTTCTCAATCAATCAATTAAAAAAAAAAAATCGTCTACGGTCCGTGAAGTTGTAGTGAGGTGTAGGGGAAGACGGGGTAAAAAGCGCACGGGCGGGTAAGAAGCCCACCCCAATTATCTCATGAAATGAAGCAAATTTCAGTCTCATTTTGCCCATGAGACGAGCGTTAATGTCTAGCATTTGTCTCATGGGCAAATTTGACTGAAATTTTCTTTATTTCATGAGATAATTGGGGTGGGCTTCTTACCCGCCCATGCGCTTTTTACCCCGTCTTCCCCTATGTTCTTTGGCGTAGACCCTATCTGTATGCATGTTTCTGTCTCAGTGTGTGTCACACTTTTTTTCAGAACTTTTCTAACTGGATGGGTTTAAGCAAAAAGCCTGAATATACAAAGAGTTCGCAGTCCGCAGCTGACTGAAACCGGGTTTTTTACTCCCACCCTTTCACCTACGCTACACGTGGGGATCATTGTGAACTCACTCACTGCCTGTTACCATACTTAACACTTCCCACCTTCCATCTTTTCACCTTCCAGGTGGGAAGTAAGAAAGTTGGCTTCATTCAGTTCTTTGCAAGGTTTTTAGGCTTCGAAGTGATCACACTTTGTGACATTTAGGCTTTTTGATTTAAGTCAGTCTTTGTATTAGCAAAAAGCCTGATATACTTGAAACTTGGTTTTCTTTTCTCCTGAATTGTGTTCACAAATATGGTAAGACGGGGTAAAAAGCCCATGGGCGGGTAAGAAGCCAATGCCAATTATGAAATAAAGCAAATTTCAGTCCAATTTTGCCCATGAGACGAGTGTTTAATGTTTAGCATTCGTCTTCGTCTCATGGGCAAAATTGGACTGAAATTTGCTTTCTTTCATGAGATAATTGGCATGGGCTTCTTACCCGCCCATGGGCTTTTTACCCCGTCTTCCCCTGCATGCCTTGCTCTTTAGTTTCAAGTTAAATATATGATTCACAGATTGGATTGTAGAGGGGAAGTATTGTTAATTGCTCCTTTTGTTATCTTTGCTGTTTCCTGTTTTATTGTGTATCTATTTTGATAAAGCATTCGCCGAAATATCCAGTTGTCTTGTTGTGTCTCTTGTAAATAAAATAACGTCACTTTACACTTGTGTGATTGTTTGTTGTATGTTCCAGTGACGTTGCAGTCTGTTTCAGTTTTTTGGTATTGAATTTTTTTTTTTAAACATGTTGTCCCCCCTATACTGAGCGACATATGAAATTCTAACTTTAACAAGGTCACTCGTATTTGCCATATAATTAGCATAAAATGCATTACTAAAATATCTCCGAAGCAATAGACTTAATTATACAGTAGGAAAACGGGGTCGTGTAAAAGATAAGCGAAGGAAAGCCAAATAAAAGGTGTAAATAGTCTTGGTTGAAAACCCTGTGGTTTTGTTAATATTGCTGTTGTCGAAATTATGGTTTCATTTCCTTTTGGTTTTGTTCTTCTTCTCCTCCTTGTCACGTTCCTTCTCTTTGTCCTCTTCCTCCTCCTTCTCCACCTCCTCATGCTTTTCTTCTTATTTTTCCTCCTCTTCTTCTTCTGCTTCTCCTCCTCCTTCTTCTTCCCTTTGCATGAAATATGCTGCAATGAATTGTTTGCGTTGTACAGGATCGACTGCTCCCGTCAATGGCACATCCACACAAACGCCAGAGACTCAGACGGGCGGAGAAGCAGCTGAAAACTCCACCGTCTCCATTCCCAGTACGTCGGTGGTTTGAATTATGTCTGGTCTGGAGAAAAGCCGTCTGCTTCCTGTGTGTGTATCATATATCTAAAACTTCATTGAATATTCTGTTTCCGTTTTCTGTTTGGTGAATATTTGCTAGCAAGAGTCATTTCCTCCTACATGTTTTTGTTCGTTGTCTCTGTAGTGTTCATTTTTGTTCAATGTTGAATCATTATAGTGTTATTGTTTTGTCCCTGTTGCTGTCATTGTCCTTGTTGGTTTTCTCCTTCTTTCTGTTTCTTATTATTGTATTAATCATATACACATAAAGGCACATTATATAGTTCTTTATTGTAATTTAACAATTGTGTATTTTTTTAAAATCAACTTCAAACGTTTCATGAAATTATGTACGTGTATTGGCTTGTCCTTTTTTTTTAGTACACAAATAATTATTTCCATGCAAAAAAGATACAATTCAGATATATATGAAACTTTTATTTCTGGTAAATTTGATTTCACACTAATGTTTTAAAACTTCAAAAAAGCAGGTTAAAGAGGGATATGTTTGCACAGACATTTGAATATTTTGATTATGTTTATCAAAGACTGCTCCTCATGATCACCAGTGCAGTGTGTTTTTGGTTCTTAAAAGCAAACATGAATTAGAAAATCAATATATTTACCGTAGACATTTCGAATTTTCAATGGTGCAAAAGCTATTCATATCGAAATTAAGAATATTGGAAATTAAGCCCACGCATACTTTCAAAACACTGACTCCGTTAACGTTTTCGTTTCCACTGTTCCATCTGACCATTCAGACAAATTATTGCATTTGGTTACATATCATGCTTTTCTTTAGGCATTTCCACGCGTTAAGGACGTTTCAGGATTGATTTCTATAGGAATAACATTGAACTGGAATCGGTTATGTCTTTATTTATTCTACAGTATGGTGGTTGTATCTGTTCTCTTGCTATTTTCACACATTCTGAGGTCTTTAAGGAATCTGTTTGATATTCCAGCTTAGCTTGGATCATTGAGCACTGTTTCAGTGTCCCTTTCATCTCAACATTGTAGTCCCTACTTGCTTTGTCGGTGTGTAGAATTCTATTGTATTCGTGCGTTTGAGCGTATTTTATTTCTTAACATCCGGTGTCGTTTTCGATAATTTGATCGTTTCTTTTGGCTTTTTCTTTGTTTGGGAATAGATGTTTTGGAGCTCTTGGCACTTTTTCTGAGTTTTGAACTTTTTTTTTGTATGAGTAAGGCTGTTCTTGGTTATTGTTTGCATTTTATTGTTTGTAAGTGTTTTACATCTATTTGGTAACTTTGCTGTAATTTCAGAAGACTTAAAATTTATAGAGAAATTGGGACTTGTTTTTGAATGAAAACATCGTTATCTTCTCATTATTATTGCAAAGTTTTAGTCATATTTTGTATCATGGACATCGTCTTGTGCTTGATATTGCTCAATGTTTTACTAGTTTGATAATTTTCTTACATTTCTATTGCTGTTTGCGATTTTTCAAAATAATTTTCCAACCATTGGTACGCATGGTATATCGCTGAGTTGGTTTTCTGTACATCTTTCTTATGGATGCTGTTTCTGTAGCTTCTTTTACAATGGACTTGTTGAAGTAGATTCTGAATAAAGGACTGGGTTTCAACATCTCAAAAGGATGTGGTCTGTTTTGGTTTACCTGGTTGTGTCTGTCTTCTGGGTGTGATACTACATCTTCTTGCAGAAAACACTTTGTCTCTTGTTCTGATTCTGGTTCTTCTTCTGTAATTGTGAAGTTTCTGTTCTTTCGTGTTTTAACTGGGTCCATGATCCAGTCAGAACTTCTACTGTCAAACAGGCTCTATATTTCCATGCAAATCTGGCTCTACGTCTACTTCTGTAGGCCATTGACGTGACCGACACTGGTATCTGTTTTCGGATCTTAAACTCGTACTGATTCTCATTTCTGACGCATTGTATTGGACACGGATGGACGGGGTGTTTATGAAGTCACTTTCTTTTTTCTGAAACAAAAACTGGTTTGTAATCCGTAGCTTAAAGTTCTCAAAGTGTATTCTGAAAAAGTTCTTATCTTCCTTTGTTTCATGATAGAAAACGAGCGCTTGAAATGTAGTTTGATGAGTGTTAAGGGTAACTGTGCCAAAATAAACAGGGCTGGAGATGGGAATGTTTAATGGAAAGCTTTTCAGATTTTAGGATTGAAGTGCAAAATAGTCTGTCTTTCTACTATGTTTATATATCTGGCCTTTTTTTTTCTTTTTCTTTTTTTGGGGGGGGGGGGGGTTCAAGTGTCTGCACAACATGGCTGTGGATTTGTTTCCCACCAACATCTTATTCCCCTTTTTAAAAATGTATCTTAAACAGAAATACACAAAAGCCAAGGATTCTTTTAAAATCGATTTTCAGAACAGATGTGAATCTCGAATGCTGTTAGATTCAGTGCGAAGTCTTAAAATATTGTTCACGTGGACACTTGCGTTAATTGTGTTTGATGGAAGCACTGAAGACATCTTACAATACAATCGCAATGGAGAATCTTCTGTAACTGGATACTGTACAGTATATCAGATAAACTATTTATGTCAGAAAAAAGCCATAATCAGGCAATTTAATATAGAGTTCATCAGACCACCGTCCGTCTGATGGAAATGCCCAGTAACACAAAATCATGCACTGGAAGTGAGCTCTAAGTAAGCTTTCAAAGACACATAAAAAAAACTCACTCTTAGATGGTGATTTTGGTTACCTCTTGCACTGTGTTCAACATCAACGCGCTGAAGTTGAAAATTAGCAAAGCTGCAAACTTTTCCTTCTCCAAATAGGTTATACTCTTGTCCACGTTTGCATGTTAGGCCTATTTGCTTCGTTGGTTTGTTAGAACAACAATTTTACTCAAGAAGATGTGAACAGATTTGTGTGAAATGTTGCATACAGGGGGAGATGCCCTGCCCAGGTTACATACCCACTGTTGACGTTGGGGAGGGTCCCCAAAGCCAACTAATCCCCAAGGTTACAGCACTAAACTCCGGTGCAAAATGCCTCCTAGCTTAAGAGACATAGTAATTAACATAAGATTCAGATGTACTCAGATTTTCCTTTGCTGTTCAAATATAATTCATTGTTTAAGCTTCCACTCTCACTTTACTATAAGCCTTAACTTCAGACTAGTAATCTCAACAACAACAACAACAACAACAACAACAACAACAAACCACGTCAATAAAAGGCCAAAAGTATTATTGTAATTAATAGGCCTACATGTATCAGCCATTTCTTAACGGTTTGCCAGATATCCGCCCGTTGCGGCAATTTAATAATTTCACATAATAATGTAATTTCACATAGTTCAGAAGTAGCTGAGTGATTTAGTGCTACAGCTTTGGAGACTGGTTCGCCTTTATTAGGGGACCCTCTGGAAATCAGTGAGCCGGAGGTTTGCACTGTGCCAGTGTTGTCTAGTTTCCAAATGTCAGGGCAGGTCTGTAGTGACAACAGGTAAATAGTAAATCAGCTCTCCCACTTCTGTTACTTCCCCCCCCCCCCCCTTACCTTAGCCTCCTGCCCCCACCCCACCCTACCCCCTTTCCCCTCCCCTGCGACAGTTGCTAAGGTGACATCGTCCAGCCCCACCCTCCTTCCTTTTCTCCTGTCCACCCAAATAGACTTCTTCTGTCACATGAATTCTGATTCGTAAACCGCGGCCTGTAGCCAGCCAACAAGACAGTCACTGTTGAAGAGAAAAGGGCTCGTTTAAAAGCAATAGCTTGTATAGGAAACGGTTGTAAATAGAATGCATATTGTACTTTCTGTTCTTGGTGACAATCATAATTATAAGCAGACACACGTGCGCGTGCGCGCACAGAGAGAGAGAGAGAGAGAGGGGGGGGGGGGGGCACTTCGGTTCATTTCTGAATTACCTCTACATTTTTTAAGAACTGGGAGACTTCAATGATCGCATTTACTGGTAATTATCAGTAAAATACTTGATTGTAAAACCAAAATACTGAAAACAATTGACCTGTCAGTCCCAGGGACGGATATATTTTTGCTAGGACTGATAAATTGTTGAACAGAGGCTTTAAAATTGTGATTTTCACTGTTTTTTGCTTCCATAGGACTGGTTTTGACACTGGTTGTTGGGGCGCATTGTAGCTGATGGGACTGGTTTTCGAATTTCTTAGCACGATCACTTTGGGAACCTGGGCCTGTATTCACGTTGAGATAGCATGAGACTTAGCATCATGCTAACTTAGAAGTCTTATATGTTTCCTATACTTAGAAGCTCTTCCAATGTCCTATAGGATTTAATAGGACTTTTTGAAGAGCTTCTAAGTTAGCATGATGCTAAGTCTCATGCTATCTCAACGTGAATACAGGCCCAGGATCTTTTTCTTTAAATAAGATAATTCACGAATTATCTTATATGTTTCCTATACTTAGAAGCTCTTCCAATGTCCTATAGGATTTAATAGGACTGTTGGAAGAGCTTCTAAGTTAGCATGATGCTAAATCTCATGCTACATCAACGTGAATACAGGCCCAGGATCTTTTTCTTTAAATAAGATAATTCACGAATTATCTTATATGTTTCCTATACTTAGAAGCTCTTCCAATGTCCTATAGGATTTAATATGACTTTTGGAAGAGCTTCTAAGTTAGCATGATGCTAAGTCTCATGCTATCTCAACGTGAATACAGGCCCAGGATCTTTTTCTTTAAATAAGATAATTCACGAAAAAGAAGAGGAAGATGGGTCCAGAAAGGTGGAGACACAGCCTGTGCATAAAGGTTAGGTTAGGTACATTATAGTCACAGAGGCGTCTCTGTGAAATTCGGGTTGCTCCCACCTGGAGAGAGCGTCGCAACCAGAGGCGCGCCACCCTTTTTTTTTTTTTTTGGCATGCAATTTTTGTGTGACTGATGAGGAAGGAAGGGAGGTGGGTAAATTTTGACCAAATGACAACTTTTTCGTTGCCACTGGGTTTAACGTGTGCTAAGTGCATGAGCACACGGGACCTCGGTTTATCGTCTCATCCGAAAGACTCCACGTTCAGACCGCAAGGCCTAGTGCAAAGTGAGAGGAAAAATCCCCTGTAAACAGGCCCTGGTGGAGATAAATGGAGATAGGGTGAAGGACCAGAAAAGGGTACTCTGTCGAGGGTATAACAGCAGGCGAAGGACAGCAGTAAACGGATGGAGAGGGGATGGGGGGGGGAGAAGACAAGGGTGATGTGTGATGAACAGACAGAGAGACTGGACAAAATTGCACAAAGCAGAAATACAGACAGCGAAGGCAGGCAGTGAGACATGACTCTTTTTGTCACACTTGGTTGATGGATGGCGTGGAATAGGCCTATGACAAGAGGGAGGGGGGGGGAGAGAGAGAGAGAGAGAGAGAGAGAGAGAGAGAGAGAGAGAGAGAGAGAGAGAGAGAGACTGGGAGGGGGTACAAAAGGAGGAGAAAGAGAGAAGAGAATAGCAAAGAAAAAAAGACGCGGTAAGCCGTAGGGGAAGACGGGGTAAAAAGCGCATGGGCGGGTAAGAAGCCCACCCCAATTATCTCAAGAAATAAAGAAAATTTCAGTCAAATTTGCCCATGAGACGAATGCTAGACATTAACGCTCGTCTCATGGGCAAAATGAGACTGAAATTTGCTTCATTTCATGAGATAATTGGGGTGGGCTTCTTACCCGCCCATGCGCTTTTTACCCCGTCTTCCCCTATATTAAAGAAAGAGGGGGAAAAAACATATTATCATGGACAATTTATGTATGATGGTGTGTATGTTAAAAACTCATCTCTTTTCAAAGTTGTAGCTGACATGCATATGTTGTGTGGAAATTGAGTGGTGTGTGTGTGTGTGTGTGTGTGTGTGTGTGTGTGTGTGTGACCCCTCCTCCCCCCCCCCCCCCCCACCCCCCCCCCCCCCCCCCCCCCCCCCCCCGCGCCACCCCCTTCAAACCCACTCCCCTTCTTCTTCGTTCGTTTTTTTTTTTTTTTGTTGTTGTTGGTGTTGTTGTTGTTGTTGTTGTTGTGTGTGTGTGTGTGTGTGTGTGTGTGTGTGTGTCAATGGGAATGTTTGTAGTTTTATTTCTTTGTAAAGCGCCATGAATAGAATTTTCTAGATATGTGCGCTATGTAAGTGCCAATTATTATTAGTATTATGTTTCACGGATATAACAGGAAAATGACTTACAATTAGAAATGCATGTCCATTTTATTGAATTCACCATGGACTATTCATGTATGGCGTAATATAGCGTAATATAGACTATATGATATTTCACACACAAAAAGGAAAACCCGGATCAATTTTATTTGCAACACATCTTTTAAAACTGCAACAAGCACGGCTGAATGGGTCGAGTCGGTATAGGCCTTCACGCTTGTGTGTAACTGTAAGCTTGTGTAGGGGAAGACGGGGTAAAAAGCGCATGGGCGGGTAAGAAGCCCACCCCAATTATCTCATGAAATGAAGCAAATTTCAGTCTCATTTTGCCCATGAGACGAGCGTCAATGTCTAGCATTCGTCTCATGGGCAAATTTGACTGACATTTTCTTTATTTCATGAGATAATTGGGGTGGGCTTCTTACCCGCCCATGCGCTTTTTACCCCGTCTTCCCCTATGTGGTGGGTTTTTTGCTAGAACCTATACAGTTTTATTTAAAAACAGTGCAACTCACACTCTCTCTCTCTCTCTCTCTCTCTCTCTCTCTCTCTCTCTCTCTCACTCAGGGCTGAGTGAAAAAAAGCTGTATCTAATTATCTTATCTCATTACCCTGGATAAATAACATTTCGTTTAGTTTCAAATAACATTTCGTTTCTCTCTAATTTATCACACATCAATTTCAGCCATCCTGGTCACCAATGGCACCTATTACATCACGGACGGCCATTTCGTCATCGCCTGTGACGTCACCAACGCCGGAAGCTGGTCTTTACTGACGCTGGAAGTCAAGGCAGACAACTCCACACTCCAGCCATGGAAAATTTTAGTGACTTTGCATCGGAATAAACCCGAAGTCGCCGTCATAAGCCATACAGCAGCGTCACGGCTTTCTGCGTACCCCGACATGTCGTCAGATCGCGTGTCACTTGTTGTCAACGTCACCAAGGTCACGTGCGCTGACAGGGGAGATTATCTATGTCGCGTGACGATGATCGGGGGTGAACGGTTCTCTGCAGTGGGGCATGTTGGAATACTGGGTAAATACGGGAATATGGCAAGGAGGGGGGGGGGGGGGGGGGGAGTGAAAGGGTGGGTGTGAATGATGTGTGTGACTGTATGCTATAGTGTGGGCATGTCATTCTGTCTCTATTACCCTGCATATAATTATACATATTTGTGTGTGTGTGTGCGCGCGCGCGCGCGCGCGCGCGCGCGCGTGTGTGTGTGCATGTGTGTGTGTGTGTGCATGCGTGCGCACATATAACAAAACACAGACAAAAAATGCCAAGCAACAAAAACAAGAAAGCATAGCTTTGGGGCAAAGAAAGTTCATAATAACTATGTAAAGATTTTCCATAAAATTGACAATAGTCTTTCATATCAGATCTGTCCTCATTCCCAGTCATCACACACTGCATCCAGAAAAACAGACAGACAATCAATACAAAATGAGGGGGGGGGGGGGGGGGGGGGGGAACAGGGAATGTAAGATCAAATGAAGATAAGATAAAACATTAACTGAAAGATACCTACACTGTACAGGCAAAAGTAATTAAATGAAATTAATCATAGGGGAAGACGGGGTAAAAAGCGCATGGGCGGGTAAGAAGCCCACCCCAATTATCTCATGAAATAAAGAAAATTTCAGTCAAATTTGCCCATGAGACGAATGCTAGACATTAACGCTCGTCTCATGGGCAAAATGAGACTGAAATTTGCTTCATTTCATGAGATAATTGGGGTGGGCTTCTTACCCGCCCATGCGCTTTTTACCCCGTCTTCCCCTATTGTTTTGTGTCCATTCAGATCTACCCTCATTTCCAGTCATCAAACGTTCCTGGAGTTCCAACTCATGGGATGCCACTCCCATCTACAAGTGCTCGGCCAGGCTTGGTTACCCCCCTGGATCCTTGACCTTCAGCGTCGTCAAAGACGACCAGTCGTCGCCAAGGGAACGACTGACCTTGACTGACGAAGACTCCGACGGAGCCCCCGGCCACTGCCAGGCACACGGGTCTATCACTGTGTCGGCATGGCACGAGGCGTTGTTGCTGGGCAACGCTTCCCGCCTGGTGTGTCAGGTGTACAGCGAGCATCTTCAGCTGGTGGACCCCAGCAAGTTTTCCGTGGACATTCGTCTGCCACGATCCACTAGTGAGTTTGCCTGTCCCGTTGTTGTCGTTAAGAATAATAATAATAATAATAATAATAATAATAATAATGAACATTTCTATAGCGCTTCATCTCCAATGAAGGGGCTCTAATTAAGCGCTTTACAAACAAAAAACGAAAAAAACAAAGGTACAAAACAACCCAAACGCCATAATTTAGAGGCTATGCAATCAGTAGGCCTCACGCACTTTCATGAACACACACAGAGAGACACCGCACAACACACACGTAGATATGAAGATACACGTAGATATTAAGGATGTCTGAGAGATATTGGGGTCCAGTGCCAGTGACAGAAGAGAAACAGATAGATGCAAGCTTGTAATCGATCCTGCTCTGAATAGGAAGCCAGTGGAGGGACTGAAGCAAAGGAGTGATGTGTTCCCGTCTGGATGACTTGCAAACAAGTCTGGCGGCACTATTTTTGACCTTCTATAGCTGTTCAAGATGTTTTGGTAGTCCAGCCAAAAGACTGTTGCAGTAGTAAAGCCTCGATAGAACCAATGCACAGACCAGAGATTCGGGTGGCTTCAGTAGAAAGCTGACTGAGCTGATTTTCCGAATTTCGAGATAGGCCACTTTACAAACATTAGAAGTATGCTGCTCGAAACAGAGAGTAGAAGAATCAAAGGTGACACCAAGTGAAGATTACGGGCTACGGGAGACAAATGAATGTCAGACGTTAGAGTTATTCACAATATGTTGCTGCCGCTCGTACACACAGCATACGGTTGTCTGCCCTTCTATAATTCATTGTTTCTCTCCTGATAAATATGTAGTAGTTGTCAATACTGCCATGACATCCCAGTCTATAGGTTCTAGCCTACCAATATTGGTCCAATAAGGCAAAAAGTATTCTTCTTTTCTTCTTCTTCTTTTTCTCTTTGTTCTTGCTCTTCTTTTCTAAACTGTTGTTACCATTAATGCAACAATTTTTTTATGTGTGTGCAATAAAACGGTTTTAGTTGCAAAAGAAAAGATCTTCTGCAAAGTGAGAACTCAAGCGATTGCATTATGTTCTGTCCTATTTGTAGGACCTACTAATGACATTCATTCTGGTGCAGAACTGGAAATCAAAAAAATCTCCTGCAAAAAGATTTATCAAGCGATTACATTATGTTCTGTCCTATTTGTAGGACCTACTAATGATATTCATTCTGGTGCAGAACTGGAAATCCAAAAAGATCTCCTGCAAAGAGAGATCTCAAGCGATTACATTACGCTCTGTCCTATTTGTAGGACCTACTAATGATATTCATTCTGGTGCAGAAATCTCCTGCAAAAAGATTTATCAAGCGATTACATTATGTTCTGTCCTATTTGTAGGACCTACTAATGATATTCATTCTGGTGCAGAACTGGAAATCCAAAAAGATCTCCTGCAAAGAGAGATCTCAAGCGATTACATTACGCTCTGTCCTATTTGTAGGACCTACTAATGATATTCATTCTGGTGCAGAACTGGAAATCCAAAAAATCTCCTGCAAAGAGAGATCTCAAGCGATTACATTACGCTCTGTCCTATTTGTAGGACCTACTAATGATATTCATTCTGGTGCAGAACTGGAAATCCAAAAAGATCTCCTGCAAAGAGAGATCTCAAGCGATTACATTACGCTCTGTCCTATTTGTAGGACCCACTAATGATATTCATTCTGGTGCAGAACTGGAAATCCAAAAAGATCTCCTGCAAAGAGAGATCTCAAGCGATTACATTACGCTCTGTCCTATTTGTAGGACCTACTAATGATATTCATTCTGGTGCAGAACTGGAAATCCAAACCCATTCTACCTCGGTGGACAAAGGGCTAGCCGTCATCCGTTGTCGACTGACCCTTCCCCCTGCAGCCTGGACTCGGCTTACTCTCTTCAAAGTGACGTCACGCGGACAACAGGAAGTGACGTCATTACTTGGTGATGGCGGGGTGACGTGGGCCGACAACTACCTACGTCATCGCGCGTTGATGACGACCAAAGTGACGGAGGGCGTGGTGGAGTTGAACGTGTTCGTTTTCTCGGTGAAGTGCGCGGATGAAGGAGAGTACGGCTGTTCAGCGCATCCCTCTTCTTTCAACATTAGTAGTCCTCAGGCCACTCTGCATGTTACGGGTATGTGGAGCACAGATTGAGAGAGAGAGAGAGAGAGAGAGAGAGAGAGAGAGAGAGAGAGAGAGAGAGAGAGAGAGAGAGAGAGAGAGAGAGACTTAAACTCAAACTCAAACATGTTTTAATGTCAGACCTCTAGCCTATAACATTTGAGGGTGCGCATAATTATACACACATAGCCTAATAATATTACAAATGAAAACAGAACAGAAGTGAATATATTATTTCACTATAGTACTAACATGTTATCCAAATAAATTATATAATGCATAAGTTTATGTAAGAGAGAGACAGAGAGAAAGAGAGAGAGAGAGAGAGAGAGAGAGAGAGAGAGAGAGAGAGAGAGAGAGAGAGAGAGAGAGAGAGAGAGAGAGAGAGAGAGAGAGAGAGAGAGAGAGAGAGAGAGAGAGACGTGTGCGAACCAGACAAACCAGAAAAGCCAGGGAGAGAAAAAGACAAGATTTTTTATTTCGGGAAAAACACAGACAGAGGGAATTAAAAGAGAGGCTAATGACGGGGATAGGGGTGCGGGTGGTGGTGAAAATGAGAGCTGCTTTAGCTGCTGCTACAGCTGATGGTAATAGGCCTAATGTAAATGATGATGATGATGATTGATGTCAATTGTTGATGATGGTGATGTAGCAGCATTTCAGAAGTGACGTCATTGTCTAGCAAAATTTGACTGACATTTTCTTTATTTCATGAGATGGGTTTAAACTAAATCTGTTAATATTTCAAATCTTTAAACAACACATATTACAGAAAGCCAAAGAGAGCATCAACAAGCTAGCGCTTATAGCGTGCTCCTGAAATATTTCATGAAAAATATTTGGTGAATGACAGACTGTGTAAGTACAAAAATACATCATTTATACTTGATAATTGAGCAAAAGAAAAGGCAAAAAAAAAATGAAAAAAAAATCCGACAAAAATCACACACACAAAGAACATTATGTGCAATCAATTTAGAGACACATAGTCAACAGTGAAAATATGAAGAAAGCAAAGCATTTGATGAAAAAAGGGAGAAACAGGGTGAAATCTTGACATAGTTTACAATACTGCCTAGTGATGGCAGCGTAACACCAACAAATACCTGCATCATTATGCGTTAATGACAACATGATGATGTTAATGAATTATCTCACCTTTACAATACTGTCTTCACAGCCAGACCAAGTCTTCCACTACTGACGGTACCATCCAACATTTTCAACCACAGCCAGTCTCCCTTCACCGTGACTTGCAAGGCCAAGGTCGGACGACCGCCAGGAAGCCTCGTTCTCGCCGTCAGATACCCGGACGAGGCTCACTTCCGGGAAGTCAGTTTCAACGAGCAGACGACGATTCCTCTGTCGTGCACCACGGAAGTGACGGGCACGTTTTACGCCAATGGTGGAGCATTGAGGGACGGGTCTGTCGTGTCCTGTTTTGTGCTGCCTCACCTTTCGCTGGGAGAGCCTGCCAAGGCTTTTGACGTTGTTCGCGTTTTCAATATTTTGCCAGGTGAGACCATTAGGTAGGATTTTAACGAACTCAAGAGCAAATACATTTAGTCTTAGATCTGATTATAATAGGGGAAGACGGGGTAAAAAGCGCATGGGCGGGTAAGAAGCCCACCCCAATTATCTCATGAAATAAAGACACTTTCAGTCAAATTTGCCCATGAGACGAACGCTAGACATTAACGCTCGTCTCATGGGCAAAATGAGACTGAAATTTGCTTCATTTCATGAGATAATTGGGGTGGCTTCTTACCCGCCCATGCGCTTTTTACCCCGTCTTCCCCTAAGTAATAATGTTTAATATACTAATTATAGTAGGGTAAGACGGGGTAAAAAGCCCATGGGCGGGTAAGAAGCCCATGCACATTAACACTCGTCTCATGGGCAAAATTTGACTGAAATTTGCTTTATTTCTTGAGTTAATTGGCATGGGCTTCTTACCCGCCCATGGGCTTTTTACCCCGTCTTCCCCTACAACTTACCATAAAACTTTCTGTTGGAATATACTAAAATAGAGTAGTCAAATCGCCACAGTGAATAAGTTACGTGTTCTCGACACAGAAATGGATTTGTATCCAGTCTAGGTATGATATATGCGAGGCGGGGTAATAAAACTGAAAGGAACTTTTGTTTTACTATACATTGCAGTGCAAGGAAAACAACTGTAAATTTCAGAAACAAACTTTACGTTGTAAAGTTGCTTTCCACGCTCATATTATCCTTGGTTATACAGAGATAAATCATATATTAATCTTGTGTACCTTGGCATATATTTTAGCTGCTTCAGTGTGCATCACTGCATTCCTTGGGTTGATGCCCATCAGAACTATGCTGTGTCTGCACCCAACAATTTCCGAGTTTTAGTCTACATGGTCAAAGACAAGGCAAACACATAGACCACTGTTATATTTCTTAGCAATTTTCTATAGGGGAAGACGGGGTAAGAAGCGCATGGGCGGGTAAGAAGCCCACCCCAATTATCTAATGAAGCAAATTTCAGTCTCATTTTGCCCATGAGACGAGCGTTAATGTCTAGCATTCGTCTCATGGGCAAATTTGACTGAAATTTTCTTTATTTCATGAGATAATTGGGGTGGGCTTCTTACCCGCCCATGCGCTTTTTACCCCGTCTTCCCCTAGTCTACAGATAATATAAGTGCATCGTTAATAAATAATGTCATATGACTCACATTCATTTTAAAACTAAACTTTTTGTTACAGATTCTTTATGTCAAGATGTCTCAGAGGCCAACGTCTCCCACCCTAGCGACTGTCACCACGTCATATCCTGCAAAAACGACATCATCCTCAACGTCCATAAATGTCCAGGCAGTTTGTGCTTCGACCAGACGTCAGGGAAATGCAGTGTTTCCCGTGCTCAGCACAGTCACAAAGGTTAGTAAAAGTGACCATGCTCGGCGTGTGCCACTCAGTTGTGTCTGGCTATGAGTTCCACGCATCAGAAGAGATAACTGCAATGCTGGAGGGATGGGTCCGAACGTGTTTATTGTAGAAAAGCCTTGCCCAGGGGACATCACCACTCTGGGCCAAGAGGGCTACAGGACGATTAGGTGGGTCTCCAAAGCTCAAAGCCTAATCCTCAAGGCTACAGAAATAAGGGAAAAGGCTTCGAGGCCAGGGATAAGTTCACATAATCAAATTGAACACGAATGGCACAAGGCACCAATATGCTAGAAATAAAATAATTGTTGTGATTGGCAGATGATTCTTAGCTACAAGATTATTTCGCTTATTAAATGTGTCACACACACACACACACACACACACACAAGCCCGCACGCGCGCACACACACACGCACGCACACGCACACGCACGCGCACACACACACACAACACACACACGCGCGCACACACACGCACACGCACGCACACACACACACACACAGAGTGACGCACGCAAACATGTTTGTGTGTGTGTGCACATGCGCACAAGTGTATGTGTGTATGTGTCTGGCTGTCCGCATCTGTGTGACTGTGCCTTTATGTGTTTGTGTATGTGTGTGTGTATACTTCTATCTGTATGTTTATCTGTTTGTCTATCTCTCGATCTGTATCTCCGTGTCCTTGCTCACAGAGCGGAGACAGGGCCCGTGCTACCCGGACAAGGACCAGGTGACCTTGGCCCACCCTTCACAGTGCACGGCCTTCACCCAGTGTCACCGGGGTCACGAGGTCACGCAGCACTGCCCCACCAAGCACCTCTACGTCAGCGGGCGTCAGTGTTCGGCTGACGTCACTCAGACCCAATGCTTCAAGGAGCTGAACAGAGAATCGGCAAACATCGCGACCAACACAACGGTTTTGACATCAGTGTAATATGACATCATTCAGATAATCCAGGAGCTGATTAGAAAACCTGCCAGTGTACAATCGTCACCATTGTTCTGACCTCACTATGACATGACGTCACTTATTATTATGACGTCGCTCACAGAATGCTTCAATGAGCTGGAGAGAAAAACATCCAATGTTATCACTACAGCTTTGACGTTACTGTGATATGATGACGTAAGAGCAGATTATTACGTCCCTCGGTCAATGCTACCATGTGCGTTGTACAATGCCAATGGACAATAAAGAAACGTATGACTTATGACTTATATGCTAATAAGAAAACCTGGACAGAGAATCAGCCAATGTCCTCACCAACTCTTGAATCACTCAGACTGACTGATATGACGTCACTGTTCATTATGACGTGGGGTGACTCAGAAGTGCTACAAAGAAATTCACAAATTATACCGCGACCAACTCAGGTGTTTTCGGTAATCGCGTCTGCTGATTATGACATCATTATTATCTTGTTTGTTTTAGGCTGTTCAAGTGTACACTTTTTGCGTTCATTATGAATTAAGAACGACGTGACAAACAACAGGAGTGTGACTCCTCTTCGACGAATGCTAGGGGAAGACGGGGTAAAAAGCGCATGGGAGGGTAAGAAGCCCACCCCAATTATCTCATGAAATGAAGCAAATTTCAGTCTCATTTTGCCCATGAGACGAGCGTTAATGTTTAGCATTCGTCTCATGGGCAAATTTGACTGAACATTTCTTTATTTCATGAGATAATTGGGGTGGGCTTCTTACCCGCCCATGCGCTTTTTACCCCGTCTTCCCCTATTAACTCCCTGTCAGTGTGTGTGTGTGTGTGTGTGTGTGTGCGCGCGTGCGTGCGTGTGCGTGCGCGTGCGCGTGCGTGCGACATTATGAGTGAGCATGCAATGCTATTATTGTTGTTGTTCCTCAAGTTGATAGCGTCATTCCACTAATAGCAATAACACACGAGTGTGTGTGTGTGTGGTTGTTGTTGGCCAGTTCAGCGTCTTTCTTCCAATAATGATAAAACTAAAAAGGGAGTGTGAGTGTGTGTGAGTGCTCATCAAAAAGATCCAATCTTTAGGAATACCGTCCATAAGGATCCCTGACCAATTGGACGCTAATCTCATCATCTCCTGTGTGTGTGTGTGTGTGTGTGTGTGTGTGTGTGTGTGTGTGTGTGTGTGTGTGTGTGTGTGTGTGTGTGTGTGTGTTTGTTTACCGCAAAAATAATCAAACAATGCTGTTCCACAGTTCTATTTGCAACTTGGCTATTTTTTAATTATAATTTTTTCAGAGTGCCAACAGAGATGCTTTGGTACAGTCTAATAAAATCATTGATGTCTTTGTGTGTGCTTGTTTGCCTGCTTGTGTGCAAGAATGCTTCCATACAGACACACATGTGTCACAGCGCCTAAACCACAGAATCGTTCTTAATGATACTTGGTAGAATGGTTCCTCAGGTCTTCTAGTTGTGGGCTGTAATGTCAGATTCACCAAATGGCAAGCCATTATCAACGTAATCCCAGTGACTCTGATTTGAATATTACAAGACACTAATTGTATGAATGATAATGGATAGATTACGAGGGTTGATCATTAAAGTTTGGCAAAGATCCTGCCATTTGTAATCTATAAAACATACAGGTATAATGGGAAATACCAAAGAAAACTTAATTCTTTTGCTAACTGCTTGCACACTATCATCATGATGTTAATTATTTTGCAGTCCTGAACGCGCAAAACATGCCGTTTTTCAAGAAACTGACTGATGAAGATCCGTTATTGACACTCAAAGAAAGAAGTGAGAAGAGTGATACTTCTTTGTGTACAATAGAAAAAAATAATGTGTGAACATCTTCTAGTGAGAATGCTCGATCACCAGCCGCGCGGCAGTATTTTTGGCTGTGGTGCTTCACCTCGCAGCTGGTAACGAACCTGACATCAAATAGCGTTCTAAGTTCCTCCGTTCAAACGTTATCATGCCTGGCAGCATTTTCGGCTCCAATGACCTTGACCTTTGACCTATGTCCTTCATTTTCTAACTTGGCCTAGGTACCCTTAGTGCCTATCAGCATGCAACATTTGAGCGTCCTAGATTCCTTCGTTCAAATATTATTGTGCCAGGGGCTCGTCAGCATTTTTGGCTCCAGTGACCTTGACCTATGACCTTCAATTTCGAACTTGGCCTTGATATCTTTAGTACCTATTCGCATGCAAAATCTGAGCCTCCTAGGTCCCTCCGTTCAAACGTTATCGTGCCAGGTGCTCGGCAGCATTTTTGGCTCCAGTGACCTTAATCTTTGACCTTCATTTTTTAAATTGGCTGATATATTCTTAGTACCTATCAGCATGCAAAATTTGAGTGTCCTAGGTCCCTCCATTCAATCGTTATCGTACCAGATGCTCGGCAGCATTTTCGGCGCCGGTGACCAATGACTTTCATTTTTTAACTTGGCCTATATATCTTTAGTACCTATCCGCATGCAAAATTTGAGCGTCCAAAGTTCCGATCCGTTCCTTCCGTTATCGTGCCATGTGTTAGGCAGCATTTTTGGCTCAAGTGACCTTGACTTTTGACCTACGACCTTCATTTTCGAACTTGGCGTAGATATTATTAGTACCTATATGCATGCAAAATCTGAGCGTCCTAGATCCCTCCGTACAAACGTTATCGTGTTCACATAGTCAGCCAGGAACAAACAGAAATCTCTGAAAACGTTATCAGCTTCGCTCTCTTCGTTCGCGGCTGGTAAAAAGCACCAATAAGATGTAGAGTGGTCTTGACTGGGACAAGTCAGTCGCGCTGCAGTCAAAATTCGATGTTTGTAAGTAACGTTTTTGCATTTCTTTTATAAGCCAAGGGCATGTCATCATTGTCAATTTGATATGACAAAGAAAACAACACTTATGGCAAACCATTTTGCTACAGTAGTTTTGTTAGAAGTTACCTGTGCTTAATTTTATGAAGTTCTACTAAAGCTTAAGTGGGAAACTAAACGTTGTTACTTTCTAAATTAAGTAAACCGATATACCGTCATAATAATAATAATTGATAGTATTTCTATAGCGCCTTTCTATAATTATTTTACACTCAAGGCGCTTCCATTCACTGATACACCCGCAGTCACACAAGACATTATTACCCAATCATTCACTCAGGTACAAGATCAAGAAGGAAAACAAAATTACAAACCGAATGAGCTTTGAAAGTAGTGTGTCTTGAGTTTAGCTTTGAAAGTAGAGATAGTTGGTTCATGGCGGAGATCGACTGGGAGGGAATTCCAAACAGCAGGGGCAAATCAGAAACTGACTGATATAAGTCATAAGATATCTGGCCATGTTACATGAGAGTTCTCCGGTATGTTCGTTATTGTACTGGATAATGTTATCATAGTTATTTTTTGCATTATTAGGCTAATGGCAGATTACAACATTACTGAACTGTCTCTCACTCTCCAAGCTGAAGCGGATCACTGGTCAACACAAAGTCAACGTACAGCAAGTGCAGAAGGAAAGAGGAAAATGTGTGTGTGTGTTGGTTTATTTATAATGTGCATTTTGTTTTATACAATTTGATATGTTGTTGATGGTGGCATGAAAGTGAAACATCCAGCTTGTATTATGATTCTTCAGTCCAAGAGAGAGAGGGAGAGAGAGAGAGAGAGAGAGAGAGAGAGAGAGAGAGAGAGAGAGAGAGAGAGAGAGAGAGAGAGAGAGAGAGAGAGAACACGGGAAATTTATTCAGAAAGGCCTTTGGCCCCTGTGAAGGGGGGAACAATAAATACATGAAACAAAGAAAAGAACTGGAAAAACAAATCGAAAACTATATCAGTAACTCTCTCAATTTGAAATCTTTTGACAAAAACATAGACACATTTTTAATATCTTTATATCTCTTAGAACTAAGCAGTAATTGCAATCTAAACAAGCAAGGGTATCTATAGTATTTTCCTGGGATGAACTGTCGGCGTAAAGTTTCCAAAAATGGACAACAAAATAAAAAAATGTATTTCATTTTCCTCATCTTGCATACACATAGGGCAAATTAGATCTCTTTCCGTGTGTTGTCTGTACCTATAATAATGAGAGAGAGAGAGAGAGAGAGAGAGAGAGAGAGAGAGAGAGAGAGAGAGAGAGAGAGAGAGAGAGCAAAAAACAGACAACAGTATATAGAAGAGATAGAGATAAACTGCAGTATAGAAGAGAAAATAAACAGAGCAGACTAGAAGAGAAAGAAACAGAGAAGACAAATAAATTTAAAAAAGAAGAAAAAGATAACTACAGTGGAGTCTCCCTTATAAGACCTTCAAAAATCATCCCAAATGAGGTCTTATAAGGGAGGTAATTTTCATACTCACAAAGAAGGGCAAAGTCTCAGAGAAGTAGGTCTTATGCGGGAAGAAGTCTTATAATGGGAGGTCTTAAAGGGAGGTTCCACTGTAGTGAAACAGAAAGAGAGAAAAAAGAACGGACAAAACAGGATAGAAGAAACAGAAACAGACAGCAGAAAAGAGAGAGAGAACAGACAAAAGGACAGACAGCAGAAGAGAGAGAGAGGACAGAAAAAAGGACAGACAGTAGAAAAGAGAGAGAGGACAGAAAAAAGGACAGACAGCAGAAAAGAGAGAGAGGACAGAAAAAAGGACAGACAGCAGAAAAGAGAGAGAGGACAGAAAAAAGGACAGACAGCAGAAAAGAGAGAGAGGACAGAAAAAAGGACAGACAGCAGAAAAGAGAGAGAGGACAGAAAAAAGGACAGACAGCAGAAAAGAGAGAGAGGACAGAAAAAAGGACAGACAGCAGAAGAGAGAGAGAGGACAGAAAAAAGGACAGACAGCAGAAAAGAGAGAGAGGACAGAAAAAAGGACAGACAGCAGAAAAGAGAGAGAGGACAGAAAAAAGGACAGACAGCAGAAAAGAGAGAGAGGACAGAAAAAAGGACAGACAGCAGAAAAGAGAGAGAGGACAGAAAAAAGGACAGACAGCAGAAAAGAGAGAGAGGACAGAAAAAAGGACAGACAGCAGAAAAGAGAGAGAGGACAGAAAAAAGGACAGACAGCAGAAAAGAGAGAGAGGACAGAAAAAAGGACAGACAGCAGAAAAGAGAGAGAGAACAGAAAAAAGGACAGACAGCAGAAAAGAGAGAGAGGACAGAAAAAAGGACAGACAGCAGAAAAGAGAGAGAGGACAGAAAAAAGGACAGACAGCAGAAAAGAGAGAGAGACAGACAGAAAAAAGGACAGACAGCAGAAAAGAGAGAGAGGACAGAAAAAAGGACAGACAGCAGAAAAGAGAGAGAGGACAGAAAAAAGGACAGACAGCAGAAAAGAGAGAGAGGACAGAAAAAAGGACAGACAGCAGAAAAGAGAGAGAGGACAGAAAAAAGAAAAAAAGGACAGACAGCAGAAAAGAGAGAGAGGACAGAAAAAAGGACAGACAGCAGAAAAGAGAGAGAGGACAGAAAAAAGGACAGACAGCAGAAAAGAGAGAGAGGACAGAAAAAAGGACAGACAGCAGAAAAGAGAGAGAGGACAGAAAAAAGGACAGACAGCAGAAAAGAGAGAGAGGACAGAAACAAAGGACAGACAGCAGAAAAGAGAGAGAGGACAGAAAAAAAGGACAATTATAAGATTATCACTTGTGGCGGTGCCTACGGGCATTGCAGCCAGTATTGTTCCCACCATCTTTGTATTTGCAAATGTCCCAGATGTGTCTATGACCGAGAGGACGTAAAACACCACTTTCATCACAAAAAAGGACAATCAAAACTGAGGCACTCCAAATCAAAGATAGATCTTTTTGTCCCTTTATTTTTTTGTTTCTTTACCACAATAGAGTAGAACCAACAAAATAATATAGTACATTGAAACAATGACAGTGAAGAATTTGAACATTGCTGCCGCACAGAAGCACTTGGAAGAGAAAAAGACAAGAAAAGAAAAACACAGACACCTGTATGGAGGGGGAAATGTTATGTAAATATGTAAATTATAATTTGCTGAGGATGAACATTTGTGACAGAGTATGGGAAAACCCGGCTAAAGTCGCTGAGAGACATTCTTAGCAATGCACAAAAACAGGTAGCTTAGTTACTTGATTCTGTGTATTTTGTCAACTTTAAAACAGTTATAGAAAAAAGATTATGCCAGATAGATCAATTCTGTTTTTTGCTTTTCAGTCTGTAGAATTTAAACTTTCAGATTATATAAAAATGTCAAAAGTGATAATTTCCGACTTTAGCCTGGTTTTCCTATACTCTGTCACATTTAAATCACTGTTTGAATGTGCACTAAAGACAAGTCATGGTAAAATGTTTTGTTCTATTGAATAGATTCAACCTTGCATGAATTACACTTTTACAAGCGCGGTTACATTGAATTGGGCATCAATTTATATTTAATTTTTAGTTCAATGTGTTATTTTAGACATTGTCTCATCAATTATATTTCAAATGAATCCCTTGGTAACTGTCAAGTCAGTAACTGACTGACTGACTACTTTAACATCAACACAAACTCAACCATCAATAAATTGTAAGCATTTGAAATAAATCTGAACCATGTTAAATCACAGAGTTGACAACAAAGACACAGAAGTACAGTACGTGAAGCCATATCATGACATGATAATGCCCACACGTGTAAATAGATTAGTGATTAACAAAATAAGTGATGCATAGTAGCATTGGGGTGTTAAAAGACGGAAAGAAAGGGGGAAAAAATAAAAAGGTTCACAGTTCTGAAACAGTATCATTGGAAATCACAGATTCATAATGTAGGCTGAAGACAAAATACTTCCTAAAAAGTGTCACTAAACAAGATTTCAGTCTTAGGAACTATTTTCTGCAACCTATTATATGTTTTTATGCATTTAAACTGATTTATATAAATTAAGTCTATGACGCTTTCTTTGTGACAGTAGTTGCATAACTACTGCAAACAGTGCCAAAGTAGCACCACACGCATGCCATTATTCAGTTTTCGTTCTAGAGTGCACGTGGTGCATGCATTGTAGCAGTTCAAAGGTTACAGCGTTTAAGACACAGTAATAGACAGCATCTTTGTTGTGAACACCATTTTAAACCAGCCTCCAAGAAAACAAAACAAATACTTGCTCATTTGTGGAGGATACCAAAGAACAATCCTAACATTCAAAATGAAAATATAAAAAAAACCCCACAATTTTCATCACATTTCAGGTTGGAATAATTTAAATCTTGAAAATATTAATTGCATAATAACATGCAGATTTCAATTGAAGTCATAAACCAAAACAAAACCAAAGACTCATTTCAAAAAAGCTTAGTCATTTTGTACTGTTTTCATATTATCATACTTTTTCTAGATTTTAAAACTTAATGATTTACAACTATTTTTACTAGGCCACAATCCAATATTTTCTTTCCTGAATCACTGGTCCTTCATTGGGGGGGAATGGACTAAATAACAAAACTCGATGAATGCACACATGGATTAACGAGATGAATTTGACACAAAGTAAATGTCAATACACCGCTGATTAAAGTTCTCACTTGTAAAGTGAAGAAAACTACCATATTTTCCGGACTATAATGTTCAGCTTATTATAAAGCGCACCCTCGAAATGTTTAGTCTGGGAAATAAAGTATCGCCTTATGGCTTGTACCCACGTGTCGTCATATCCGGCCACAAGGAGCGCTCCATAGTATGGGAGACCGCCATCTTAGTCAGTAACTGTGTTTGAAAAATGCCCGATCGATGCTGTTTACACGTTTAAATTCTGATCGCTTATCGGCCTTTTGGCTAAGACAGTAATTCAGGAACATAAATTTTTGTTTATACCCTGGTTTGTTTGTTCAGCCCGTCGTACATGGCGAAAGCCGATACGTGACTCTAAACAGAACTTCCATCCTGTTTACACACAAATCTGACTAAGATGGCGACACTTTCGTTGGAAGGGTCGAGATGCGCATGCAGGTGGGCGGGAGCCATAGTCCGAAAAATATGATAAAGCATACATCAAGCAAAAAGCTGAGATCATATCTAAGGCTAACAAAAAAGCTACGCCCAAAGAGTAACAAACAAAATACATTTCTACAACTGTATGTGTACATCACATACACTCACATACAGTCTCTTTCGCTTTTGAATATGTGTAGATATACTGTAAATTAAAAACTGCACAAGTGAATTGGACTCCTCATAAGTTCGAATGCATTTTGATTTTGACTCTACTGCCATTCATTCAAAGAAAGAAAACTGCATTAAACATGAGCAAAATTAACACCACCTTTTGCACAGAACCTTTCTTCTTCATTGCTAAATAACCACAAAATTTAAAATCTGTGAAACAATCATGTTCATGTTTTTTCTTGTCAGTTTGAAAATGTAGTTTGTACTATTTTAAAGAAAATGAATGTGATGATTTAACCCTTTGGCCGCCAAAGTCGCATTTTAGCACCACAGTGATTTAACACCTATGTCACTAAAAGGCATCAAATCGGGGTCTATCATTCAAAGACCCTATTGTCTTAGTTTTGGGAAGTAAGGATAGACCTTATTTTGTATATGTCACTGAAGAATCCCCAATACTGCAGATGGATTTTGTTCTCTACCCAGGTAAATTTAATGGAAATATTTGGCTAAAATGTGGCTGGCGGTGAAAGGGTTAAGATAGTAACAAATCCTTTAGAGAATCAAAGGGAGGATTTAATATCAAAAGCATATGAATGCACACACAGACAATTCCATTTGAGTACACCCAGTAATCTGTGATTATTATTTCTAATCCCTGAATCAACATTGCCTGTGCTCCAAACCTCTCACACGCACACAACTAAACTCACTCTTTCCCCATACAAATAAACACTTTAAAAACAAATGTTTATATACGTACACAAATATCATTACAAAGCGCACACACACTTTCCTTCAAACAAATGAATACCAAAAAAGCCATGTACATTAATAAACAAATATTTTACAAAACAAACAAACAAAAAAACCTAAATCAAAGGGTTATTCATTTTAATCCCTTTGTACAGCAGGACCAGACTGACCCTTTGCATCCGCTTCAAATGTGTTTCCTGCACAAAAGTAGTTCTTCCACATACACCACTGTTCTTAGAAAAATTTCAATGTAACGTCAGTTGCTTTCCTGGCAAAAAGAACAAAATTTCACATTACTTAACTTAATCAATGCATCCTCTTTTGCAAAGGATACTCACACCCAAGATTTAATTTTAAAATCATAAGGCAATAACCCTCAAAAGGCATTTCTCACTTTCAGTCAGGGTACAAAGAGTTAATATAAAATTGAAAAAGAAAACCCCATATAAGTACTGTAAACATAAAACTAGAAGAAAAAGGTACAGTATAACAAAAAACAAACAAAAAACAACACACACACAACAGCTAAAAGAAACAAAATCTTATTTTGAAAAATTCATGAGTTAGAGTAGCCACACATTGTGTGTGTGTGTTTCCATATTTTTTGTTCTAATTTTTCCAATTAAAAAAAAAAATTGTCTTCTTCTTCTTCAATCGCTGTTTCCTGTCAACTATGAGCGCAGATGCGTCATGCTGCTGTTATGCGCCTAAGTAAGAATAAATTAGGCCCAGCATGTTTCGGCTGTAGGAAATCTTTTTGAAAGTGTTTCTTGAAAAAAGGCCAGAAAGGCAGAAAGATAATAGATGACAGCATGCAAAGGGAAAAGGCAGAGTCAAAGAGCGTGACAGATTAGAGGAAGTTACAAGCACAGAACTTCCAGAATATGGGGGAACCATTTATACAAAAGACCCCCCGGTATCCCCACAGGGTTTTTCTTTATCTAATTTCCTGGACTTCCTACACAAGTACTGGACAAGCAGAAATGGCACATAAGTGAATCTATAACAACCACATTTGGAGGAAACAGAATGGATAAAATGGATTGTAATAACATGGTATGTCACATCTAAATGGGTGGAGAGTGGCACAGTGGTAGCACGTTCGCTTCGTGTCAAGTAAACCCGAGTTCGAACCTGGGTACAGGGGATTTTTTCCTCTCATTCTGCACTAGGCCTTAACGGTCTGAACGTGGAGTCTTTCGGATGAGACGATAAACTGAGGTCCCGTGTGCCCATGCACTTAGCATACGTTAAACCCAGTGGCAACGAAAAAGTTGTCATTTGGTCAAAATTTACCCCCCCCCCCCCTCCCTCATCAGTGACAAAAATCGCAAGCGCTCTCCAGGTGGGAACAACCCGAATTTCACAGAGACGCCTCTGTGACTATGAAATACCTAATACCTAATAATAATAATAATAATAATAATACATCTAACAATATATACATCTGACAAACATAAATTGCAATGGAAAAACAAAACAGGTGGCTACAGCAGAGCTGATTCTAGAATTTTGCAAAAGTGGGGGCGATCCCCCCCCTAAGAATGAAAAAAGGGGGGCAGGTTCAATGGATGCGAGGTGAAGGTGGGGGGAGGCGTCCGATTCAATCTTCGCTAGCCAGGGCCACTTCTTCAGCCACTCATCTTGGAACCGGTGTTCCCTCGCACTAGTGCCGCTATCTTCGGGCTGCTTCTCTGAGACTGTTGATGCAGTAGCTGTTTCTGCAACATCTTACGCACACTTGTTTGGCAGTGGATTTCTTTTTTTTACTTTTCCGCCACAGAAATCAAAGTCGAAGAGTGTCTTTGTCCGCTTCATTTTGAAGAAAATTCAACATGGCGGGTAGGACTCTCGCAACTTCTTGTCGGTAAAACGAGATGAACACGATTGGTTGATTTACACTAACATTGTAAAGGAACCAATAAAATGTTGAGAAATAATTTATTCCTGCTCGATGCTTTCAGTTTGTGCAGACGACGGATTTAGCAGACGAAGGAATTCCCGCAGTGATCGGTAAAAAGTGCGGGCAGTTCTGCAAATATGCGGGCGTCGGCCCGCGTTTAGACCCGATTATTGCGGGAAGGAACAGATTTGGGGGGGATTGTACCCTAGAATCAGCTCTGCTACAGTATGCAATAACCTTGAGACAAAAGTGCAAAATTGTGCATTTACGATAAAAATGACAAGTTAACAAAGGAATACAAAATTAGTTCCAATGTAGTCATAAATCAACCATGTACATGTTGAAGTTTAATTTGGAATGACAAAGAAACAATCATCACAAACTGATTCACATTGGTCACAGGCATTAACCTTCTAAATGCGATAGGTTAAAATAAATGCAATTACTAACCTATCAATACTATTATTGCCGCATATCTACTTAAAACAAAACATAAAAATCATATACAAACTCCAAAGACTTAACTTCATGAGACTATGATTAAATTTCCATATATTAAAAAAAACACCCCACATCATCATTCAATTAGAAGTCCAAATAACTCCAACTGTTATGATGTCAAACTTTGTCATTTGAAGTTTACATTTGACTCTCAACAGAATCTGTAAATAATGGAACTTCCTTCATGCTCCATTCCTTAGAAATCTTCAATGAGAAGCTTAGCTGGCTGGGTTCACCGCCAGGTGGCATAAAGCTCGAGTGGGGCTAACCTTAGTTAGGAACAAAGAGAGAGAGAGAGGGGTAAGAGGAGTCCCTCCCTCTTTCTTTCTCTCTTTATTCCCAACTAAGGATATCACTAAGATTAGCCCCACTCGAGTTTGTCACCACCTAGCGGTGAAATCGGCAGCTAAGTTAACCATTTGAAAAAAATTAGCCCTTTTCTACCTACCAGTTGCACATAAAAAAACAATTTTAAGAGGTGCTGCTGCATACGTGGAGACACACTCTCCAGATGAAAGCAGCCCGAATTCCACAGAGACAAGTCACAGTGACCTAAAAGAGAGAGAGGGGGAGGGGGCAGTGGGACGAGGCAGGGGAAAGAGATCCTGTCCGGCAGCTCCACTAATGCTGGGCATATCAGACTAGGGAGTCTGCAAATCTTTGTATTCTAACCCCCCCCTTTAAGTATGCATCATCATTTATTTAAATTCAGTTCATTTATTTTCCTCTAACGTCTTTGGTGACCTGGCGCTGTGCGTGACCTTCGGGTTTTTGTTACCTTAGTTTTTTTGTCAATATCGGCAAAATCTTCAACCTGATGAAGGAGGCCGATTGACGAGAAGAAGAAGGCACTCTCCTGGCAAGAGGCAAAGGCAGCCCAGATTTTGCAGGAAGCAACTCACTGACAATAACATGGGTGCAACTACACAACATGAAAAAACCCTGAAAGGCCAGGGTCTATGGGTAATGTCCCCCTGCAGCTGAAGAAAAAAATTATTTATGAAGGTATTTTAGTTTGCTATTTCCACAATTTATACAAATCCTTATTTTCAAGTGTTTAAAAAATACAGTAGACCAGACCTGTTTACCCTAATAATGAAACACCTGGAATTTGCCACACAAAAACCCGGAATTTGAAGAAAAAACCCACAGAATTTACATTGGTACACGACTCGCGATAAAACACCGATTCAACTCGGCGCCATTGCAATCAATTTTCACTTCATTTTCTATTGAAAAGTTCAAATTTCTCACATCATCGTATTTTCCAGTGATAATATAATCTAAATGGACTAATTTCAAGCCCTAATTACAATCTCTACCATTAAAAAAAACTGCCCAGAAAGCTCTTCGAATCGACAGTAAAAGCCTGGCCGCCATTTGCATTCGGTTTACCCTTGCGCCTTTTCATACGAACGGAAACAAATAATAGACGGTTTTTCGAAATCCCAAAATTTTCAGCGTTCACCCGGAATTTACTATTTTACCCAGAATTTTAGCAAATTTCCGGAATAATTCCGGCAAAACCGGAAGGGTAAACAGGCCTGAGTAGACACACAAAGATCTTGTTTGACAAATACAAAAAAAAGAAGGAATTTCCTGTTCTGGTAACATTCAAAAACAGGAAATCCTTGTATACCAGGAAAAGTTGCACCCATGCAATGTTTTTGGGTACCGTACAATTGCATGCTACAATTTTAACGTGGGTCGTTTATTAATTGTCTTTTGCTTGTTTGTCTTGTTTCAACCCCTTCACTGCCGAGAGATAATGGGTTTCTTGTATTGCTCTTACGACCGCCTTCATACTGGATGCTGGGGTGTCCCTCTGAAATACTAGAAGAAGAAGAAGAAGTATTGCTGTGTGTCAAGCCAAATTTGGCCGTAGGAGGGTTGCTTGGCTGATCTGTCCACTGCTCATCCATTTGTTGATGTCACACGTTCAAACAAAGATGTAGAAAGGAAAAGAACTGTAGATGTACGTTTTTCGAAGAGTATAGAACAGTTTATAGGGTTTTTCCCATTTATCTCGCTCGAAATTTGATGACTAAGACTAAGAGTAAGACACCCTGTGGTAGACAAGGTTATAGGCATACAGCATGGTGCAAACAGCCCCGTAGAAGACACGGTTATAGGCATACAGCATAGTGCAAACAGCCCCGTAGTAGACACGGTTATAGGCATACAGCATAGTGCAAACAGCCCCGTAGTAGACACGGTTATAGGCATACAGCATAGTGCAAACAGCCCCGTAGTAGACACGGTTATAGGCATACAGCATAATGCAAACAGCCCCGTAGTAGACACGGTTATAGGCATACAGCATAATGCAAACAGCCCCGTAGTAGACACGGTTATAGGCGTACAGCATAGTGCAAACAGCCCCGTAGTAGACACGGTTATAGGCATACAGCATAGTGCAAACAGCCCTGTGGTAGACACGGTTATAGGCATACAGCATAATGCAAACAGCCCTGTAGTAGACACGGTTATAGGCGTACAGCATAGTGCAAACAGCCCCGTAGTAGACACGGTTATAGGCATACAGCATACTGCAAACAGCCCCGTAGTAGACACGGTTATAGGCGTACAGCATAGTGCAAACAGCCCCGTAGTAGACACGGTTATAGGCGTACAGCATAGTGCAAACAGCCCCGTAGTAGACACGGTTATAGGCGTACAGCATAGTGCAAACAGCCCCGTAGTAGACACGGTTATAGGCGTACAGCATAGTGCAAACAGCCCCGTAGTAGACACGGTTATAGGCGTACAGCATAGTGCAAACAGCCCCGTAGTAGACACGGTTATAGGCGTACAGCATAGTGCAAACAGCCCCGTGGTAGACACGGTTATAGGCATACAGCATAGTGCAAACAGCCCCGTAGTAGACACGGTTATAGGCATACAGCATAATGCAAACAGCTGAGCCCCGTAGTAGACATGGTTATAGGCATACAGCATAATGCAAAACAGCCCCGTAGTAGACACGGTTATAGGCGTACAGCATAGTGCAAACAGCCCCGTGGTAGACACGGTTATAGGCATACAGCATAATGCAAACAGCCCCGTAGTAGACACGGTTATAGGCGTACAGCATAGTGCAAACAGCCCCGTGGTAGACACGGTTATAGGCATACAGCATAATGCAAACAGCTGAGCCCTGTAGTAGACACGGGGGCAGGCAGTGAAAGGGTTAACACAATATCTTGAAGATGGGTTTTACTCAAGAAATATGCCTATGTAGAATGTTTTATGAACATCGAGAAACGACGGTCTTTCTTTGTTCCTAATTTCAAGACCTTTTCTCGCAAGTGCAAACATCTTCAGCCATAGTCTAATCATAGTGTTGAAATTGCCCCCGTCAGTCCAAGTACAAAACCCCCCAACAAAACCAAAAAAATTGCACACAGAGCACCCTCTTCCCCCCCCCCCCCCCTCCGTCTCAATGTGTCTCTCTTTTTGTGTCTCCCACCCCCTCCCTTCCCCTTATCCCCTCCTTCTATCACTCTTGTTCTTTGTTTTTTTTCACAGACGCGAATATGCAGGCATCAGAATTGTCTGAGATCCAATCCTCTGAAAACCGCGGTTCAATGGCCATCAAGGCCCCAGCGAGTCAAGGAGTAACACTGAAATCAGTTCCCAACAGGACCAAAATGGCACCTTTCATCAGCAATTTACTTTTAACCCCTTGACTGCCAGAGAAAATTAAAGAAAAAAAAATCATTGGGCAAAATCGTGCCATGAAAAAGACAACTGATAGAGCCAATCTGGTAAAATGGTCGGGGGATATAACTCTCTTGACTGTTAGAGCAAAAGCCAGCATATCGGGGTTATTCCTCTTCATCTGATGACATCAGTATGTGATACATTGGTGGCAGTCAAGGGGCTAAATTATGTTTGGCATGAAGATCATGTTCTGAAACAAAGGCAAAACCTCTGCCAACAACTTTCAATCCTCTGAAATTTGCTAATCCTCTAACAATTCTGATGCCTGATAGATCACATGACGGAACAAACATACTGCTTAGTTTTCAGTTCTTTTCCTTAAAAAAATAGGAGGGAAAATCTAAATGAATAAATTTATTAAAAAACACACACACACACAACATATGATAACACAAAAAACACCAGTCATGACTCACAGTTGTTATGCTACTTATGTTATTCATCACAACCTTCGAGTTTGACCCAAATGTCCTAGACAATACATAAAACGATAACTATATAATCTCAAAATCAAAACCTCCTGATTTTGTTTGTTTGCTTGTTTATTTTATTTAACACCCTGACTGTCAAGTCACTCACTCAAAAAGAAGGTAAGAAAAGTCACCACAATCCTGGAAATGACTTTCCAAAATTATATGAACACTTTTCATTTTCAGAGATTATGCACATCATAACAAAAAAAGAAGATTGTTTTGACACCATCTCAAAATTCTTTTTTTTGAACATGACCCTCCACCAAAAATGTTTTCCTCCACCACAGTTGACTGACTCGTTCTCTCATTCTCTCTCTTTCACCCTTGCTTCTTTCTCCCTCGTCTGTTGTGTCTCTCAATCTCACTATCACTCCATCTAGTCTCTCTCTCTCTTTCTCTCCCTTTCTCCCCTTCTGTTCTCTTCACGTTTGTGTTCTATGTTTGTTTGTGCATCAAGGACAGATTGGAAGACTAGGCGTTGCCTAAAGAATAAAGTCAAGTTTTCAAGTTTTCCCACCTTTCGAACCAAACTAAAATGATCCTGACAAAAGTTCAACATACAAGGTCAACCACCCAATATCTGCACGACAAAACTTATGCCATCCTTACAATTACACCCAGAACTGAAACCCTGTCCGACGAATTGAAATTATCTCTCTTTCTCATCACACTTAGCACCATTCTGATGTTGCTGGATAAGCTCAACATCCACACATAAAAAACAACTAAATTCACCACACACAATCGTAGCATCCCCATCCTATGAAGTGTTGAAGGAGCCAGACAGCAAGAATGAGTATCAATGAAGGTCGCGGTGACATGATAATTGATGGAAGCTTGCAATAATCACACCGCACAAAAATGTAGAATCTCCCCACACTATAAAGTGTTCAGGGAGCGAGGCAGTAAGGAGTATGAATGAAGGTTACATGGGTGCTCATGGGAAATTTCAAAAATCCTGCAAGCCCCAGCGGAGTGCAGGGACAGCGCCCCTCCTGGGGGTTCCAGGGGGCAATGCCAATGTAATTTCCAATGTAGTTGACACTATGACAGGCTCTCGTTGCACTTTCACTTCTGGTTAAACTTCATGGCCTCTATGACCAGCAAAATGCATCTTCTCAAATTCTCATAATCCGGCGATGTCGGCTCCAGGCAATAAAAAAAATCCTGAAAGCAGGAGCATCTATGAGGTTATGGAACATGATGGAAACTTTCAATCGTCACACCACGCGAAGATGTAGAATTGTATCTCTCCACACTATGAATTGTTGAGGGAGCGAGGCAGTAAGGAGTATGAATGAAGGTCATGACATGATGGAAACTTGCAATCGTCACGCCACGCGAAGATATAGAATTGTATCTCTCCACACTATGAATTGTTGAGGGAGCGAGGCAGTAAGGAGTATGAATGAAGGTCATGACATGATGGAAACTTGCAATCGTCACGCCACACGAAGATGTAGAATTATATCTCTCCACACTATGAACTGTTGAGGGAGCGAGGCAGTAAGGAGTATGAATGAAGGTCATGACACGATGGAAACTTGCAATCGTCACGCCACGCGAAGATGTAGAATTATGTCTCTCCACACTATGAACTGTTGAGGGAGCGAGGCAGTAAGGAGTATGAATGAAGGTCATGACACGATGGAAACTTGCAATCGTCACACCACACGAAGATGTAGAAATTGTATCTTCCAACCCTATGAACTGTTGAGGGAGACAGGCAATATTACAATGCAGGGTGAAGGTGTCCATCACATGAACACTTTACGTCCAGCTTCATCTTCGTCTTCTGGCACCGAAAACCGATCATTGAGAGAAACGGGAGTCTGCAACAAAACAGTTATATGCATACATTATAGTTATACCTTTCAACAAGAACACTATGAATTAAGAGAACTAGTTTATGAAAGAAGTTGTGACATGCATAAAATAGACCAATAGCCATCATCAACAACAGCATTAATAAGTAAACACATGGGGGAAAAGAGGTCATGGATGAAGTTTAAATAATCACAAATCAGAGCTTAATCTAGGATTTCTGAAAAAGGGGGGCAGTCCCCCCCTCATATAAAAAAAAGGGGGGCACTCCCCCCTATCCAACTCCACATCATATACATAAAAACCAGTACCTCCCCCACCAGTTGCTGCAGCCAGTGGGCGAAGTGAAAGCATTCTTCTTATTGTGCTTCAAACACAATGTACATTGCATCCCTGTCTCAATCTTCGTCAGCCATGGCCACTTTTTCAACCAGTCATTTTGGAACCGATGTTCCTTTGCACTGCCACTGTTGTCATATTTTCCCGCCATTTTAGATGTAGAAGCCTTTTCTTCGAGGTCTTCACATTCGTTTGGAACAGGATTTTTTTTTTCACTTTGCCTCCGCGAAAATCAAAATCAAACAGGGTCCCTGCCCGCTTCATTTTGAAGAACATTCAAGATGGCGGCCGAAACTCTCGCAACTTCCTGTCGGTAGATCGAGAAGAACGCGATTGGTCGATTAGCACTAACATTTTGTCAAGAACCAATGAAATGTCGAGAAATCCTTCACTCCTGCTCGATACTTTCAGTTTGTCCAGACAACGGGTTTAGCAGATGACGGAGGTCTTCCCGCATCGATCAGAAAAACTGCGGGCCGTTCTGCAAATGTGCGGGACTCGGCCCGCTCCCCGCGCTGATTATCGCAGGAAGGAACAAAATTTCGGGGGATTTTACCAATCCTGCGCTCTAGATTAAGCTCTGCCAATCTCTTCATGGTCATGTCTCCCTCGTAACCCTCTTGCAAATTAATAGCAAAATAAAACATACAAACAGCATGTTTCTCTTCAAACTATTTTTTCTGCTTTCAAATGGTTAACATATTACAACACTAGATCAGAAATGTACATGTTTAATGAAACCACTTTCCACACCTTGGTCGGATATCAATTTTATAACTCATCACAAAACTGACATGAACTGCTCAGAGTAAAATTTAAAAAAAGCAAATATGAAATAGTGAGGCTAAGAGAGAGGATATAGTGAAATAAATAAGGGGTAGGAACTTATCGTAAATTAACTCCCTTGTTTTATCAAAGTTATTTATGGCACCGATTCGCCTGCAAAGTGAAAGTAGTTGCCACAACAATACAGACCCAAGTTCATAAGGTTCGCCTGCAAAGTGAAAGTAGTTGCCACAACAATACAGACCCAAGTTATGAACTTGGGTCTGTATTGTTGTGGCAACTACTTTCACTTTGCAGCTGCCACAACAATACAGACCCAAGTTATGAACTTGGGTCTGTATTGTTGTGGCAACTACTTTCACTTTGCAGGCGAATCGGAGCCATAAATAACTTTGGTAAAACAAGGGAGTTAATTTACGAGAAGTTCCTACCCCTTATAAATAAAAAAAGAGCTAACATACTCTTTTACATCATTTTTCAGCAGAATCTCACATCTTCAATGCCCAACTCCTAATGATTGTAATTTAAGCAAAATATGATTACATTCTGTTTTCTGTTTATCACTAAGGGATCTTAGCCTCAGATTATGGAAACAAATCTGTTTGACGAAATTGAACAAAGGGTAATTACTCTCTTTTTTTAATTAACTCCCCTCCACCAAAGTTGATTACGATACCCTTCACCTAGCAGTGCGTGGGTCAGAACCAAAGTGAGACAAGCAAAGCATCATTCTTAAAAAAGAATGTGCCAAGCTCGCCTTTATGACCCTCACCCACACAGTACACATCAACAATGGTGGAGAGGACAACATACAAACAAATCAACACATGTCCAAGAGTGGCATAGCCTTCTAACCTTGAATATGTTACACATAAACAACATACAACACAGAACAAACTGGTAAGCCTCGAAAGAAAGTTTGGTGAATCAAAGAATGAAATAGTGAGGCCAAGAGAGATGACGAAATTGAACAAAGGGTAATAAAGGGTAAAAAAGAGAGTAATTACCCTTTGTTCAATTCCGTCATCTCCTCTCTTGGCCTCACTATTTCATTCTTTGAAATCTCAGTTTGTGCAAAACTTGCTCTTTGCCTGGTCTAGTCATGAACTATCCATAGCCACGCAATAAACACTTACAGATGCGGCAGAGAAAGTTTTCTTCTGGAACACGTATCTCATGGCAACTGTGGGCTTCAGTTGCTGCAACAACACACACCATAATCATATACAAAAACATCAGTATAGCTTTAAATCACTATGGTACAGGTTTTTTTGTTTTGCACATCATATGCACAAAGCCAATAAAGGAAGTAAGATTTTTTTTTTTTAAACATCAGTTCAAGAGTTCAAACAACTTCCAATCAACTTTCGTGTCTTTTTTGCAAAGCAAATCACTTAACACAAACACACAAAAAATCATTTAAATAGATAGTCCAAGAAGCTTGTCTTCTGTCACAAACTAAAGGGTAAAGGAAGACGCACTTGCCCATATAAACGCCCCACTCATCACATAAGAAACAGTACCCCACTTTCATCCTTTGCCATACAGTACAAACCAAATCAAACACACACACCCAAAAAAAGAAAGACAAAAATCAGCTCACCGACAGCTGCCGCGAGAAACTCGACGAAGCCCCCCTGCGAAGATCCGGAGTGTCATGCCCCTTGTCTTCCCCTTCATCCTGTGACGAGGGCGGCGACTGCCAGTGCTGCGGCAGTGGGTTACTGCCCCTGAGGGGCCGACTGCCGGGGACAGACTGCTGGGGGTAGGGCTGCGGCCGACTGCTGTGAGCGTGCTGCCTGCCCAGGGGCTGGGGCACGCGGAAAGCCTGCTGTTGTTGCGCCCGCCTGTGGGGGATGGCTGCCGGGAGTGGGGGTGGAGTCCATGGTTGTGCCATAGGGGGGTTCGGGTGGTGAGGGTAGGGGCAGGGGGCCGGGGAGGCATGACCTGGAGCTGGTATGTCTGAATGGCTGCAATAAATACAACAAAATAAAATGCATTACGATACAACGCGATACCAAAAAATATATTTTTCCCATGTTGATTTAACTTTTAACAGTTTTTGTTCATCAATGTATTTTACCAACGTTCAACAACCTGTAAACAACAAAACATACGGTACAATTCATAACATGACACCTCCATCATTGCACCATATAGCACATAAGTCCACACAGTGCTGGAAACGTTGAGCCACTCTACTCTATTTATCGGATCCAGGTTAAAAAAAAACAGTAAAAAAGGATAACAAACACATACTAGTAAAAAAAGGTTTTTAGAAATTGCCATATAGGCAAATATGCACTGCAGAATGGACAACAGGTGCCCACTCAAGTGCGCAAGGTCTCATGTGTGGACGAGGGTTGTTTTACAGCTGAGTGATTGTACTAAAATAAAAACCCTGTACAATTAATAATACTTACGACTGTGGCTAAATTGGTGAAATTAAGTATGTAATAAAAAATTTAAAAAATATTGCTTACAGTTCTAAACCTTCACCAAGTGAAAAACCTGAATAGCTGAAATAGATTTAACAATTATCCCATGAAACAATGGGTAGCAACTTTTTTTTACATGAATTGACAAACCATACTTCCAAAGCTAGATATCCTTATTGCTGGTCTGCTGTGACTGCAGGGGAGCTAGTGACTAACATTGATCAAGTCTGAAACCAGCTTTCGAGATCTGAGACAAATCTAAAAAATCAATGTTAGAATTTCAGCCAAATCTGAAATCAAGTACTGTTGTTTTCTATTACATATTTAACCCATTGATAATTCGGCAGCAAACAGACTCTCTTGGCAAATTTGTTGATCTCTATTTGAAATTGTGTGTGACTTGGTGTTAGGAGATTAAATAGTTTGCAACCAATCCAACTAAAAACTGTTTCCAGGATTCAGAAAGCAATGACATCAATTTTGGACTCAAAGCATGACTGATGTTGGTGTAGGACTCAGAGCATTGACATCAACTGTAGACTTGGAAAAAATAGCATCAACTTTTGACTTGCAAAGAAATGACATCTTCTTCTTCTGCGTTCCCAGACCATGTGGCCATAATGGAGGAGGTACTTACGCGTCCTGTTTTCACTGGTCTGAACGCTGACACATTCCGATTTTGGAGCAGCTCAAAGGAGAAAACTTTTTTGTAGATTTTTTGGGGAAAAGAAAGCTGGAGAATGGGCCAATAAGTCAGAAAGATAGTAGATGGCAGAAAGCAAGGGGAAAAAGCAGAGTCAAAGAGAGTGACAGATTAGAGGAAGTTACAACCACAGAACTTCCAGAAGGTGGGGGAACCATTTGTACAAAAGACCCCCTGGTATCCCCATGGGAAAGACTTGGGGTCGTCCAGCGCGCTGTATAGAGGCATGAGGCATCCACCCACTGCCCCCGAGAAATGATACATGTATCAATGTTTGACTTGCATAGTTGCAAAGAAATGACATCAACGTTTGACTTGCAAAGCAATTACATCAATTTTTGACTTGCGAAGCAGACATCAACTCTAGATGCACAAAGCCAATGACATCAACTCTAGATGCACAAAGCCAATGACATCAACTCTAGACTAGTAAAGCAATTATATCCTAGATGCACCAAGCAATGACATCAAGTTTTAATTGCATGAGACATCAATTATGTACTTGCAAAGCAATGACGTCAATTCTAGATTCACAAAGCAACATTAATCAAGAGTTCACAAAGCAATAACATTGATTTTAAATTTCATGAACTGATGACATTCATTCAGGATTCTAAGAGAATAACAAAAATACAGTATATCCCTATGAACAGAAAAAGTATGATATCTAGCATAGGGAGGCGAGATGTTGATGCTGATCGTTAAAGGGATGATAATGAAACAATCCACATACAGTGATTTTGAAGAATAAATGAGGGGCCAACTGATGAACGGATACTCATACAGACTTGTTGAAGATTTAAAACAACAACAATAAAAAAAAAATGACAGTTAAGCCAATGCCATGTTTACCTGACGAAGGGAGCAGAGTTGTCGATGATTTAGAACACAAAGAGAGAGATGACAGTTAACCAGACACCATTTATACCTGACAAAGGGAGCAGAGTTGTCGATGATTTAGAACACAGAGAGAGATGACAGTTAACCAGACACCATGTCTACCTGACAAAGGGAGCAGAGTTGTCGATGATTTAGAACACAAAGAGAGATGACAGTTAACCAGACACCATGTCTACCTGACAAAGGGAGCAGAGTTATCGATGATTTAGAACAGAGAGAGAGAGATGACAGTTAACCAGACACCATGTCTACCTGATGAAGGGAGCAGAGTTATCGATGATTTAGAACACAAAGAGAGATGACAGTTAACCAGACACCATGTCTACCTGATGAAGGGAGCAGAGTTGTCGATGATTTAGAACACAAAGAGAGATGACAGTTAACCAGACACCATGTCTACCTGACAAAGGGAGCAGAGTTGTCGATGATTTAGAACACAGAGAGAGATGACAGTTAACCAGACACCATTTATACCTGACAAAGGGAGCAGAGTTGTCGATGATTTAGAACACAAAGAGAGATGACAGTTAACCAGACACCATGTCTACCTGACAAAGGGAGCAGAGTTATCGATGATTTAGAACAGAGAGAGAGAGATGACAGTTAACTAGACACCATGTCTACCTGATGAAGGGAGCAGAGTTATCGATGATTTAGAACACACAGAGAGAGAGAAATGACAGTTATTGAGTTAACCAGACACCATGTCTACCTGATGAAGGGAGCAGAGTTGTCGATGATTTAGAACACAGAGAGAGATGACAGTTAACCAGACACCATGTCTACCTGACGAAGGGAGCAGAGTTGTCGATGATTTAGAACACAGAGAGAGATGACAGTTAACCAGACACCATGTCTACCTGACAAAGGGAGCAGAGTTATCGATGATTTAGAACACAAAGAGAGAGAGATGACAGTTAACCAGACACCATCTCTACCTGACGAAGGGAGTAGAGTTGTCGATGATTTAGAACAGAGAGAGAGAGAGATGACAGTTAACCAGACACCATGTCTACCAGACGAAGGGAGTAGAGTTGTCGATGATTTAGAACACAGAGAGAGAGAGATGACAGTTAACCAGACACCATGTCTACCAGACGAAGGGAGCAGAGTTGTCGATGCTTTAGAACACAAAGAGAGAGAGATGACAGTTAACCAGACACCATGTCTACCTGACGAAGGGAGCAGAGTTGTTGATGACTTAGAACACAAAGAGAGAAAGAAAGATGACAGTTAACCAGACACCATGTCTACCAGACGAAGGGAGCAGAGTTGTCGATGCTTTAGAACACAAAGAGAGAAAGAAAGATGACAGTTAACCAGACACCATGTCTACCAGACGAAGGGAGCAGAGTTGTCGATGCTTTAGAACACAAAGAGAGAGAGATGACAGTTAACCAGACACCATGTCTACCTGACGAAGGGAGCAGAGTTGTCGATGATTTAGAACACAAAAGAGAGAGAGAGAGAGAGAGAGAGAGAGAGATGACAGTTAACCAGACACCATGTCTACCTGACGAAGGGAGCAGAGTTGTCGATGCTTTAGAACACAGAAGAGAGAGAGAGAGAGAGAGAGAGAGAGAGAGAGAGAGAGAGAGAGATGACAGTTAACCAGACACCATGTCTACCTGACGAAGGGAGCAGAGTTGTCGATGCTTTAGAACACACAGAGAGAGAGAGAGAGAGAGAGAGAGAGAGAGAGAGAGAGAGAGAGAGAGAGAGATGACAGTTAACCAGACACCATGTCTACCTGACGAAGGGAGCAGAGTTGTCGATGATTTAGAACACAAAGAGAGAGAGAGAGAGATGACAGTTAACCAGACACCATGTCTACCTGACGAAGGGAGCAGAGTTGTCGATGATTTAGAACACAGAGAGAGAGAGAGAGATGACAGTTAACCAGACACCATGTCTACCTGACGAATGGAGCAGAGTTGTCGATGATTTAGAACACAAAGAGAGAAAGATGACAGTTAACCAGACACCATGTCTACCTGACGAAGGGAGCAGAGTTGTCGATGATTTAGAACAAAGAGAGAGAGAGATGACAGTTAACCAGACACCATGTCTACCTGACGAAGGGAGCAGAGTTGTCGATGATTTAGAACACAAAGAGAGAGAGAGAGAGATGACAGTTAACCAGACACAATGTCTACCTGACGAAGGGAGCAGAGTTGTCGATGCTTTAGAACACAAAGAGAGATGACAGTTAACCAGACACCATGTCTACCTGACGAAGGGAGCAGAGTTGTCGATGATTTAGAACACAAAGAGAGATGACAGTTAACCAGACACCATTTATACCTGACGAAGGGAGCAGAGTTGTCGATGATTTAGAACACAAAGAGAGATGACAGTTAACCAGACACCATGTTTACCAGACGAAGGGAGCAGAGTTATCGATGATTTAAAACAGAGAGAGATGACAGTTAACCAGACACCATGTCTACCTGACGAAGGGAGCAGAGTTGTCGATGATTTAGAACACAGAGAGAGAAAGATGACAGTTAACCAGACACCATGTCTACCTGACGAAGGGAGCAGAGTTGTCGATGATTTAGAACACAGAGAGAGAAAGATGACAGTTAACCAGACACCATGTCTACCTGACGAAGGGAGCAGAGTTGTCGATGATTTAGAACACAGACAGAGATGACAGTTAACCAGACACCATGTCTACCTGACGAAGGGAGCAGAGTTGTCGATGATTTAGAACACAAAGAGAGATGACAGTTAACCAGACACCATGTCTACCTGACGAAGGGAGCAGAGTTATCGATGATTTAGAACACAAAGAGAGAGAGATGACAGTTAACCAGACACCATCTCTACCTGACGAAGGGAGCAGAGTTCTCGATGATTTAGAACACAAAGAGAGAAAGATGACAGTTAACCAGACACCATGTCTACCTGACGAAGGGAGCAGAGTTGTCGATGATTTAGAACACAAAGAGAGATGACAGTTAACCAGACACCATGTCTACCTGACGAAGGGAGCAGAGTTATCGATGATTTAGAACACAAAGAGAGAGAGATGACAGTTAACCAGACACCATCTCTACCTGACGAAGGGAGCAGAGTTCTCGATGATTTAGAACACAAAGAGAGAAAGATGACAGTTAACCAGACACCATGTCTACCTGACGAAGGGAGCAGAGTTGTCGATGATTTAGAACACAGAGAGAGATGACAGTTAACCAGACACCATGTCTACCAGACGAAGGGAGCAGAGTTGTCGATGCTTTAGAACACAAAGAGAGAGAGATGACAGTTAACCAGACACCATGTCTACCTGACGAAGGGAGCAGAGTTGTCAATGCTTTAGAACACAAAGAGAGAGAGAGAGATGACAGTTATTGAGTTAACCAGAAACCATGTCTACCTGACGAAAGGAGCAGAGTTGTCGATGCTGATGGTCAGTGTGCTGTCCAGACCCTCCTCCTCCACCTCCTTGTGCTTCCACCTGTGGACCAGCAACATTAAAGCATCTGCTTGTGTAGCAACAACGTCTGCTTGTGTAACAACATCTACTTGTGCAACAACGACGTCTGCTTGTGTAACAACGTCTGCTTGTGTATCAACAACATCTGCTTGTGTATCAACAACGTCTGCTTGTGTAACAACGTCTGCTTGTGCAACAATGTCTGCTTGACATGTGTAACAACAAAGTCTGCTTGTGTAACAACAACGTCTGCTTGTGCAACAACAACGTCTGCTTGACATGTGTAACAACAACGTCCGCTTGACATGTGTAACGTCTGCTTGTGCAGCAACGTCTGCTTGACATGTGTAGCAACAACATCTGCATGTGTAACAACAATGTCTGCTTGTGTAGCAACGAGGTCTGCTTGTGTAGCATCGACGTCTGCTTGTGTAGCAATGATGTCTGCTTGTGTAACAACAGCGTCTGCTTGACATGTGTAACGACATCTGCTTGTTTAACGACGACGTCTGCTTGTGTAGCAACGACGTCTGCTTGTGTAACAACGTCTGCTTGTGTAACAATGTTTAACAACGACGTCTGCTTGTGTAGCAACGATGTCTGCTTGTGTAACAACGTCTGCTTGTGCAACAATGTCTGCTTGTGTAGCAACGATGTCTGCTTGTGTAACAACGTCTGCTTGTGTAGCAACAACGTCTGCTTGTGTAGCAACGACGTCTGCTTGTTTAGCAACGTCTGCTTGTGTAGCAACGACGTCTGCTTGTGTAACGTCTGCTTGTGTAGCAACGACGTCTGCTTGTGTAACAACGTCTGCTTGTGTAGCAACGACGTCTGCTTGTGTAGCAATGATGTCTGCTTGTGTAACAACAGCGTCTGCTTGACATGTGTAACGACGTCTGCTTGTGTAGCAACGACGTCTGCTTGTGTAACAACGTCTGCTTGTGTAACGACGTTTAACAACGACGTCTGCTTGTGTAGCAACGATGTCTGCTTGTGTAACAACGTCTGCTTGTGCAACGACGTTTAACAACGATGTCTGCTTGTGTAGCAACGATGTCTGCTTGTGTAACAACATCTGCTTGTGCAACAATGTCTGCTTGTGTAGCAACGACGTCTGCTTGTGTAACAACGTCTGCTTGTGTAGCAACAACGTCTGCTTGTGTAGCAACGACGTCTGCTTGTGTAGCAACGATGTCTGCTTGTGTAGCAACGACGTCTGCTTGTGTAGCAACAACGTCTGCTTGTGTAGCAACACGTCTGCTTGTGTAACAACGTCAATGACGTCTGCTTGACATGTGTAACAACAAAGTCTGCTTGTGTAACAACGTCAGCTTGTGTAGCAACAACAGCGATGTTGTTGTCGTACCCTGGCTTAAAGACTCTAGGGATCATCCCAACAGCCGAAGCACTTGAACACTATGGTACAAATGCACCAGCTAGGGATGAGAACATTACGTGTGTGACCGGTTTTTATTACCCCGCCACATGAGCAGCCACACTCCGACTTCTGAGGATTTGGGACTGATGTTATGCTAGGAGCTTGCCATGGCTTAAGACAATTTCCGCATAACTATGCAGAACATAACATCTTGATGTAGCCTTGGTGTTCTAGCTTATGTCATTTGGTCTGACACAGCCTTATGCCAAGGCGATGAACAGCGATGTTATTTTAGATCCCCATAAGAAATTTTGAAGTTGCATCGGCACACAGTGCAGAAAGCGTAACTATCCTCTTCGTGAAGCACATCGTTGATGGGAAATTGCTCTCTATACCGATTAACAAACTTTGGTAAACTTGACGCAACATTGCGGTTTTGTTCAACGCCATGTTTGCTTAGCAGAGAAGCTTATCGCACATGCACAGATCATGGTTTCCACAATACGTAAATAAGTAAAAAAAAAGAAGGGAACAGATTTGCGCACATGTCCGTATTTCACCTAATCCGTAAATTTTTACCCTTCTTTCTTTGATTTACTTATAGGTTTCCGTACCGAACTTATGCGTCTAATGTGAACCCGCCCTTAGTTGTTGTGATTGATAGTGTGAGTGTGTGTGTGTGTCTGTACGAGCAAAAATCGGGTCTAAATGTTATGTTTTACTGTTAGTTTGTTTGAAATAAGTGTGAAATTATTGTAAAGTGCCTAGCCATTTCTAACAGAATAGGAGCCATATAAATTAGCAGTAGTAGTAGTGGTAGTATTTTTCATGGACAGACCACACAAAAAGACTGAAAACACACATAAACGACGACAGTAGCCTCTTGTTCACGTAGTGAAGGCGGGGAGCTGACAATAACAACATATTGCGTTTCTTATTGTGCATCAGATAACAACCACCACCTTCTTTGCGCATTCACTCACTTTCATAACTCTAAAACAAGTGACTTCATTTTGATTTTGATTAAACTGCCGACGATGGCAGTGACAGGACATGTATGACACAAAAGATGTCCCCTGAAGTCGGAGTATGGCCGCCCATGTGGTGGGGCACTTTAAAAGCAGCCATACACGTAATCTTCCCACCCAAGGCCATGCGAAATGTTCACATGGCACTGGGTGTACCCACAGAGTGTTTAACCCTTTCACCGCCAGCCATATTTCAGCCAAACATTCCATTAAATTTACCTGGGCAGAGAACAAAATCCATCTGTAGTATTGGGGATTCTTCTGTGACATATATATACATGTATATAAAATAAGGTCTATCTTACTTCCCAAAACTAAGACACTAGGGTCTTTGGATAATAGACCCCAATTTGATGCCTTTTAGTGACATAGGTGTTAAATAAATCACTGTGGTGCTAAAATGCGACTTTGGCGGTGAAAGGGTTAAGCTGGGGAACGAAAACAACACAAAAGATGACAATGTGGGACATATGTCAAGGCGATTGTGGATTTAAACTAAACAACAAAATTAACGCTGCATTTTATTGTGTGCTGACTTCACTACTCTACAACTATGCGTGAAAGAGGTGTGAAGGGACAACAGTGGAACAAATACGATTCGCAATGACAGAAAATAACAGCAGTGCTCCTATTTGTAAAAAAAAACATAGCCCCTGTACATTTTAGCTACAAGTTCACTTATACGAAGATTGCACATCAATTTATTTCAAGCTATGTTATTAAAAAAAATTTTAAACATGACAAATTGTATACTTCAGATTCTTCCAAACCGGTCTAAACATAAGCATACTATCATAATAATCGTGACAGTATTTTCCAAAACATAATTTCCAATTTATCTGATTCCCTAATATGAATGACTCCAGCAAACTTCCTTGGACGGACACCTGTCACTGTTCTTGTAGAAGTTGCTTTTAGCAATCCCTTTCAAAAAGCAGAAAGCTGAGAAACCACATTTAGAATTTCTTCCTCTTTGGGATCAAGGCATCAATCTACTGTTACTATTAACTCTATTATATCAATCAATCAATCAATCATCTTTACTGTCCCCATAAAACCTACAAGTAAATTCTGTTTGCTGCCATATTAAACATATAATTTCATTCAATCTCTATTCTGACTGAACACTGATTGATTATTGTTGAAAGCTGCATAAATTGTGAATCAACAGAAGCTGTGCAAAAACAACAACCCCGCACATGTCTGCAGTAAAAACAGGCAGTCTTACTTAATAGAGTGTAGTGAAGGCAGTGAATTCTAACAGGTCAAATGAAGCCTTTGCCTGCTCTCGTTGGTGAGAAAACCTGCCAGTACTTACCTTTTATCTCTTGTTTTACTCAGATGTAGAGTAGCCATGCTAAAGTGCCTGATTCGTCAATCCTTACTGTGCACCCTAACTCAAGCATTAACATTTAGTGAACAAATCTGAAACAGATCACTGACCTTTTGATTTTGATTTTGCTCGGCCCTGGAGCTGCCATGTTGAAGGATGAGATTTGCCGACCCTGCAGCTCCAACTGCTCCGAGCAGGAGCTCTGGGAAGAGTCGGAGTCCAGGGAAAGGTTATTGGAGTAAGGGTCTTCTCCCATGCCCTGATAGGGTAGCCCTGTACTCTGCTGATAATAGAATGACTGCGATGATGATTTGCTAAAAAAATATTTTTGATTGTTCTTCTTTCATCCAACAACCTCCATCATTTTGCTGATGGTTCTGCTTTATATTGAGAACCGGGGGACTATCCAATCTAACAGCTTACGTCATGGCTGCTGTATGGGGTACTTTGAAGATGGTTTGGGGGACAAAACTTGAAGGGGTAAGGGGAAGGGGTTTGAGGGTACTGTTTTCACAGTACTATTTAGTTCTAAATGTACATTTAATACCAGTTAGCCCGGCATATGCCGGTTTTTACCGATATGTTTTGGTCTAGTACCGATAAAAATTAATGTCATCGGTATCGCGTACCGGTACCTGAGACTTTCTTTCAAGCTGGTAAGGAAAGACCCTGTGTCACACACCTACGTCAGGCAGATGCGCGATAAAAGTTTTGCGTCATGCTTACGGAAATAGCAAGGTTGTGTTCCCGCTTGTGGGCTTCCCGCTCTCTGCTCTCCGGTTTCTTATCTGTATACCCCCCTCTGACGTCTTTCTGTCGTTCTGTTTGTCTGATGATGACGACAATATCACAAAAGTGACGTAACTTGGTCTTAAAAGGAAACATACAATGACGCATTACAATCGCATAGATCTATGTACATATATTTTCTGCACAGTGAAGTTTGATTGCACCGGCTGTGTAATAGCCAGTACCGGAATATTTTCCTGTTGCCGGTACTGTCCACCGAAACTTTTGGTAGGCTAGCGGAACCTCTGATTTAATACATTAGGAAAAAAGCGTTTATGCAGTGTCAACATCTGCTATAAGATCTTATGATTTACTTCATTTATGTTTTTGTGAGCATGAGACAAAAAAGCAATCATCCACTGAGAACAATCATTATCAAGTTTAATGGAAATAAGCAAAGGAAAATCAAACATAAACTCTACATTTTGTTTAAAGTCTTAATTTGAACAACCAAGACATGTTGTTTTACACATAAAAATAATCTAACATCCTGTAACACATTTGACTATCATATATTAAGGTACCAAAGGTCTGCTTTATTGACATATCTGTGCAAACTAAGTAAAGCTTATATTTATAGACTTCAACCTGACATTGCAAACAAATATCCAGCAAATTACAAGAATAAAAAAAATATGCATGTACATACCAAATACACATTATGAACTTTTTATTTATTTTTTTCCAAGGTCCACCAAGCATGGGTGCTCCTGGGAAATTTCAAAAATCCTGCAAGCCCCGGCGGAGTGCAGGGACAGTGTCCCTCCTGGGGGTTCCGGGGGGCAATGCCTCCTGGAAGCTGAAGGGAAACAACAGTTTCCAATGTAATCAACAGGCTCACATTGCACTTTCACTTATGGCTAAACTTCATGACCTCTATAACCAATAAAATGCATCTTCTCAAATTCTCATAATCCGGCGACGCCGGCTCCAGGCAATTAAAAAATCCTGAAATTCAGGACATCCTGAAAGCAGGAGCATCCATGACCAAAAAACACCAAGTTTACCACAGGTTGCTGTTGCTGAACGGCGTTGATCCCCCGTCGTGTGTTGACCACGGTTTGTCGTGCGGCCTGCTGGTCCAGCTGGGCAATGGTCTTCCTCGCCTCCCTCAATGCCTGCACTGCCATCCGTCGCTTCTCCGCATAAGTCACTGTAGGCCCCGTCTGGGTCAGAGGAAGAACAGTAGTAGTAGTACTACAAACACTTCTATTGCTGCTTCTATAGTTCATACTAATATTTCCGTCTGGATCAGAAGAAGAATAGAAGTAGTCCTACTACACGCACTTCCACTACTGCTTCTATTATATTAATATTTTCGTCTGTAGTAGTAGTAGTAGTAGCATAGTAGTAGTATTACTAGTAACTTGACACAGCTTTTACAAAAATTCAGGATACCAGTAAATATTTACACAAGCATTCCGAGTCATTTAAGCACGCACGCACGCACGCATGCGGGCACATACGCACGCACGCGCACGCATACACACACACACACACACACCTACCTGGTTAACCCGGATTCTCAAATTTCCTCGGTGGCCTTGACCTAGGACGCCTTGCCCTTGAGCCATGACCCCTCCTTGGGCCGTCGCGTTTCCTTGGTGACGCAGGTTGCCAGGTACTGTGCCAACACGTACTGCGCCCTGTGCTTGCCTGATACGCCCCCCAGCGTTCTGCATGCCCCTCGTCTGTGCGTTGACCTGCTGGGTGCCGCTAGTGTTGTTCATGCCCTGGGCACCTGTCCAGGAATGAACAGGCGTGTGCTAAGTCAGCAAAAAACCAAAAAGGTTTCCTTTCTTTTTCTTTAGTGATTTTATTTGTTTATTTTATTTTTCATCTGTATTTGCTCTCCTCTCTTCTGGACCATCCAGTGGCGTTATTCCCAATCTCAGAGCCACACCCAAGTTTTGTCAGGTTGAAGAACACAAGCCCAGCTGTCCTGGCTTTGGGAGCAATCAATGTCAGGACATCCAGAGGCAACCACAAGAGAAGACACTGCACCGCTGATAGTTCACTTTGGAGGAAGTTCAGTGGAGCTTATTTTGATCGTACACATACCAATATTGACGACAGTAATGGCTTATTCGAAGAATATTAGAACAAATTTCACTCAAAGCAAAAAACAAAGCCTACTTCGGAGCTTTCTGGCGTGTCCCGCTCCATTCATGAGCTTAAGTGTAGGTTAATAATGGCTTAGTTTTAAGAATTAAAAGAAGCAAACTTCATAACAAATAAAGACTTATCAAAGAAAATCAAAAAGATGCATGTAGGGAACCATTTAACTAATTGGTTTAGTGAAATCCTGTCAGTCTGGTACATTTTCTCATAATTTTTTGCATTAACCCTTTCACCGCCAACATCGCATTTTAGCACCACAGTGATTTAACACCTATGTCACTAAAAGGCATCAAATCGGGGTCTATTATCCAAAGACCCTGTTGTCTTAGTTTTGAGAAGTAAGGATAGACCTTATTTTAAATATATGTCACAGAAGAATCCCCAATACTGCAGATGGATTTTGTTCTCTACCCAGGTAAAGTTGATAGCAATTTTTTGGCTGAAACATGGCTGGTGGTGAAAGGGTTAAACTCACAAGGTCCTACAATTTCGCCCCCAACACTCCCAAAGCCAAATTGTACGGATTGAACTCCACAAAAGTGTTGGAAATGATTTTGCAACACATAAAACATTACTACTATATTATTTCAACCTGTCTTACCTCCTCTCTGGAACATCTGGTTGCCCCCCTGCGCACTGCGTGAGAAGTTGTTAAAGGGCCGGTTGTTCGCCTGTCGTTTCATGTTGCTGTTATTGGCTCCCCACTGCTTCCCTCCCCCTCCCCCTGTCTTACTGAACCAGGCACGGTTGTTCTTTGGCCGCTGGTTGTTGCCTCCGGTCGTTGCCGGCCCCCTGTTAGCCGCCTTGTTGGGCCCTGGCTGTGAAAAACACACAAATGCTTAAACTTGAGATAAAATTAAAACTACCCGGAGTAAATTTTACCCTCACCAGTATCATTTTTCATGCACATAAAAGCATCTCTGATGCTTAAAACTGCTGTCTGATGCATTGGATTTCACACCAGTGAGTCACTAAACATAGCATATTTACACCTGACACAGTCTTGGGTTCTTCAATGCACTGTCTCACTTATTAATTATACAGTAATTAAAAATTAATAGGTTTTTTTTATTAGCACAGCTCCTCACACTCACACTCACAGTCACTCAATCCTGCACTATAAAAAGAAAGCCAAATAAAAAATAATTAGAAGCAGTTTTGCATTAATTTTATTATTTTATAGTTTTCGAAAGCTTACATTTCTTTTTTTTTTTACTATTATACTTTTCAAACTTTTTAAAAGTCTTAAATTTAAACTTTATTTTCAACTCTGTAATGATACATTATGCTACTTACATATATATGAAATATCTGAATGCCGAATAAGATTGAACTTCTCCTTCTTCTTCTTCGATCGCTCAGACATTGACTAAAAAAATTGTTTAACCATGCTGCTACACTACATGTAGTTGTAAACAATAAGGAGGAAACTGGGTGACTAGAAGTAGAACACATTGTTCAATACTGATCTAGCCAATGCTTATTGGTGTAAACACCCAGAAAAAGAAAAATTAAGCTTCAAATAATCACAAGACACTGTCTCTCAGTCCTACGCTTCATGTTTAGTTCACTGTCTCACTTCTCAGTCCTATGTCTTTTGACAGCTTTGCTAAGTTCCTAAATGAATGCCTTATCAATAAAACTGATATCTAGAGTAGGCTGAAACATTCTTCACATTAGAACTTGGGTTTGATGAGTTTATTGCTGTCTCCACACAGTACTCACACAAGGAAAAACACAATAGAAAATGCATGCTATTGATAGACAAAAAAGGTTTTCCCTCAGGGTTTCAATGAAGTGGCTTGGCTGCCACTGCCTATAAGTAATAACAGTCAGGGGTCATCTATCTCATCGATGGTGAGCGGTTAGGTCCCACATGACCAACTACGACCATGGGTTCTCCCCGGGCAACATCACCATGCTGGACCGTGACAGCAGATGGTTCCAGAGAGGGGTGAAGGAGTTCATCTACACCGCAGCCGCCAAGCCCACGCTCAACAGGGACCGTGGGAGGCACGTCTTGCCATTGGCGTACGCTTCCCTGGTTCGGTCGTGCGATGTGAGTGCAGCCTTGAGCTGTACTCACGATCACATGCTCTGACCCACCAGTTGCCACCCTTCAGACGATACTGAAGAAGATAGCGTGACGCTCTTGAGAGCTACATTTCAAGTAAGCTGCTTTTCCTGCTTGAGTGTATTAAGTTTTAGTGTTATGAACTTATCCTTATCAAGTAATAACAAGCTTGTTTCAAACGACCATCCAACTGCCAATCCAGGCACACACTGACCTTATCTCTGTTGAGGGGGCTGACTCCACTCAGTCCCTGTCCCCCTCCACCTCCTTCCTGTGATGTCCTTTGACCTTGACCCTTGTTGTTGTTGTTGCCTCCCCTGTTCTGATTGGAGGACTGGCCCAGCCCCTCCATCTTGATTATGTCATCTGGAACAAAGCAGACGTTGGTCAAGCGTTTCATTTCTAAGAACTGGGTCGAGTTTCACCAGAGGTCGCTCGCCGCCCGCATTACGTTTGCGGCGAAAGGGAAAAACGACTTTACAAATCGTTTCTGGAAAACTTTTACAAGCACTTGTCTGATTGGCTAAAAATAATATTATTTTAACCAAACCTTAATGGGCCAATCAACAAACAACAAGACATGTATTAACCATGTGCAAGCTAAGTGATAGTTCGTTGCAATCAACCTTTCGAGCTATAGTGCTAATGTTTGCAAACTTATCAGCAAACGAAGGTGTTTCTTAGGACTGTTTTTGCCGAATTGCGCGAACAGCTAGGAGCGTTTGCCCTTGTGAAACAGTCCCCCAATCACACATTAAAATAAAACATGTATCCCATAATTGAAAGTGAAACTAGGAGTTACTTCAGTTAGCTTATGCAAATCAGAAACTAGAAAGTATAAGCAAGGACATTGGAAAGACATAATTTCCAGATTAAGTAGCTTTGAAAAATGCTAGCATCTCTTTTGAGTCTTTGTGGATCATCTAAACCTAAACCTAAAAGTACTAACAAAAAGATTTAAAAAAACAGTCATAACAGTAACACTGTGGGAAAATTAAAATTGAGATAAAAACTATCAACAAGCGCATTAGAAAAAAACTATGGGTAAAACTAAAAGCGCTCTGTGTATAGATTTATTCCTGTACGTGAAAATACTTAAAGGAAAGAACTTAAGTCTCCATGAACAGTTTCATCAATTCATAAGAAAAAACCCTCTAACGGAGATAATTATGGATGTTGCCCATATTTTTTCTCATTCTAGTCCCCAAAACAATATCGTTCACATTCTCAAGACTATTTTAATTATTTCAAAAGAAGAAAAATAAGTCAATAACACAATATCTGGGAGCTGTGATCTTGTTATTAATATTAATATTAACCTTCCATGCTGCTGATTAGTTACGTGTGCACCGCCGCTTTGCCGCGCAATTAATGAACGTGGCAAAATCGCTATTTAGCACTGACATATATGTCAGCGGCAAGTATTGAAGCATTCTAGAGAACATATATATAATTATGTCGTCAGCACTGAAGAGGTTAACGTTTACAAGTCTCTATCAGTCTATGTGACTGTGACTAGTGTGAGTCAGTCTCATTCTTTCAAAGTTTCTCTTTATAGCGACATCATATATTTTATAACACCCATTCACACACTGACACTGTATCATTTGAAAGTTTGTCGAACCCCATATTGCTCTCTCTCTCTTTGCATTGTTCACAATTTACTTAGCCCTCGAACCATATAACTAAAAAAAAGTGTAAAAATGGCAGCTCAATGAAGTAAAGAAGCAAAACACTATGTATGGATGCGTACAGGGTGTCAGCCACGGCACGATTCACAGATATCATGAATAAACAGCCCAATCCCGGAGATGGGTCAGAGAATGGGTTAGACTTAGAGTTAGAGTTGTAAGAAAAATAATAACCCTAAACCAAGGAAAACAAAAAAAGAAGGCATTCCAACTGAAAGAAAAAAAAGCGAAAGCTAGGCTTTTGTAAGCTGTACTTGTAAACCATGAAGATAGCAGCTTACAAAGCCTTACCAAGGGTTGAAATTAACTTATTTATTTGAGTGCCAGTGGTGAACCCTAAAAAACATTTTTAGTGCCTTATTCTAATTTTGAGTGCCAAGATTTTTTGCGCGTCTACTTAGACTTAGTATTTTTTTTTATCACTGATGACCCCTCCACCAATTCCGACTTCGATCTTCCTATTACCCCCTTCCCTTCTTTCACTATCATTTTGACACGGTGTGCAAACGGGTACCTGTGTTCCGTCAGGCCTTGTTTCTACACTGTGCCAGGGAAATTCCTTTAAACCAAACTTCTTTGTAGCTTCACTGTCAGCGTTCCATTTCATATTATGTTGTTTTTTCTTATTTTCTTCACTGCAGCTTTTATGAGATTCTGTAGTTGTTGCTTTTCTTTTTACATTGAAGATCGGATGAATGCTAAGTAGCCATCGGTTTTCGCAGATGTTACCAACTAACAGTAACATGATGAAATTACTATGGAGAGGGCAAAAGGCTATCAAAAAGCCTACAGAGCCTTAATTAATATCATAATTCAAATCATACCATATCATAACGCTGAACCATAGGGCCTACGCAGATGCCAAAAAGTGCGTTAGCGCATAAATACGAAAACAGGATTTGGCGGCTCTTCATCCAACTAACTTACTAAGTGAGAAGCAGATGATGCGTTTGTTACTGAGGCGGCTTGCGACTCGGCCAGACCACCGATCATGTGGACTGGTTTTAAATTTTTATTAGTGCCAACGGGGCACGCTTGACGAAAAGTTTGCGAGCCCGAGCTAACTTTTCGTAGCATGTGGCATCGGGCACGCGTCAATTTCGACCCCTGCTTAGAGGATGATGCTTCCCAAATGCACACAGCAAACTGCAAGTTATTTCATTTTTAGGCTTTTTTGTTCTTGTTCTAACTCTACCCCAACCCTGCTTCAGACCCCATCCCTATTCTGGCCGTTCACTAATTGCATATTCGCTGTCATGTGTCAATTGATGAACCAAGCCATGGCTGACGCCCTGCATGCATCCATGTACGGCAAAACACTGCCTCAGTTGTGTGTTGTTCTTGATCTTGATGATGTTCATCGGCAGAATCCAATTTTGGATATAAACGCCAACGTGGGGGAAAACTGGGGAGAGCACCTAAGCCTATTGATTCCTAACTAAAAAAAACAAAAACAAAAACAAAGTGTGTGTGTGTGGGGGGGGGGGGGGGGCTATGATCGGCAGGCTACAACGTTCCACTTTTCATCCAGCTGAAAAAACCCAGCTGGACCAGCCGACCCCAAGCACCATCTAGCATGGTAGCTGGGGCCCCATCCTACAGTTCATTATGGTGGTTTCTGGCTGTGCCTGAAACCAGACACAGCCGTCCTGAACTGGCTGGCCGACGACAGTGTGACTATTTCGTCTGGAAGGCTGTTCCACTCAGGTGTTGTCCATGGAAAGAATGTGTTCCGGAAGACTGTGGTACTAGATCTTTCAACCATGAAGCAATTGGTGTTGTTGTTTTTACTGTAAATCACTAAATCATGTAAATGTAATGAATATTATGAATTATCAATGAATTTATTAACAGTAATAAATGTACATTTTTTATTGCCCCTCTCTCGTTTTACAAACTGGAACTATGCTTCAGTTTTACGGTTTGCTTCTTTTTTTTCTCACTCATTTGAAAATAAATTAAAAAGTGCCGTACTGCCAACTGTTTTTCTTACCAAGAGAAAGGTCTACTTTGTTGACTGACTGGGATTTCATAATTGCATTCCACTTTCAAAACTGCTTGTTGAATAAATGATGAGAACTACTCCAGTGGCAGCTCTGTGTCCCGGGGAAGTCCTCTACTTGTGGAAGACTGAAGTTATCTTGCGGTCAGTTTACACCAATTGTATGTGTTGGAAACAAAAGCAGGGTGTGCAAACTCTTTCCTCCATTGACCGGAAACCGGAAGTACACACTGCCAGTCGAGATAATGGAAAATAATGAAAATAACCAACCGGAAAACATACAAGCAGTTTGGCGTTTTCCGCAAATAAACATAATAAAGCTTTAGCTAGAATCTATTTCCACATTTCGCAAAAAAATACACTGATTAGGTAGTTTTGCGCGTTTTTGCATTAGGAAGTTATTTCCCTTAGGCAGTGGCTATTTAACCTCATGTGGCAAAATAGAATTCAGGCTATTTTGCCTCACTCTCTGTCTTTCCCTTTGTCTTTTTCTGCTTGTCTGCTTGATATCTCTCTCTCTCTCTCTCTCTCTCTCTCTCTCTCTCTCTCTCTCTCTCTCTCTCTCTCTCTCTCTCTCTCTCTCTCTCTCTCTCTCTCTGTCTCTCTCTCTCTCTGTCTGTCTGTCTCTCTCTCTCTCTCTCTCTCTCTCTCTCTCTCTCTCTCTCTCTCTCTCTCTCTCTCTCTCTCTCTCTCTCTCTCTCTCTCTCTCTCTCTCTCTCTCTCTCTCTCTCTCTCTCTCTCATGTTAATGTGTATGTGTATATGTGTGTTCTGCATTAACCAAGAGGGGCCTCCAAAAGCACCTCTACTAAACAACCATTCCTCTCTCTCACCCTGCATTCCAACACCTAAAAATCACTTTCTAAAGTCTAAATAAATTATGTCCACTGGTCCATGATCCCTTACTCCTAAAACCATGTTGACATTTTGCATACAATTTGTATGTTGTCATTCATGTGATTTACAATCGCATCTCTAATAATTAAAATATAAATGACTCAATGATCTTGCATACTATGCATGTCAAGCTAACAGGTCTATCATTTCCAGGATCAGATCTGGAACCCTTTTTAAAAATATCAGTGACATCAGCTTGTTTCCAGTCAGTGAGAATCACACCAGATTCTAAGGATTTATTAAAGAGTAAGGTTAGTGGAAGAGATAGTTCTTTTGCTTATTATTTTAAGACTCATGGAGGTATGCCGTCTGGAACCTGTGCTTAAAACAAACACCTTTCTAAGCCTTTTAACGAAATAAAACAACACCCACCTGCTTTAGAGAAACGGACGTGACAAGAAAATAGATACAAAGCCAGAGATACGTTTCCTGCACAGCTGATAGAAGCGGCTCTGGGCCCAATGATCTTTTTCATAGTGATATGAATGATTTGGCTAGCAATAACAGTTCTAGCCAATGAAAACGGAAATTTACGAAAGTTATAGTAGTAGTAGTAGTAGTAGTAGTAGTAGTGGTAGTAAAGGTAAAGATGTGCCCCCCCCCCCCCCTACATTTCTCTGTTAATTCCATTTTTTCGCTTGTACCTTTCTTACCAAACATGAAGCTGTATTTTTATTTTATGAACATTTTCAGCTAATTATCTTTGTTCAATAATTAATTGCAGTCATGATAAAGGCCATTATCTAATAGGACACCCCCCCCCCCCCCCCCCATGTAGTGCAGTACACTGCGGCATTTGTCACAGTCGTGGTTCATTACGTTTTTCCGTCTTATAGGGGGGGGGGGGGGGGGGGGGGGGGTAGGGTTAGGGTTAGGGTTATTATTCCAAAAAGATGAAAAGGTTCATAAAATGCAACTTTATGTTTGGTAAGAAAGGCAAAAACGGAAAAATGGAATTAACCAAGAAATGCAGGGGGGGGGGGGGGGGGGGGGGGCTTAATGCAGTCCCATCGTTAACAATATCACTCTTTTTTTTCTTCCCGGTCAAGGTTTATACGGTTACATTTTCCTAATGCAATAAAAAAAATGTATTAAATAACAAAAATGAACTTCAGTGAAATTGATATAAGTTAGTGAATTTGGTAGTTAATTAGATAGACGTTTAGATTTTTTTTTAAAGAAGATATAATGGTAGACTATAACTGTCATTCTACTTTTGCTTTGACGGACGTTAGAAGAACAGAGTTACGTTCCCTTGATTTATATTCCTCCGCGTTTCGAGACTGTCCCACTGCAGCTCCCTTAGCATTCTGTCAACACAGCCAGGTGTCTTGTCTCCGTAGTTGTTGAAGGAGAACCTGACTGCCCTGCGCTGTACCATTTCTAGCTGGCGTACATTCTTCTGAAGATGATGATCCCAGGCTGCTGAGGCATACTCCATGGTGGTGTATATTTCTATTTAGCCACATGAGGTTGAGTAGCCACTGCCTTTCCCTTATTTCAAGGTAGAGTACTCTTACAGTAAGCAACACCCAAACAAGATTGAGCATTTGCCTCAAGAATGAGACATGAAATTGTGCTAAAAAGAAAAAGAAAGTGTTTGCATGAATGCAAACTGTGTTTACACCATTCAAAATATTTAAAACGACTTAATAGAACTCGCTGGGAAAATCTGTTCCCATATTCATCCTCATAAAAAGTAATAAAAATAAAAGATTTGATTGAAACTTATTCAACAAAATTAATATGTTTACAAACACTTATTCTTCTTCTTCTTTCATCCAAACAACTTGGACCTCCATCATCTTGCTGATGGTATTTTAGCCACTTTAGCTTTAAAGAAAAGTTTAAACAAGTACTTGTAAGGCTTAAATCAGGGCAAAAGTTTAATAGCTTATTTAGCTATGTCGTGGACAACTTTTTTTTTAATGTCTCCTAATCCTATTTAGGTATGCACTGTAAGAAAATTAAAGATATACACTGCAGATCACGAGGGCATCCAGCATTTTATGGAAGTGCACAAAATTGAACTGCTTTCTTTACATGCCTCAGATTTATATCAGATATATGTCTGCAATTATAAAGTAGCATTTTAATATTCTAGAAAGTTTGCCCCAAAAGTACCGTTGCTCACCCAAAAGTAAAAGAGACCTCACATATCAAGCTAAAGGCTCTTTCTAAGCCTTAACACCATGTATGATAATGATATGATATGTAAACTAGGCTTCATTTCTTCATGTAAGAGTTTATAGAAACTTATAAAATATTCAACAATCATGTGGATTTGTCCTGGAGTAATTTCTTTTCATCTCCTCAATACAATATGACTAGAAACGCCTGTGGTAAAGTTTTTGTTAAAAGATATAATACTAACATAAGAAAAAAATGTTTTTTAACAGAATTACTAACATGTGGAACGAATTGCCTACTGACATAAATTTGATAAGATGGGCACCTCATACTAATATGTTTAAAAATCGTCTGGATACATTACCAACATTTTTAGAAGTTTTTAGAAGCTATGACTAATAATGATTTATTAGGAAAATTTATGCCGCATCAACCTTGACCGAAAAGAAACATTTACCAGAAAAATCATAAAAGATTAAGATGAGACTGTTTGAAAAATCTTTACGGCTTGTTTTGTCCCTACCTACCTACCTACCTACCTACCTACCTAAGAGTGATAATTCATTGACAGAAAGAAGCACAACAAATTGCTTTCTTCAGATTTTTTTCCATCAATAAATAACTGTTCTTATGGTACCATTCTAAATGTGGATAGAGCCACAAAATACAATGCTTCATTAATCACATACAGTGGAACCTCCCTATTAAGACATTCCCTTTTAAGACTCCCTCTAAGATGTGATAAACAAAATTCACTGATTTTTTTTCCCTTTCACATCTGGACTACTGAGTGTCTACCTCCCTATTAAGACCTCTTCCTATTAGCATTAAGACCTTTTTGGCTGATTTGTTTTAGGTCTTAATAGGGAGGTTTCACTGTATCACCAATAGCAATGGTAACAGAAGCAACAGCAGCCTAATGTGTTGATGCTAATAGTAGTCTATACGCGAATAACGACAGACTACCTTGTTTTTATTTATCATTAATTAATGTGCTTTTGTAGAATACTGGTTTAATGTACTAAAGAGATTCTTGGTGCTGGCACGTCTGGTCGACAGTTTGTCACAATGCTTGACAAGACAACAGGGGCGATAACTAATATTGTCATTAAAATAGATGTGAATGGCAACGACACAACAGCTTTAATCATGATTTTTTTATTTTTATATAGCTACTAATGTCTGTTTATCATTGTTAGTGTCCTTGCTGCAGGCTGCTGTTGTTATTGAAACAAAAACCTTTTTTTTTTTAAACCGCTTTTGTCCTAACAGCTAAAGGGAGCCAACCAAGCAACAAACAAGAGCAAGAATGAAACCCCAGACCCTCAAGCACTCAGCAAGACTAGTCTTGGCACATCACCTCCTGGATCACTTTGCCAAACTCAGCCAGCACCATGGCTGTTGTCGGAGCAGCACCGTGTATTCTTTAGAGTCAGAGGAGATGCTGAACTACATGCTTGAGAGATTCACGGAGAGGATGAGCGCTGAGCTCGTGGTGTGTCTTGCTCCAGCCCGTCTCCGAAAACTGACGGTGAAGCCCGCGCAGGGTCTGAGTGTTCAGGATATCATCAGCATCCTTCGCAAGTCAGTGATGAAAGTTTGAATGCATGTGTTGAAATTTGATGTTAATTTTCATGTTTTTTTACCATGAGGAATGTTGTGTGTTATGTGTTTGGTCGGAATAGATTACGCGTTGGAATATATTCGTTGGAATTCTGCAGCTCTTGAACAATTGTAGCATACTGGCTAGAATTCAGTAGTAGTGTGTGTTATGTTATTTGCATGTGATTTGTAGTCTTAATTCAGTCAGTAGACAATTGTAGAAGGATGATGATTAGTAGAAGTAGTGGCAAATGTTAAGATCAGCTCCCTCCGCTGTTCCAGGGTGAAGTTGGCCAATCAGCTTAACTTAACATTAGCCGAAGTAGTTAACCCTTTCACCGCCAGTGTCGCATTTTAGCACCACAATGATTTAACGCCCATGTCACGAAAAGGCCTCAAAACAGGGTCTGTTATCCAAAGACACTGTTTTCTTAATTTTGGGAGGTAAGGATAGGCCTTACGCTATACATGTCATAGAGGAATCCCCCATATTGCAGATTATTATTTTTTCTCTACCCAGGTATGTTTAATGGAAAGTTTTGCTGAAAAATGCCTGGCGGCGAAAGGGTTAATTGAATGAGGAGGAGGAGGATGATATAAATGTAGCAGTAGTTGAGTCCTTCGGATTGGGGACTTAAAGCAAGTCGAACCAGTGCACTTTACACATGAAAAAAACCCACGGCAGTGAAAAATCAATAAGAGCAGGGAGAGTCCCCCCCCCCCCCCCCCCCCCCCTAGGAGCCCAAATTTCACAGAGATAAGTCTCTAACTAGAAAGTAATATGTACCATAAAATAAGATGGATTGAGGTTATCTCCTTCAAAAAGTACCACTACAGGTCTCATGTTAAAGAGTTCCACATGGAAATTTGTTATTCAGGAATGGCAAAATTCAGAGACCATTGAAATGTATCGTTTCGTGAATGAGAGAAATGTTCACTTTCACCCATGCAAATATACAAACAGACTAAAGACTTTTGGACAAATTAATCACTATCAAGGCACTGTGTCATAGTAGCAGAGGAATGGTGTTGGTCAGTCGCCGTAACGTCTGGTAAATATCTTCTTCATGATACAAATGTCACAAAATACTTTTTAAATCATTATAATTATTAGTATCTTCTTCTTCATCATCGTCAATCACTCAGACAGTTTCCTGTCTATTATGAATGCAGATGCGTCATGCTGCCACTAATTAAGCGTCTAAGAAATAGTTAAGCCCAGCATGTCCATCTTCAGATGGAGAACACCTTTGTAAGAGCAGGAGAATGGACCAATTTATAAGCAGAAAAATAGTAGATGACAGCATGGGGAAAAGGCAGAGTCAAAGAGAGTGACAGATTAGAGGAAATGACAAGCACGGAACTTCCAGAAGGTGGGGGAACTATTTGTACAAAGCATTCCTCAGTATCCCCACAGGAGGAATTATATTAGAATAATAATAATAGTTGTGTTATATTGAGGAATGTAGTAAACAGAATGTAGTAAATGTGTTTTGTGAACAGGTGCTGCCATTTATCAGCTCTCTCCCTAGAAGACTGTGAGGAGCTGGACGTGGGTCATCTGGTGACCTTGACCCGACCTCAGTTGACCTCACTTGTGACCCTAAATATGGCGGGCTGTCAAGCTGTGGGGGATAAACAAGTGCATGTAAGTATGTGTGTGTGTGTGTGTGTCACTGTGTGTGTGTGCATGCATGTGTGTGTGTGTCTGTCTGTGTCTGTGTGTTTTAACTCGCCTTATTCATAGGCAGAAAATCTCTTTTTTGTGTTTCTTTTTCTCTGCTTTTAGGGTGGGGTTTTTTTCCAATATTTATTCTGTTGGATACTTGCTTGCCAAGCATTGTATGCCTGGTGATGATGGATATTGTTAATTGATATTTCACTATTGCATAAAGATTGATTCTCCCACAGTTTTGTATTCTTTTTATTAGGGTAATATGTCCACATTTACACTTATAATATCAAAAGTCACATGAAATAAGATGGATTGAGATTATCTCCTTCAAAAAAGTACCAGGTCTCATGTTAAAGAGTTCCACATGGAAATTTGTTATTCAGGAATGGCAAAATTCAGAGACCATTGAAATGTATCATTTCAGGAATAAGAGAAATGTTCACTTTCACCCATGCAAATATGCAGACTAAAGACTTTTTGACAAATTAATCACTATCAAGCAATACAGATCGTACACAGCAAAGACTTAAATGAATCCCCGATTTTGTGTCAGACTGCACATTTGAACGAAAATGAAAAGTGTAAACACTGTGTACAGGATTTGCTGAGGACATGTACCCGTCTTAACCATCTTACTGTAGACAACACAGGCATCACCGACTATGCTTTTCATCTTCACCCCACCCTGCAGAATCACCTGGAGCTGACCGGAAAGGTAGGAACATTCCCACCAGTCATCTGTTGTAATACATTTATAGCTATACCTCCGACTTTGAAGGAAAGAAATAATCTTTCCTTCAAAGTCGGAGCGTGGCTGCCCACGCGGCGGGGTAATCAGAAACGGTCACACACGTAATGTTCTCATCCCTAGCTGGTGCATTTGTGCCATAGTGTTCAGATGCTTTGGCTGTTTGCAGACCTGTTTACTCTACTCTTTTCGAGTAGTATTCTATTCAATTCGGACCTCTACTACTCCTCAAAATTGAAAATGATGCTCTAACTACTCATTTTCAGTGAACATTGTTTGATGGTTTAATGAATAAAACTACACATTTTGCACCAAAACTACTCATTTCAGCTAACCAGACTATTCAAGACTTGTGTAGGGGGTAAACGGGTCTGTGTTTTGGATGATCCCTGGGGTCTTTAAGTGAGGGTATGACAATAACAACAACAACAATACCCTTATTTCTAAAGTCAATTGCTCCCTGTACAATTTGGCTACTGCACCCACATGTCACTGCTAGTGAAGTGCCACTTTTATTTGCATGTATGAGTAAATGGAGAATAGCTTACCATTGTAATTTGTTGCCATCGTGTCTTTTAACATGCGTAAGATATGTGAGCTGTCAGGACCGGGGTTCTGTTACAGTATCTCTTCTGACAAGCTTGCGCTCAAACTTTGAGATCTAAGTTTGCGCTCAAACTTTTGTTCTTGTGACACATAGGTACTAAAGATACATAGGCCAAGTTAACAAATGAAGGTCATAGGTCAAAGGTCACTGGCACTAAAAATGCTGCCGAGCACTTGGTTCTATAACGTTTGAATGGAGGGACTTAGGACACTCAAATTGTGCATGCGGATAGGTACTAAAGATATCTAGGCCAAGTTCAAAAAGGAAGGTCAAGGTCACTGGCGCTGAAAATGCTGCCGTGCGGCTGGTGATCTAGCATCTTAGCGCTCTAGTTTTATAATCATTTTGTGTTTTCAGAATCATCACAAAGATAATAACAGCAGCTGGCAGTGTCATTTGAGTCATGTCAGCCTGTCTGGCTGTCAGCAGTTTACAAACGTTGGATTGTTACATCTTGTCTCTCTCTCTGGGCCTTCGCTTCGATCTGTCTCAATTCAAGAAACACAGGTAGTGTGTGTGAGGATGGGTTGGTGGATGGGAGGGTATGGGTGTAGATGGGTGGTTGGGGGTAATGAAATGTGTGTGTGCATGCATACATGTGTTTGTGCGCATGTGTGTGTGTGTGTGTATGTGTGTGTACACGCATGTGTGAGTGTGTGTGTGTGTTGAGATTTGAATGGGCTGCAGATCTGTCCAAATTATGTTTGTGTTTGTGCTGTGCTTGCATGTTCATGGTGTATATGTGTATGCATGTGTGTGTTTCCCAGGCATGCATGATTGTGTTTATGTGTGTCAATCATTCATTCAATCAATCAAAATTTATTGTCTTTAAAAAGATAAAGAAAATCTTTGTCTGGCATGCACATAAAACATAAACATAATAAGAAACATATCATTTACAAACTCTCATCCAAAATCAAACTTTCCCTGGCATGCACATAAAACATAAACATAATAAGAAACATATCATTTACAAACTCTCATCCAAAATCAAACTTTCCGCACATTTTTCCTTATATAAATGAATAAATAAATAAATATAGTATTAAATTACAATGCAAAATAAACACTAGGAAGTACACACACATGCACACACACACGCACATGCACACACACACACACACAGAGCTAAAAGTAAAACCAACAGTGTGTGTGTGCGTGCGCACGTGTGTGTATGTACGTGTGTGAGTTTGTACATGTATATGTACATGTAAGTACTGTATTTCAAAACTCTTGTATTCATTCTCACATTCTGCTTGCATGTTGTTTGTTAACAGGTGAACTTCTATGGACTTCTCTACCTCTCCGGACACGGCAAACTTTCCGCCAGGCATTTCCTTCACAGGCAGCTGCACGCAGCAGCCACCCCCGCCTCTACCCCTACCGACACCAACACCAGCACTAACACCTGCTTCAATGCTGCCTCTGCCACTGCCGCCTCCACCCCTCATCAGCACACGTCTTCCGACTTCTTCCAAAGCAAGGAGGGGGAAGAAGAGAGAGCTTGCAGTGCCTCACCGATTGTAATCAGTCAGACTGAAGATGGAAATGAGAGGGAAGAAAGAGAAAACGAAGATATAATTCAACCAAATTCCGCAAATCTTGAAAACGGGAAGGCGGGAAAAGACAGAGCCCTAGTCTTACCAATTTTGTCGATTCAAAGTGAAGATGACAGTGATTTGAAAGAGGGTGAGGACAAAAATGGAAACATGCTTGGGTGGGCATTAGGCCAGAAAGAACGCGCAAAAGGCCAAGTGATGGTGGCATGTCGGAGAGAATGTGCAAACTGCGAGGCATTGCAAGAAGAGAGCAGTGTGGCGCAACTGTTTGTGAACAAAGAGAATCCTGTTGGGGGATCATCTGTGTTGCAACAGAATGGTTCTGTACACTCTGCCGCGTCACAAGAACAAATCCTGTCTTCCGTGCTTCAGGAAGACTTACAGTCATCCCCATCCCAAGATAAAACTGTCCCTCAAGATACCAGTAGTTTGCCATCTTCCATGTCAAAAGGTAAACAAGAAGACATCCAGTCTTCCACAACACAAGATGATCTGCAGTCTTCCACACCTCAAGATAACGTTCATTCTTCCACACCTCAAGAGAACTTGCTGTCTTCCTCACCACAGTATACCGTACAGCCTTCTGTGCCTCTAGATAAGTCAGCTGTGGGTCAAAGTTCACTTGTACCGGTAGTCACTGGCGACGATTCGCCACTGCATTGTGCTTCTGATTCCTCTTCTCCTTGCTTCTGTGTTTCACCAACATGTTCTGACAGTGAGGAACAGTTGCATGGGACTGTGGCAGATCCAAAGCAAGTTCTGCTTGCTGTAGCCGACTTTGACCTTGTTCCTTTCACCCCAACCTTGACCAAGGTCAAGCCCCATGTCAACAACTGCGTGTTTGTTCGAGATGATAGTAAGGCATCAGAGCACAAAGAGGAAGGTTGGAAGTCGCCTCACAAAGTTGAGCAGAGTTCAAAAGGTCAGAGTTCAGAGAATGAGAGGTCAGACTGCATGGAAGGTCAGAGGTCAGGTCACAGGGAGAAAGCTTTGAATTCTTCAGCTAACTCCTCCTCCCCTTTTCCCTCTCTCTTCCCCACTTCCTCCTCCTCCCCTGCCCTGATGTTCTCATCCAATTTGAAGGCGGTGACCTTCAGCAGTAACCTTGAGAAGGTCAAGGGGTCAGGAGTTCAAGGTCCCTGGTCTCTGGTGCAGAGTTTCCGTCTGTTCATGTGTGCTAACCCTGAGCTGGAGCACCTGAGTATGCAGGTTAGGTGTGTGTGTGTGTGTGTGTGTGTGTGTGTGTGTGTGCATGAGTGGGAGAGACTTGATTTGGAATGCATGTGTTTGGCGATAGGTGCTTATGTAGATAAGAACATTGATTTGTTTCACCATTTTTATTCTAATGCTTGCAGAACAAGTCAGCTGAGTTCTATTTGGGGAGGATATTAAAAAAAAATAATGACTACATCTGAAGGTGTCCAGGAGCATGTATATTAATGCACTCTTATAAACACATACATATGTTAAACTACATACTCTAACACTCATGCACACGTACGTGCACAAGGCCACACTCACTCAAGCATGCGCACACACACGCACACACACGCACATGCACACACACACACACACACACACACACACACACACACACACACACACACACACACACACACACGCACGCACACACATACGCACACACACACACACACACACACATATCATAATAATCTTAGCGGTTCTTGTGTGCAGTGTACAGTGAAGGACTCAGAATCAGACTGCCCACTGTTTCAACAGTACTGTCAGACAGTCTTCACTCAGGTATGAACCGTTTTCTCCACCATTTGCTTCCTCCTCCTTCTCTTCCTTAGCCTCCCTTTCCCCTTCTTTTTGTCTTCGCTTCCTCCCCATCCTCTTCTTCATCATCTTCTTTTCCTCCATATTCTCACCCTTCCCCCCCCTCTTTCTTCTCCTTTTCCTTCTTTAACTTTTCTTTGTTGCTTTTTTTTTTTCAATTTAATTACTTCTACCGTCCTTATTGTGTCTTTCTGTACAACTAGTTCTCCCATCTTGTGGAAGCTGTGCTAGTAAATTCTACTTTATTTCTATTTTTGACTCTGTCTATCCTTTTTCTTTCTGTCATCTACTTTTTTTTCTCCCTTACATTGAAGTTATAGTCCTTTCTTCAGCCTTAAAACAAACACAAAAATCTGTTTAACCCTTTCCATCTTTGACCTCATCCAAAACTGGAATGTGTTGGCTGAAAACAATGAGGAGAGCAGTAACTGAAGACTGAATACAATGCACACCTTACTCATTGTGACTGTGGCCTGTTGCCTGTGGCCTTAGCAATGCATGTATTATTAACTCATTCAAGTCGTTCCACCCATATATGTCCGGAATGAACTCACTCGGGACGAATGAACCGGATCCGGCTCATGGCTCGCACAACCGTTTAGGACGAATGGCCCGGATCCGGCTCATAAGAGTTTTCAAGAGGTTTTGATTTCTGGTGTGTAACCAGCTTTCCGGTGCGAAGTCATAACCTATTTTCAGTTTGCTTTGACCTTGCCTCTCTTGAAATCAACCAATCATTGCAGACTTAATATTCAGCTTTGGTTGTAGAGGGGGTCAAAGATCGGAATGTGAAATTTTCATTCTTTCTATGTGTTAGCTGTTTTTGTCAATAGGAGATAAACGACGAAGGTAAGGAATCTGATATTTGACGATCATTTAGTGCATGGTGTTGCTAATCTTTTCTGAAAATATTGATGCCTAACTCTTCATAACTTGGTTTTGGTGATTATTTTACGAACCTAGTCGAATGCCCAGTCCCCACAGAACAAGGGGAAATAATTCGGCCAGTCCCGAGTGAGTTAATAGAAGGCTGTCAATTTGATTCAAAGGAAGTAAGTCTGTGTGCACACCACACTTTGGTCACTTTTAAACTCGCTTCGCTCCCTTAGACCACATTTTTGCCTCTTTGGGTTTGTAGTGGGGAAACTAATTGCTGTAGGGAGTTTTTCTATATAACGTCTATGTATACAAAAGTCTGATCTACCACTTCCCTATTTCTAAACCTGAAGTAAAAACCTGTAATCTTCTTTGATTTCTCTTTTTGTTTATGTCTGTTTTGTTTGTGTGTATGGCTGGAGTGATTAGTGAGGTTTTTTAATAATTCAAAATCATTGCGATGCGAATGAGTTAAACATGTTAATGAATTTTATGTAAGCTAGCTAGAGGTTTAGCTTTGTCTCTAAGCAGTTTATTTAGATAGGTTTTTTTTTTTTTTCTTTTATTTAGATAGTTAATCTTGATCACTATCTATTAGTTATGGCAAATAATTACGGTAGAATTCTTTCCAGTGTTTTAGGCTGTTGCCCTTTGACTTTATGCATGCTTGCTGCAAAATAGGTTGAAGATTGTTTTTCATCTTTTATGTTGTGCAGTTCTCATATCATTTTACTCATTGGTTAATAATCTTGATCACTATCTATTAGTTATGTCAAATAATTACGGTAGAATTCTTTCCAGTGTTTTAGGCTGTTGCCCTTTGACTTTAAACATGATTGAAGATTGTTTTTCATCTTTTATGTTGTGCAGTTCTCATATCATTTTACTCATTGGTTTATAAGATACTCTCTCTCTCTCTCTCTCTCTCTCTCTCTCTCTCCCCTCTCTCTCTCTCTCTCTCTCTCTCTCTCTCTCTCTCTCTCTCTCTCTCTCTCTCTCTCTCTCTCTCTCTCTCTCTCTCTCTCTCTCTCTCTCTCTCTCTCTCTCTCTCCAGGTGCTGGAGTTGATAGGGGAACACCTGCCCAGTCTTCACCACCTGTCCATCACTCAGGAAGATGGTGGGGCCAGTTACTTTGACAATTCGACAGTCTCCCGTCTGCTGACCAGGTGCAACCAACTTCACTCTCTGGATGTGTCAGGTATGCTGATGTATGTGTGTGTCGCTGTGTGTGTGTATGTGTGTGTGTGTGTGTGCACGCACGCGCGCTCATGTTCGTTCATTTTATATAGTTTAACATTTATTCACATTAAAATGATATTAGACAAAATGAAACTGTGTGCACATGCAAGCGCATGTGATTTGTTGTATGTGTGTGCACGCATGTGTGTACATGTCACATTGTGTGTGTACGTATGTGCATGTGTGTGTGTCGTTGTCTTGCTTGTGTGCTCTTTTGCTCGTTAAATGTATGAACATACGTTGGGCCTATGTGAGTTACAGCGCTATAGAAATACTGTACCCCATTACATTGCATTAACGATCAACTAGTTGGTATTTAGAACAACTTGTGATTTGTTATTTGTGTACAAGCCAGGTGTGGGTCACAAATGTAGCCATTGTAATTTTGCTTAACCCCTTCCCTACCCAGTCTTGGTCTACTATGGGATGTGTGATGTCATTGATGATGTTATAGCTTTTGATGTTATAGCCCTGGAATGATGTTTTTTTTTGTTTAGACAAGTCAAGAGAAATATACCTCTATACCATTTTCTCAGATTGAGTCTAACAGGTCTCTTTTAAATAATGTTATAAGAAAATCTGTAATTTCTCTGTTTTCCTCTGGCAGTGAAGGGGTTAATATACCTGCGAATGTGTCTGTGAATACACATTATTTTCTTTAATCATTCATCGGTAAAGGTAAAGATGTTCCACCCCCCCCTGCATTTCTCGGTTAATTCAATTTTTCCGTCTTTGCCTTTCTTACCAAACATAAAGTTGTATTTTATGAACCTTTTCAGCTAATTATCTTTTTGGAATAATAACCCTAACTCTAACCCTACCCCCCCCGTATAAGACGGAAAAACGCAATGAACCACGACTGTGACAAATGCTGCAGTGTACTGCAGTACATAGGGGGGGGGGGGGTCCTATTAGATAATGGCCTTTATCATGACTGCAATTAATTATTGAACAAAAATAATTAGCTGAAAATGTTCATAAAATACAGCTTCATGTTTGGTAAGAAAGTCAAAAATGGAATTAACCGAGAAATGGGGGGGGGGGGCACATCTTGACCTTTACCCATTCATCTATGCATGTCTCTTTTTGTGTCATTCTGTACGTGTGTGTGTTCAGGTCACGGGGAGCTAACGGACGCAGCCTTCATCCCACTGCAGGCCAACCCCCACCTGGAGCGTTTGGTGGTCTCCCCCTCCCCCATCACCTTCACCACCCCCTTCTTCACCCTCCCTCCCCATCCTGCCCAGGTCTGATTGCGTTACTGTACTTTGCCTTTGGTGTGTTTTATGACGAGGGGATCCTTTCTGTGTTTTCAGCTGATGTACATATATATGCGGCACACCAGAAATGGTGTATAATAGACGATTTTCGGAAAAAACTAGGGGAGAGCACTTCGTTTACCTCCTTTACTCGGTCAAATACTAATGCAACAATGGCGTTGAAGCTTGAAACCGCAGGATGCGAGTCAGCGACTTGCAAACATTTTGTAGAAAAATAAGGCGTGACCAGCTGCTACAAAGTGATAGAACTTGCAAACTGTGACGTAAATATATAAATTACATCAATTTCAGAATGACGCACTGCGTTCTACATGCTGTGTGTTTCCTAAAACACAAGAAGCGAGGGCTGGGGATTTACCTGATGGCAGAGTAACTTCCCCTGTTTGACCGATTGAATTAGGCAAGATAACTCCTACACACCATGAAATTACTCCCCTTAATTATGCCTTGGCATGAGGCTGTGTCAGACCAGTTGACATAAGCTAGAACACCAAGGCTACATCAAAATGTTGTTATGCTCTGCATGGTTGTGTGGGGATTGTCTTAAGCCATGACAAGCTCCTAGCATAACATCATCAGTCTAAAATCCTCTGAAGTCGGTGTGTGGCTGCCCACGTGACGGGGTTATCAAAAACGGTCACATGCGTAATGTTCTCATCCCTAGCTGGTGCATTTGTACCATAGTGTTCAAGTGCTTTGGCTGTTGGGATGATCCCTGGAGTCTTTAAGCCAGGGTAAGACACACAAACAAAAACAAACTCCCCTTAATTATTTCCAAACAATTCCTATTGATACGTTCTTTGTGTGTTTTTTGTTATGTGTAAGCTTTCTCTGTGTATGTGTGCTTTGCGTACATTGTGTGTTTATGTATTGTAGAAGGCGTGTATGGGGAGGCATTGTTATGTGCTTGTGTTTGAGTGGTTGCATCCATGTGCATTGTCATTGATTGTATGAATTTTAATGTTTGTAAAACGCCATGACTATAATTATATGAGCAATGGAGCTATAGATATAGAGCTATAGAGCATATTCTATACAATTGTGGCGGTATAGCCGATGAGGTTTAACCGAGGCGTGGTTACCGCTACACCTATCTGTATTGTTAAAAAAAAATCGGGACTTTACTGGAGTTGCACTGCCTCTGGGCATTGCCTCCAGCATTGTTCCCACCATCTTTGTATTTACAAATGTCCCATATGTGTCTGTTCCAGACCGAGAGGACGTAAAGCACCATTTTTCATTCATTCTATAGAAATGATGATGATGAAGATGGTGATTACTATTATGATGATGAATAATAATAATACTTTTATTATTATGATGATAATGATGTTGATGATTTCTATTTTTATGATGATGACTTTTTACTATTATTTTTTGTATTCAACCATTTTTATTCCTTCTTTTCATTCATTCCACACTTCCTGCTTTCACTCACTCTTTCATACCATCAGCATACATGGATATAAATGAACTCAGAGCAAATTAGGGCAAACAGAAGAAGAAAAACAAAAGAAAACAAACATCAACAGCTCATCATAGGTAATCTAATGAAAGGGTACAAAACGTTATGAGTTTCTGAAACTTAATATAATCTATCACTGATAGCAGTATTTTTAACCCTTTCACCGCCAAAGTCGCATTTTAGCACCACAGTGATTTAACACCTATGTCATTAAAAGGCATCCAATTGGGGTCTATTATCCAAAGACCCTATTGTCTTAGTTTTGAGAAGTAACGATAGACCTTATTTTATATATGTCACAGAAGAATCCCCACTACTGCTGATGGATTTTGTTCTCTACCCAGGTAAATTTAAGGGAAAGTTTTGGCTGAAAGATAGCTGGTGGTGAAAGGGTTAATATTACACAATTATTGATTATCTACTTTTTACTATTATTGTGGTGATGGTGATAACTACATGTATTATTATGATGATTGATGATGACGATGGTGATGATCACTACTATCATCATTATCATTATCACATCCCCCTCCCATATTGAAAGTACAGAAGAACGGAAAGGAAAAAAGAAAGATGGAAAAAAAGAGAAGAAAATTAGTTAGTAATATAGGTTGCTGCTACTTGGCATCATGCTGGCTGCATGCTGAACGGGCTCTGGCTGGCCAGGTTAATAAAAAAAAAATAAAAAATAAAAGGAGGGTGTGCTCTCCCCTAGTTTTGTTGATGAATATGCCACAATGTGGCCCTATCAACTATAGATGCAGATGCACTATCATCATGATCGTTTCAGCTGGTGACGTTGGACCTGACATGGTGCGAAGAGATCCAGGAGGAGCAGCTGAACCAGTCGCTGCGTCTCTGCCCCCACCTCACCGTCCTCAAACTGCGCCTGTGCAAGGTCACCACGGCAACGCTGGAGGTCATCGCCGCCCACTGCCGGTTGCTGCGACACCTGGACGTGGCCGGAGGTCGCGACCTTGAGGACGAGGTTGTTGTGAAATTGGCCCTGGCCTTGAGGGAGCTGGTGTTTCTGGATCTGAGCCTTAACTGTGGTGAGAGAGAGACGAGAGAGAGACAGAGAGAGAGAGAGGGAGAGAGAGAGAGACAGACAGTGACATAGAGACACAGAGAGAGAGGAGAGACTAGCAGAGAGAGACAGAGAGAAGGGGAGAGAGAAAAAGAGAGAGAGACAGAGAGTGAGACAATGAGAAAGAAAGAGACAGAGAGAGAGAGACGAGAGACAGAGAGACACTGACACTGACACATATTTATTTGTGAAGGCCATCGACCCATACACAAGACAGACACAGAGAGAGACAGAGACTAGACAGAGATAGATAGACAGAGACAGAGAGACACACAGAGAGAGGAGAGACAGACAGACAGAAAGAGAAGGGGAGAGAGAGAAAAAGAGAGTCAGAGAGTGAGACAAGGAGAAAGAAAGAGACAGAGAGAGAAAGGGATGGGGGGGAGGGGGTGTAAGAGAGGGTGAGACTTGGGTTTCTGGATCTGAGTCATAACTTTGGCAAGAGAGAGAAAGACAGTGAGTGAGAGAGAGACACACAGACAGACAGTGAGGGAGAGAAAATTGTGTGTGTGAGGGAGAGAGAGAGAGAGTTGCTGTTTGTGTGTCTGGCTCATGACTGAGTTAGAATTTTCATTTGATGGGCTTTTAGCTCATTCTGCCCTACGTCCGACAAATTGTCTGCCACACCAGTGCAGCTACCATCACCGATGCCTGACAAATGTTATTGCCGGGCACAGACCTCCATTTAGTTTCCCTATCGGCCACACCAGTGCAACTACCATCACCGACACCTGACAAATGTTATTGCCAGGCACAGACCTCCATTTAGTTTCCCTATCGGCCACACCAGTGCAACTACCATCACCGACGCCTGACAAATGTTATTGCCGGGCACAGACCTCCATTTAGTTTCCCTATCGGCCACACCAGTGCAGCTACCATCACCGACGCCTGACAAATGTTATTGCCGGGCACAGACCTCCATTTAGTTTCCCTATCGGCCACACCAGTGCAACTACCATCACCGACGCCTGACAAATGTTATTGCCGGGCACAGACCTCCATTTAGTTTCCCTATCGGCCACACCAGTGCAACTACCATCACCGACGCCTGACAAATGTTATTGCTGGGCACAGACCACAATTTAGTTTCCCTATCGGCCACACCAGTGCAGCTACCAGGCACAGACCGGCACAGACCTCCATTTAGTTTCCCTATCGGCCACACCAGTGCAGCTACCATCACCGATGCCTGACAAATGTTATTGCCGGGCACAGACCTCCATTTAGTTTCCCTATCGACCACACCAGTGCAACTACCATCCCCGACGCCTGACAAATGTTATTGCCGGGCACAGACCTCCATTTAGTTTCCCTATTGGCCACACCAGTGCAACTACCATCCCCGACGCCTGACAAATGTTATTGCCAGGCACAGACCTCCATTTAGTTTCCCTATTGGCAGGGGTGAAAGTAGTTCAGGAGTGCCCCTGAAGTCAGCCATGAAAAAGCCAATGGAAAGAGTCTTCAGGAATGGCCGTCTTGTCATCCGGAACAACAGTCTTACAAAATCATGGCCCTGATGATGACAATGTTAAGTATGATGATGATGATGTCAATGACCATGATGATGATGGTGTCAATTGTGATTATGTCAATGGCCATGATGTTGTCAATTATGATGATGTCAATGATGATGATGTCAGTGGCCATGATGATGTCAATTATGATAATGATAGCCATGATGATGATGTCAATGATCATGATGACATCAATTATGGTGACGATGTCAGTGGCCGTGATGATGACATCAATTGTGATGATAATAATGATGTCAATAGCTACGATGTTGATGACAGTTATGATGATGTCAATGGCCATGATGCCAATTATGGTGATGATGTCAATGGCCGTGATGATGACAATGTCAATTATGATGTTGATATCAATGGCCATGATGATGATGCTGATAGCCATGATGATGACGACGTCAATTATGATGATGATGATGTAAATGGCCATGATGTTGTCAATGGCCATGATCATGATGACGTCAATTATGATGTCGATGTCAATGGCCGTGATGTATGACAATGTGAATTATGATGCTGATATCAATGGCCATGATGATGTGAATTGTGGTGATGATGCCAATAGCCATGATGATGATAACATCAATTATGATGATGACGATGATGATGGTGACAATGATGATGATAATGAAATGTTTTACAGGTCTCACCAATTATTCGGTGCAAGCATTGCTGTCATTTTGTCCTCGATTGGAGACGCTCGACTTGTCTTGCCTGCCCATCATTACCTCCCTTCCTTTTGTTCCCATGGTTACAGGTGTGATGTGTGTACATTGTGTGTGTGTGTGTGTGTACACGTGGTGTGTGTGTTTGCATGACATTTTTATTTGTTTGTCTTTTCATTAGTTGGCAGGATTGCTTGAGACAATATGAACATATTTTAATGAACTATTATGGGAAATGAGTGTTTCGTGTTAGAAATTTTTAATTCAAAATCAGTTTTTGCAATAAGTAAAACATTTATGGAGCTAAGTCACCATTTGTTTAGATTCAAGGATTTTTTATATATATTTTTTATGGTTTATGTTTGTTGGTTGGTTTTCACTGCATAGTACCACTAGTACTGAGGTTATACTGATACAAAAGTAATTTAAACTGTTCCCTCCCCCGAAAACGGAGTGTGGCTGCCCACGTGGCAGGGTAATCAAAAACGGTCACACACGTAATGTTCTCATCTCAGGGCTCCCAATCGCCCCACAAAACAAGGGGTTCCAGGGACTCCTTCACTTACAGTATAGAGGGTCCTAGAGGTGGGATAGAGGGTCCCAGTGAGTGGCATTGCGAATGCTAAAAATAATTTTTGTAGTGCATCCCTGGGACCCCCTGGTTAGAACTTCATAGACCCCCAAATGAGGGTCCCTGGGAGCCCTGCATCTGTAGCTGATGCACTTGTACCACAGTGTTTAAGTGCTTCAGCGGTTGTGATGATCCCTGGAGTCTTTTAGCCAGGGTACGTCAACAACAACAAACCAATCCTAAGGGGAAAAAGCTCTTTATTGACTGAATACATTTGTGTATGCCTGTTTGTCGTTTTTGACTATGACAGCCAAACAGCAACTGCTCTCTGTGCCCAAGGTAGCAGAAGGGGCAGCTGCCATTCCACTATGACAGCCAAACAGCAACTGCTCTCTGTGCCCAAGGTAGCAGAAGGGGCAGCTGCCATTCCACTATGACAGCCAAACAGCAACTGCTCTCTGTTCCCAAGGTAGCAGAAGGGGCAGCTGCCATTCCACTATGACAGCCAAACAGCAACTGCTCTCTGTGCCCAAGGTAGCAGAAGGGGCAGCTGCCATTCCACTATGACAGCCAAACAGCAACTGCTGTCTGTGCCCAAGGTAGCAGAAGGGGCAGCTGCCATTCCACTATGACAGCCAAACAGCAACTGCTCTCTGTGCCCAAGGTAGCAGAAGGGGCAGCTGCCATTCCACTATGACAGCCAAACAGCAACTGCTGTCTGTGCCCAAGGTAGCAGAAGGGGCAGCTGCCATTCCACTATGACAGCCAAACAGCAACTGCTCTCTGTGCCCAAGGTAGCAGAAGGGGCAGCTGCCATTCCACTATGACAGCCAAACAGCAACTGCTCTCTGTGCCCAAGGTAGCAGAAGGGGCAGCTGCCATTCCACTATGACAGCCAAACAGCAACTGCTCTCTGTGCCCAAGGTAGCAGAAGGGGCAGCTGCCATTCCACTATGACAGCCAAACAGCAACTGCTCTCTGTGCCCAAGGTAGCAGAAGGGGCAGCTGCTATTCCAGCGGACTGGGCTAAAGTTGGTTTATGGTGGAGAAGCCTTTCCCAGGGTACAACCCCACTCTCTCAGCCAAAGAGATGTGAGGACAGCTGGCGAAAGCAGACCTGCCTACTTGGAATTTTCCTAATTAGTAGCCCAGCCATCAATTTTCAGTAGCATGGCAAATTTTTCAGTAGCATCCACAAACGACAGCAATCGATTTGTTCTCTTCCTGAGCCGAAACGCACTGCTTATGTTTCGCGGATTGAACGTGTTGACGGCAATCGTCTCTACCGCCATGATTCACAGAGAAGTCCGCATGGCAGAGGTTGCAGTGACTCAGTGAGCATGGTTCGCACCGAGTCAACTTCTGACGATGCAAGGCCACTCCTCCGTGTAAGCTATTTTGAAAACTTGTGCAGCAGGCCGATGTTTTTTCTTAGAACGAGATGGTATGCCAGATGATTTTCGTTTTCTGGTTTGGGTTCGTTTTTCTTCGTTTGAAACATCTCCCGAATCGCTACTGCTGCTGGAGTCTGCCATTTTTTCCAGAGAAAGCAATAAGAACGCATGCGCAGTCACTTTGATAAAAACAGAAGTGACTAGGTTATCGCGCGTGACACGACGTCTGCTCTCAGAAACAGACAAAACCGGGAACGGCATAAGCAAAAATAAAATGCGGCGGCAATTTTTTTTTCTCCGTAGCAATGTTAAAGTTGCCGTAGCTCCGTAGCAAAGCTTTATTTTTCGTAGCTGCTATGGCCAAATCGTAGCAGTAGGCAGGTCTGCGAAAGGGAAGGTCCCCAAAGGCATCCCTTTGACTGCAGCACTGGAGCCAGTGCAAAGGTCCCCTAGTTTGAGAGTCCACAGAAGACTAAGCTGAACCATGTTCTAATACATGTGTACAGCGGAACCTCCCTATTAAGACTCCCTCCCACTTAAGACCTACTTCTCTGAGACATTGCTTAATTTTCCTGATGAAGAGATAATATAAATCTCGAAAGCTTGAAAGCATTGGTGTTTTGTGGCTTTTTTGAAAACATTGCTCTTCTTTGTAAGTATTAAAATTACCTCCCTGTTACAAGTCCCTCCCATATAAGACCTTTTTTGGATTGTTTTTCAAGGTCTTAATATAGGGAAGTTCCACTGTAGTAACACAGTATTGACACAGGTTCTCTCTGTGGTGGAGGTACTACTTTAAATTGTAGTTCTTTCGAGGAAATGGGATATATGATAATGGCAGTGGTTAATGCTTCACAGTATTAAAGATCCACCAGATCATGTGTCAAAATCACGGGTTTCACGTGTTTTCCCTCTAATTATAGCTAGTAAGAAGTCTTGTTTTGACCAGGTTTCACTCCCATACAAATGCCCCCAAATTGAAATCAAAACATTGTTTTAAAGAGCAGCCTCAATTTCAAGTTGGGGGCATTTGTATATGGGTCACAGCTACCCAGAAAAAAGCCAAGGGACTTAACCGTGGTGTGTCAGTGTATCTTTAATTTGCTCAATTGTTGCGCTAAAATGAAAGGCTCCCAGTTTGGAAGGAAAGTATAAAATGATGAAAACATTAAGAAAGAAAAAAATGTCAAAAACAGGTGATGGCTGGAATCAGTGGACTGACGATCAACTTACCTCCTCTCCCCCTACTCTTCACCCTCACCCCCCTCTCCACCACTCCCATCGGAATGTGCGACTGCATGAGGTCAGTACACTGGCCAGTTGGTTGGTGTTTTGCTTTTCATTCAGTGTTATTCTGCTGTATTAGTTTAGGCCTTGGCAAACTTGTCAATCATGATGTAAAAATTGTTTGGCCATAATGTTGAAATTGTCGTATTTTGATAATAATAATAATGGGAATTTATATAGCGCTCTTTCTCACATGAGCTCAGTGCGTTTTACATTGATAACAAGAACATTAAAGGCAAACAAATAGTGAATCATTAGAAAGTAAAATAAACATGATGCTTGTTCTCTTTCTTCCTCACACACACACACACACACACACGCACGCACGCATACATGCACGTAGACGCACACACATATGAACGCATGCACACACACATACACGCACGCACGCACAAACACACACACTGACATTTATACAAGTGTAAAAAGTGTTACAATATGAAAATTCTAAGAAGAAACATAGACCACATTCACCTTCTCAATCAAGCTTAGATACAATACTGCAAATAAAATCATACTGGCATCGACATACCAGTTACGTGACTAATTATAATAGACACAGTTTGCAAAAACATAGATACCCTTCTACAAGTGTTTAAAGTTTACAAGATGTAGATTGTCTACCACATTCTACATACAACTTACGAAATATAAAAGAATTGTAAAACAAAATTTAAAAAACAGTTTTATACAAAGAATGCTGGCTTCTCTATCACACTGCTTATCAGAATTGTTCATCTGTGATAAAATAACTGTCGGGTCAATCTAAAAAAATTCACATCCTCTCATTTAAACATTGTCAGCCAATGAAGTCAAAACCGTATTTTTAAATTATAAAACTAAACATCTGTAAATGTAAAAATTGTCAGGCTGCAACAGCAAGATTGTCAAGCTTCATTTTGAACATTAAACATGCAATGTTAACATTCTTACTTGTTTTGTCCAAATTGTCAAGAAATCAGTTGCATCCTTTGTTGTCTTCAGTCCTTGCATTGGATAGATCTTTCATTTGACTTTATATGTAGGCTATTTAGATCAAGTCTCTTCCTTTCTCTCTCTTTTCCGCTGCATATCAACAGAATTGGTTTTAACTCATTCGCATTGCAACGATTTTGAATTATTAAAAAACATTCCAGCCATACACACAAACAAAACATACATAAACAAAAGGAGAAATGAAAGAAGATTACAGGTTTTTACTTCAGGTTTAGACATAGGGAAGTGGTAGATCAGACTTCTTTTTCTTTATAGAAAAACTACACCGATTGGTTTCCCCACAACAAACCACTACAAAAACAAAATTAGAGGCAAAATTGTGGTCTAAGGGAGCGAAGCGAGTTTAGAAGTGACCAATGTATTGTATGCACACAGATTTACTTCCCTTGAAGCAAACGCATTCAAATTGACAGTTATCTATTAATCCCGGCCATACATGGCCGGAACGACTTGAATGAGTTAAAGTATGAACATCAAACTTGAAATGTTTGGTTCTTGCCGCTGGTGACAGTTGCCGTCCTGTCGGTCTGAGTGGCAACGCTCCAGCAACTACGGGGGATGTCTGAAGCATGTGGACCTGAGTTACTGCAACAGTATCCATGACGACACCCTGCGCGCCATGGTGACCGTGTGTCGCGGAGGGGTGAAGGTCATCAACTACTACAAAGAGACTGTGACACCTTTTACTGATTCGTAGTGATATGTATGTGTGTGTGAGATCCCCACCTTCTAGAAGTTCTGTGCTTGTAACTTCCTATAATTCTGTCATTCTCTTTGACTCTGCCTTTTCCCTTTGCTTACTGTCATCTGCTATCTTTCTATCTCACTGGTCCATTCTCCTGCCTTTTTTTCTATAAATTCTTACAAAGATTTCTTCAGCCGAAGTCGGACATGCTGGGCCTATTTCTTAGTTAGGCGCATAACGGCAACATGATGCATCTACGCTCATATGACAGGAAACTATGAGTGAACGAAGAAGAATGTGTGTGAGATAGAGAGGGTGAGAGAGAGCGTGTGTGAGAGTGTGTGTGTTTTATGACAGGGTTTCTAATGTACAAGTGGGTGAAGAGCTATGCTGAATAGTGAGGGAATTATGTTGAATAGTGATAGTAGTGGTGTGTGTGTGTGTTGCGTTGAGAGGGGAGAGGGTGTGCAGTGAGATGTGTGTTTGGAAAGAGAGTTGAGGAAAAGATGGATGTCCTGTTTCCTGCCTTATGTTCCCCACATTGTGTGTGCGTGTGTGTGCATGCGTGTGTGTGCGTGCTGTGGCTGTGTGCATGTTTTTGTGATAGTTAATATTGTAGTAGCTTATTTATATATTTATGATCTATTTATTTATTTAAATAATTGTGAAGCGCCGTGAGCTGAAGAGAAAGGGCGCTCTATAAATGTTAGTTATTATTATTATTATTATTAGAAAACCAGCATTGTTTTTTATGCCTTTTAAAAAAAAAATCTATACCAGGGCTTCTGATTTCTTCTCAAGGGCTACGCTCACCCCCTGCTTACAGTTTTAAGGAGTATTTTCACCCTGTTTAAGATTTTAAAGGGTCAAAACGAAAACTTGGGACAAACTCCACCCACTTCTCTCGCACGCCTGTACACACATGTGGGCGCATGTCCACACAGCACACACACACCAAAATGCATGCACGCACACAAACATACTCATGCATACACATGGTCGCACGTATATGTGTGCACGCACTTTAACCAAGCTTCAAGAGCCATGTTGATGAAAGGAATATCAAGTGTATGAAACGATTTTATGGGATGCTGAGAGAAGGGTCTGCCAATAAGGCATTTGCCACGTGAGGACGACCTTGAAATTCACAGTTGGATTTAGAGAGTTGAATTAGAGAGGTCAGCGTAACTCGGGCAGAACGAGTGTGGGCAAATTAGTAGTCTAGTATAGAGAACAAACACTCGTGGCAAATACCCTATTAGCAGTGAGCTTTTAACGATTAGGGCTTTCTGCATGATCTTGTAGAATTTTATATCTAGGCTTGCAACTCCAGCCCTAGATAATGATTGAAATACGAGCAACGTCGGTAGCTTACTGAAAAGTAACGACTGTGTTAACGCACAAAACACCATTTTAATGCGTCATCTCACCCCCTACTTCAGATTTTAAAGGGTAAATCTCACACATGGTTTGAGATTCTTGGGGGTGATTTGAGAGTTCTAATGCGTAAATATACACAATCTCTGTTTTCAGAAGCCCTGACATCATAAGTATGTCTTATCATTATACAGCTTATTCTCGTTTTTTCATGTTTGCTGTACACTGTCTTGAAGCTATTATTTAGAAATTTGACAATGTAAGAAGGGTTTTTAATCTTCTATTTCGGAGAATACTATTTCAGTATTTGCATTTGTAATGGAAAGATCTTCCATCTGTATGTGTATGTGGGTTGACAATGGGTTTTTTATAATTGTATTTTGGTTGTTGTTGCCTGTCTGTCGTTTCCGACAATGACTGCCAGATAGCAGAGAGGGTTCGGCCAAAGGGCTTTCAGGACGAGAGTTTGCATTGGGGAAGGTCCTTAACCCTTTCGCCGCCAGCCATTTTTCAGCCAACAAATACCATTAAACTTAGCTGGGTAGAGAAAATGTTTATCTGCAATATTGGGAATTCCTCTGTGACATGTATAACATGAGGCCTATCCTTACCTCCCAAAATGAAGAAAATAGTGTCTTTGGATAACAGGTCCTGATTTGATGGGTGTTAAACCATTGTGGTGCTAAAATGCGACATTGGCGGTGAAAGGGTTAAAGGCCAACCAATCCCTTTGGTTGCATTTACTGTGGAGTAAAATAGAGGGGAGAGGTGAAGATGAAGCATTAGACACTTTACGTAAAGCAGCATTTACTCTGTTGATTAACTATACATCTGTAAAACTGCTTTCAATTATATTTATATTTTATTTTATTGAATTAAGCTAAAAAACCCTGATTGCTTCTTTATTTTATTTTCATCCTGTTGTTTATAATGGGCTACCTTTTCTTACATTTGCGCTTGTTTCACCGTTGATGGGATGAAAGAGTGAGTGAAAGCAGGAATTGTGGAATGAATGAAGAAAAGGAATACAAATTATTGAATACAAAAAAGCAGCATTTAAAAAAAAAAAACCACTCTTGTTTGCTGTCTTGTACAGTTTGTAAGTTTTTGTTTAGTACCATATTTTTGGGACTATTATGCGATACTTTTTTTTCTTTCCAAAATGAGACCCCTGCAACCTTATAATAGGACTGCTAAAATAGTAAGAAAAAAATAGCATCTGAATTTTGTGTCAAATTTAGGAGGTGCATCTTGTGTTCTAATAAGATGTGTGTGTATAGGATGTTTGGGCTGGAATTGTCTGTAGAATAGAACCCCACTAATTTATACCCAAACACTTCCCAAAGACTTCCATATTAAGTTTTGAGTTGAAACTCAAATTGTGTGACACGGCACAGGGAATTCTAAGCATTGTTATAAAACATGATTCTTGTTAATGTTATTAAAGTTTTTATGCAATTTTGTAGTTTCAGAGTTTAGTGAAATCTGTGTGTGTGTGTGTGTGTTTTGCATGTGTATGTGAATGTGTACACGTGATCATTTGCTTTGGTGTCTGCTTGATCAAACATACACCTACTCACAAACTGACACATTGTGAATGCTTTGAATATTTTTTATTCAAAGTGATAAAAGCACAATGCAGCAAGAAATATACCTTTCTTTAACCCTTTCGCTGCCCCATGACGTATATATACGTCCTCTATAGCGCTTCAGTACTTGCCACCGACGTATATATACGTCGCCGCTAAGCAGCGATATTGCCGTGTTCAAAAATCGCGCGGCAAGCCGGCGGCGCATGCGCAAGTAGTAGGCGGCATTGAAGGGGTTAAATATATATGATGGCTATAACAATTTGAGTACAATAAGAGAGCCAAGTCCAAACACCTCTTAATGCATAAAAATGTTTTTTTTAACTCCTTTAAAACAAAATAAAATCAAAAAATAAATAAATGACTGTTTGAATTGTATGTTTTCACAAATTACTAAGTATAAGGCATGTTGTTGTTGTTGTTACCTGTCTGTCGTTTCCGACATTGACTGCCAGATAGCAGAGGGGGCAGATACTATTCCGGCGGGCTGAGCGAGAATTAGTTTATAACGGAGATGCCTTGCGCAGGGTACATCCCCACTCTCTCGGCCCAAGAGATTTGAGGACGAGAGTTGGCGTTGTAGGAAAAGCATTTTCTCTGAAAATATTTTGGGGTTCAAGAGATGTCTCACGGTGTGCCCTTTATGGTGATCAGGGGTGTGGGGTGGGCGTGTGTGATTCCTTTTGAAGATGAATACAGTATACAGACAAACCCCTATTTTACAACCCTCTGTTAAGCGACCACCTCTCATTTGAGACCGGATTTGTTGGCACGGATGCATTTTACTATGTAAACGACCTCTCTTAAAAGTTAAACGACTTCCTCTAAAACGCGACTTACGACCGCCATTTTGTTGGTTTTTACGACCGTTGCTGTCGTCTGCATAGACTTCGAGCAAAGGGAAACAACCACGGTCAAGGGCCTGAAAGCGGAGTCGCTTCCCTTGTTGTAGAAAAGATGGCGGAGAGCGTAGGAAAAGCACGAAAACCACTGACTTTGAAAAAGAAAACCACTGACTTTGGACGAGAGTGGAGGTGATTAACAGAAGTCGGCGAAGTGAAACTGTAATATCGATTGCACAATCCTATGGAGTTGGAAAGATCCAAATCCAGTTTTAATATGTCGTTGTATGTGTGCATGAAGAAGAGAGTATGAACTGTGCTGAACTTTTTCTTTCTACGGCTGCCAGTGAAAACCTCCGTCATACGACCCCTCCAATTTATGACCGATTTTTCCGGACATTTTGGAAGTCTTAAAATAAGAGGTTTGTCTGTATTAAAAATTGGAAAACAGAGCATCTCCTCAAGCTTAAAACCCCCTGCGACATTTGTTTTCCAACATTCACTTTTCTCTGAATTCAAATTCTCTGAAAACTAACCATGCCTGAGTCTAACTGTTCAATGTTTTAATATATTCAATTCAAAACTAAGTAAATAATCCTGTTTGAATCAAACAACACTTAAGAAGGTAACATAATGTGCACATAATATGGTACATGGAATTGTTTTCCAATAACATATCGCAACAGTAAAAACTATGGCATGTGCTACAGCCTTTGGGGCTAGTTAACCTTTACGAGTCCACTCCTAATGCAGAATAGCAATTCTATCATATATCACATTTCCCATGGATAAGGTACGTGGGTGCGACTCCCCAAAATGAGAAAAAGAACTGGAAGGCTGGAGTCCAGAGGCCCCGGCAGGGTAGTTTTGTTGTTGTTTTTTCCATTATAGTCCCGTCAACAGCTATGGTCATCTCAGGACTGTCACCGCGTAAAGCTCGACCACTTATTACAAAACACTCATCAATGTATCTTACCAAAGTTCAACAACCTGTAAACAACAAAACAAACAGTACAATTCATAACATGACACCTCCATCACTGCACCCTATAGCACATAAGTCCACACAGTGCTGGAAACATTGAGCCACTCTACTCTATTTATCGGATCCAGGTTAAAAAACACAGTAAAAACAAAAAACAAATACATACTAATAGTAATAAGCTAAAAATACATAAAAAAAGGCTATATAAGCAAATATGGACTGCAGAATGGACAACAGGTGCCCACTCAAGTGCGCAAGGTCTCACGTGTGGACGCCAGTGTACAATAAATAAAAAAACTGGCAGGGTACAGGGAAGAGCCTTGTTGGGAGGTTCAGAGGAGCAGTGGGACCAATAAGCCTTGTAAAATCAGTAGTCTACATCGTGTTTGAAAACAATGTGGTGTTTGAAAGCAATCTGCTGTTTTCTAAACTCCCAAAAGAAAGAACTTTTTTTTCTTAAGGCACTTCTTCTTGTGCAGATCCCCATGTTTTAACTAATAGTCACATGATAAAGGAAGACACCCCCTTATCAAAACACCCCTTATCATTTGAAGGTGATCTGCCGTTGCATTTTTGTAGGGGATGGGACGGATTTAAAAAAAAAAAAAAAAAAAAAATCCTTTTCAGGTAATTGTTTTTTAAAAAAGGAAAGCCTTGTGAAAACGACTTTCTTTAAACAGTCTGTTTTGCATAGTTGGATATGATTTATTTTTCATAAAACTAAACTGTAAAAAGTTAGAACACATTCTTTCGCCCTCAATAACTTGAATAAGGATAGATTCATTTGACTAGTTTCACAGGAAGTCTCATGCCTAAGTAACGGAGCACTGTCACAGTCTGCGTCAAAGTGCACTTCACCACATGTATCACCTTGCATACCACTACCAGACCTGTGTACCCCCTACACAAGTCTTGAGTAGTCTGGTTAGCTGAAATGAGGAGTTGTGGCTCAAAATGTGTAGTTTTATTCATTAAACCATCAAACAATGTTCACTGAAAATGAGTAGTTAGAGCATTATTTTCAATTTTGAAGAGTAGTAGAGGTCCAAATTGAGTAGAATACTACTCGAAAAGAGTAGAGTAAACAGGTCTGCACTACTTATAGTAGCAATTTATCATGAATTTTATTCTATGGACATTCAAGCTGTGCTTCAGTACATGTCAATAACCTTTGGTCACATGTTACCAGTTTGCCTAGAATGTGAGCACTTAAATCCTAAACTAGAATTAAAATGCTCATCTTTGAAATAAGAAATGCCTTCATGTTAATTGTCATTAAAAACAATTCCTGCATTAGGAAAATTCAACCATGGTATGCAGGTTTTGGAGTTTTTGTGCTTTGTTGTTATTTTAGCACCCTAGTCCAGGGCTGTTCTAAATGGTGTATATCACTATATGATAACAAAATCTAAAACAAACTTTATTTTTTAAAGGACCATGCGCATCTCCATTCGGACCTAAAAACGTTCTGGAAAACGTTTCAGCATTATTTCCTACTACACATAGACACAGTATACAAACTGTATCTATGTAACCTACCTTTTATGTCACATTCGTCAAGATAAAGTGAGCGCACACACTTTTATTTCGCAAAAATCGGTCTCCTGGGGCAGATTTGCCAGCTGCCATTGAATCTCACCAAAAATGGGATTTGTGCGATAATCCATTTGGCGTGACGTAGATTAGGGGAAATCAATACGGCACCTGTGACTGATGTTGAACTATTTGAAGACAAATTAATTTGCCTGTTTGTGGCCCGTTTTTATTAATAGAACTTGTTGGGACACTTTCAGACTTAGCTTATGACGTAACGCTGTCAGAGGATACGTATTATTATTATGACGCTAAGTTGTACACCTTCAAGTTCCTCTCTTCTTGTTCTAGTCCAGGCGAAATTATAAAGTGTACCTTGTTTTGTGATATATATTAGGTTTCTATGTTGATCTAACATGATTTGAGGGTGCTGAATCCAGATCCGTTAAAGGCCAAGTTGTAAATGTTGGATATTTTGAGTTATGACGTAATATTCAAAATGGCCGCCATAGGTATCTAGAGAACTGTAAAAACATGCACTTAACGTAATTATTTTGTATCTAATGCTTGTTTTGGTAAGAAAAATAGTATAATTTGCTGAAATGATTCAAACTATGGGAATTATATCCTATTTTAGTACTTCTTAGCCCCCAGCCACTGTGGAGAGGGCTATCGCGATCTTTCGTGCCCTTTCATTTATCTTAAGAACCATGTCACAGGATCACTTCGAATTTGTGTGTTACTATTTTAATGAAGCTGATATGCCCCTCAGTATGCCTTGTTGACTTTGACCTTTGACCTTGAGTATGTGATTTTATTGTATCAACTATACTTTTTCAACCTTTGCACTGCTGTTGTAACATGTTTCTAAGCTAAGGTTTGTAGAGGATGTTGAATTACTGATGCCTATTTTATGCCTAAGCCATTCATCTGAAATGCTTTACCTTGAATTTGCATGGAATATTTCAACTTTTTGCTTTAATATATTTTAAATCATTGCAGTAACTGTCTCATAATTGGTACATGAGCCAATGGTTAAACATATCTAGATGCTAACCTAAGTACCAATGACATCTCTAGCCTTCATCTTGACGCTTGGCCTTTGTTGTTAGGCGCCAAGCAGAATAACACGGCGATCAGTGTCGATATTTCTTTTTATTTTATAGGTGGGTAAAATGGCCGACATTCCATTGCACGCCGGCACTTTTACCCACCTATAAATTGACTAATGCACCAATTATGAGACCATTACTGCCAAGATTTAAAACATATAAAGACAAAAAGTTAAAATATTCAATGCAAATTCAAGGTCAAGCATTTAAGATGAAAGGTTTAATAAAATAGGTATCAGGAATTCAATATTCTCTATACACGTTAGCTTAGGAAAAAACAAACACATAGCTTATTTTACCACAGCAGTGCAAAAGTTGAAAAAGTATAGTTGATACATTAAAATCACATACTCAAGGTGAAAGGTCAAAGTCAATAAGGTATACTGAGGGGCTCATCAGCTTCATTAAAATAGTAGCACACAAATTTGAAGTGATCCTCTGACATTGTTCTTAAGATAATTGCCAGGCAAATGAAAGGACACAAAATCGTGATAGTCCTCTCTGCAGAGTGGCTGGGGGCTAATAAGTACAAAAATAGGATATAGTTCACATAGTTTGAATCATTTCAGCAAACTATACTATTTTTCTTACAAATAAAAGCATTAGATACAACATAATTACGGTAAGTGCATGTTTCAACAGTTCTTTAGAGTCCCATAGTGGCCATTTTGAATATTTCGTCATAGCTCAAAATGCCCAACATTTACAACTTCACCTCCAACGGATTTAGATTCAGCACCCTCAAATCATGTTAGATCGACATAAAAACCTAATATATATCACAAAACAAGGTCAAGCTTAATTTCGCCTGGACTACTACTAAACTAGGCCTACTGACTACCCTTAGCTGCGTCATTTGAGCTAATTACCCCTAGACGAGATTTCAAGATAGCAGAGTACACAGAAGAAAAAAGGTCAGCGCAGTTTTGCTAACTTTGAGCTCACAGTATGATTGCGTTCAGTTTTATGCTTGTCTGTGACTTTGAATTATGTCAGAGTTTACAATACAGATCGATTTTGCATCATTCTGCACGTTATTTACGAGAAGCGTATGGGCCTTTAAATTGATTGACTGAACAAAAGCAGAAAACCATCCTCACAATTTTATAAAATTGCAAAGAATATTTTTCTAAAGAAAAACGTTTAAGAATTATTTTGTTAAAGTGTACAATTTATAATATAAAATCATATAACCACTGTCATAGAAGAATCTTAACCCCTTCGCTGCCGCCTACTACTTTTGCACATGCGCCGCCGGTTTTTGAACGCGGCAATATCGCTACTTAGCGGCGACGTATATATACGTCGGTGGTGGCAAGTACTGAAGCGCTATAAAGGACGTATATATACGTCGTGGGCAGTGAAGGGGTTAAATGTGCTATGAGAATAAACAAATTTTAAAATCTGAATCATGTACTGTAGTTTGAAAAGGTGTAGAACTTCTGGTCAGACGAGGCTCTCACTCAAGAACAAGAACATAGCATTTGTCCTTTTGACATCTAATACCAAAAAAAGTTTATACTAACTTAATAAGAACAGACTCTTATAGTAAACAGCTTGTCATATAACAAGATATCTTTTCCCCTACTTTTTTTCATGCTTAACCCTTTCGCCGCCAATGTCGCATTTTTGCACCATAATGGTTAACAGCCATGTCACTAGCAGGCATCAAATCAGGGCCTGTTATCTGAAGACCCCATTTTCTTAATTTTGGGAGGTAAGGATAGGCCTAATGTTACACATATCACAGGGGAATTCCCAATATTGCAGATAAATTTTGTTCTCTACCCAGTTAAGTTTAATGGATTTTTTTTGCTGAAAAATGGCTGGCGGCGAAAGGGTTAATTTGTTTCCTTGCACTGATAACAGTGTACATCACATGACAATAAAATGCAGATAGATTGACAGACTGTATGTTACCACTATTATTTTTTTTTCAATACTGATATTCTAAATCTAAAAAAAAAGTAATGTTTCTTTCACCTTGAGCTTTGTTATGGTTCATTATATCATTATATTATATGATTTGCCATTCTTCTGAGGCTTACCGGTATAACAACATAGCTCTCTTTCATAAGTTAATTTAAGGAGGTAGTTATTGCATTTTCAAGACTAAAGACTTTACCCTTTCACCGCCAATGTCGCATTTTAGCACCACAATGGTTTAACACCCATGTCACTAAAAGGCATTAAATGAGGGTCTGTTATCTGAAGACCTTATTTTTCTTATGTTGGGGAGGTAAGGGTAGGCCTGATGTAAACATTTCACAGAGGAATTCCCAATATTTCAGATACTTTGTTTTCTCTACCCAGTTAAGTTTAATGGTATTGTTTGGCTGAAAAATGGCTGGCGGCGAAAGGTTTAAAGACGTCTTTGTTTGTCTTACATACTTTTGTCAAAGAATTACAAGCACTTGTAAAAGTTGTAAAATAAAGGGTTTACGAATAACACAGCTGTGTTTGTCAACAAGAGGAACATTGTACACACCTGGCTTTGCAACTGAGTTAATTTCCAACAAGTCGATAGGGTTATATTGCAACTTTACCTCCATTTACACACCAAACACAAGCAACTGTCCCAAACCCCACTAGTTTGGTCAACCCACCACAAAGAGAGTTAGTCCTGTCAAAATGCGCTGAATCATGCTGATAGCTAAAAACACCACACAGAAAGCAAGTTTTGTACTGTCAAAATGCGCTGAATCATGCTGATAGCTAAAAACACCACACAGAAAGCAAGTTTTGTACTGTCAAAATGCGCTGAATCATGCTGATAGCTAAAAACACCACACAGAAAGCAAGTTTTGTACTGTCAAAATGCGCTGAATCATGCTGATAGCTAAAAACACCACACAGAAAGCAAGTTTTGTACTGTCAAAATGCGCTGAATCATGCTGATAGCTAAAAACACCACACAGAAAGCAAGTTTTGTACTGTCAAAATGCGCTGAATCATGCTGATAGCTAAAAACACCACACAGAAAGCAAGTTTTGTACTGTCAAAATGCGCTGAATCATGCTGATAGCTAAAAACACCACACAGAAAGCAAGTTTTGTACTGTCAAAATGCGCTGAATCATGCTGATAGCTAAAAACACCACACAGAAAGCAAGTTTTGTACTGTCAAAATGCGCTGAATCATGCTGATAGCTAAAAACACCACACAGAAAGCAAGTTTTGTACTGTCAAAATGCGCTGAATCATGCTGATAGCTAAAAACACCACACAGAAAGCAAGTTTTGTACTGTTAAAATGCCTACGGTGTCTGTTTTGCCAAAACCACCACATAGAAAATGACGGTCAAAACGTCTTAGAGGTGGACACTGACGGATGAGTTTTTGCAAGAAACACGTCGAGATCACCAGAAAGACAGCCTTTTCAAAGATCAGAACACTCACTTTGATCTGGTTTCCAAGAAATTAAACCGTCAAAACGGCGATTCCTCCTTGGCGGAGATGCCGGAGAGAGTAGCCATTTTGGATGGGGTGGGTGAAGGTCACTCACTGTGGATGAAGCGTTGTTGTTTTTTGTAGTGCAGTAAAAAAAAGTTGGAGCTGTTTCTTTTATTGTGAGCGAAACTCCTTTAGATAATCCGTATAAAAAAAAATTAAAAAGAAAAAAAGGCTTGTATTGCGAAAATTTTGTGCAAACAATTTGGTGGCCATTAGAAAAGAGAAGGAAGAGACAGAAGAGACGCCTTCTCTTTGGGTGAAAGAATTTGACTTCCAGCACCTCCGCCAAGGAGGAATTGACGGTTTGATTTAGAGCTAGGAAACCAAAGCAAAGTGAGTGTTGCAATCTCTGTAAAGGGTGTTTTCCTGGTGATCTCGACGTGTTTCTTACAAAAACTCATTCGTCAGGGTGGCTCTTTAAATGTTATAAGCACCAGGCAGAATCACACAATAAAATTCCTATTTCTGGTGGGTGTTGGAGTGCCCCCTGCGCAGGGCGTACTGGTCGTGAGTACCCTTGAAGCGCACCACTTTCAGGTTCAGCTTGTCCGCCAAGTCAAACTGCTCCTGCAGGCGCAAAGCCAGACGCCTGTCTCTCTCCTCCTGACTCAAACCTTCCTCCTCCTCTTCTTCATCCTCTCCTCCATCTGAAGGCAGCTCATCCATTTCCGTACGGTGAGAAGTTTGCTCCAGTGGAGTGGGGTCGGTTTTTGTAACAGTTTGTTTCTTTGGTGTGTGACCAGTCTTTTCAACAATTTGTTTTTGTTTTTGTGAAGTGTGGGCAATCTTTTGAATGCCTTGCGTTTGTGAAGTGTGGCCAGTCTGTTCAATTACCTGTGTTTGTTTTTTAGGAGTGTGGACAGTCTTCTGAACTTTTTGCTTTTGAGATGTGTGGCCACCAGTCTTATAAGAAGTTTGCTTCTGTGGAGTATGGCCAGTGTTTTGAAGGTTTTGTTTGTGTGGAATGTGGCCAACTCTGGAGCTGACGTCTTCCCGGTGTTCCTTTTCCTGTTGTGAAGACAGGGACAAACCTTTTCCCGAGTCCTCAATCCTGGAGACCTGCACTTTCTGAGGACTCGGTTTCCTCCCCTTCTTCACTGGGGTGCAGTCGCTATCGCTGTCAGTGACCTTACCTTTGCGTTTCAAGGGTCTGGTAGGGGTGGTGGCAACAGGGGAAGGGATGGGGGTGCTGATCATTTTGCTTGGCGACTGCGTGGGATCGGAATCCGAGCGGAACTGCGTCAGTTTCTTGGTGACTGTCAGGAGAAAGTCGTCCAGTTTGGGGTTGACTTTTCTGGCACGCTGCGATGCTCTCATCCCGGTTTTGTATGGAGATGAAGTGGCTGATGACACTGTGCTCGACTGTCCTGAATATATGTCGGTGTTCTCCGACATGTTGGATTCTGACAGGTTTTCTAATGTGTTTTTCTGAAGGGCTGGAGGATTGGAAGCAAACCAATGCTTGATAGATCTCTGACGAACCCCACTCACTTCACACGTTTGTTCTGCAGAAGCATGTTTCAATGTCTTTCTCTCCGCTTTGCCTGCTCTTTCAAAACTCTCATCAGTGTTTTCACCGTCTGTGTTTGTGCCTAGAATGGAGAAAGAACTCTGCGAAGTGCTGCTGCTGGGTGGCATTCTGGACTTTTTGCAGTATTTGTCAGGTCGACTCACTCTGCGCAACAGTCTCTCACTATCATTATTTTGATGAGGATGGGTGATGCCTCTGCTTGTGGGCTTCACACTCTCAGCCACTGTCTCTGCCAGAATTCTTTGCTGAACTCCAAGACTGCTCTGCTCGGTGTAAGAGAAAGACCCTGTGTGCTGGGGAACTTCAGAACATTCAACTGCCTTGCCTTTAACAACCTCAACGCCTTCTTCCTGTTCAGATGTTCTTAGTTTTGATGAGTTCTTGGGAAAGTTTCTGAGGCTGAGGCTGCCCTTAGCCGACCTCTTCATGAGACGCTTTCCCTTCCCACTGACAACACCGCTACTGTCCATGTCTTCCAATAAAGAGGGGAAATTACTAGGTCTGGATAGAGAAAGGCTCTGCTGATAGGACGTATAATCTCCTTCTTCTTCAGAAGAGGTGCTGGGTTGGAAGTCTACTGATAAACTATCCCTTCTGTTTAATGGAACGGTTTTAGCTTTCCTGCCCACACCCGATGATGCAAAACACACATCCTTAGGATATGCATTACACCCAGCTTTGTCCGCCATACCAGTCTGACCAGTGGTATGAGACGACTCAATACCTCGACAGTGATTGTCTTCATTTTCACTATCGGACATACAATCCTTTTTCTTCTCCTTCCTCCCTCTTTCCAGTGTTAACAATCTGCGACCTGCTGCATAGTGGCCTGGTCGTAATCGGTAATGAGAAGGAGAGCTCAGCTCGCTGTCAGAAACCGCTTCTTCTACGAGCAGAGCCTGCAGCTTCCCACTGGATCGGAACTCTCTGAGAGAGGGGCGACAGTAAGGAATTCTATCGGCGCTATCCTCAATCACCAATCGACGGCGTGGGGACATTTTTCCCACAGCAGTGGGGCTGGCAGACTTGGCTCGGTGGGAGCGCAGATTATGGTTAGCATGCACAGCTGTGTCTGACCTCCCTTCACGTTTCCTGTCTCTCTCCAGCCGCAGGTTACACCACACCGAGTCCTTTTCTGTCCTATTTTTTAGAGCTTCAGTGTGGTCACAGTTCACACCATCACCGGTTCTTTTATCACAGCCGTGAATCGGTCCAGTCCTGTCGCCTTTCAGAGAGGCATTACCAGCAACAGTGGAGGAGACTGTGGGAGAGGGCAGGACAGGGAAAGTGGTGGTGGACACATGGTCGGTGCTGAACAGCATTCGGGGAGTTATGCGCACAACGCACGGCTCTACAGGGACTGGGTGCCTGTGTGTGGTGATATTGGGGTCACCCGGGATGGGTCTGAAGTGAGGATCCCCCTCAAAATCCTCCTCCTCTTCTTCTTCCCTGGCTCTGCCGCCTATGTTGGTCTTGCTCTCACAGATGACCGATTCTGACCCGTCGCTGTGGACAGTTGTCGCTGACTGCGATCTGCTTCCAACGCAAATCACCTCCAGCCTGTCCTCAACAAGCGCTCCCCTACCAGCCTCTGCAGCTTCCAGTTTTACCTTCTGTATAGTCACAGCCCTCATCTCCTCCCCTTCTTCACCCCTAGAACTGTGTGCAGTGCAGTCCACTGGGTTGGTTTGTTGTGCAGCATAGGCGGAACTTGTTGGCGTCGGATCCTCGTAAAAAGAAACATCTTCGGAGGCAGTGCCATGCAAAGGGCTTACATCCGTACCTATGGGGAGGTTCTCTTTGCCCCTCACTGGCACGCTCTGGCAACGAGGGGAGACAACAATCCCTACACCATTCTTCCCTCCCCCTGCACCTCCGATCTGGGGCTCCGAAGAAGATCGTGCTGTTCTTTTCCCGCTGGCTGGCAATCGTCGGAAAAATGTCTCCAAAGTTTTGTTGTTGTGGTTTTGCTTCGTCATTGTTACCGCCTTGCCTTTCTGGTTATTGCCGTTACCGCCATTGTCCTGGGATGATAAAGAGGTGGTGATGGGGGTAGTGGAAGGAGGAAGATGGGGAAGGTTGGGGTAGTGGAGGGTGGAGTCTTGCAGCAGGCGATTGACAGGCGTTTCTGACCCCACCTGTTGAACAAACAAGAAATCCCAGACGAGAATTATTTTTCTACATGATGATGCGTTTCTTTTTTGTTCATTTGCTGTTGATTTGTCTGGCATGCACATAAAACATGCATATAAACATAGAAATAATAAGACATGCATAATATACATTAAATACATCATAAGAATTAAATTACAATGCAATATAAGATACACACACACACCACCCTCACACACACACACACACACACACACGAACACACACACCACCCCCTCCCCTTCCCCACAGCATATTTTTCAAAATCTCCACCCTCAACCATGCCTTTCCCCCCATCACACGTACACACACACACAGAGCTAAACAAACAATTTGTATAAAAGTAATAATAGGACAACAAACAAAATTTTATAAAAGGGGGTACATAAAAACAAGGTATAAATTATAAAACCCAATGCTGAATACTAGAACAATGCAAAATAATGTATGCTAAAGTCAACCCACATTCACCTTAGCTCTCTCTCTCTCTCTCTCTCTCCTCTCTCCTCTCTCCCTCTCCCTCTCCCCCCCCCCCCCCCCCCCCCCCCCCCCCCCCCTCCCTCTCTCTCACACTCTCACACACACACACATACACACACACAGCCTAAACCAACAATTTGTATAAAGTAATAAATTGGGACAATATGCATAAAACTAAATTAAAATGAATAATATCCCAAGCAAAATACATAATGCATGAAAACAAAGTTTAGATTATAAAAACCAATACAGTGAAGCCCGCTTTATTTCAAGTGCCTCTGGACCACCAAATGACTTGAAATTATCCGAACTTGAAATTATCCGAGTGCTCGGTTAATTTCAAGTTTTTGCCTAATCTAACACAAAATTGAAATTAACCGAGCAAAGTTGAAATTAACCGAGCAAGACGGGGGAGAAAGGAATTTTTTTATAGTATGGATAGTTTCACATTGATTTATGTGTTTAGAAAGTGTACACTTGTATCTTTTATATATTTTACCAGAAATACAAACTGTTCTACTTTGGGCTAAATGGCGTTTGAACCTTCATCTCATATAAGCGCTAAGGTCTATCCTGTATTTGAGAAAATTGCGAGATGGACGGACGGATTTGGTGTGTGTGTGTGTGTGTGTGTGTGTGTGTGTGTGTGTGTGTGCGTGTGCGTGTGCGTGAGTGTGTTAGATAAAGTGTACATTACTTTTCAATGAGGCTTTATACTGCTTCTTCGTGTTGCCCAAGGGCGATAATTTTATGTAAGTGGCGCTTTCACCGTGACGTGAGGCCCTCTGTTCACTTGAGAGAGAGAGAGAGAGAGAGAGAGAGAGAGAGAGAGAGAGAGAGAGAGAGAGAGAGAGAGAGAGAGAGAGAGAGAGAGAGAGACTCAGAGAGAGAGAGAGAGAGAGAGAGAGAGAGAAGGGGTGAGAGAGAGAGACAGAGAGAGAGAAGGAGAGAGAGAGAGGAGGGAGAGAGAGAGACAGAGACACTTGACAACTTTATTACGCAAGGATTGAGATATTAGGCCAGAGAGAGTGAGAGTGAGAGAGAGAAGGAGGGAGAGAGAGACACAGAGAGAGAAAGAGACAGAGAGAGAGAGAGAGACAGAGAGGGAGACAGATAGAGAGATACACAGAGAGAGGAGGGAGGGAGAGACACAGAGAGAGAGAAGGAGGGAGAGAGAGAGAGAGAGAGAGAAGGAGGGAGAGAGACAGAGAGAGAGAGAGAGAGAGAGAGAAGGAGGGAGGGAGACAGAGAGATAGAGAGAAGGAAGGAGAGAGAGAGAGACAGAGTAAAAGAAAAAAAAGGGAGACAGAGAGAGAGGGAGAGGAGGGAGAGAGAGAGACAGAGAGAGAGGAGGGAGAGAGAGACAGTGCCTCCACGCACTGAATTAATTCTATTTTCCTTTTTAAAGTAAGTGTATGTAGCGTTCTTCACTTTCTTGTCCGCCATCTTACTCTATTATGAGCATCTCCCGGCGACAGCCAAAAAACTGCGGTGATCTGATCGACACTCCCCTTTCTCCCGCTCCCTCAGACCAGGGTTCAAACAAAGGTTAAAGCTACACACGCGCGCACACTCACACACACACATACACACAAGGTGATCTGATTGACACTTCCTCTCACTGAGTCAAAGCCAGACGACACACAGTAACATACATGTGCGCGAGCGTAGAGATTTTAGACAAGCCTGATAAAAAAATTGAAGTAACAGTGGGTTGACTTGAAATTATGAGCAAAAAAATTGAAATTAGCTGATCTCCTCCTCTTGAAAAATGTGTTGACTTGAAATTAACCGGGTTTCGCTTCAGTTGGGACCGAGATTTTACTTGAAATGAACAGATAATTGAAATTAACCGAATTGAAATTATCCGGGGTTTTGTAACAGATAGAAAGAAGGCCTCTGGCCGGGACCTTAGAATGACTTGAAATTATCCCGGAATTGAAAATAACCGAGTTGAAATAAAGCGGGTTTCACTGTACTGAATACTAGAACAATGATAAAAGGTATGCTAATGGATGGATGGATGAATGGAGAAATGAATGAAAGACAAACTTGTCTAAGTAACAAACAAAACAAAACCATACACGGATGACGCTACATACTGATCGATTGCCCAAGCTCCTGCGAAATGGGAGGGGGGGGGGGGGAGAAGAACTTTTAACAAGGAACTAATAAATCCAATCCAAGTTGTGAATCTTAGGTAGCCACTGTGTGTTGCTGTCTGCATATCTCTACTGGTACCACACGTCACCTCATCCCACACACACCATTTATTCTTTACCCACACCTTTCTCTCTAAACCCTACCCACCCAGCCCCCTCCCCTGACACATCATCTGCTTTCAGTCAGTGTTAGGGTTAGGGTCACGTGTGTGTATCCATGTGTTTCTCTCCGAGTCTCTCACTCGCACACACACACACACTGTGTGTGTATACATGTGTCTCTCTCTCCGAGTCACTCACTCACACTCACACTGTGTGTATACATCTCTCTCTCTCTCTCTCTCTCTCTCACTCACTCACTCACTCACTCACACACACACACACACACACACACACACACACACTCACACACACACTCACACACACACTCTCTCTCTCTCTCTTACCGAATTGATCAGTTTGCCCAGCTCCTGTGCCAGTTGCGAATATTTGGTGGCAATTTCCTCCTGCTGTCTGTCTGTGTGTGTCTATCTCTCTCTCTCACACTTAACACACACACACACTGTGTGTATACATGTCTCTCTCTCTCTCTCTCTCTCTCACTCACTCACACACACACAAACTCCTGTGCCAGCTGCGAATCTTTGGCAGCAATTTCCTCCTGCTATCTGTGAGCGTGTGTGTCTCTCTCTAGTCTCTCTCACACACACACACACACATTTACCATGTTGATCAGTTTGCCCAGCTCCTGTGCCAGTTGCGAATCTTTGGCGGCAATTTCCTCCTGCTGTCTGCATGTGTGTGTGTCTACATGTGTGTGTGTGTGTGTGTGTGTGTGTGTGTGTGTGTGTGTGTGTGTGTGTGTGTGTGTGTGTGTGTGTCTCTCTCTCTCTCTCACTCACTCTCACTCACTCACACACTCACTCACTCTCACACACACAAACACTTACCGTGTTGATCAGTTTGCCCAACTCCTGTGCCAGTTGCGAATCTTTGGCAGCAATTTCCTCCTGCTATCTGTGAGTGTGTGTGTGTGTGTCTCTCTCTCTCTCTCTCTCTCTCACACACACACACACTTACCGTGTTGATCAGTTTGCCCAGCTCCTGTGCCAGTTGCGAATCTCTGGCGACAATTTCCTCCTGCTGTCTTCGTGTCTCCAGCAGCCTCTGCTCTTCCTGGCTGCGCAGTCGCCGGATCAGCGATATGCTTGCCTCTTCCGCCTCACGCTGCTCTGCTGCTTGCTGCGCCTCCAACTGATCAATGCAACAATAGTAACAAGCTTTGTGACTGGTTGAGCAACACGTAACAAGCTTTGTGACTGGTTGAACAACACGTAACAAGCTTTCCAACGAGCAACTTAGGACGCAGATTTGACTGCCAGGGGACAATCAAACCAGTAGGGGCTTATCGCGTGATTTTCTTAGTTGGGCATAGTGAGAGAGAGACTCGAGAGAGAGAGAGAGAGGGAGATGAGTGAGAGAGAGAGAGAGAGAGAGAGAGAGAGAGAGAGAGAGAGAGAGAGAGAGAGAGAGAGAGAGAGAGAGAGAGAGAGAGAGCAGATATAGACGTTCGTGTTTTCAAATGCGTTTCATGTTACTAGTCAATTGTAATTGTTTTTGTTATTAAATTTGTTTTCTTTTGTCCAAGGACAGATTGTAAGAATAGGCATCGCCTAAAATCTTTATCTTTGTCAAATAAAGTTTTCCAGTGTCCAGTGTCTCTCTCTCACTTGGGCGTAGTGAGAGAGAGAGAGAGAGGGAGATGTGTCCCTCCCTCTCTCTCTCTCTCTCTCTCTCTCTCCTCATCTCCCTCCCTCTCTCTCTCTCTCTCACTACGCCCAACTAAGAAAATCACGCGATAAGCCCCTACTGGTTTGATTGCCCCCTGGCGGTCAAATCTGCGTCATAAGTTGACCATTGGTCCATGAACATCACAATTATATCAGTGACAAAAGTGGCAAAGCATCACATCATGGTTAATCAATAAAAAGACAATATTACCGTCAATGACTCAATAATTAAACAAATAGTGCACAAGCATCAGAACAGTATCACTAAAATCACTTCTTTTTTTTTTATTGGATAAACTAAAACATACAGTGATAGTGATACACAACTTTTAAAGGGGCTTTTTTGATTGGTCCATAACTATTCAACAGAAATAGACAAATAAACATAACTGACGCAATAAAGAAAACATCTTGAATTTTATTGATTGAAAAACATCAAGGAACTATAAATAATAAGTTGTGATGAGTTGATAACATCAGTCAGACACAACACTGTGACAACAGTCAACAGTGAACAGTGACAACCATTTGGATTGATCAATGATGGAATTTTATACTAAAACACAAACAGACTGACAAATTCCATCTAACAGCAGCAGCACTGACTAAACTGAGGATTTCTGATTCAGTGATTGATCAATATCTTTTGATAGGTCAATCATTAAAATATTGAACAAGGCTTAACAGGTTTTTTGGACAGTTGTACTTATGCAAGCTAACACTAGTAACAGCAGGCTTAGTTTAAGTTTTAAAAAGTTCTCCAACATGCGAGAGATTTTTAAAATCACACACACACTCATGATATTATTATACATGCAGAACTTTACACATAGTATGACATACACAGTAAAAAAAAAACACCAAGATCAACACAAACTGTGACAAAATATGTTGTAATACTAATAGAGGGGGGGGGGGGGGGAAGCAAAACCAACTCACTCGCTTTAGTTCTTCCTCATACTCTCTGCGTATTTCCCCAGGTTCTGACAACTGAATCATGTGCCTGTAACTGACATCTGAAAAAAAGAAAAATGTTTGGAATGGCTTCAGTTCATTCAGTGCAAAACCATGTCGCATCTTGTGACAGATTAATCTTCTCAGCAGACAACCTTTCATGGCAAATTTCAAGAAAGTTTCAAAACCACAAAAAGAAATGCATTGAAATTTTTTACGTTTACATTTATAGCATCGAAGCAGACGTTGATTTCCTGATGAGATTGGTCATAAGAAGCAAAATATTGTTTCACACAAAGCACTATATAAATCAATGTACTATTATTATTATTATTGGTACCAATGTTGTGCACCCTCAATCATTCTCTTTTTGGTAAAGGTCAAGATGTGCCACCCCCCCTGCATTTCTCGGTTAATTCCATTTTCCCGTTTTTGCCTTTCTTACCAAACATAAAGCTGTATTTTATTAACCTTTTTAGCTAATAACCTTTTTGGAATACTAATATCCCTAACCCTATCCCTAACCCTAGGCCATTATCTAATAGGACCCCCCGCTATGTATTGCAGTACACGGCGCCATTTGTCACAGTCGTGGTTCATTGCGTTTTCCCGTCTTATAGGGGGGGTAGGGTTAGGGTTAGGGATAGGGTTAGTATTCCAAAAAGGTTATTAGCTAAAAAGGTTCATAAAATACAGCTTTATGTTTGGTAAGAAAGGCAAAAACGGAAAATTGCAATTAACCGAGAAATGCAGGGGGGGTGGCACATCTTTACCTTTACCCTCTTTTTAAAAAAATCCAATCCATTTATTAATTTAAAGCAGAGGTTCTGCTAGCTTTTTTTTTTTTATCCGTCCCCGTGACAGATGACGTCAAATAAAATTCCGTCCTAGGGCAATTTTTATCCGTCCCCACTGAATAGTAAAAATACACCCGCGAGACACACTGAAACGGAGCAAAACGGTACACGCTACACGTGCTCCACAGCATTAAAATCAGATCTATAAAGTAATATTAATAAACAATAACAACAAACGTACAATGTTCAACTGAACGTGACTAACCTAGAACTACTGATGTCATAAAAGCATCATTTTGGTAGCAGCGATTACTGAGTAGACTGAACTGAACACGGCAATCATTACCTCTCTTCTCATGATTTTGTTCACTAATAGGGCGCCCTCGTTTATAATAAAAAAAACTTTATTAGGCGCATAGGTCGAAATTTAAAATATCGCCTTATAACCCGAAAATTACGGTCATTTATAGCGCATGGTTTTTACAAGGCCCAAGTAGGCCTATTGTTGCTTTTCTTACAGAAAACAGCTGGTAGGGCTGAAATGCCTTCTCTCTCCCTTCGACGATTTTGTCAGTCACTCTCGTCTCGAGGACGGACGGCTTGGGTTTTTTCCCGTCAAGGCCAGATTTTCCCCTTCAAATACGGAGAATATTGATTATTTGGTTAATGGAACCTCTGTAAAGGTGTCTCATACGCTCTATTCGGATGCAAAAGCGCTCTAAAAAACACAACAGCATGGTTTTAGACTATCAATAAGCACAGACTGCGAACTCTATCGCTACTAGTACTACCTACCTTTTGTGTCACATTCAACCATTCTTCAAAATAAATTCAGCATTCACACTTTTTTTCCCCCTCTAAATCGCAGATCTGCCAGCCCGAATCAGCCCGCAATAGACCTACTGCGTAAATCAAATCAGGCAGAGTGATCCGCGTTGGTAAGAGTGATCTCCCTTGAAATTACACTCTCTCTCTCTCTCTCTCTCTCTCTCTCTCTTTCTCTCTCAATCTTGAATAACTTGAATAAGAGGAAGATTGAATAAGAGGTTTGTGCTGTGTTTTGTTGTGTGTGTGTGTGTGTGGTGTGTGTGTGTGTGTGTGTGCGTGCGTGCACACACACAAGTCTGTGTGTGCAACGCATAATTTTGTCTACATTCACGCACAAACACACAGACACACGCGTGTGTGCACGCACACAGACACACACACATGCGTGCACACACAACCAGCAAAACCAAATGTCTCTCTCTCTCTGTCTCAAGGTCAGACACACAACACACACACACACCACACAAGTCTGTGTGTGCAACGCATCATTTTGTTACATTCACGCACAAACACACACACACACTCTGCGCGCGCGCGCGCGCGCGCGTGCACACGCACGCACACACACACATGCGTGCACACACAACCAGCAAAACCAAATGTCTCTCTCTCTCTGTCTCAAGGTCAGACACACAACACACACCACACACAACAAACCTCTTATTCAATCTTCCTCTTATTCAAGTTATTCAAGATTGAGAGAGAGAGAGAGAGAGAGAGAGAGAGAGAGAGAGAGAGAGACAGTGAGACTGAGAGAGAGAAAGAAAGAGAGTGTGTGTAATTTTGTGTGCATAATTTTGTCTACATTCACGCACACACACACACGCTCGCGCGTGCTCACGCACGCACGCACACACTGCAAGAAAGAAGTGTCTGTGTGTGCAAGTAAAAATATGAAGGAAAGTGTTATAAACTTCAAGGGAGATCACTCTTATCAACGCCAAATAAGCCACGAAGAGTTATTTCCGAATATGGCCTATTATGTCTCGCAGACAACATCATTTCTTGGAGAATTACATTCTTGATCTGACGTCACCAAAGATATTCTAAAAGGGTAAGATGGATTACTTAAGAGCTCGGCGAACCGGGCTGATAGAGTTATCGTTAGTGGGGCCAGTACACTTTCACAGTGGAGGCTATCCAAAAACTCAGACTGGAACTTGAACGGAGAATTCAACTGGCCTATCGATGTGTAAAATGTGTACTGTTTCAAAGGGACAAACCAGTGTTTCTGTCCTCACTACTCATATAGGGAAAAGAGACCGGATGCTTATCTTCCCCTATACAGTCTTTGACGTCACCCACAGATGCTGGCTTGAAACAAGAGAACTGACAATCGAGATTTCACCAAAACTGGCAAAAGTAAATGACGTTCTACTAAAATCCACAGTGCATTTTTGTAAATTATGACTAATCGACTCAATTTATTTTGAAGAATGTGACACAAAAGCCCAAAAGGTAGGTAAATACTATAGAGTTCGCAGTCTTACTGATAATGAGGCAATGTCAAAAGGTGCTTTCCAAGCAAGTGAAAAATAAAATGTCATTGTCAGCCATTCTGTTGACCTTTTCTGTTTCTTTTCAACTCCAATAAAATGACTTTGTGTGAATTTATGGATAAATGAGCTTAGATTATGATTTATCACAATTTTAAATTGGCTTCAGGAGGCATGTTACTCGTGACACGTGACAACATAAAGTACTATGCTGTGTGAAGAGTAAAGCAAAGATCATCTTCATAAAGCAGAAATAAATAAAGTCACATTGCTAGATTAATCTGGTATAATTGTTTTTGACACTTTAGTAATAACACATGTGTTATGCTTAATTTTGTATCATCACCTACACATACGTCGTTGCCTCACTCGCACACAATTGCCTACCATAAAAGAAAATCTCAGAAACAGCAAACAAATGTTTATTTCTTCAAAGAAACATTCCATGTGTATATTGTAAAGTAATGATAAAAAAATTCAAGTCAAATGAATAAGAGAGTAGAACTTTATTTATGTTACTTGCTACACAAATCCATGTGACGACAAATTGAAGTGTTGTCACAGGTAGCAAGTAACATGTGATTGAAGTCATTAAGTCTCATAAACCAACAGAAAAGAAAGTACTTTTTCAAGAAATATTGCTTCAATATTACTGAAACAGCCAAAGTGTTGTGAAGTAAACTTGTAATGTGCCTAATTTCAACTTAAAATCGTAACTCATGAGTTACTTGTGACATGTGACACCACAAGATCTCCCGTCACAGGGGGTCTCTTACCCTACAACATCATTTTGGCACCCACTAGCAGAAGAGTAGATCAAAATAAAGAAAGTTTTGTGCCAAGCTGTCAATATTTCCATCCAAATTATTGCTTCAATCGAATTGATATAAAAATGAAGTATGGTTTGTGTGTTACTTGCTACAAGATTATGTTACTTGTGACATAAATTCCTCTGTGACAACAACAATTTATGAGCCTTCTCTTCGCTCTTTCGATGTTGAAAAGAGTGGAAAAGCTATTGAGCATTGCACACTGAGTCGAAGGTTTACAGAAACTGTGGGTTCCGTTCTTGTTGACTGAATTTTTTAATTGTAATAAACATTGAAAGCTCATAAGTGTTACTTGTGACGTCGTAACGACAATCCGTAAATGATGTAATTTTGCTAACTATTACCAAAAAAAAACTATTGTACTAATAGGTGTTCAAAAGAGCAACTTCCAATGGATCTATAACCTTCGTTTTAGACTCGTTCCATATTTTTGTTAGTCAAGGTAAACAGTTATCTGCTAGCTCTGAATGTGACGACAATTGTAGCAAGTAACATACCGACTTTGAGGTCATATTACCGTAAAGATACACATGAACATTTTATTTTGAACATTATTATAGTTGCAAAGATTACAGAAGAACATAATACAACTGAAAATGGGTTTGCTATTTACATCTATTTGGAACCACAAGCCCTCCAAGTGCTGCACTGTTCACCACAGTCAAAATGCACGCCGATTTTGGCCATCTAGTGCCGGTATTTTCGCTAATAGTTTTTTTAATTTGATGTCTTCAATAGCTTTTACTGTTTAATAAACATTTTTAATGTTTCTGCAACACAGACAGACTAATCACTGATATCATAAGCATCATGAAATTAAGTTATGGACAATTTTGTGAGGTAGGGGTGGGGCATGGCACCTTTTGACATTGCCTCTATATTCTAAAACCATGCTGTGGCGTTTTTCAGAGCAGTTTTGCATCCGAATAGAGCGTATAATTATGAAGGTCCTTTAAATGATACGTCACAGTCAAGTGAAGTTTCGGAACTTCATAAGCATATCCCTATGAATGATATAAGGGCCTATGACTATCACTATTGGTCACTGCAACTAGGGTTATGACGGCAAGAGTTAAGCCCTTGTTCTTCTTCTTCTCTTCTTTCTTGAGGCATCCTCCGTTATGTTGAAGATTCTGATGCATAAACAAACCGGGTTCCAGTTTACTTATCATTATCTGTGGGAAAGGATAGCTGCCTAGATGATCAGCTCACTTGGGAAGTGGGGGAGGGTGAAGAGGGTCATGGGGTATGGAGAAGGCAGGAGGGTGGGGGAGGGGAGGGGGAAAGGGGAGGGGGTTAGATCTGAGATTTGAAGACCTCCACTGAGGCTGATTAAATTGTCTCGGGTGGTAGGCTGATCCACTCGCACTGTTCTGGGAAAAAAGGACAACTTCCTGTAATTGGTCTTGGTAGCAGGAAGCAGGTATGCTGCGTTGTGCGCTTGTCTCATCTGTCTGGATGGTGGGTGAGGGATTGGCCTAAGTTGAGTATTGATCAATTTGATGGCCACCTCTCCATGGTGGTACTTGAAAAAGGTGGCCACTCTGCCTTGCCGTTCATCGCCTGTCCTAGAGTAGAGGCCAGTGCAGCTCCGTCAGCTGTCCACGTTAGATGACAGACGATGGCGGTTTACTACCCAGCGAGCTTTTCTGTTGCAAGGGCATTCACTCTTGCAAAAGGCAGCCATTAAGTGGCCTCAAATAGGCTTATTCGGTTATTGGCGAGTTGTTCCCTTGTTTGGTCAGTACTCAACAATCTTCCCCCACCCACCAAGGGCATTCACTCTTGCAAAAGGTGTTCTTTGCAGTGGCCAATAGTATGAGTACTAATAGTACTCATAGTACTACTATGACTGGAGTATGAGACAATACTCTGGGAAATCCGAATTGTCTTTTTTACCCCAGTAGTTCTAAGGGATTTGTTTGTTTGTCTTTGTTTGCCTTTTTGGTTGGGGCCTGGGCACCACCTTATGGAGTGTCTAGGGTCGGCTATTTCCCAACTTCCTGGGGGCGAACGTGAAAATTAGTAGCGAAAACGAAATTTGGAGCTTTACGTCCTCTCGACCTGGGAAGGCACATATGGGACATTAAAAAAAAATATTAGTAGCTGCCGGCAGCTCCCTTTAAATATCCCCATCCCTGTCCAGAAATAGGAAATTTTTATTTTGTTTGCTGCATCTTACATTTTTCTACTGGACCCAAGTAAATTCAAGTAGACTAGACTGTGTGTGATAGCTGATTTTTGTCTTTGCTTTCTCTCTTCTGATTCTTTTTCTTTGGTCACCCCCTAAAGTGTGTGCATTTACTTCTATGAAAAGCTGGCCACCACCACAGAAGAAGAGACAACTTTAACTTACCAACATCTTCTTTTTCTTTTATTTCTTCATCTGTATCGTCATCCAGTCCATCAAGGCGTCTTTGCACCCGCTGTGGAAACAATCTCTGAATCTGCGCCCACCGTTTCTGATCCACAAGAGAATTGGTTCTGGTCGCTTTGCGGGCCCAAGTGGAAATGCGAGTCCTACAAAGGGGGCAGGTCAAACTGGATTCTTCCACATTTTGCTTGAAACATGGCATACACAACTCGTGACCACACGGAAGAGTCACCGGATGAACAAGGATGCATAAACAAATCGTACACATACAATCTTCCAGCGATTCCTTGTTCGATCGAGAAGCTGACGACGTCGAAGCGCAGGCCATCGCTGTACCAGACGTTAGGTTTCTGTTGGGGAACTTTGTTGGCGCGTGCACAACCGGAAGCAATAGTCAGAAGGGATCACTTTTTGTTTGTATTTATTTACATTCTTCTTTTATTTGTGGCAAATTCTTTGCTTAGATTTTGTATTTGGACTTAGATTTTGTATTTGGACTTAGATTTTTTATAGTCTTTTCTCTAAACTCTAATACTAAATTTAGTAATAATTGTACGAAATAAATGCAAAGCTAGAAAAGTGAAACTCTACAATGATTCTTGAACAGCTCCCCGAACCTTCTAGGAGCGGTGTCAAGGACGCCCCGCCCCTACCCCATCACCCCCCCCCCCCCCTCTCCGCGCGCGCGCGCGCGCGCACGTGTGTGTGTTTATGTGTATGTGTGTGGTAAAGGTCAAGATGTGCCCCCCCCACCCCACCCCCCCACACACACACACACACACCGGCATTTCTCGGTTAATTGCAATTTTCCGTGTTTGCCTTTCTTACCAAACATAAAGCTGTATTTTATGCCATTTTATGAACCTTTTTAGCTAATAACCTTTTTGGAATACTAACCGCTAACCCTAACCCTAACCCTAAACCCTACCCCCCCCCCCCCCCCCCCCCCCCCCTAAGACGGGAAAACGCAAATGAACCACGACTGTGACCCGCTGTGTACTGCAATACATAGGGGGGGGGGGTCCTATTAGATAATATCATATCATATCAGTGATGAATTTTTGTGTTTTACGTCCCCGACCCGGGAAGGCACATATGGGACTCCATATCCCCCTCTGTAGGCTTATGAAGCCTTTTGCCCTCTAGATATTTTTCTCAAATATAAAAACGCCCGTGAATTACTACGGCTATTGTGAACCACGATTTTTTGTCAATAAGTGACAAATGGCGCCGTTTCATTGCAATACATGTTAGGGGGGGGGGGGGGGGGGGAACGACTATTAGATAATGGCCTAGGGTTAGGGATAGGGTTAGTATTCCAAAAAGGTTATTAGCTAAAAAGGTTCATAAAATACAGCTTTATGTTTGGTAAGAAAGGCAAAAATTGGTAAATGGAATTAACCGAGAAATGCAGGGGGAGGGGGTGGCACAGAAATATAGCAGATGACAGAAAGCAAAGGGAAAACGCAGAGTCAAAGAGAGTGGCAGATTAGAGGAAGTTACAAGTACAGAACTTCCAGAAGGTGTGGGAACTATTTTTACGAAAGACCCCCTCTTATCCCCACGGGGAGAGATTCGTGGAGGTGGCGGGTTCGTCCAGCTCCCCATATGGAGGCACATTAAGTATTCACCCACTTCCCCAGGATGTGTGGTTGATGAGAAGAAAATTATATAACTAATTTCATGTACCTATGAAATATTTGCAGACGACAATAATCACTTCCTTGTTGGTTGAAGCCTTGTAACGAAACAATACAAATGGAGGTCATACTTTTGCTTGCCATGTGATAATTAAAGATAATTAAATGACTTTGCAGAATCCTGAATGTTTATTTTTAATTTTAGAAATTTCGCTGGTAATTTGTACTAGCCAAACGGTTGGATAATTGTATAACCATTTTTAAATGACCACCCCCTTCAGCACCCACCCACCCCGCCCCGGAAGCCAAAATCGCGACTTCCGCTTCTGAGACAAGGAAGTGGAAATGGTATGATTGTGAGTGATTTCAAGAAGACATAACCTTTTTATTGACGAAATTACAGCTATTTTGAAAGAATACAGCAATGGCATCGGAAGAGGACGTGTATGCAAACGACTCTTCGTCTGTGAGCATTGTCCAGGCTTTGAAAACAAAATCTCTGGAGCAGTTATTAGCAGATGATAAAGCTGAAACTGACAAAGCAGACGAAATGTTGCGATGGTATCATGGAAAAATTTCCAGAGAAAATGCAGAAAAACTTATGGAAGAAGGTAATGCATTTCAGTTGCATAGTTACATTACTCTCTCTCTCTCTCTCTCTCTCTCTCTCTCTCTCTCTCTCTCTCTCTCTCTCTCTCTCTCTCTCTCTCTCTCTCTCTCTCTCTCTCTCTCTCTCTCTCTCTCTCTCTCTCTCTCTCTCTCTCTCTCTCTCTCTCTCTCTCTCTCTCTCTCTCTCTCTCTCTCTCTCTCTCTCTCTCTCTCTCTCTCTCTCTCTCTCTCTCTCTCTCCCCCTCTCTCTCTGCGCTCTCTCTCTTCTTCTCTTTAGGGCCCACAGTCTTTTTTTCTTTCTTCTTCTTTCCTGTAGAGCAAGCACAGTCACTTCTGACTATTCTGTCGCTGTAACTTTAGGGGAATCTGCGGAAATGCACACTGAGGTCAGTATGTTGACCATTCTGGCTCCTTTGGGGGAAAAAAAGTCTGAAAAATGGGGGGGCCGGTCTGTGGTCACCGGAACTGGAAACCCCCCCCCCCCCCAAGAAGGAAGAAGGTAATGCATTTCAGTTACATAGTTACATTATTCCAGTGTTTCCCATAACGCACATATGTGCGTCCCTGAAGCACAAAAATCACAGAGGGACTCTTTGATTTCAGCTCTGGGCGTCCCATGGGACGCACACTTTTTTCAACAGACCGAGACAGCAGGGTTCATTCTTGGCGTCGGTCATCGGTCATTGACTCATAAACCTTCGATTTTGACGGATAGTTTTAGCAGGCAGGCGGTCATCTGACCGATTGATTTTTCGTCAAAGCAGTCAACAACTTCAAAGGATTCTGTCGTCTGCTAAACTTAGTTCTTCCGCGGCCTCGGACCATAATCAGAACTAAAAAGTTGTATCTGGCGAAACGAACGCCGAAACGAAGAAATGGCGGCATTGCACATTCGGTAAAGCTTTTCCGATCCAACTTTTTGAAGAGCAAATAAAGTTCTAGCGTGACCTAGTCTTCTAGTGCTAAACAAGATCGTTCTCGGCCTTTTGACAACAATTCGTGTTTAAAACCAGCCATGCCTCCCCAAAAGAAGCCACGAGTAGGAAAGGGGCAGAAGAATAATTTATTATGTTTGCTAGTTTCGGACTCGCTCAGACATCGTCTGCAACTTGTAGGATCATTGGAATTAGGTCAAGCCACCCCAACTTTTCCATATCAAAACTCCGAACCCGATTTTCGCTTCGTGCCACAGCGGTCAGTCTGTTTGATTTGATTTTCCTGGTTGTCAGTCTTGTTTCTGACCATCCGGGGTTTTCCTTTCTAAAGCAGACACATGTCCGGTCATTCCAAAACGATCTTTGTTTACATCTGAATGCTTGTTCGCGAGAATGAAGCGCTTCAAACTTTAGGTCTGATTTCTTCGTTGACCAAATCTGAACGGTTTTTGCAAGTTCGACAGAGGAAAAAGCAGCAGCATCAAAGCCGTTCTTTTAGAGATGTGAATGGCATCATCTCAAAAACATAAGCTACTGCATATGCAAGTGTGTGTGTACGCTTGTCTGTCTGTCTGTCTGCCTGTCTCTCTGTCCATATCTCGATCTGTTTGTCTCCCACCCCCTCCTCTCTCTCTCTCTCTCTCTCTCTCTCTCTCTCTCTCTCTCTCTCTCTCTCTCTCTCTCTCTCTGTGTCAGCCTATTCCATTTCCAGGGGTTATGCACATGTGTTTGCCTGTGTGTTCACTGTGCATGTAGCATGTGTGTTTAGCATGTATTTGCTTTTGTTAAAGCATTTTTTATCATATATACTTAGGGGACTCTTAAAAATATGAAAAGGACTCTTAAAATTTTGCACAGGGAGTCCCTGGGACTCTCACATTTCACCCCTATGGGAAACACTGTATTCTCTCTCTCTCTCTCTCTCTCTCTCTCTCTCTCTCTCTCTCTCTCTCTCTCTCTCTCTCTCTCTCTCTCTCTCTCTCTCTCTCTCTCTCTCTCTCTCTGTGTGCTAAGCAGAGAAAGGCAGCACTCTTACTCCTAGCTATTGTCAAATGAGCTATTATAATCTATGTGATGACTGGCTGACGTAAGACGCACATTTGTGCGTCCCTGAAGCACTAAAATCAGGTAGGGACTCTTTCATTTCAGCACTGTGATGCACATGTTTTCACAGACCAAGTTTAATCTCTCTGGTAGACTCTACTCTCTGTTGTGTGCATGAGCATGCGCAAAGTATTATACATGACAAGGTATAAATAATTTATGAAGCTTGTGTGTTTTGCATAAATTCACCTTCATTGAAGTAGGTTTTTAAGTGTTGATTGGGGACCCTTAAGTTAAACTTTTCAAAAGGATCATTAAACTGTTGCACTGGAGGTCCCTGGGAGTCGGACCCTCATAATTTATGCTTATGGGAAACACTGGTTAACAAGAGGTAACAGAAGAGAGGTGATTCCAGCACAAGCCAGGGAGCAGAATGAGAGAGAGAGAGAGGGAGGGAGGGGTCATTCTCAGAAATGGGGTACCGGAGAGGGTAGTGCATTTTAAAACATGTTTCGGCAAAAACTACAGATTGGTCTGATTTAGTCTCAATTCGTTAAATTTATTGTCAACACATTTTTTTAAAATAAAAATTTGGGTGGTGCGCCTCTGGCTGCGACGCGCTCTCCAGATGGGAACAATCCAAATTTGACACTATGACAGAGACGCCTCTGTGACTATAAAGTACCTAATACCTAGATTAATACAACTGGGTGTTGATGAAGAGTTGTTGTGTGGGTGTCATTATAGAGTTGATAGATCTTGCATAAAGAGTTACATGGTTATGAGTCATGACAGATGCACATGCCCACACATCTTATTTAGACCAATTGTAAGCACATACATTGTAATGTATGTTACATGATCAATGCATGGGCTTTTACTTCAGATATCAGATCTGGTTCGAAACATTGTTTAATGGATAGGTATTGAACATTTTATTTTGTACAATATTTATATTTATTATTATTATTATTGTTATTTATATCAATTATTATTATTATTATTATTATTATTATTATTATTATTATTATTATTATTGTGTTTAAAAGTGCAATGCACCATTTCTTATTCAAAATGCTTTCTGACTGAGTGTTGTGTGATATCACTATCAGTAGTCTTAGTTAGAATATCATAATTTATTGTTAGAGCTGTATCATAGTATGTAACAATTTATTGTGAGAGCCCAAACTGTAATTTAGAATGAGAGAGCTTAGTGTAAAACTGTAATGTCAGTGGGGATATGCTTAGTAAGAAGACCATTTGTGTTACCTGTCAACAGTATTGATTTTTAGAGTTGTACATGATCAATACATAGTCTGTGATTTAGGAGAGCTGCTGAGTAAGAATATTGGAATGGATTAAATAGGTGAGTTCTTGTATATATTATAACCGGACACAAATCAATGTGTTGTTTAACAAGGATCTGTGTGGATCTCTCTCTCTCTCTCTCTCTCTCTCTCTCTCTCTCTCTCTCTCTCTCTCTCTCTCTCTCTCTCTCTCTCTCTCTCTCTCTCTCTCTCTCTCTCTCTCTCTCTCTCTCTCTCTCTCTCTCTCTCTCTCTCTCTCTCTCTCTCTCTCTCTCTCTCTCTCTCTCTCTCCCTCCCTCTCTCTCTCTCTCTCTCTCTCTCTATCTCTCTCTCTCTCTCTCTCTCTCTCTCTCTCTCTCTCTCTCTCTCTCTCTCTCTCTCTCTCTCTCTCTCTCTCTCTCTCTCTCTCTCTCTCTCTCTCTCTCTCTCTCTCTCTCTCTCTCTCTCTCTCCCTCTCTCTCTCTCTCTCTGAGATCTCTCTCTCTTTCTCTCTCTATACATGTCTCTGTCTCTCTCTTTCAGTGGTGTGCATGCCTGTGCGTGCATGTATGTGTTGTGTATGTGCATGCATGTGTGCATGCGTGAGTACATGTGTGTGTGTGTGTGTGTGTGTGTGTGTGTTGACATGTGATGTTGAGAAGGTTTTAAAAACTTGTTTTTCGGTTAATCTGTGATATATATATATGCGTTTGCTATTTTTGATGTTAAAACATGATAATTATAGCTGCAATCTCAGTTTTACTTAGGTTTCATACCTGATATGATGTTGGTTTAGACGGACTGGAGATTGTATTATAAGTAACAACATTAAATAATGGAACTGGGTGAATGTCTTGTGTATCATAGGGAAGTAAGTAACAAGGTTCTGTTACTTCATTCACATGAAAACTAGTTTTAGGAGGAACTAGTTTGTTTTGCAAAGTTTGGCTTTGTCAATGGCTCAATCGACAGCTACTTGCGTAACTCGAGTATGTATGTTGGCAGACTCAAACTGTCTTAAGTGTCTAAGACCAAATTTGACTTCGGGTCCTGTTGTTATATTTAGAACATTGCCAGTGTCAACGTTTTGTTGATGTTGATTTCAGCGTTGATCAAGTACCGGCACAAGAGCGACATGGGGGGTCTGTTCTTAGTGCGAAACAGCACTGTGTCATCTACAGACTTCTCCCTGTCTCTGACGGCAGCAGGCAGAACCTACCACTTCCAGATACAGGAGAAGAAGGAAGGATACTACCAGATAGATGATGGCCCTTTGGTACATGGTATGTAAATCACTATATGTGTGGTGTGTGTGTGTGTGTATTTGTGCTTGTTTGTGTGTGTGTGTATGGGGGTGGAGGGGGATGATATTGAGGGGGATAGGACTTGTGTTTGCTGGGGAAGAGGTGGGGCATGTGTGGTAAATGTAGGGTTTGTGTGTGGAAATGTTCAAGAGAGAATATGTGTGTGTGTGTGTGTGTGTGTGTGTGTGTGTGTGTGTGTGTGTGTGTGTGACTGGAGAGAGAGGGGGGAAGAAAAATCTGAAGTTGAGGGAAATTATTGTTCTGGTTAGGAAAATGTCATGCCTACCCCCTGGATGATTAAACTCTTAGCAAAACAAAAAGAAACAGAAAAGGATTTGTTTCATAAAAACTACACCTGATGATGAACAATAATTGTTTTGTCAGTTCTACCTTTTTAATGTCATTGACCTTCCATCCAAATGTGCCATTGCTCATGAATACACATTGCAGGTTTTGAGTATCTGATCCAGCACAACACAGAGGCAGCCAATGGTCTGCCCACCTCCTTCTTCATCTTCTTCTTCTGCGTTCCCAGACCATATGGCCATAATGGGTACGGTACGTGTGTGTCTGGTTTTTAGTTTTCACTGGTCTCCCCGCTGCATGAAGCTGACACATTCCGATTCTGGGGAAGCTCAAAGGAGGAAATTATTTAGAAGACTTTTGGGGGAAAAAGTCAGGAGAATGGGCCAGTAAGCCAGCAAGATAGTAGAGACAGTTAGCAGAGGGAAAAAGGCAGTCAAAGAGAGTGACAGAATAGAGGACATTGCGTGCACAGTACTTCCAGAAGATGGGGGAACCATTTGTACTAAAGACCCCCCCTCCCGGTATCCCCATGGGGAGAGACTTGTGGAGGGGGAGGGGTCGTACAGCTCCAAAGTCTGTTGGAGTATTTTATTTATCATCATGCATGTTCTGGGGTTAGAGCATATCATGATTTAGCCTTATGTAATTTATCCATGTTTCAGGGCTGGAGTGTCTGATCCAGCACTACACGGATGCAGCCAATGGTCTGCCCACCGATCTGGAGTATTTTATTGATCATAATACATGTTCCGGAGTTAGTGCATATCATTTAGCTTTATGTTTATCCATGTTGCAGGGCTGGAGTGTCTGATCCAGCACTACACGGATGCAGCCAATGGTCTGCCCACCGATCTGGAGTATTTTATTGATCATCATACATGTTCCGGAGTTAGAGCATGTCATTTAGCTTTATGTTTATCCATGTTGCAGGGCTGGAGTGTCTGATCCAGCACTACACGGATGCAGCCAATGGTCTGCCCACCGATCTGGAGTATTTTATTGATCATCATACATGTTCCGGAGTTAGAGCATGTCATTTAGCTTTATGTTTATCCATGTTGCAGGGCTGGAGTGTCTGATCCAGCACTACACGGATGCAGCCAATGGTCTGCCCACCGATCTGGAGTATTTTATTGATCATCATACATGTTCCGGAGTTAGAGCATGTCATTTAGCTTTATGTTTATCCATGTTGCAGGGCTGGAGTGTCTGATCCAGCACTACACGGATGCAGCCAATGGTCTGCCCACCGATCTGGAGTATTTTATTGATCATCATACATGTTCCGGAGTTAGAGCATGTCATTTAGCTTTATGTTTATCCATGTTGCAGGGCTGGAGTGTCTGATCCAGCACTACACGGATGCAGCCAATGGTCTGCCCACCAATCTGGAGTATTTTATTGATCATCATACATGTTCCGGAGTTAGAGCATGTCATTTAGCTTTATGTTTATCCATGTTGCAGGGCTGGAGTGTCTGATCCAGCACTACACGGACGCAGCCAATGGTCTGCCCACCAATCTGGAGTATTTTATTGATCATCATACATGTTCCGGAGTTAGAGCATATCATTTAGCTTTATGTTTATCCATGTTGCAGGGCTGGAGTGTCTGATCCAGCACTACACGGACGCAGCCAATGGTCTGCCCACCAATCTGGAGTATTTTATTGATCATCATACATGTTCCGGAGTTAGAGCATGTCATTTAGCTTTATGTTTATCCATGTTGCAGGGCTGGAGTGTCTGATCCAGCACTACACGGATGCAGCCAATGGTCTGCCCACCAATCTGGAGTCGTTCTGTCAAGGTCTGCCGCCCCCTCACAAAGTACGCAAAACTGGGCCCACCACTGTGCTTCACCGCGCCGTGCAGGAAGGTGCGTGTGTTGGTTGATCTGTTTGCTGTGTGTGTGTGTGTGTTTAACATAAGTATTCTGATCATGTACGTGTATCATGCATCAACTGAAAATTTAAAGAAACTATTTCTTCTTTTAATTGAAAAGATACAGTTATAGACACATATATTGAACTCAGGAATGCTTGAATGATGTCTGATGCATACATGTATGACTACATCCAGGTATGCAGGCAGGAGCACAAACATACATGCACATATGCATACATAATACACTCATGCTCAAAACATTTCTGACACATGCTCATTGCTTGCAATATTGGGTAAAATTCATTCCATTTCATGATTTTCATTCTGCTGTGTAAATGTCATGCGTCTCAAAAGCATTCAAGATAGATGAAATAATTAATTCAGGTTGTTCTTCTGCGTTCTCAGGCCATATGACCATAATGAGTAAGGTACATGTGTCCGGTTTTCAGTTTTCACTGGTCTCCCTGCTGCGTACAGCCAACACATTCCGATTTCGGAGGAGCTCAAAGGAGAAACATTATGTGGAAGATTTTTTTGAAAAAAGGCAGGAGATTGAGCCAATAAGTCAGAAAGATAGTAGATGGTACAAAGCAAAGGGAAAAGGCAGAGTCAAAGAGAGTGGCAGATTAGAGGAATTTACAAGCACAGAACTTCCAGAAGGTGGGGGAACTATTTTTACGAAAGACCCCCCCGTTATTCCCACAGGGAGGTTCGTGTGTACATTTTTTGGGCCCTTTACTTCAATGGCTTTTGGTTGAGATGAAAGTAAAAGTGGAGTCAACCGTAAAGTGAGAGTGACAGCTCTGTGATAAAATGATTTTTCAACAATAATGGAACAGTTTTGTACTTTGCACATGACTATTATTCTCAAACTAGCAGACATTTGCCCTGGGTCTTTGTGCTGCAGCCTTTGGGTCTTGTTAGCCTTTAGGGAGCCTCTCCAAGGCCAGCTGTCTTAACCCTTTCACCGCCAATGTCGCATTTTAGCACCACAATGGTTTACCACCCATGTCACTAAAAGACATCCAATCCAGACCTGTTATCCAAAGACCCTATTTTCTTAATGTTGGGAGGTATGGATAGGCCTAATGTTATGTATGTCACCGAGGAATTTGCAATATTGCAGAAATATTTTTTAAAGTTTAATAGTATGTTTTGGCTGAAAAATGGCTGGTGGCGAAAGGGTTTTAAAGTCCTCATGGCCTCAGAGCTTAATCTAGAGCGCGGGATTGGTAAAATCCCCTGAAATTTTGTTCCTTCCCGCGATAATCGGCGCGGGGAGCGGGCCGAGTCCCGCACATTTGCAGAAGGCCCATAGTTTTTACCGATCGATGCGGGAAGATCTTCGTCGTCTGCTAAACCCGTCGTCTGGAAAAACTGAAAGTATCGAGCAGGAGTGAAGGATTTCTCGACATTTCATTGGTTCTTGACAAAATGTTAGTGTTAATCAACCAATCGCGTTCTTCTCGTTCTACGACAGGAAGTTGCGAGAGTTTCGGCCGCCATCTTTCTTGAATGTTCTTCAAAATGAAGCGGGCAGGGACCCTTTTTGATTTTCGCGGAGGCAAAGTGAAAAAAAAATCCTGTTCCAAGCGAGTGTGAAGACCTCGAAGAAAAGGCTTCTACATCTAAAACATCGGAAAAGAATGACAACAGTGGCAGTGCAAAGGAACATCGGTTCCAAAATGACTGGTTGAAAAAGTGGCCGTGGCTGACGAAGATTGAGACAGGGATGACTGAGTCTGTGTACAAGGGTGGGGGAGGTACTGGTTCTTATGTATGTGATGTGGGGTTGGATAGAGGGGAGTGCCCCCCTTTTTTTGATATGAGGGGGGGACTGCCCCCCTTTTTCAGAAATCCTAGATTAAGCTCTGTGGCCTAGAGTGTAGGGATGTCCCCCGGACGTGGCTTCTTTGCTGCAGTAAACAAATTGTACTCCAGCCCTCTAGGATAGCAGTTACCTTCTCTGCTATCTGGAAGTCATAGTTAGACATGGTTGACTCACACATATGTGACCCAGCACCACAAAAGGCACATTAAGTCGCTGGGCTGGTTTCTCACAACAGGCTTGCAAAGTCAAAAATCTCTTCTCTTTTTAAAAATCAATTTTGATTTATGGGTATTTTCATGCTCTCTATGAGTCTAACATCTTATCTTTCATATCCATCAGCGATAATTTTTAATATGGTCTCTAAATATTCCAAAAAGTGCTTTTAAAATTACTAGGTTGATGCATTTTCCTAGGATAGGCTATGTTTAAGACTGATTTCTCAAAGTGGCCGACAGTCACCTTGCCAACTTTTAAATGCCCATAACTCTGCAACAACAAATGATACAAGAATGGTTTTTATATCGTTAGAAAGAGAATTGACTGAAGCTAATAACTGTGCCATTTTTTTCAGAATGGTAATTTTTCATACTTAATGTCCCCAGCGTGGTGTTGGGTCACATATGTTTGTTCACTCTGGCACGCCCGTGTTTCGTTTCAGGGAAAGCTGACATCATTCAGAGGATCATTGACAGCCCCAGTCACCCAGACATCAATGCCAGGAACAGCAATGGTACTGTGATAGCTTTCTCTCCATGTTTCTCTATCTCTGTGTCTCTGAGTCTGCAAAGCTCCCAATTGTCCCGCAAAACTAGGGGTCCCAGGGACTCCTTCACTTACAGCATAGAGGGTCCTAGAGGCGGGATGGAGGTTCCCAGTGCATTGCGAATGCTAAAAAGAATTTTTCCCAGTGCATCCCTGGGACCCCCTGCACATTCTTTGAGAGAGTCCTTTAGAATTTTAGTACTTCATAGACCCCCAAATGGGGGGTCCCTGGGAGCCCTGGTCTGTCTGTTTATTTGTCTGTCTTAGTGTATCTCCGTCTTTCTGTGTTTCTGTCTTGTGTCTTTCTCTACCTCCCTCTCTCCTTCTCCCTCTCCATCTCTCTTTCACTCTCTCTCTTAAAACTCCCCCCCTCTCTCTCTGTTTCTCTCTTTTTTTCTCTGTGTGTTTTACCATTACACCACAGTTTCTGGTACAAAATGAAAATGAGTGTGTGACGGGAGATGTAGCCATGTTTGTGCTCTTCATTTGAGAGAACAGTCTATGTAACAGTGATGTTTTTGTTTTTACATACATGCTGAAGATAGTCTCATTTTAATGGACTGTCTTGTGCTGTTTTTCTTGTGTACATGACCCCACCTCACATTAAAAGTTAACGAGTTCTGTTTCTGTGTGTTTCACTCTCTGTGTGTTTCACTCTCTGTGTGTCTCACTCTCATTGTGTCTCTGTGCCTATGTCTGTGTGTCTGTCTGCCTGTCTCTCTGGCTGAATTGTGTTTTTAGCTGTATATGCATATAATATGGTTTACAATTTTTCACATAGCGACCTATTAAGACTAAGAGGCATGAAAATATTATTATCTTGCTTAATGATGTATGAATGGTTTTTAATGATGATGATAATACAAGTACAGTGGAACCTCCCTTATAAGACCTTCAAAAATCATCCAAAATGAGGTCTTATAAAGGAGGGGTCTTATAAGGGAGGTAATTTTAATACTTACAAAGAAGGGCAATGTCTCAGAGAAGTAGGTCTTATATGGGAGGGAGTCTTATAATGGGAGGTCTTATAAGGGAGGTTCCACTGTAGTACATGAAAGCTGGCATTGCGTGGTTTACTGTACAGGGTCCACAGTTCTCCACATGGCGGCCTACCAAGGCCGTGACGACATCATCAAGATCCTGCTGAAGGCTTCCCCCGATGTCACCATCAAAGACCGCAATGGGCACACAGCTTTGCATGTCAGTTCATTGAATTTACTGTTTGGCTTATTTTCTTTGTGGGGGAAATAAGTAGTGGATGAACAGCTTAAAGACCCACCAGATCATGTGTCAAAATCACGTGTTTCACGTGTTTTCCCTCTTATAGCTGGTAAGAAATCTTGTTTTGACCAGGTTTGACTCCCATACAAATGCCCCCCAATTCAAAACGAAACATCATTTTAAAGAGCAGCCTCACTTTGAAGTTGGGGGCATTTGTATGTGGGTCGCAGCTACCCAGAAAAAACCCAAGGGACCTAATCGTGGTGGGTCAGTGTGTCTTTAACATGTTAGTCAATTTACTCTTCAATTTTAAGTCTAATTTTTTTTTCATTTTCCTTATCGCTAATTTGATCATGTATCTAACAAGATATTTTTCTCAATTTTCCTTTATACGTTTTTGCATGTTTGTTTCCATATTTTGTGCTGTACAGTATCATTAATCACATGCTCTCATTCCAAGTCTGTCAGGTTGTAGACTCTGAAACCAGTAGTCCATAGGGTGCAATCAGTATTAGGACTTCAAGAGGCAACAACCAGAGGAGACATTGCACTGCGGCTGAGTCACTTTAGTGTAGGTCATTAGAGTCTGTCCAATCTAACAATTAGAGGGCACTACCTACTACAGTATTTTACGGACTTTAACCCTTTCACCGTCCATTCAATTTACCAGCCATATTTTCAGCCAAAAGGTCTATCCTTATTCCCAAAATTTAGACAATAGGGGTAGAGAATAAAATCCATCTGCAGTATTGTGGGCTAAAATTCTTTCTGTGAAAGGATAAAGGCGATACTTTTAAAATAAGAAGGTCTATCCTTACAGACAAACCCCTATTTTAAACTAAGACACCTCTCATTTGAGACCAGATTTGTTGGGGTCATTTTACTATAATAGACCCCAACGTGATGCCATTTTTTAGTGACATAGTTGTGTTAGAATCACTGTGGTGCTGAAAGCGGAGTCGCTTACCTTGTTGTAGAAACTTTGGCGGTGAAAGGACTTTGAAAAAGAAAACCACTGACTTTGGGATAGGTGATTTTCCCCAAAACTAAGAACCCTGAGCCTTATGATATGGTTAACAATATAGTAAGAAACTATAATTACAAAATCTGAAAACCTCCGTTGTGTAACCGATTTTTCCGGACATTTTGGAAGTCTTAAAATAGAGGGGTGTAAGAACCTTATAATCAGAAAAATATAGGTATTGTAAGTGTCCTGCTGATGGCATTTCGACTTATTTATTTATTTATAAAGAACATTTCTGTAGCACTTATCCTTCAAGAGTAAGCGCTTAATTACTTAGTTGTGGAGCCAGCTTGAGTGAGGTTTTTCTCCAAGGATGCTGTGACATCTGTCCAACATTTCTCTGTATTTTTCTTGAATCTTAGATAATCGCATGGATGCTCCTGCTTTCAGGATTTTTTTTATTGCGTGGAGCCGGCGTCACGGGATTATGAGAATTTGAGAAGATGCATGTTGCTGGTTATAGAGGTCATGAAGTTTAACCAGAAGTGAAAGTGCAACGACAGCCTGTCAATTACTTTGGAAACTGTTGTTTCCCTTTAGATTCCAGGGGGAATTGCCCCCCGGAACCCCCAGAAGGGGCGCTGTCCCTGCACTCCGCCGGGGCCTGGGCAGCCCCTGGACCCATGTCTTGCAGGATTTTTGAAATTTCTCAGGAGCACCCATATAATCGTATTATTCACATAACATGAATGCATATGACTTTCAGTTTGACTTTGTTCTTTCCATTGACGTCATGCTTAACAATGATGACGATTACAGTTGGTACATGGTCTGATTTCAAATTTCCCAGAGGGCGTGTGTGGGTGACCATCCCAGCACAGTGCGGCTGCTGATCAGGGAAGGTCACTGCGACCCCCAGGTGCGATGTCCTCAGACAGGCTGGGTTCCCATGCACGAGGCGGCCATGAAAGGCAGCGTGGAGTGTATCAAGGTAAGTGTGTGTACTGTACTGTACTGTATTATCACTGTGGTGCGATGTCCTCAGACAGGCTGGGTTCCCCTGCAGGAGGCGGCCATGAAAGGCAGCGTGGAGTGTATCAAGGTAAGTGTGTGTACGATATCCTCAGACAGGCTGGGTTCCCCTGCAGGAGGCGGCCATGAAAGGCAGCGTGGAGTGTATGTAAGTGTGTGTACTGTACTGTACTGTATTATCACTGTGGTGCGATGTCCTCAGACAGGCTGGGTTCCCCTGCAGGAGGCGGCCATGAAAGGCAGCGTGGAGTGTATCAAGGTAAGTGTGTGTACTGTACTGTATTGTACTGTACTGTACTGTATTATCACTGTGGTGCGATGTCCTCAGACAGGCTGGGTTCCCATGCATGAGGCATGAAAGGCAGCGTGGAGTGTATCAAGGTAAGTGTGTGTACTGTACTGTACTGTGCTGTATTATCACTGTGGTGCGATGTCCTCAGACAGGCTGGGTTCCCATGCACGAGGCATGAAAGGCAGCGTGGAGTGTATCAAGGTAAGTGTGTGTACTGTACTGTACTGTGCTGTATTATCACTGTGGTGCGATGTCCTCAGACAGGCTGGGTTCCCATGCGCGAGGCATGAAAGGCAGCGTGGAGTGTATCAAGGTAAGTGTGTGTACTGTACTGTACTGTACTGTATTATCACTGTGGTGCGATGTCCTCAGACAGGCTGGGTTCCCATGCACGAGGCATGAAAGGCAGCGTGGAGTATCAAGGTAAGTGTGGACTGTACTGTATCTGTATTATCAGGTGCGATGTCCTCAGACAGGTGGGTTCCCATGCACGAGGCATGAAACGTGGAGTGTATCAAGGTAAGTGTGTGTACTGTGTACTGTACTGTATTATCACTGTGGTGCGATGTCCTCAGACAGGCTGGGTTCCCATGCACGAGGCATGAAAGGCAGCGTGGAGTGTATCAAGGTAAGTGTGTGTACTGTACTGTATTGTGCTGTATTATCACTGTGGTGCGATGTCCTCAGACAGGCTGGGTTCCCATGCACGAGGCATGAAAGGCAGCGTGGAGTGTATCAAGGTAAGTGTGTGTACTGTACTGTACTGTGCTGTACTGTATTATCACTGTGGTGCGATGTCCTCAGACAGGCTGGGTTCCCATGCACGAGGCATGAAAGGCAGCGTGGAGTGTATCAAGGTAAGTGGTCAGAAATATGTCTGTAGATATAAAAATGCAGGACTGTACTAAGTCTTAATTAAAATCTTTTTAGACATATCATTGCGATTCCCGAGGAAGGGTATCTTAACCTCTTTTCTGCCAGAGGATCAAACTAAGAAGTTACCGATTTTATTATAAAGTTTAAAAGAGACATCTTGGGACTCTGAGAAAATGGCAGCGTGGAGTGTACAGGGAAACCCATTTAGTACTGAGTACGGTTTAAACTGAGAGCGATGTGTTTAACAGAGTGGTTTCAAAATTCCGAGGCACAAGCCTGTCTTATCAAGGTAAGTGTGTTACTGTACTGTAATTCTGTATTATCACTGAGGTGCGATGTCTTCAGACAGGCTGGGTTGCATATAGGCGGTACAATTTAGCGTTGACTATCAAGGTAAGTGTGTGTACTGTTTATGCAAAAACTGCGATGTTCTCAGAACTGAGTTCGCACTTACAAGGCACACCGAGTGTATCAAAGTCAAGCTTTCTTGCACAACTACCTGGCTAGACTGTGGTGCACTTCAGACAACTGGGTTCCCATGCGCGAGGCATGAAAGGCCCGTGGAATGTATCAAGGTAAGTGTACTGTTCTGATTGGCTGTATAATCACTGTGGTGCGATGTCTCAGACAGGCTGGGTTCCCAAGCACGAGGCATGAAAGGCAGCGTGGAGTGTATCAAGGTAAGTGTTGTACGTACTGTATGTTGTGTATTTCACTGTGGGAAATGTTCAGACACTGGGTTCCCATGCACGAGGCTGAAAGGCAGCGTGGTGTGTATCAAGGTATGTTTTTGTACTGTTATCGTGTGTTATTATCACTGTTGCGATGTCCTCAGACAGGCTGGGTTCCCATGCACGAGGCATGAAAGGCACCGTGGAGTGTATCAAGGTAAGTGTGTGTACTGTACTGTTGTGCTGTATTATCACTGTGGTGCGATGTTTTCAGACACTGGGTTCCCCTGCACGAGGCACATGAAAGGCAGCGTGGAGTGTATCAAGGCTGGTGAGAAATATGTCTGTAGATATAAAAATAACAAGTCTTAATTAAAATCTTTTTAGAACGATCATTGCATTCCTGAGGAAGGCTATCTTAACCTCTTCTCTGCCAGAGGAAAACTAAGAAGTTACCGATTTTCTTATAAAGTTTAAAAGAGACCTGTTACTAAACTGAGAAAATCACTGATATATCTTTCCTGTCTTATTTAAACCAAAAACCATAATTCCGGGGCTATGACATCAAAAGTTATGACATCATCTATGACGAACGCTGTTCATCAACATAGCAGTGAAGAGGTTAAAACTAAAAAATGTGAATGAGAAAAAAATAATAATAATAATAATTGTACATTTATATAGCGCTTTACCTCAGATGAGCCCAAAGCGCTTTACAATCAATTTTTCATCAACAAATAGACAAAAACAGCATTCAAGAATGACACCAACCAGCAACAACGCATACATACAAAGCAACTCTCTCTCTCTCTTCTCTCTCTCTCTCTCTCTCTCTCTCTCTCTCTCTCTCTCTCTCTCTCTCTCTCTCTCTCTCTCTCTCACTAACACACATACACACACACACATTTAACAACACCGACTCGTTCATCCCCCATTCAGTAAGCACACATCAACTGAGCCGCACAGACTGACCACATACACCAACACATACAGAAACACCCTCACACACAACGTACGCACGCAGACAGACAAACACACAGACACACACACACACACACACACACACACACACACACACACACACACACACACACACACACACACACAGAACAACAAGAAGAAAAGGAAGAAAGTTCCCTTTAGATCTCTTGTTTCAAAATTCGAAATCCTTCAAAAGAAGCTCTGGTGAGTGATGAGAAAATACCAGTAAATGTAGAATGGTTCAACATTTCCGAAGAAAGCATAAAGTTTGTTTTGTAGGTGATCTTGCAGATTTTAGCATTTATTAATAAATTGGCTTATCTGTATAAAAAATGTTCTTGGAGGAAAAGTCACGTATACTGCATAAATTGTATGGAATAGGCTGTGTTAAGGTGTCTTTAGAAAGGGAAGTTTCACAGACTGTGATTTAATGAATGAAATCTGTTTTATTAGCGTGCATGAAATTGAAAGTCATTCACACAAGCTGTGATTTGCTTTGAAGAAGCAGTTATGTAAAACTGTCCATTCATCTTTGTCCATCTTTGTCTGTCTGTTGATTTACCTATCTGCCAATCTATGTGAAGCTGTGTAGATTATAAAAGTGATCCTCAGCGACTTTGCTTCGTTGTGTTTACAGGCTTTACTGGAGATGCACGCCAGCCCTTTTCCTCGCAATGAGAACAAGGAAACCCCTGCAGATGTGGCCGAGAAATACCGACGTCTGGATGTGTTGCAAGTCTTTGGTAAACACACACAAGCACACACACACACACACACACACACACACACACACACACTCTCTCTCATGTGTGTGCATGCACACACACATACACTTCTCTATTGGTGGTTATGTTGGTGAGCTTCAAATGAGCTAAGTATCCAAGCACATAAACAAAAATACAGAAGAGAGAGACTTAGTTGACAATCTGATATACACTTCAAGCCGCAATGGAAGTGCATAAGCAAGCAATCCAGCAGTAAATGCCATTTCTTTGATGACACACTTTCTTTTCACGGTTACATGGATGCTGCTCCTTGCAGGATGTCCTGAATTGCATGATTTTTAAATTGCCTATAGCCGGCGTCGCTGGATTATGAGAATTTGAGAAGCAACGATTTTCTTACACACACGCACACTTGTACAATAAAAAGGGCCTATATAAGCATTTGCTATATTCAAAGGAATGTAGCACTTGTACTAGTCTAGAGGGGTGAAAAAAGAGCAGTAAATGTGTGTGTGTGTGTGTGCTGCTCCTGCACTCCGCCGGAGCAGGATTTTTTTTATTTCCCAGGAGTACCCATGCGGTTAGAGGTGTGCTTAGGCGATTCAGTGGATCAGTTGTGGCCTTAACCATTATCATAGGAACTTTGGAAGTGATACTGAGTCCATAGTAACAGTGACAGTAGATCTGGGTCCTTGGTAACCCCCCTGTGTTGATATTTTTGCAGATAACTTCCAACTCTTGCCCTGCAGGACGTACAGGAAGGACTGGTACCACCCAGAACTAGATCGACAGGTATGAGGATATTGTTGTACCTATCTGTATATCAGACTTGAATTCCATGTGAAAGTAACATTTATTTTTTAAAGTCTGTTGGTCGCTTGATAACATCCAAGGTAAAATTGTTGTTGTTTTTTCCCAGAAGTTTAATTTCATTTTTAAAGTTTTGTTTTCTTTTGCAGGTATTTTCTTGGCAATTCTTTATAGTTTGTGTTTGCTATTTCTTGTGAAACTGCCAATGATTTTTGTTTTTGTTGTTTTTGAAAAATTCCCAGAGCTTGTTTTTCAGATTTATAGTTAAGTTTTTGTGGATTCCGTAGAGAGTCGCAGGCTTTTTGTGGTTGTCATAAAGCTCTCTTTCTGTGTGTGTGTGTGTGCTTGTGTCTTCATGTATTTGTGTGTGTCTTCGCGCGTGTGTGTTTGTGCGTTTATGCATGTTGTTGTTAATGAACTGCATAGCTTTTATTTAGTTTTCAGAATGATCAACGTTATAGGACTTTTAAGAGTCATGAGAGTCACATATCTTTATTGATTGATTAATGTCATGGAGATATTTTTAGTTGTTAATCATATAAAACAAATTTCGTTCTTAAATTTTAAGTTTCTTTGGGTTTGAGTAACTTGATCCATAGAACTTTTGGACCTATTTAAGTCAGATTTCTTTCTGAGTAGATTGAATCAAAGATCCACCACCCTTTAAAAAAAAAAAAAGAAGTTATTATTGTCCATAATTATGGTGTGTGTGTGTTTTTGTTTGTGGCTCAAGCCACAAACCTATAACTCACTTTGTCGGTCTGTCGGTCTGTCGGTCCAAAATTGTCACATTTTGACAAAATTGTCGCACTTCAAATCGAGGCTACACTTCTGGCCGCTCTTTAAAATGATGTATTTTAAAAGCGTACAAAATAATAAACATATGTAATACAGACACTGCAACAGACACGACGAGTATGCGGTGCTTCTTTTGATGAGTATAAGTAGGATACATAGTTTTAAATGTTTTCCAAAAGATATAAAAAGTTACGAAATGGTGCAGAGATAACATTCTGGTTTACAGATTAAAATTATTGAAAAGCCAGGGGAGGTAACTCATGATTGGAGTGGTAAAAATAGACCGCGTGCCACAAACTATTGCGATTTCGCGCTTGTTATTCTAGGGAGCTATAGAGCTGCTGGAAATGCGAGGCCTGCAGACCGGTTTGTTCCTGGTAAGACCCAGCAAGAGGCAGGACAACTGGCACGCCCTCAGTGTGTGCTACCAGCGGACACCCTATCACTATGAGATCAAAAACACTGTGAGTGAGGGTGTGTGTGAGAGAGAGATGGGGTGGTGGGGAGGACTGGCATGTCCTAAATTTGTGCAAACAGCAAATAAAGAGAGAAAACAGGGAGAGAAAATATGAGAACAAGTGTGAGGTAAAAGGCGGTGAGGGAGAAAAATGTGGAGGGAGAGATAGATCAGAACATTGCGACAATAATATGGGTTCTAATTGAAAGGAAATTAAAACCCAGAAGAAAAAAGTTTAATGGTATTTCTTTTCTTCAAAGTTGTGTTCTAGATATGACATAGGCGCTTGTAAAATGATGCAATAATAAAAGTGGCAGTGACATCACTTAAGTAAAAATGATGACATATAAACTTCGATTAATATGAAATAAAGATCTACCAATTGGATTGGCCAAAACAAACAATATTGTCATTCTCTCTGATTGTGATTATTTCATTTCCCACTATCTATCCCATTCTCTATTTCTTGTACACCCTCTTACTCTATGCATAAGGATAACGATTATGTGCACATTCATCAGTGAGTTATCAAACTATGAAAGAACAAAGGAAAACAATTATATTATGAATATTTAGAGTCAACTTCAATACACTTGACACTACACGATCGATATGCAATACGATATACAATACACCCCCACCCCCATCCGCACTTCTAACACACACACACACACACACACACACACACACACACACACACACACACACACACACACACACACACACACAACACTTTTTCACACCAAACCACACACACACACACACACACACACACACACACACACACACACACACACACACACACACACACAAGCCAGGGTCAGCTCCAAAACTGTTTTAAGAGCGGATATTCATCCCGCTGGGGCAGAATGTGCCCAGCTTGTGCGCAAAGTACATTTCTGTAAATTTTCTTTGGGCTCGCCCTGTGCCGTTCTGCCAGATGACACACATGGTGAGGTGGTCGATACAGTGCCCTGGCCTCTGGAAGTGTTCCCCGACCTGAGTGCTGTAACCAAGCCTGGCAGCACGGAGGTGTTCCTCACCACGCTCTGCAAGAGTCCGGTACGTCTCCCCCACATACAACATCATGGGCGAGGTGCTGCTGCACAGTGCGCAAATGACGACATAGATGACGTCGCTGGACTGGCAATTGAAATGCCGCCGCACCTCCACTGTGCCTTTTGGGCCCTTGATGATGTTGGTAGCGTTGACGTGCCGGCAAATCTTGCACTTTCTTTGTTGGCAAGGGTGCGTTCCAGGGGTCGGATGTGGGACATCTGGAGGGAGACGTGAACGCACAAGGTGGTCCCTGAGATTTGTATCTCTCTTGTATGCTACAAGAGGTGGCTCAGGAAATGCTTCTTGAAGAAGCGGGTCATTTTGAATGATGGTGAAGTTTTTGAGTAGAATGTTCTTCACTTTGATGTTGTGAGGATGGTATGTAATGCACAGCACGGGTCGGCTCTCCGCAGCTGATTGCCTCTCAGTGGGACGAAGGGTGGCTGCTCTGGGGGTGTCGCTAGCTCTCTGCAGTGCTGCTTCAACGGTGTTGTCAGGGTACCCTTGTGTCTGAAAGAAACGTTTCATCTCCGTGGCCTCAGACTTGAAGTTCTCGTCTGAACTGCAGAGACGACGAAGCCTGAGAAACTGGGAGTAGGGGATGCTGGTTTTTGTGGAAGGGGGGTGACTGGAAGAGAAGTTGAGATAGGAGTGAGCGTCAGTTGGCTTGTAGTGGACTGATGTGTGGAGCTTGTTTGAGTCAAGGTGAATGGAGACCTTGATGTCAAGGAAAGGGACAGACGAAGTTGAAATTTCATGGGTGAATTTGATGGATGGGTGGAAAGATGAGGCGAAGTCAATGAACTCCATCAACTCTGGCAGAGAGCAGGTGGCAACACCAAAGCAGTCATCGATGAATCTCTTGAAGAGCTCTGGCACTGTGCCTGAAAAGGCCTGGAATACCTGCTCTTCAATGCGACCTACAAAGAGGCACGCGTATGATGGTCCCATTTTTGTGCCCATTGCCACACCTTTTGTCTGCTTGTAGTGCCTGTCCCCAACACTAAACGAGTTCATGTTAAGAACAAGTTCGGCCAGGCGAAGCACAACCACGGGGTCAACATCAATGCTGCTCTTCGGCAAGAAGTGCTTGATGGCGATGAGCCCATCGTTGTTGGGGATGTTGGTGTACAGGCCTGTGACGTCCATGGTGAAGACACGCCTGTCAGTGGTCACAATGTTGTCAGGGAAAGAGAATTGGTCAAAGATCCGCAAAGCATCACTGCTGTCCTTGACATAAGTTGGTAGCTCAGCGACAAGAGGCTGCAGAATGGTATCCACAAACTCAGAAATGAGTTCTGTGGGGCATGAGCACGCAGATACGATGGGTCTTCCTGGTGTGTCCTTCTTGTGTATTTTGGGTGGGACATAAAACCTGGGTTCTTTGGATTCTTTCATGACAAGGGATGAGGCTTCTGATGGCAGTTTGCCTTTTTGTATGTCCAATGTTATCACCTTCCTTATGATTTGGTTGTCTGTGGCAGTGGTCTTTGCAGTGGTTGTCTGTGGCAGTGGTGTGTGTGTGTGTGTGTGTGTATGTGTGTGAGTGTGTGTGTGTGTGAAAGTGTTTGTGGTAGAAGTGCGGATGGGGGTGGGAGTGTATTGTATATCGTATTGCATATCGATCGTGTAGTGTCAAGTGTATTGAAGTTGACTCTAAATATTCATAATATAATTGTTTTCCTTTGTTCTTTCATAGTTTGATAACTCACTGATGAATGTGCACATAAGGTTATCCTTATGCATAGAGTAAGAGTGTGTACAAGAAATAGAGAATGGGATAGATAGTGGGAAATGAAATAATCAGAAGAAGAGAGAGAGAGAGAGAGAGAGAGAGAGAGAGAGAGAGAATGAACTTTTCTACAATATTGTTTGTTTTGGCCAATCCAATCTGGTAGATCTTTATTTCATATTAATCGTCGTAAGTTTATTTGTCATCATTTTTACTTAAGTGATGTCACTGTCCACCGTCAATTTTATTATTGCATCACAAGTTGTTTACGTCTTTACGTCATGTGTGTCACTATGTCATATCTATTTTTAGCACTGGACAACGGGTTGAACCCGAAACGTCGTGTTTTGTTTTGCTCTGTGTTTTTTTTATCATTAAACCGTTTCTTCTGGGTTATAATTTCGACTTTGTTTTAATTTGTTGTGAATGATAATATGCTAATTGAAAGGTTAGTGGTATTTCTTTTCTTAAGGTGTTCTGTTGTAGGCGCTTGAATGACAGTGGCTCTTACTGATATCTCTTGAACACCAACGTTTCAATACTTATTGTCATTATGATTGTGATAACGGTTTACAATAACAAGGATGATAATGACAACTACGGTGATGACCATGGTAATGGTAATGGAGACATTGATAATGACAACAAAAGTAATGACGACAACTGCGATACTTTTTCCCCAAACCATGAACTTATTATTATAATGTCACTTATAATATAGTAAGAAACTATAATAACTTCTTCTTCTTCGATCGCTCAGACAGTTTCCAGTCAATTATGAACGCAGATGATTCATGCTGCCGTTATGCGCCTAACTAAGAAATAGTTAGGCCCAGCAAGTCCGACTTCGGATGGAGGAAATCTTTTTTAAAGTGTTAATGAAAAAAGGCAGGAGAATGGACCGGGAAAGGCAGAAACATAGCAGATGACAGCAAGCAAAGGGAAAAGGCAGAGTCAAAGAGAGTGACAGAACTTCAGAAGGTGGGGGAACTATTTATACAAAAGACCCCCTGGTATCCCCACGGGGGACTATATAACAAAATCTTAATTTTGTGTAAACATTTGGGGGGTGCGCCTTATAATCAAGTGCGATTTATAGTCTGTAAAATACGGTATAACAGTGATGATGATGGTGATGATGGTGATGATAAATATGAGGAGAACAGTCAGGAGGAGGAGAAGTAGAAAGATGAAAACAATGAGGATGATGGTAATAAATATGACAACGGTCAGGAGGAGGAAAAGTAGAAAGATGAAAACAATGAGGATGATGGTAATAAATATGACAACGGTCAGGAGGAGGAGGAGAAGTAGAAAGATGAAAACAATGAGGATGATGGTAATAAATATGACAACGGTCAGGAGGAGGAGGAGAAGTAGAAAGATGAAAACAATGAGGATGATGGTAATAAATATGACAACGGTCAGGAGGAGGAGAAGTAGAAAGATGAAAACAATGAGGATGATGGTAATAAATATGACAACGGTCAGGAGGAGGAGAAGTAGAAAGATGAAAACAATGAGGATGATGGTAATAAATATGACAACGGTCAGGAGGAGGAGAAGTAGAAAGATGAAAACAATGATGGTGTTGCTGTTGATTATGGTGAGGACAACAATGATGATGTAGATGACAGTAGTGATGACAACAATGAGGAGGGAGGGTGACCATGACCAACAATGATAATGAAGATGATGTTGCTGATGAATGTGATGAAGGCAACGATGATGATGATGTTGCTGATGAATGTGATGAAGGCAACGATGATGATGATGTTGCTGATGAATGTGATGAAGGCAACGATGATGATGATGTTGCTGATGAATGTGATGAAGACAACAATGATGATGATGTTGCTGATGAATACAACAATGATGATGTTGCTGATGAATGTGATGAAGGCAACGATGATGATGATGTTGCTGATGAATGTGATGAAGGCAACGATGATGATGATGTTGCTGATGAATACAACGATGATGATGATGTTGCTGATGAATGTGATGAAGGCAACGATGATGATGATGTTGCTGATGAATACAACGATGATGATGATGTTGCTGATGAATGTGATGAAGGCAACGATGATGATGATGTTGCTGATGAATGTGATGAAGGCAACGATGATGATGATGTTGCTGATGAAAGTGATGAAGGCAACGTTGATGATGTTGCTGATGAAGGCAATGATGGTGATGATGATGTTGCTGATGAATGTGATGAAGGCAACAATGATGATGATGAGGTTGCTGATGAATGTGATGAAGACAACGATGATGATGAGGTTGCTGATGAATATGATGAATACAATGATGATGTTGCTGATGAATGTGATGAAGACAACGATGATGATGTTGCTGATGAATGTGATGAAGGCAACGTTGATGATGTTGCTGATGAAGGCAATGATGGTGATGATGATGTTGCTGATGAATGTGATGAAGGCAACGTTGATGATGTTGCTGATGAATGTGATGAAGGCAACGTTGATGATGTTGCTGATGAAGGCAATGATGGTGATGATGATGTTGCTGATGAAAGTGATGAAGGCAACAATGATGATGCTGATGAATGTGATGAAGGCAACGACATGATGATGATGTTGCTGATGAATGTGATGAAGACAGCGATGATGATGATGAGGTTGCTGATGAATGTGATGAAGACAACGATGATGATGAGGTTGCTGATGAATATGATGAATACAATGATGATGTTGCTGATGAATGTGATGAAGACAACGATGATGATGTTGCTGATGAATGTGATGAAGACAATGATGATGTTGCTGATGAATGTGATGAAGATGATGATGATGATGTTGCTGATGAATGTGATGAAGGCAACGATGATGATGATGTTGCTGATGAATGTGATGAAGGCAACGATGATGATGATGTTGCTGATGAATGTGATGAAGGCAACGTTGATGATGTTGCTGATGAATGTGATGAAGGCAACGATGATGATGATGTTGCTGATGAATGTGATGAAGGCAACGATGATGATGTTGCTGATGAATGTGATGAAGACAATGATGATGTTGCTGATGAATGTGATGAAGATGATGATGATGATGTTGCTGATGAATGTGATGAAGACAACGTTGATGATGATGTTGCTGATGAATACAACGATGATGATGATGTTGCTGATGAATGTGATGAAGGCAACGATGATGATGATGTTGCTGATGAATGTGATGAAGGCAACGATGATGATGTTGCTGATGAATGTGATGAAGGCAATGATGATGTTGCTGATGAATGTGATGAAGACGACGATGATGATGATGGTGTTTTCAGCACTATCGCAATCGCTTTGTGCACTACATCGATGACGGCCCTTACCTGTTGTCACTGGAACACCTGGTGGAGCATTACAGTTGCCGTGCAGATGGCTTGCCCATTAATCTACGACACTCCATCAACACAGGTAAATAACCAGCCTTCACTTTAATTGTCATCATTATGAGAATGTTGGTTGTTATCCTAGAATAATTAATTCCCTCATTATCTAACAGACCTTATAAATCACCGCAAAATAGAACTGGCTTGAAGACGCATCTTTTTAGAAAATATCTCTGTTAATTTCTGTCTGTCCATCCACTGTCAGTCAAACTTATTAATAATTTGTGTTGTATGTAGGTATTTTAAATGTGAGTGTGATAAAGTGAATTTATTTTTTTCTAAATAATTTTAAGTACATGCATTTTGAATATATTTTGTGTGCGTGGGGTAATCTTACTTCTTTTTTGTTCTTTCTTTCATGTAAAGCGCAGTGAGTCCTGCTGTGTCAGGAGAATAGCGCTATAGAAGATTTATTTATTATTATTAACTGTATTCCTCAAATTCCATAACATTTTGGAGAAGCATGAGACTCATGTTCGTCGCCAAAAACTTCAAAACGATGGAGTTGGTTGCCAGAATGAAGAAGAAGACTAAGGGACAGTTTATGAGCATCCAGAAGCCTTTCAGAAAGGAAGAGGATGAATATAAACTCCTTTATCATCCATTTTTGAAGATATTAGCTGGTTAAGGGACAGTTTATGAGCAAACACAAGCCTTTCTGGAAAAAAAAGGATGACTGCAAATGATCAAAAACTTCTTTTACATCCAATTTTAAAGGTACTGTGTTTAGGAATAAAAACTGGTTAGTCAGTGTTCAAACTGTCTAGTGTATTTCAGCTCATTTTGGGCTCATTGAGTGTATAGTATGAGAGTTCTTCGGTTGTGTGTATGTGTTTGTGTGTGTTGCATCCGTGGTCTAATCTCCAAACTTTAACGTTGGCATTTTCTCTGGAAATAGAAGGCGTACATTGTTCAAACTTTGCACACACATAGATGTTTATGCAAGCTTTCAAGCAATAAAGATTTGAATAATTAAATACTTAAAACAACACTATAAACAGATAATAAACAGATACCATGTTAGATTAGTGGGTTAGAGAGTATTCAACAGTTAACATGGGTTAAGAAACTCATTAATACTGAAAGCCTCGATAGCTCATTGGTAGAGTGTCTGTCTGTCATGTCAATGGTTCCGGGTTCGATTCTCGGCAAGGGCACTTTTTTATTTTTATTTTATTTTAGTAGTTGTATCCATTAACGATAGTTTCATTTGTACTTTAACATTTTATTGGCAATCTTGTACTTTAGACCCCCTCCCCTTCAATCTTTCTTTGTTGTTGTCCCACATGTGCCTGTTCGAGTGAGCCTTGAAGACTTTGCCTCTTGTGTTATTGTGCAATGCGTCAATTAGACCCGTGATGTGTTTTTCAGCCCACAACCTTGTGGACATGCTTACCCTGGATGACTACAGCAACCTGCCAGCCACCCCTTCTGCTGTACAGGGTGGGTAGCCTGTAACCATCAACGTTGCAGATGGTTCCCTGCCTTAACGGCATGTCTCAAAAGCAATAAAGAAGGAAGATAAGCTGTTTCGACACACAGTCCTCAGTATCTTTCCAGCTCTTTGCCTTTATGGGAGACATCAGAACATAGAATGCTGAATTTTCTACTTAATATTTCTATTTGAGAAGCATGGAACAGAACAGAGCAAGTTAAATTTGATCAGATAGGCAGGTGGACAAGCAGACAGACCAACAGACTGAACAGATGAATGACAGTTTAACATGGGTGCAGCTTTTTCTGGTATACAAGGATTTCCTGTTTTTGAATTTTACTAGAAAAGGAAGTTCCTGAGGACTTAACCCCAAGGACATACTCGCTGTTGTGCTCAGTAAGGAGTGACACTAGTATCTGTCAACAGGCCTGGTCCAAGAATGGGAACGTTGTTGTCAAAACGGTGAGTGGGAAGATAGGCACTGTGAAGTCTGGTTGATCTGAGAGAGTTACGCTGATGCTCTAGTGCAATGCGTCTGTGTTATCGTCTGCTAAGCAAAGTCGTCTGCTAGTACAGATCGATGTTCTACTTCTTGATTCATAGCTTAGCTAATTTTGCTTGTTGCAGTTTTGCATTTGGTTTGTTTCTTTTTCTTTTTGCGTTAAAAAGAAGGGGAAAAAAATTTGTTGTAACTTTACTTTATCCAAAATGATTTGAACATTGATGATGTTTGCACCTTTGAGACCCCCCCCCCTAGTTAGCCTACTTTTGATGTTTACCTTTTTCGACCATTTCATTGGTCTGTGCATTGGGTCAAGGTCATTTTTATGCCGACCACGTGATAGTTATGGATGAACGTTGAACTTTTAGGCCTTAGTTGTGTGTTGTGGGTGGGTTTTTGAATATCTTGCGGTGTTTTTGAATATCTTGCTGTGTTGCGTGTTATGGAGTACGTTTGGAAAATGTGCTCAGTGTGGAGTGGGCAACGGGCCTACGGATGAAAACCTTTTATCAATGTAAGTGTTACGCGTTGTTTTATGTCTGTGTCGTTGGTGTGTGGTGTAGGCTTAGGCTTTGGATGTGTGCATGTGCCGGATGTGGATGAGAGTGAAATTGGGTCGAGTTGGTTTTTCCAGTTTGTTCATAACGCATTGATTGCTCAGGCGACAGACTTGTTTTTGTCACAGTGGATTGTTGCTTTGATTGTTGGGACACATTTTGATAATGTGATGATGTGGAAGCAGATGCAGGAAATGCACTGGCCTCATTGGGATGCTGATAGAATAACACCTTTTGATAATGTGATGATGTGGAAGCAGATGCAGGAAATGCACTGGCCTCATTGGGATGCTGATAGAATAACACCTTTTGATAATGTGATGATGTGGAAGCAGATGCAGGAAATGCACTGGCCTCATTGGGATGCTGATAGAATAACACATTTTGATAATGTGATGATGTGGAAGCAGATGCAGGAAATGCACTGGCCTCATTGGGATGCTGATAGAATAACACATTTTGATAATGTGATGATGTGGAAGCAGATGCAGGAAATGCACTGGCCTCATTGGGATGCTGATAGAATAACACATTTTGATAATGTGATGATGTGGAAGCAGATGCAGGAAATGCACTGGCCTCATTGGGATGCTGATAGAATAACACATTTTGATAATGTGATGATGTGGAAGCAGATGCAGGAAATGCACTGGCCTCATTGGGATGCTGATAGAATAACACATTTTGATAATGTGATGATGTGGAAGCAGATGCAGGAAATGCACTGGCCTCATTGGGATGCTGATAGAATAACACATTTTGATAATGTGATGATATGGAAGCAGATGCAGGAAATGCACTGGCCTCATTGGGATGCTGATAGAATAACACATTTTGATAATGTGACATTTTGATAATGTGATGATGTGGAAGCAGATGCAGGAAATGCACTGGCCTCATTGGGATGCTGATAGAATAACACCTTTTGATAATGTGATGATGTGGAAGCAGATGCAGGAAATGCACTGGCCTCATTGGGATGCTGATAGAATAACACCTTTTGATAATGTGATGATGTGGAAGCAGATGCAGGAAATGCACTGGCCTCATTGGGATGCTGATAGAATAACACCTTTTGATAATGTGATGATGTGGAAGCAGATGCAGGAAATGCACTGGCCTCATTGGGATGCTGATAGAATAACACATTTTGGTACTATTTTTGCAGAACATTTTCTTCTTTTCTCACACCTACCAAATGGCAGGGGATAATTCTTTTAAATTATGTTCGTTTAACTGTAACGATTTAAACAACTCTAGTAAGAGGAAAGATGTGTTTGATTTTCTCAGAAAGAAGGAGGCCAACATTTACTGTCTCCAAGAGACACATTTAAAAACAAACTCAGAAAATTTCATAAGGGCAAGTTAGGGCTACAATGTTTGGCTCTGTGGTTCAGATACAAATAAAAATGGGGTGGCTATATTTTTTAACAATAATTTTGAATATAAATTGATTGATGTCACCAGAGATCCCCATGGTTGTTACATAATAATGAATGTGGAATTTTTGAACAAAAAAATTACCTTGGTGAATTTATATGGGTCCAGTAATTGTGACAGACCTGAATTTTTCGATAATGTCTGCGAACATATTGAGCGCATTGCCAATGAACATGTGATCATCACAGGGGACTGGAATTGTGCCTTGGACATGAAGATAGATGTCAGAAATTATACAAGTGTTAATAATCGTCCAAGGACAAGGAAAAGGATTAATGACATGATTACAAAATTAAATCTTTTTGATGTTTTTAGGGAAATGTACCCAGAAAAAAGAGTATATACTTGGCGCAAATTTAACTCCTTTAAACAAGGAAGACTTGACTATTTTCTAATTAACGAAGAATTATTGGCGGAAACAAATGATATTCTTACTGACCCAGGTTACAGATCAGATCATTCTTTAGTTACTATGCTTCTAAAAAAAGAACAGTTTAAACGTGACAGACCTTTTTGGAAGTTTAACAACAGTTTACTTAAGGATAAGAAATATATTTTAGAAATAAAAAATGTTATTAAGGATGTAAAAAAACCAATATGCATTATTACCTTACAAATTGGATAATATTGATATCATTTCTAATGAAGATATCTCTTTTCAGATTAATGAGCAACTATTTTTTGAAACTCTATTGTTGCAAATTAGGGGGAAAACTATTTCATATGCTACTTATAAGAAAAAGATGGAAACTCAACAAGAACTGGACCTTGAAAAAAGAATTCGTAATCTTGAATATAATTTGCAGGATCATGATATTCCAGTTTTAGAAGATTTAAAAATCCAGTTGCAGGAAATTAGAGATCACAGGATTCAAGGCATGGCAATGCGTTCAAAGGTTCGTTGGATTAATCAGGGTGAAAAGGTAAACAAATATTTCTGTAACCTTGAAAGCCGTAATTACCTGGATAAATCAATACCCTTTTTGGAAAAAGAAAGTGGACCAATAATTTCAGATCAAAAGAGTATTCTTAATGAAACAAAACAATATTATGAAGATTTATACAATTTTCAAGACGTAGATGATATTAACATTACTGATGAACTCCCTGATGCGCCAGTTTTAACAGAGGAAGAGAGTGAATCCATAGAGGGCTTAATAACAGTTCAGGAGGCAGCCAGTGCTTTGAAAAATATGAAAAATTTGAAAAGTCCTGGACTGGATGGCTTCACCGTTGAATTTTTTAAATTTTTCTTTGTTGATATTGGTTCTTTTCTTGTGCGTTCTACCATTGAAAGTTTCAACAAAGGTCAAATGTCAATAACTCAGCGACAAGGAACAATAATATGTATCCCTAAAGAGGGGAAACCTAAACGGTTTATTACAAATTGGCGTCCCATTTCCCTTTTGAATATTACATACAAAATGGCTTCAGCTTGCATCGCTAATCGCCTTAAAAGTGTTTTGCCAAGCATAATTCACGAAAGCCAAAAGGGATTCTTAAAAGGTCGTTTTATTGGCGAAAATATTAGGTTACTCTATGACACATTGTTGTACACTGAAAAAGAAAATATTCCAGGTATGTTTTTACTTGTAGACTTTGAAAAGGCGTTTGATAGTGTGTCTTGGTCCTTTTTACAAAAGTGTTTACATTTTTTTAAAAGTTTGGTCCCGATATTATTAACTGGATAAAAACTTTCTACAACCAAATTTCTACAAATGTATTAGTTAACGGTCAATACTCTCCTTGGTTCTCAATACAAAGAGGGGTCAGGCAGGGGGACCCTTCCTCCCCTTATTTGTATTTAATTTGTGCAGAAATATTGTCTGTTATGATCCGCCGTAATGTGAACATTAAAGGAATCAAAATTAAAGATAAAGAAAGCTTATTGTCCCAATTTGCAGACGATACAGCATTGTGCCTTGATGGGTCAGAAAGGTCCTTTAAGGAAACAGTATATACTCTTTCAAGATTTGCACATATTTCTGGTTTAAAAATAAATTTTGACAAAACCCAAATTGTCTGGATAGGTAGTAGGAAAAATTGTGGCATTCGGTATATGCGTGATAAGAACTTTGTTTGGGACCCGGGCACTTTCAAAATCTTAGGCATTAAATTTTCTACCAATATTGATACTATCGTACAACTAAATTATGAAGACAAATTGTTTGCAATGAAACGAATATTAGCTTTTTGGAAGAAACGACAAATTACACCATCTAATATAATCATACTGTACCAACACTCAAAGCAATAGCATAACATACTTATTGGCTGGAAAAACCTTAAGCATAAACGCTTAGTTACCAAATAACAAAGAGTAAGTCACTCCAGTGACCGTGGGGTTATCCCCCCTTTCCCACTTCCGGTCACGTATATCCACTTCCGTTCCCAACTCATTCTCTATTTACCATGCTTCAAGGCTGTTGATGATAAACCTTACTCCCATTCAAATTCATTTTCAAGCGTTCTTGGTGGGTTTGTTCTGGTTCTGTAGTTTACCTATGGTGCTAGCTTGCTGTTAGTAGCTAGTCCTCGTTTTCTTTTTCTTCTTCATTTCATAGTTTTGAAGTTTAGAAAATTAATTTTGTTGTTTGGTCTAGCCGGTGTTCAAACTGGTTAGGTAGCCATTTTTTGTTTTTTTCTTGGCACTGCGGTTTTTCAAGTTTTAACTCTGCAGTCTTTTGGTACTTGTAGTTTGCTTTGTTTAGCAACTCAGTTGGTTTGCTAGTTTCTTTAGTGTTTGTTTAAACTTTGTGAAAGTTTTTTTCATTTAGTTTTCCTTTGTCGTCATGGACGATAATTTTGGGGACCCTCCCTCGGGGGTCCCGCGGGTTCCATCTTTGAAGGATTCGAAGTCTGTTCTTCTTGGTCGCGACACTGTCGGGCGTTTCGTTTCGCCCAAGTCATCTTCTTCAAGATCGTCCAAGAGATCGGTTCGAAAATCGGCGAAATCGGACTCTAAAATTTCGCTCACAAAACCTCCATCGGACGTTTCGGACAAACCTGTTCTAGGAACTGCGGTTTCTTCTCCTAAGACAGAGCCCACGGCCTCTGTGTGTACTCAGTCGAAGTCGGAACAAAATTCATCCGCACAAACTCCCGAAAATTTCGACGCATTTATCTGTCACCTGCAGAATAGCGGGCTCGTTGTGTCTGTACCAGCAATTACGTCTGTCACCTCCCCTGCTGGGGAGGATTCTGTTATCTGTCCTTCTGCACAGGTCTCCAGGTCCCCTCCTACATTGTTTCTTCAGGACGCCTTCCGAACTTCAACGGACGAGGACGTTTGTAGACGGACTGTCTACCGTTCCGACCAGGAGGTCGATCCCGACCAGGAGGTCGTTGGCACCACGGACGGTGGTGTAGGTAGACGGACGGTCTACCCGGTCAAGGCGAAGCACACTCACTCTCATGGTTTCCATGGGGGGAGGTGTCATAGCCTAGGCAAGAGTGACAACCCATTCGGCGGCTTGTCGGCTGGCAGTGACTCAACCCCAGGGCGTCACCTCGCGCGAGGTGTTCGCCCGGGTCACTATAATCCAGCCCGCTCTTGGCCTCCTGAGAGGGTCGGTCGACGGGGTAGCTACGCTCCCGACCCTCTCCATGACCGCCCGAAAGAGGGCTCCACATCCATGGTTCACCTCTCTTCGGCTTCTCAGCGTCGGGCCGCACTGTCTGCCTCAACGACCAAACATGCCCGGCTGGGCTGGTCAACAGTGCCCGGTGAAGGCGCGAGATCGGACCGGTCTCGCCCTTCCTGCCGGAGGGAACGCTCCCCGATTCGCTCTCCACGCGTAGTCTACCGTGGCAGACGTTCTCGGGTCGACGCCTCACGTTCCCCCGGTTCCTGCAGCTGCCGGTCCCCGGCCCCGCATCCCCACCACGTGAGGGATTTCTCCCCGGTTCAGTACCGGTATGTGCAGAGGGTCTCCCTCGAGGCTCCCTCTTCGGAGGAGGAGTACTCACGGTTGGCCTACTCTGTTGCGGGGTCCCCCCCACAGGAGAAGGCCTCTCGAGCACGCTCTATCCAGTCAGAGTCTTCAGAGTCATCCAGATGTAGTTCTCCTGTCTCTGCCTATGGGCGCCGGGCGGATCATTCCTCTCCTCAACGCCCTGCTCCGTTGTCGAAGTCAGACCTACTGAAACTAATCAAGCCAGTGTGTGTCGACGTCGTGACTAAGCCTTCGTCGGTGCCACGGTCCTCTTCTTCTAGGGTGGTCGACTCCTTCAAAGTACCCAAGGAGTCGTTTCGATTCAAGTGCCTGGAGTCCATTCTTCATGCCCTTGACAAGGCGGAGATTTCGCTCCAGACTGGAAAGTTTCCCACGGAGCAACGATCGGACTCAGAACCTGACATGGAACAGGATGCTTCTACGCCCGTAGGCTCCTTCAGGGTTCCGCGTTTTGTGTCTCCTTTTTCTCTCGACGCTGCTATGCTCCCCTTTGAAGAGTCTTCGTATCTCTCCAAGTCGGAAATGTCTAAGCTCTTCCTGTCTTCACAGAACCCAGAACCTCTCCACCTCTCTGCTGCGTCAGCTAGGACTCTAGAGATGTCGTTATCGGACACACTCAAGTCGTGCAGCGTGATTTCTTCCTTGCACTCCTCTCTGGCTCGTCTCCTCGGTCGTTCCCTGTCTCTCAAGCCAGACGAATTTCAACTGTATGAAGAGATCGACGAGGCTTCTGTCGGATCCCTCATCTCCCTCCTGGACGACGCCCTGGTCAGTCAAGTGGACGTCGTGGCTGCCCTCAAGGTACAGGTTGCTGCTCTGCGCCGTGACCAGGTCCTCTCTGCATCCTCGAGGCTCTCCAAGGAAGAGAAGGAGAGACTGCGTTCCCTTCCCCTTCCCTCCAAGGGTGTGTTTGGCAGCAAGCTGTTGGACAAGTCGTTGGACTCAGCGACCAAACGCAAGGCGGAGGTTTCTCAAGTCGCCCTCATCGAGGCTGTCACCAAGCGCTTCCGCTTGGACTCGCAAGGCACCCAGCAGAATCGTGGGACTTTTAGGCCTTCACGCCCCTACCAGGCATTCAGGTCCTCCTACAAACGTCACACTTCGTTTCGTCGGGCTTACAAGCCTGTCTCCACTCAGCCTCGCGAGCCTCAATCTGTCAGAGGGAAACACTCCTCTTTCCGCGGAGGGAAGTCTTCTGGGCCTCCCAGGCTGCAAAACAAGCAGCCTTTTCGGTAGGGCCCGCATCCTCCCAAAGTCCTCCAACCGCCCCTACTTCCTGCGTAGGCGCTCTGAGCGCAGCGCTACCTGCTTGGAACACTCTAGTAGGCGACAGTTGGACTCTTCGGGTGGTGCGGGCAGGGTTCCGGTTCATGTTCCTGCAAGAACCTCCTCTCTCGCGCACTCCTATTTCGTTCCCACCACCGGTGGACCTGGAGAGACTTTTAATCCTCCAAGCAGAGGTCGAGTCTCTGTGTCTCAAGGGAGCGGTCGATCTGATCCTGCACCCAGGTCCAGGATTCTACTCCCGTCTTTTTACTGTCCCAAAGAAGACGGGAGGGTTCAGACCGGTCCTGGATCTTTCTCCTCTCAACAAGTTTCTTCGCCCGGTGCGTTTCAAGATGGAGACTGCGGCCTCCATACGCGCGTTCATTCAGCCCGGGGACTGGGCCACCTCGATCGACCTGAGGGATGTGTACTTTCACATTCTGATTCATCCATCAAGAAGAAAGTTCCTTCGGTTCGTTTGGAACACAGACGTTTTCCAATTCAAGGCTCTGCCCTTCGGTTTGTCTCCCGCTCCTTGGATTTTCACGAAAATTACTCGGCAATTCGCTGCCCTAGCAAGGGCAAGAGGAGTGCGTTTGCGCGTTTACCTGGACGACTGGCTCGTCCTCGGTTCGAGTCAGTTGATAGGCCAGACACACACCTCTCAAATCGTGTCTTTAGCCAAGACACTAGGGTTCCAACTCAACCTCAAGAAATCGGACCTGACACCCAGACAGAATTTCTGCTACCTGGGAATGCGTGTGGACACTGTGAAGTTTTCTGTTTCCCCGTCTCCAGAGAGAATTCAGACTGACAGAAACCTTGGACTCGATTCTCATCGCGCCAGTGATATCTCTTCGACAGTGTCTACGCGTCTTGGGGTTGATGGAGTCTATGTCGGAGCTGCTCCCCCTGGGCAGACTCCACAAGCGAGACTTACAAAGACAGGTGGCGACCTTCTTCCCGGATCTTTCGTTGCTGGAGAGTGTGGTTCCAGTCGGCCCTTGGCTGCGTCATTCAGTGCATCAGTGGCTAGATCTGACTTGGTTAAACAGTTCAGTTCCAATTCGTGTGCTAAGGACACAGTTTTTCCTCTTCACGGACGCCTCAAGAGCGGGCTGGGGAGCCCACATCGATCACGACGAGATCTCCGGACTCTGGACTCTAGAGCACACTCCCCTGCACATCAACCTCCTAGAAATGGAGGCTGTTCGTCTCGCTCTTCTCCACTTCGCTCCTCTCCTTCACTGGCAGTGGGTAACCGTCGCAAGCGACAACACAGCCTGCCTGTCCTACCTGCGTCGTCAGGGTGGGACGAAGTCGACGTCTCTCTCTCTGGCCGCCGAGAATATTCTGTTGTGGGCTCACAACCAGGATATCGCCCTGTCAGTGGAGTTTGTTCCCGGCAAACTAAACGTCATTGCGGACCAGTTAAGCAGGTCGTCCCAGATCCTTCCGACAGAGTGGACTATCGCACACCAAGTTCGTCGACCAGTGTGGGATCTCTGGGGAAAGCCGTCGCTGGATCTCTTTGTGACTCGTCACAACTCTCGCCTGCCCCTGTACGTCTCCCCTGTCAAGGACCCTCAAGCGTACGCTCGCAACGCGTTCACTTTCCGCTGGACCAACCTCTATGCGTACGCTTTTCCTCCGACACCCCTGATCCCGAAGGTGTTGGAGAAAGTGGCAAGGGACTCCCCGCAGCTCATCCTGATCACTCCCTTCTGGCCAACCAGCCCCTGGTTCCCGGAAGTTCTGACCCTGGCAAAGGCTCCTCCTCTCCACCTCCATCTGACCCCAAAAACTCTGGTTCAACCTCGAACAGGAATCAGTCATTCAAACCCAGGCGTGCTCAAATTGACCACCTGGAAACTATGAGGTTAGGCCTTCTTCGTCAAGGCTTCGCCAGGAGGTCAGTTGATCTCCTGCTTGCTTCCAGAAGACAGAGTACAAACACCCTGTACAACCTTCGTTGGCGTTCATGGTTTTTGTACTGTAAAGCTCATAGATCGATCCTCTGCGCCCGTCGGCAGTTGAGTTTGTTCATTTTTTGTCACACCTGTATTTGGAGAAGGGTCTCTCGGCTAAGACCCTTTCGGGCTACAAGTCTTCGGTGGCGAACACGATCTCTATGACCCTTGGTTCACGTTCAGTGTCTGCTCTAGCTTCCCCTTACGTTGCTCACTTCATCGATGCAGTCAGACTTAGGACTCCCTCACGCTGCGTTCGTTTCCCTCAGTGGGACGTGTTCTTAGTCTTGAATTTTCTAAAAGATAAATGTGAGCCCTTGGGCAGTCTTTCCCTCAAGATGTTGACCTACAAAACTCTGTTCTTGATCGCTCTTGCCTCTACTCGTAGGGTCAGTGGTATCCATTCTCTTAGTGGTCTCCCTCAGGATGTTGAGTTCGACCCCTCTGGTATGTCGGTTACTCTTTCTCTTCTCCCTGAGTTCAGGGCTAAGACCCAGCCAGGGGATGTCGATTCTGCGACCGTTACGATCTCTAGTTTGGATCCCATCCTTTGCAGTGATGACTCAGAGATTCACATTTGTCCAGTTCGCTGTCTAAGGCACTACCTGTCCCGCACTAGCTCCTTCAGGGGTTCTAAGAGGCGTCTGTTCATTTCTCTGAACAAAAAGTATGGCAAGGACCTATCCAAGTCTACTATCTCTAGGTGGCTGGTAGAAACTGTTAAGCTGTCTTACGCCAGCTCTAGTTCTTCTTTGCCGGGCAACCCCATCAGAGCGCATGAAGTTCGGGCAATCAGTGCTTCCCTGGCGCTCTCCAGAGGAGTCCCCCTCGCCAAGGTCATGGAGGCGGCCACATGGTGTTCCGTCAATACGTTCCTTAGTTTCTATCTGAGGGACGTATCCATCAAGAGGTCAGACGACTCGTTTGCCATCAGGCGGACTGTCGTGGCTCGTACTCCCATCTCCTGTTAACTCTCGTGAGTATTGTTTCTCAACCGTTCCCTTCTGGGGTAAGTCATGTATGACCTATGGGGGAAAAGAGATTGGAGTATTATGGAGTTTAAGATGTGATGTTTAGGGAATTTGAATGTATATACTGTGTGTTGGTTTTCATTCTTCCCTTGTTCGCTTGGGCGCATCACCCTCCTCCTCGATGGTAGTCTGCTATTGTTTTGAGTGTTGGTACAGTATGATTATATTAGATTGGTAGATTTTTATTAATCTTACTATCTATATAATTAAATACTTACCAACACTCAAAACAATCAAAGGTTCCCACCCATCCTCCCTCCTGATGCTAGGGTAAATAGGATTGAGTTGGGGACGGAAGTGGATATACGTGACCGGAAGTGGGAAAGGGGGGATAACCCCACGGTCACTAGAGTGACTTACTCTTTGTTATTTGGTAACTAAGCGTTTACGCTTAAGGTTTTTCCAGCCAATAAGTATGTTATGCTATTGTTTTGAGTGTTGGTAAGTATTTAATTATATAGATAGTAAGATTAATAAAAAATCTACCACTTTGGAAAAATAACGGTTATCAAAACATAAGTATTTTCAAAAATAATCCATTTATTAATTAACCTGCCAGAAGACTTTTTAAAAACTTTAGAGAAGGAATTGTATATTTTTTGGTGGAATGGTAAACAAAGTAAAATTAAAAGATCTGTGGTTGAAAAACAATACTTTGAGGGGGGGTTAAAAATGCTAAATGTCAAACACTTTTTGTCATCCATGAAAATATCTTGGTTAAGGAGACTAAATTGCGATTCCGAATGGAAAGATTTTACAATTAACATGTTCCCTAGGCTGGAAAATTTAAAACTATTCGGAGCTGAATACGCTAGTATTGTTATTGAAAATGTTAAAAACCCATTTTGGAAGGATGTCGTTAAACATCATAAAAAATTGTGTGTGAAATGTTGTCCATCCTCTGTACATGAATTCATGTCTGAATGCATTCATTATAATATCAATATTTTAAGAGGACGAAGGGTAGTTTATGCGCGAGAATGGTGTGATTATGATATTTACTTTGTAAAAAAATTTAGTGAATGATAATGGCAATTTCATGACATATAACCAATTCTTGCTGAAATACCCTGGTATTACAACTAATTTTATATTGTATGAAGGCATTGTTAATGCTATCCGAACTTATTGTCAAAAATTAAAAGTGGTCCTAACCAATATATATAAAATATTAGACTCAAAAACATGGGTTTGCATTAACAAGGGCAATAAGTATGTGCAAACCATTTTAAATCCAAATGATGCTGTTCCAACAGCAGTCATAAAATGGAATGGCCAGTTTGAGACCCTGAGCTGGAAATATATTTTTTCACATTTATACAAAACTACTACAGATGTACAGCTCAGATGGTTTCAAACCAGGTTATTGCACAGGCTACTCCCCACTCAGAAATACTTGTTTAGAATCAAAATTGCTGATTCCCCTTTGTGCAATTTCTGTAATATGGATGAACAGACCATACCACACATGTTATTTGACTGTGCTATTGTACATAGATTTTGGACAAGCTTTGAAAATGTGCTTAAAGAACAATGCCAACATTGTGATTTTTTTCAAATTGACAAAGAACTGGTTTTATTTGGAGTAAAATAAAATATAAAAACAGATAAACCAATGGATTTCATTTTGCTCCTGGCCAAATTTTATATATATAAGTCCAAATTACAAAATGTCCAGCCAAATTTAAAGGTCTTTATAGCCATACTTAAAAACAGAATTGAGCTAGAAAAATATATGTCTTCCTTAAACTATGCCTTTAGTGAATTTGAAGAGAGTTGGTTACCTTACTCAACAATAATTTCATGATTAAAATAAAATATTTGACAGTACTTAGGTGGATATTGTCTTATGTTGTTGATCTATTTCTTAATATCTAATGACACTTGTGTGGTCAATATCATGTAATCTGTTTTCAGTATCTGACATTTGGATGGTAATTAATGTAATGTTTTATGCTTCCAGAAATAATAGGTTAATGCTTCTCTTGAAAGAAAGAGGAATTTGAAATAACTTCCATTGTGCTTAATCATTTGCTTGATCTTGCTTGACTCTATATCATCTGTAGCATGTGTGTGTGTGTCTATGTGTGTGTGTCTATGTGTGTGTGTGTGTGTGACCTCTTTTGTGTGTATATTTTGATCTTGTGTTCTTATTCCCATTTCCTCAAGCATATTGTATTGTTACCTTTCTTTCTTACTATGATTAACTACTAATATTGCTTTGATCTCCATTATTGTTTGTTGCTGTGGTTAATGTAACTGTTTCTGTTTTGTAATGAAAACCCCCCAAAAAACCTTCTTTTTGGATCTTATAATCAATAATTGTGTAATATCTAAACTACTGCTATCAATAATAGATTACATTAAGTTTCTTTACCCGTTCATTAGATTAACTATGATGAGCTGTTGATGTTTTTCTTTTTTCTTCGTATTATGTTTGCTCTAATTTGCTCTAAATTCATTTATATACATGTATGTTGATCATTGATGGTGCGAAGGAGTGAGTGAAAGCAGGAATTGTGGAACGAAAGAAAAGAAGGAATAAAAATTATTAAATACAAAAAAAAGAAAAGGAAGTTCCTTTTTTTTAAAATTTGTGACCCATCACCACAAAGTGGGTCTTAAGGTGAAAATGGCAGATTTTGATATATTAGCATTTACATATTCTGCAGACACTTACCTTTCTTTTGATATATGATTTATTGCTCTACTCCAAAAAATGAGGAAGTTATGGGGTGTTAAAGAGGGTAACCCAGCAGATGGCCATTTTGAGAAAACGGGGTTCAAAGATTTTTGACCCATCCTAGGCCTAGCACTAGGCCTAGTCACTGACTAGTGTATCAGTCGCCGAGTCGGAGTCGAAGCAGGTTTTACAGTTTTGAGGCAGTCATCGTCACACGGTCAGTTTCGTTTTCATCGTCGGAATCCGTCAAGTTGAAATATTTTGCTAACAATGCTCCAAGTTCTCCTTGATCTGCGGCTGGTAGGGTTGTAAATGGCCGAGAATTGAGCAAAAAAGTAAATCTTTCGAAAGAGATCGTCTGCATCATATCCATGTTGCTTCGAAACTGCAAGCAGCAAGTTGTCTCCCTCTCGACCAATCCCGTTGCGCGTTGCCTTTCGGTAACTAGCGACAGAGTCTATCCTAATTTCTCATTGGTCGAAGTTTTTAACTCTCTAACTCTGTGTTTACACCTAAGTTTTGCAATACCATGCTTCTGATTGGTTAGATTTCAAAACGAGCATGCGAGCAGAAGCAGGTTAAGGTCACAAGCTTTCCAGAGATATGTAACATGATGGGGCCCGATCAGGGTTTCAGTTTACAGTTTTCAATCAAAAATTTAGTCTTTACAGGTGATTAAAATAGGATAATTGCCATGGGGTATGTCATTTAAAATGTGTTTTAATGCATTTACAATTTGAATTTCACTTAGTCCATGCATGAAGTTGAAGTTTAATGGTGGCAGAATCCATTTCAAGTGAAAACTAAAAATCCATACTTTTGACCCACCTAACCTTTTTCGGGCCTCTACCACTTGCGAGTTAAGACCCGGTTCGTGAAATCGGGTCACATTTGTTAAACAAGATCTTTGTGTGTCTACTGTAATTTTCAAACACTTTAAAATAAGCATTTGTATAAATTGTAGAAAAAGCAAACTAAAATACCTTCATAAATCAGTTTTTGCTTCAGCTGCAGGGGGACATTACCCCTGTACCCCAGCCTTTCAGGGTTTTTTCATTTTGTGTAGTTGTATCCTTGCTGTTAAATAGATACTTTCAGTAGATAAAAAAATTGTGGAATGGTGATGGCGTAGAGGTAACATGCACATGTCATAAGTGAAATCTGAGGTTTTGATACTCATTTGGGGAATTATTCCCCCATCCCCCTACATCTGAAGTTGCAGCTCAAGTAGTTGTATTTTGTTTGAGTCCAGTATTCCACGCATGCTTCAGATCTCACCACATCAAATGGTTGATAATGCAAAATTCTCTTAAGGTCAGTGACACTATGACTGCGCCTTGGTGGCTGGTACTGTTGTTATTTTCATAGTAAGATTCTTTGTTTCCAGACAAACCTAACCTCCCCCCTCGTCCAGCCTCCACCAGCGAAGAGATTTCTCCCTCCTCCCCCACCACCCCAGAACCACTCAGCCCAGCGTCAAGACCTCCAGTGCCTTCAAATGTAAGTTGTTGGTGTTCTGTCTATATGTACGCCTGCTTGTATGTCTACCTGTCTGCCTGCCCCCCTCCTAGAAGCACTCAGCCCAGCATCAAGACCTCCAGTGCCTTCAACTGTAAGTTGTTGGTGTCTCTGTCTAGTATCTGTCTGTATGTATGCCTGTCTGTCTGTCCCCCTCCTAGAACCACCCAGCCCAGCGTCAAGACCTCCAGTGCCTTCACATGTAAGTTGTTGGTGTTCTGTTTATATGTACACCTGCTTGTATGTCTACCTGTCTGCCTGCCCCCCTCCTAGAAGCACTCAGCCCAGCATCAAGACCTCCAGTGCCTTCAACTGTAAGTTGTTGGTGTCTCTGTCTAGTATCTGTCTGTATGTATGCCTGTCTTGTCTGTCCCCCTCCTAGAACCACCCAGCCCAGCGTCAAGACCTCCAGTGCCTTCACATGTAAGTTGTTGGTGTCTCTGTCTAGTATCTGTCTATATCAGTATATGTATGCCTGCTTGTATGTCACCCTCATAGAAGCACTCATCCCAGCATCAGGATTGCCAGTGCCCAGTGTCTACAGTTTAAGCCATCTGACTGTGGGTCTGTCTGTCTTTCTGCTTCTCTGACCATTCTTTTAATCTGTTTGTGGATTCACTGCTTTGTCGTGTTAGTTGACTGTCAGCTGTCTGTTCTTATGTCTTTTTGTTTGGGTGTGTTTGTTGTGTCAACCATTTCAAAGCAGAGTGTAATGTTTTCTAAACTGGAATCAATGTCATTTTTGTTCTTTTTGTGTGTGTGTGTGTTATTGGTGGGTTTTTTTCTTCTTTTTTTTTTCTTTTCGCATTTTGTTCGTCTATGTGTTTGCTCTTTTTGTTTGTTTATTTGTGTTTGCTATTTTATGAAGATGTAATGTTTACCAGTTTGTGTCTGCCATTTTATATATAGCAAAGTTGCCGTTTTGCTTGTTCTGTTTTTAACAGCCACCACCTTCCAGCAAAGCAGATGCGACCAAGGGAGAGGTGGAGCTGTACAAGATCAACATCAAGCACGTCAAGAGAGGTACAACTCTCATTCTGTGTGTGTGTGTGTGCGCGCGCGTGTGTGCATATGTCTTTTTTTTGTTTGTGTACATATTTTATGGACTATATGTGGCAATACTTTTTATCTCAGACTGAGACCCCTGTGCTTTATATACGACTAAAAATATAATGAGAATCATAACAAAATCAAAGTTTAATGCAAAGTTTGGAGGTGCGCTTTATAATACCATCTGCTTTAGTCCGTAAACTACGATAATTTCTTAGTGTAAATTATGCTTTTTAATTTGCTGTGATGCAATGCAATGCAATGCGGTCCAAATGCAATGGAATGTAGTACAGTCGACCCCCTCTTTTAAGACCTTCAAAAAATCGCGGAAAATCGGTCGTAAAAGAGGGGGGTCTTAAATCAGGGGTGACCAAAACAATGCACTCAGTGACTCACTACACCGTAGGCCCTATATGACGCACAGCATATGCATACACTAGAAGTAGAACTAAAACATGCTTTCTCCGTCATTCTTGAATGAAACATCGCGGTCTAGCTAATATACGAAAACGAGCGAAAACGGGCTAAAACAGAAAGTGTGCTCGCGGCCCGTGTTGCACTCACACACAAACTACACATAACAACAGTACAGACCTAATTTTCGCCATTTTACGCTCTGGCAGTTCATTTTCAATCACAGTTTGCACACACGGAACTTTTACCGCGCATACAACTCGGCTGACAAAATGGCGCCGCACATACCGCAAATACGAAATCACGGCAAACGCTAATGCGCCAGCTGCTTTCATTTATCGGATTTTGTGTGTTGTTTGCATTCAGTGAGTGTTTCAGTGCACGCACTAACGCTGATTTATCAGTTTGATAACGGAAAGGAGCTGCTTTTCAACTTTTTTTTTTGTAAAGTGAGACCATTCACTGAGTTCCAACTTATGGAGTGTGACCGATCACCTAGTTTCAACTTGGGAGTTGACTTCGCATTTAGGCCTACGTGTGCACAGAGTTCGTAAAGATCGACACGATCGCGACCGTTTCAGTTCAAACTCTGATCATAAACTGCTCAGTGATGACACATGTGCATAAAAGTGGTGACATTTAGTGGTCAGATCGTGATATCGCTGATTAAATTCTTCAATTTCGGCATGAGAACGGTTCGTTTTTACCGAGATTGACCTAACAACAGTGGTACCCCAGCTGTGCGTCGGCTCGAACTGAGGCCGAGAAGGATAGATATCATCGTTTTTGCGACTGATAATTGTCAGAATGTGTTGCATCGGTCGTAAAATCAACAAGATTTACGGTCGCAAAACGCGTTAGAGGGGGAGTCGTAAATGAGGAGGCAAGTTTAGAAGAAAAACGATCCGTCATTCATATTTCAGTCGTAAAAGAGGGGAGGTCGTAATTCAGAGGGCCGTTCGTGAGGGGGTCGACTGTACAATGAATACAATGCAAACCAATTTAGCCCAGTCAAGTACAATAATAATAATAATAATAGGGATACTTATATAGCGATGCATTCCAACGCAATACATCAGGCACTTTTCTTTCTTACGAGGGTCATTTCAAAAGTCTGGAATATTGGAGTGCTTTGGAAAATGTAACATCATTATACCTTTGATTTATTTACACCAATCCTTCAAAATACTCCCCTTTGATTGGAACACACTTTCTCAGTCTTGAAATAGTCTTGAAATCCAAGTCAAAGATGCGGATTTATAGGATTCTTTTGGGGTAACCTTCATACACTGGAATATGGCACTTCAACTGCTTGGCGACTTTCAAATGGGCATCCACGTAGGGCTTCTTTGATAACAGAATTCAACCAAAAGTCACATGGGGCTAGGTCAGGACTGTAGGGAGGATGTGGCAAAACAGCGATACCAGATTCCTTGAGGTAGTTGATTACAGCGGTGGATTTATGTGCAGGCGCATTGTCATAGAGGAGCTTTATCCTTCTGGTAGCAGTCGCCAGTCGGGCATTTATATGCTGTTCTACTATTCAAGATGAAACGTTTTCTATTGACCAGTAACACTAGTATGCTCTGGATCTGAATTTGAATCACTGGGCCCTTAGCACCAACGAATAAGGCATAGATAACTCTGCGAACAGACTTGTCTCTATACACGATCTGGGGTCTTTGGTCTTTTTCGCTTATCCATTCTTTATCGTTTCATTCGGTTTCTGGCTCATAAAAGTAAATCCATGTTTCATCACCAGTAACGATCTCATTTAGTCTCAGTGAATCACAATCTTCATACATATATAGCAACTGTGAGGCCATCTCTACACATATACGATTTTGCTATTATGTGAGAAGGTGAGGGTCCCATCGAATCCATACCTTCCTAAGCTTTAAATGTTCCTTTAATCTTTTGAAAACAGCTGACGAATTGATGTAGGTTATCTGGGCTATTTCATAAACAGTAAATCGGGCATCTTCATCCACTGCACTTTTCACAGCAGTCATTTTCACTACATGCACTCAATGGACGGTCAGAATGTGGGTCATCTTCAAGGGATTTTCTGCCAGCTTTAAAGCGATGAATCCATCTGAGAATGGTTGCATATGAAAGCGCTTGATCTCCATATACTTTATCCAAGTCAGCTTTAATGTCAGTTGGCATGCATCCGAGTAAAGAGCGTATCTTGCAATATGATTTTTGCACAGCGCCAAAGCTGTCCTCTTTCTCAGCTATTTTTTAGCTCAGTATATATTGCATGCATATTATGACGTCATAAATAATGTAAAGATAGTAAAAATGAAGGCATATTAAATCCGCAATTTCCGGACCTTTGTGTGGATATATTTCATGTTTATCTGCGTTAAAGTGCTGATATTTTATCCAACGATATTCAGGACTTTTGAAATGACCCTCGTATTGTGGCACATACCATGCAGTAGAATGTAAAACGATACAGTCTGGTGCAATGCAGTGCAATGTAGTAAAATGATGATAGTCAGGGGTGCATGTGGGTATGCCCGAAGCCTGAATTCAGGCAATTTGATGCTGCTTCAGGCAGCTGAGTGCCTGAAGAAAGGGCTCTTTAACCCTCTCATAATTGCAGACGCCAAATCCGCCCACATTTTTTTCCTTCCCTGGCTCGCGTAAACGCCGATTGCGCCCGCTGAACGCCAGGTCTAGTACGTTCACTTTCACTTTCTCCCTACCCACAATGCAATATACTAGGTTAGTTCTTCCTGTTCCTGACACTCACTGATCCGTTTTTGGTCTTTACAGCAAGGGAAAGCACCCAATAGTCTTTTTGAACGGATTTTTCGAAAAAAAAATTTCTTCTTTCCACGGGACGTGTGCAGTATTGACTCAGCGTGATGCTCGGAGCGCCATTACGGATTTTTGCTTCTAATTCATGGTTTGTTGTGTGACATTGTGTTAGCTTTCGAATGAAAATATCATCATTGCTATTCAATATGCACCTTTCAGAAATGAAATGTGAGTTCGACTTTATTCTGGGTGATTTTTTTAGATAAAAAATTTGGTGTGAGTTCGGAGTTACTCCCCTTCTCTTATGCAATAAGATCGATTCTCGGTTCGATTGATCGGGAGGCATAGGGTTAATATGATATCATTCTTTTGTGCATTAGGTTTCAGCAAGAAAGTTCAGGCAAAAGTTTTGGTCAATGCATGCACCCATGGATAGTGTAGTGCACTGCGTAATGTGAGTGTTTAATCGTTCTTCTGCAGGTGCAATACAGTGCAATGTAGTAAACTGATGGTAATGTTAGTGCACTGCGTAATGTGAGTGTTTAATCGTTCTTCTGCAGGTGCAATACAGTGCAATGTAGTAAACTGATGGTAATGTTAGTGCACTGCGTAATGTGAGTGTTTAATCGTTCTTCTGCAGGTGCAATACAGTGCAATGTAGTAAACTGATGGTAATGTTAGTGCACTGCGTAATGTGAGTGTTTAATCGTTCTTCTACAGGTGCAATACAGTGCAATGTAGTAAACTGATGGTAATGTTAGTGCACTGCGTAATGTGAGTGTTTAATCGTTCTTCTACAGGTGCAATACAGTGCAATGTAGTAAACTGATGGTAATGTTAGTGCACTGCGTAATGTGAGTGTTTAATCGTTCTTCTACAGGTGCAGAGATAGGCCAGGGGGAGTATGGGTCAGTGTTGAAGGGTTATAAGGCAATGTAGTAAACTGATGGTAATGTTAGTGCACTGCATAATGTGAGTGTTTAATCGTTGTTCTGCAGGTGCAATACAGTGCAATGTAGTAAACTGATGATAATGTTAGTGCACTGCGTAATGTGAGTGTTTAATCGTTCTTCTGCAGGTGCAATACAGTGCAATGTAGTAAACTGATGGTAATGTTAGTGCACTGCATAATGTGAGTGTTTAATCGTTCTTCTGCAGGTGCAATACAGTGCAATGTAGTAAACTGATGATAATGTTAGTGCACTGCGTAATGTGAGTGTTTAATCGTTCTTCTGCAGGTGCAATACAGTGCAATGTAGTATGAAAACAATGATGGTAATGTTAGTGCACTGCATAATGTGAGTGTTTAATCGTTCTTCTGCAGGTGCAATACAGTGCAATGTAGTAAACTGATGATAATGTTAGTGCACTGCGTAATGTGAGTGTTTAATCGTTCTTCTGCAGGTGCAATACAGTGCAATGTAGTAAACTGATGGTAATGTTAGTGCACTGCGTAATGTGAGTGTTTAAATGTTCTTCTGCAGGTGCAATACAGTGCAATGTAGTACAATGATGGTAATGTTAGTGCACTGCGTAATGTGAGTGTTTAAATGTTCTTCTGCAGGTGCAATACAGTGCAATGTAGTAAACTGATGGTAATGTTAGTGCACTGCGTAATGTGAGTGTTTAATCGTTCTTCTACAGGTGCAGAGATAGGCCAGGGGGAGTATGGGTCAGTGTTGAAGGGTTATAAGGCAATGTAGTAAACTGATGGTAATGTTAGTGCACTGCATAATGTGAGTGTTTAATCGTTCTTCTGCAGGTGCAATACAGTGCAATGTAGTAAACTGATGATAATGTTAGTGCACTGCGTAATGTGAGTGTTTAATCGTTCTTCTGCAGGTGCAATACAGTGCAATGTAGTACAATGATGGTAATGTTAGTGCACTGCATAATGTGAGTGTTTAATCGTTGTTCTGCAGGTGCAATACAGTGCAATGTAGTAAACTGATGATAATGTTAGTGCACTGCGTAATGTGAGTGTTTAATCGTTCTTCTGCAGGTGCAATACAGTGCAATGTAGTAAACTGATGGTAATGTTAGTGCACTGCATAATGTGAGTGTTTAATCGTTCTTCTGCAGGTGCAATACAGTGCAATGTAGTACACTGATGGTAATGTTAGTGCACTGCGTAATGTGAGTGTTTAATCGTTCTTCTGCAGGTGCAATACAGTGCAATGTAGTAAACTGATGGTAATGTTAGTGCACTGCGTAATGTGAGTGTTTAAATGTTCTTCTGCAGGTGCAATACAGTGCAATGTAGTAGTGCAATGTAGTAAACTGATGGTAATGTTAGTGCACTGCGTAATGTGAGTGTTTAATCGTTCTTCTGCAGGTGCAGAGATAGGCCAGGGGGAGTATGGGTCAGTGTTGAAGGGTTATAAGGCAATGTAGTAAACTGATGGTAATGTTAGTGCACTGCATAATGTGAGTGTTTAATCGTTCTTCTGCAGGTGCAATACAGTGCAATGTAGTAAACTGATGGTAATGTTAGTGCACTGCGTAATGTGAGTGTTTAATCGTTCTTCTGCAGGTGCAATACAGTGCAATGTAGTAAACTGATGGTAATGTTAGTGCACTGCGTAATGTGAGTGGTTCTTCTGCAGGTGCAATACAGTGCAATGTAGTAAACTGATGGTAATGTTAGTGCACTGCGTAATGTGAGTGTTTAATCGTTCTTCTGCAGGTGCAGAGATAGGCCAGGGGGAGTATGGTAGTAAACATGTTAGTGCACTGCATAATGTGAGGTTAATCGTTAGGTGCAATACAGTGCAATGTAGTAAACTGATGGTAATGTTAGTGCACTGCGTAATGTGAGTGTTTAATCGTTCTTCTGCAGGTGCAATACAGTGCAATGTAGTACAATGAGGTAATGTTAGTGCACTGTAATGTGGTGTTTCATCGTTGTTTGCAGGTGCAATACAGTGCAATGTAGTAAACTGATGGTAATGTTAGTGCACTGCGTAATGTGAGTGTTTAATCGTTCTTCTGCAGGTGCAGAGATAGGTCAGGGGGAGTATGGGTCAGTGTTGAAGGGCAATACAGTGCAATGTAGTAAACTGATGGTAATGTTAGTGCACTGCGTAATGTGAGTGTTTAATCGTTCTTCTGCAGGTGCAATACAGTGCAATGTAGTAAACTGATGGTAATGTTAGTGCACTGCATAATGTGAGTGTTTAATCGTTCTTCTGCAGGTGCAATACAGTGCAATGTAGTACAATGATGGTAATGTTAGTGCACTGCGTAATGTGAGTGTTTAATCGTTCTTCTGCAGGTGCAATACAGTGCATGTAGTAAACTGATGGTAATGTTAGTGCACTGCGTAATGTGAGTGTTTAAATGTTCTTCTGCAGGTGCAATACAGTGCAATGTAGTAAACTGATGGTAATGTTAGTGCACTGCGTAATGTGAGTGTTTAATCGTTCTTCTGCAGGTGCAGAGATAGGTCAGGGGGAGTATGGGTCAGTGTTGTTATAAGGTGTAGTAAACTGATGGTGTTAGTGCACTGCGTAATGTGAGTGTTTAAATGTTCTTCTGTGCAATACAGTGCAATGTAGTAAACTGATGGTAATGTTAGTGCACTGCGTAATGTGAGTGTTTAATCGTTCTTCTGCAGGTGCAGAGATAGGTCAGGGGGAGTATGGGTCAGTGTTGAAGGGGACTCTCCTGGAATACAAAGGGAAGAAACAAAAGGTACACACCTCTTTCTCTCTTTCTGTGTGTGTGCGTGTGTGTGTATGTGTGTGCGTGTGTGTGTGTGTGTGTGTGTGTGTGTGTGTGTGTGCTTGTGTGTGTGTGTGTGTGTGAAGAATAAAGGTAGGTACAAATGTCAATCACCTAACAAAATGTTTATTACACACTGTGTGTCAGGGCCCGCCACTCATGTTGGTGAGTTCATGCATTATCTCCCTTGATTTAGCGTATCGTCAAACTGCTTGGAGTGTGTCAGGCCCTGTCATGTTTGTGAATGTTTGCCAACAAATGTGTGAAACTAGATTTTTTTTTAAAGTGAAAGTAACACAATCAAATGGAGTCATTCATGTAAAATGCTGTTACAATAATGTTCAGTCAAAGCCCACCTTACAAGCTCTGTGATATCCTGGGCACTGTTAATCATGACAGTTTTACTCGATCAGTCTACTTGTTCATTGCTGGGTACCAATTTTCAGTGATTTTGCTAATTTCAGAATATGTGTATCTGTATGCATGTCTCAGCAGACCTGTTTTTCCTACGGATTTGTCCGTAATTATTATGTTTTCAGACCTCTGATTACGCTATTACGGTCAGCAACAACAAAATCCGCATTTCCGCTGAACGAGTGCGAAAAAAAAAAGAAGAAATCGAAAGAAGGCATGGCGTTTGAGCCGTACTCGCTACTGTGTCGTCTGCTATCAAAGGTATCACTTCAAGTGATGTCCCTTGAATGAATACTTCCGGTTTATTTCTCCATGCCGCCATTTTTCTAGGTACAAAGTGCAATCTGAAGGCATGCCGAAAACCCCCCACTTGCAAGCGGATGATTCCGACTCTGATCCTGATCGGACGCCAAAGAAAAAAGCGAGGTCCCCACTCCCGCCTCAATGCAACCAAAATTTTGGTGGTTGTTGAAGTTGGGTTTGGATGGGAAGTTGCAGCGTGTCCCCCCCGGCTCAACAAAAGGTTTGACGGCAGCGAAAAATTCTGATGGAAGGATTTCTCGGCCAGCAAAATTACGGACAGATGCCTGAAATTATTGATTTCAGAGCTTGGGATTACTGACAGTGAAGATTTTGGGTAAACAGGTCTGGTCTCAGCCTCCTATATACGAGCATGTCTTTGGGGGGTGCCTGTGGACAATTAGGAAATTGTTTTAGGAGAAGCAATAGTCTTGTACTACTATTTCAACCAATGTCTGTATCTGTGTGATATACATATGTGCATCTGTATGTGCGTTCCAGCCTCCATTGAATGTGGCAGTCACAGACAGGCTCTTGATGTGTATCAGGGCTGCCTGCTGTCCCCTCCCAAGGGGTATTTGTCCCTGGAAACAGTCAAAAAGGGCACCCTGTCCCTGCAATCCACTTTTCTCTCTGGTGTCCCTGGAAACTGAGTTAAATCAAAAGTTTGTCGAGCTTGTTAGCTGACCTTACTATTGAACACAGGAACACTCAAAACAACAGACACTGTTGAAATTTTCTTAACCGACATGCTACACGTAGGTTACTGAACACCAAAGGATCTTGAATATGGCTTGTACCCACGTGTCGTCATATCCAGCCACAAGGAGCGTGCCATATTATGGGAGACCGCCATCTTAGTCAGTAACTTTGTTTGAAAAATGCCAGATCGATGCTGTTTACACACAAATCTGACTAAGATGGCGACACTTCCGTTGGAAGGGTCGAGATGCGCACGCAGGTGGGGGGGAGCCATTGACTCACAATGACACCATCCCCCGAAGACGGAGTGTGGCTGCCCACGTGGCGGGATAATAGGGGAAAAAAGGTCACACACGTAATGTTCTCATCCCTAGCTGATGCGCTTGTGCCAGAGTGTTCAAGTGCTTCCATGGTTGGGATGATCCCTGGAGTCTTTAAGCCAAGGCAAGCCAACAACAACAACGACACCAAAAAGCACCAAGAAGACTACCCAAACTTCCAGAGTTGCAGAAATTTTGCTTGACCACAAAATAATCAAAAGTCAAATGTTCGTTTTGACCCTGGGATCGCGGTGTTTGTCCCTGGAAATAAGTCTCTGACCCTGGTTTTGATGTAGTTTGTCCCTGGAAACTGCAACAGAGGGAAGGCAGCCCTGTAATATGTATGCACCTGTGTGTGTGTGTGTGTCTCAGCCTCCGATGGACATAGCTCTCAAGGTATTTCATGACGCCTCAGTGGAAAACCGGGAGAACTTTCTGCGAGAGGCATTGGTGATGCAGCACCTGGAGCATGAGTGTATCGTCAAGCTGCTTGGAGTGTGTCAGGGCCCGCCACTCATGCTGGTGAGTTCATGCATTATCTCCCTTGATTTAGCGTATCGTCAAGCTGCTTGGAGTGTGTCAGGGACCGCCACTCATGCTGGTGAGTTCATACATTATCTCCTTTGATTTAGGGTATCGTCAAACTGTTAGGAGTGTGTCAGGGCCCGCCACTCATGTTGGTGAATTCATGCATTATCTCCCTTGATTTAGCGTATCGTCAAACTGCTTGGAGTGTGTCAGACCCTGTCATGTTTGTGAATGTTTGCCAACCTTTGAGAGCTTTGAGTGATGCCAGGCTTTGTGTGTGTGTGTGTGTTTCTTTCTATTCATTCTCTTTCAATAAGGACTGAGCTGAGACTGTATGTCAGGGTCATCACCATTATTCCTATTTTGTGCACTATAATTTTGCAAAGAAAAGTGTTGGTTTCTGCCTAAGGATAATGATGATGGCGACAATAATTTTTCATTATCTCCAGGTAAAGGGGTCGGTACTGGACTTTGTCCTGGACTACCCCAGTGAGGTGCAGGTGAAACCGGAACTGTGCCTGTGACCTTGTGATTATGATGACAATAGTGATGATTTTTCATCGTTTCCAGGTAGAGGAATACCTGCCAAAGGATTCTGTGCTGGACTGACTATCTCAGTGAGGTGCAGGTGAAACCAGAATCGTGCTTGTTCAATGATGATGATGATAACGTTTACACAAAGATGACTTTCCATTGTTTTCAGGTACAGAAACGACAGTCACTACCGTGAGGATGATGATGATAATGGTGATGACAACTTTTCATGTTTCCAGGTAGAGGAATACCTGCCGAAGGGGTCGATGTTGGGATTTAGTGTTGAATTACCCCAGTGAGGTGCAGGTGAAACCGGAGCTGTACCTGTGGGCTTGTGATGATGATGATGACGATTTTGACAGTGACAGCCACAATGATGATTTTTTCATTATCTCCAGGTAGAGGAATACCTACCAAAGGGGTCGGTGTTGGAACTTTGTCCTGGACTACCCCAGTGAGGTGCAGGTGAAGCCGGAGCTGTACCTGTGGGTTTATGATGATGATGACTTCTTCATTCGCTCAGTTTCCTGTCATATGAGCGTAGATGCGTCATGCTGCCGTTATGCGCCTAACTAACAAATAGTTAGGCCCAGCATGTCCGACTTCTGCTGAAGAAATCTTCGTAAGAATTTATAGAAAAAAGGCAGGAGAATGGACCAGTAAGACAGAAAGATAGCAGATGACAGTAAGCAAAGGGAAAAGGCAGAGTCCAAGAGAGTGATGGATTAGTGGAAGTTACAAACACAAAACTTCCAGAAGGTGGGGGAATTATTTGTGCGAACCCCCCCCCCCCCCCCCCCCCCCCCCCCCCCCCCCCCCCCCCCCCCCCCCCCCCCCCCCCCCCCCCCCCCCCTGTATCCCCACGTTGGGAAATGATGATGATGACAATTTTGACAGCGACAGCCACAATGATGATTTTTTCATTATTTCCAGGTAGAGGAATACCTACCAAATGGCTCTGTGCTGGACTTTGTCCTGGACTACCCCAGTGAGGTGCAGGTGAAGCCGGAGCTGTACCTGTGAGCTTGTGACGATGATGATGACTTTGACAGCGACAGCCACAATGATGATTTTTCATTATCTCCAGGTAGAGGCATACCTACCAAACGGCTCTGTGCTGGACTTTGTCCTGGACTACCCCAGTGAGGTGCAGGTGAAGGCGGAGCTGTACCTGTGAGCTTGTGACGATGATGATGACTTTGACAGCGACAGCCACAATGATGATTTTTCATTATCTCCAGGTAGAGGAATACCTACCAAACGGCTCAGTGCTGGACTTTGTCCTGGACTACCCCAGTGAGGTGCAGGTGAAGCCGGAGCTGTACCTGTGGGCCTCCCAGATCGCCTGGGGCATGATGTACCTGGAGAAGCAGCAGTTTGTCCACAGGGACCTGGCCGCCAGGAACATACTGGTCAAGTCCAAGAAACAGGTCAGCATTGTTAATGGAAAGAAATGGTAAGGATGTACCTGGACACACACCACTTTGTCTATGGGGACCTGGCTTCTAGAAATACAGTGGAGCCTCCCTTTTCCATCCAAAATAATGTTTTTTTAAGTGGGAGGGAGTTGTATAAGGGAGGTAATTTAAATACTTGCAAAAAAGGGCAATGTCTCGGAGAAGAAGGTCTTAAGTGGGAGGGAGTCTTATAAGGGAGGTTCTACTGTACACTGTAAAATATGGAGTATATGCCATTACCTTTTTCCTCAACTTCCTAAACCTATTTCCAGCCACATTCTCCTGCCTATTTTGATCTTCATAATGTTTCTGATCTGGGTTGATCTTGGCAGATTCACATCCAATATCTGAAGCGTTTCAGTGCGTGAAATACTCAAGTTGTAATACCAGTATCTCTTCTTCTTTTGTGCTGCCTTGTGCACATGTTGATTTTCTGTGGTTGGTTTGGAGCTTGTTCTACCATTTGTCTCTATAAACATGTGTTGGTTTTCTGGGGTTGGTTTGGAGCTTGTTCTGCTATTTGTCTCTATAAACATGTGTTGATTTTCTGTGGTTGGTTTGGAGCTTGTTCTACCATTTGTCTCTTTCAACATGTGTTGATTTTCTGGGGTTGGTTTGGAGCTTGTTCTACCATTTGTCTCTATAAACATGTGTTGGTTTTCTGGGGTTGGTTTGGAGCTTGTTCTACCATTTGTCTCTATAAACATGTGTTGGTTTTCTGGGGTTGGTTTGGAGCTTGTTCTGCTATTTGTCTCTATAAACATGTGTTGATTTTCTGGGGTTGGTTTGGAGCTTGTTCTGCTATTTGTCTCTATAAACATGTGTTGGTTTTCTGGGGTTGGTTTGGAGCTTGTTCTACCATTTGTCTCTATAAACATGTGTTGGTTTTCTGGGGTTGGTTTGGAGCTTGTTCTACCATTTGTCTCTATAAACATGTGTTGATTTTCTGGGGTTGGTTTGGAGCTTGTTCTACCATTTGTCTCTTTAAACATGTGTTGATTTTCTGGGGTTGGTTTGGAGCTTGTTCTACCATTTGTCTCTTTAAACATGTGTTGATTTTCTGGGGTTGGTTTGGAGCTTGTTCTGCCATTTGTCTCTTTAAACATGTGTTGATTTTCTGGGGTTGGTTTGGAGCTTGTTCTGCCATTTGTCTCTTTAACCCTTTCACCGCCAGCCATTTTTCAGCGAAAAAAACACAAACATTAAACTTACCTGGGTAGAGAAAAAAATCATCTGCAATATTGGGAATTCCTCTGTGACATGTCAGCATGTAAGGGCAATCTTCGTACTGATATAAGAATAATATTCCTAATTTGTAAGGGCAATCTTCGTATTAGGCCTATCCTTACCTCCCCAAATTAAGAAAATAGGGTCTTTGGATAACAGGCCCTTATTTGATGCCCCTTAGTGACATGGGTGTTAAACCATTGTGGTGCATAAATGCGACATTGGCGGTGAAATGGTTAAACATGTGTTGATTTTCTGTGGTTGGTTTGGAGCTTGTTCTGCCATTTGCGTCTCTAACTTGTAACACAAAATGTCGTTACCATTTTTGTTTCAGGTGAAAATCAGCGACTTTGGTCTCTCCCGAGCCACTGGGTCTGGCAGTGACTACTACAAGGCTTCCCACGGAGGGCGATGGCCCATCAAATGGTCTGTGTGTGTCTGGCAGTGACTACTACAAGGCTTCCCACGGAGGGCGTGGCCCATCAAATGGTCTGTTGTCTGTCTGTCTGTCTGTCCTATCTGTCCTATCTGTGTGTGTCTGGCAGTGACTACTACAAGGCTTCCCACGGAGGGCGATGGCCCATCAAATGGTCGGTCTGTCTGTCTGTCTGTCTGTCTGTCTGTGTGTGTCTGTCTGCTTCCCACGGAGGGCGATGGCCCATCTGTGTCTGTGTCTGTCTGTCTGTGTCTGGCAGTGACTACTACAAGGCTTCCCACGGAGGGCGATGGCCCATCAAATGGTCGGTCTGTCTGTTTCGTCTTGTCTGTCTGTCTGTCTGTCCTATCTGTCTGTGTCTGGCAGTGACTACTACAAGGCTTCCCACGGAGGGCGATGGCCCATCAAATGGTCGGTCTGTCTGTTTCGTCTTGTCTGTATGTCTGTCTGTCCTATCTGTCTGTGTCTGGCAGTGACTACTACAAGGCTTCCCACGGAGGGCGATGGCCCATCAAATGGTCGGTCTGTCTGTTTCGTCTTGTCTGTCTGTCTGTCTGTCCTATCTGTGTCTGGCAGTGATTACTACAAGGCTTCCCACGGAGGGCGATGGCCCATCAAATGGTCGGTCTGTCTGTTTCGTCTTGTCTGTCTGTCTGTCTGTCCTATCTGTGTCTGGCAGTGACTACTACAAGGCTTCCCACGGAGGGCGATGGCCCATCAAATGGTCGGTCTGTCTGTCTCGTCTTGTCTGTCTGTCTGTCTGTCCTATCTGTGTCTGGCAGTGACTACTACAAGGCTTCCCACGGAGGGCGATGGCCCATCAAATGGTCGGTCTGTCTGTTTCGTCTTGTCTGTCTGTCTGTCTGTCCTATCTGTCTGTGTCTGGCAGTGATTACTACAAGGCTTCCCACGGAGGGCGATGGCCCATCAAATGGTCGGTCTGTCTGTTTCGTCTTGTCTGTCTGTCTGTCTGTCCTATCTGTGTCTGGCAGTGACTACTACAAGGCTTCCCACGGAGGGCGATGGCCCATCAAATGGTCGGTCTGTCTGTCTCGTCTTGTCTGTCTCGTCTTGTCTGTCTGTCTGTGTCTGGCAGTGATTACCACAAGGCTTCCCATGTCTGTCTGTCTTGTCTGTGTGATGTTGTCTGTGCTATCTGTCTGTGTCTGGCAGTGATTACCACAAGGCTTTCTATGGAGGGTGATGGCCCATCAACTGGTCTGTCTGTCTTGACTGTATCTGGCAGAGATTACTACAAGGCAAGAGTCAAAGAGAGTGACAAATTAGGAATATTATTCTTATATCAGTACGAAGATTGCCCATACATGCTGAGATCTGGCACACAAAAGGCAGACACAATGGAAAATTGTCTTCCGCTGTGTAAAATAAGATAAAATACATCAAAATAAAAATCAGAATTATTAATTAAAATCATGAAACAAAAATTTACATATAAACAAATCAGGAGCAAGCAAGGAGACCAGGAACCTAAAGACTGGACACACGTTACTTTACCCAGCATGCTCATGGCCTAGGAACGCAGCAGAAGAAGTTCTGTTTGTTTTTATGCTGTTCCCTTTCCAATAAAAAGACAGTTTGTAACCATTGAAAAAAATGCACAAATTATAGTGTTCGGCCGGGTTCACATTAGACGTGTAAGTTCCGTACAGAAAACCCTGAATAAGTGGAAGAAAGAAGGATAAAAGTTTATGCATAATGGGGAAATCGAACACGTGCGCAAATCTTTTCCCTTCTTTGTTTCACTTATTTATGGATTGCGCACGGGTTTCCGCACGGAATGTCTGCTTCTGTGTGTACACGGCCTTAGGATTTGCTTATATAAATGTAGACAAAGTGATTTGTGTGTGTCTTGCAGGTACGCTCCGGAGAGTGTGAACTATGGCCATTTCTCTCACGCCAGTGATGTGTGGAGCTTCGGCATCACTCTGTGGGAAATGTTCAGCTACGGAGAGTCACCGTACGGAGATATGAAGGGAATTGAGGCGAGTGACATGAGAGAGAGAGAAATACTGAGAGATGCAGGGAGAGAGAGTGTCAGTGATACGTGGAGCTTTGGTATAACAATCTGAATCAAATAGTTCAGGGCCCAAACACTTGGTAGATGCATCTTCTATTGTCCAACTCTTCTGAGAGTTTCTTTGCGCAGTGTTTTCATTCTTCTTTTGTGGTTGATACATTTAGCAGCGTCAGATTCTTAGACCACTGAAGTCCACAGTCTTCTACAGGCAGGGTGAGAGTAGTCAGGAGTGCTCCTGAAATCAGGATCGGAAAAGCTGATAGAAATCTAGTCTTCAGGATTGGATATCTTATCTGGATCCACGGTCTTATAGAATAAAACATTTCTGCCAACATTGATGGCAGATTAAAACAAGGTGCAATTCTAACACTATCTCCACCCTTCCTGCATGCACAGACACATTGGAAATTATGTTTAATGCGGTCACCACTTCAGGAATGGGAAGATTCAGAGAACATTGAAGCGTGTCTTTTCAGGATTGAGAGAATGTTTTACTTTCACCCATGCTTCCCCCTGGCCAGGTTTGGCGTCGTAGAGCATCACAGGCAGAGCGGTATGGGATGAAACGCAATCTCCAGAGCTAACGTATTTTATGGAATATAAGGTGATACTTTTTTTCCAGACTGAGACCCCCGCACCTTATAATGTGACTGATAATATAGTAAGAAAATAGAGTAACAAAATCTGACTTTTGTGTTAAATTTTTGGGGTGCGCCTTACAATCAGGTGCACCTTGTAGTCTGTAAAATACGTTACTGTTCTTTGCGCTTTCCAAGAGTCTCTTCAGAGAGTTATTGTTTTCTGCATGTCCTTATGGCTATTGGATGTTAGGGAGACACAAAGGGAAGTATTAAGTGTTGTGTCCTTGGGAAAGACACTTCTATTTCCTAGTCCTTCGGATGAGACCTAAAACCGAGGTCTCGTGGGCAAACGCATGCACAAGATCTTGCGTACACGTTAAACCCCATTCCACTATTCGGTGTTGATCCGGTGGAATCGATAGCACAAACTCACATAGCATGCAAACTGTGGGTGGTGCTGCACTCGCTGCGATGCGCTCTCCAGGCGGGAGCAACCTGAATTTCACAGACAAGTTTCTGTGACTAGAATACTTTTTAATATTTTTAGATATATGAAAAAATACGAAGATACAAGATTTTTGTCCTTAAGTATCATCTGAATTTGGGACTTACGAGGTTTTTTTCTATATACACAGCCTCATTTACCCCAGATAGAAAGTCGTTAGAGATACAAACTTTTTAGTGGAATGTGGCGGGAAATATTAGAGAGCTGTATCTAACTATAAAAAAACCTAAAAATTGAGATATGAGGTTTGTGAATTTCACCGACGATATACCAGAATTCAAAAAAAAAGAAAAAAAAGTGTGTGACAGGATGTCCTCATATTTCTGAGTACCGTGAACATAGAGTGTAAGGAGTTCAGGGCCCAAACCCTTTGATGAAAGGGTCTTATTTGAAGGCCTATTTTCCAACTATCCTTTGAGTTTCTCACACAATGTTTACGTGCTTTGCCTTGTTGTTCTGAGGTGGTCAACTTCATAGAGCACGGCAAGCGGCTGGCCTGACACGGTGTACAACTGTCCTTTGAGTTTCTTCACACAATGTTTACGTGCTTTGCCTTAATGTTGTCAGGTGGTCAACTTCATAGAGCATGGCAAGCGGATGGCCCAGCCGGAGAAGTGCCCTGACACGGTGTACAACTGTCCTTTGAGTTTCTTCACACAATATTTACCTGCTTTGCCTTGTTCTCAGGTGGTCAACTTCATAGAGCACGGCATGCGGCTGGCCCAGCCGGAGAAGTGCCCTGACACGGTGTACAACTGTCCTTTGAGTTTCTTCACACAATATTTACCTGCTTTGCCTTGTTCTCAGGTGGTCAACTTCATAGAGCACGGCATGCGGTTGGCCCAGCCGGAGAAGTGCCCTGACACGGTGTACAACTGTCCTTTGAGTTTCTTCACACAATATTTACCTGCTTTGCCTTGTTGTTGTCAGGTGGTCAACTTCATAGAGCACGGCAAGCGGCTGGCCCAGCCAGAGAAGTGCCCTGACACGGTGTACAACTGTCCTTTGAGTTTCTTCACACAATATTTACCTGCTTTGCCTTGTTGTTGTCAGGTGGTCAACTTCATAGAGCACGGCAAGCGGCTGGCCCAGCCGGAGAAGTGCCCTGACACGGTGTACAACTGTCCTTTGAGTTTCTCACACAATGTTTACGTGCTTTGCCTTAATGTTCTCAGGTGGTCAACTTCATAGAGCACGGCAAGTGGCTGGCCCAGCCGGAGAAGTGCCCTGACACGGTGTACAACTGTCCTTTGAGTTTCTTCACACAATGTTTACGTGCTTTGCCTTGTTGTTCTCAGGTGGTCAACTTCATAGAGCACGGCAAGCGGCTGGCCCAGCCAGAGAAGTGCCCTGACACAGTGTACAACTGTCCTTTGAGTTTCTTCACACAATGTTTACGTGCTTTGCCTTGTTGTTGTCAGGTGGTCAACTTCATAGAGCACGGCAAGCGGCTGGCCCAGCCAGAGAAGTGCCCTGACACGGTGTACAACGTGATGCTGCGCTGCTGGCAAGCCGAGGCCTCCAAGAGGCCCACCTTCAAGGAGCTCAACAAACACTTCGAGGAGGACCCCCTCTACGCCGATGTCAGGGACCTCGTCAAGGGCAGGCACTGAGCTGAACGCGCCCTGTATGCCAACACTGATCTGAATGTACCCACAGTGTTTATGGTAGAGACTCGGTCAAGGGCAGACTCTGAGCTGAACACGCCCTGTATGCCAACACTGATCTGAATGTACCCACAATGTTTATGGTAGAGACTCGATCAAGGGCAGACTCTGAGCTGAACACGCCCTGTATACCAACACTGATCTGAATGTACCCACAATGTTTATGGTAGAGACTCGGTCAAGGGCAGACTCTGAGCTGAACACGGCCTGTATGCCAACACTGATCTGAATGTACCCACAATGTTTATGGTAGAGACGCGGTCGAGAGCAGACTCTGGGCTGAACGAAACTGTTTATGCTATTCAAAGACTTGTAAAGACTCGTTCAGATGCTATGCTTATATAATGGTCCTCATCAAGGGTAACGACTGTGCTGAACATGCTCTGCATGATGTCAAGAGAAATGGTCAAGGGCGGACATTGAGTTGAACATGCCCTTGTATGACAATGGTAAGAGACTCGGTCAAGGGGCAGACACTGAACTGAACATGCCCTGTATGCTAATATTAAGAGAGCTGATGAAGGGCTTAGATTTACCTGAATGCATCCTGAGGAAAGGGTAGGCACTGATTTGAACACAGAGTGGGTGAAGGGCGGACACTGATCTGAATGTATCCAGAATGTTGATGTTTAATAAGTCTTGGTCATGGACAGACACTGAACTCAACAAACTCTATACTATTGTTCAGACACTATGCTTATGTATGGGACCTTCCCAAGGACAAACGCTAAGCTGAATACGCCCTGAATTATGAGACTCAGCCAAGGGCAGACACTGATCTGAATGCACCCTAGTGAAAGAGCAAAGAGAGTAATCTGAACACAAGCTGTACATTCAGTTCCCTGTCTGCCCTTCATGTACATCAGACATTGAAGTGAATGTACCCGGGTCACGGGGAGATGGAAGAATTCAACACACCTTGGATGTTTAATGCTTGATGACCATTACTCTTTGATCTTCATGCAGACCTTGTGAAGAAGGACAGGCTTTGAATGAGCAACTTAGGACGATGATTTGACCGCCAGGGGGCAATCAAACCAGTAGGGGCTTAGCGCATTATATTCTTAGTTGGGCGTAGTGAGAGAGAGAGAGAGAAGGAGGAAATGAGTCCCCCCCCCCCCCCCTCTCTCTCTCTCTCTCTCTCACTACGCCCAACTAAGAATATCACGCGCTAAGCCCCTACTGGTTTGATTGCCCCCTGGCAGTCAAATCATCGTCCTAAGTTGACCATTGAATGCAATTTGTGAAGGGCAGACGCACATTTGAATTCGCCCTGTTTTCCAAAGACATAGATTTGAACAATGATTGGATCTGGATTTTCAGACTTGGTGAAAGACTGATGCTGACAACAGTTGGTTATGTGTATCGAGGGAGGTTGATATTATGTAAAGCACCTCACAGCTATAAATAACCAGCTAATCACAGCCGAGTGCAGTTGATATGCAAATGACATCCCAGCTAATCACTGCTGAGTATAAGTCCTGCAACATGTGCGGCATCCAACTTCCAGTTATCGTTTGTGAATTAGCATAAGCACGCATTTTTTTTAAAAAGAAGCATATGCACGCATTGATTTGAGCTTGCATGGAAATTGTGGGTTTCCCTTCCAAGACTGCCTATTTGCCATTTTTATTTCTTTTTTGGCAGACAACCCTTGAATGGAAAAAAAGCTACCAGAAAGTTTGACCAGAAGATTGGAAGAGTGTGCCGCTGTTACTTCCACCTCCGCTCTCCCAATCAGAGATTTCTGAACAAAGACGTTGACGTCTGCTGACTTGATGTTAAATATTTCAAACAAACAAAAAAAAGAGAAACCTGAAATGCCTTGGACATTTTTTGTTTTATTGTTGCTCATTTTTTGGGAGCAAATTTGGTACGGCTCTATTACTTGCCCTTTATGTGACTGTGAGAAAGGTGCGTTTGCACTGTGTGCACCCAGTGTATGGTGGGTGCCTGTGCACTTAGCTTGTGTGGGAGTGTTTGTACTGAGTGTGTTTGTGTTTCATTTGGGAATCGATAAATGACCAAGAAAGATGCTTCCATGTTTATCGCTCAAATTTACCACTTTTTAGCTGCTGTTGTTTGTTATACATGTATATAGTGCAGTTGGAGATCATTGTTACTACAATTCTGTTTCTATGATTCTATATGCAGACATAATTATAAAAATGTTGGGGGAAAAATGTATTGGAAGATAAGCATGATACACGTGTGTGTGTGTGTGTGTGTGTGTGTGTGTGTGTGTGCATGGGTGCAACTCCCCCAAATGAAAAAAAACCCTGAAAGGCAGGGACCCATGGCCCCGGCAGGGTACAGGGGCAGAGCCCTGTCGGACGATTCAGGGGTAGAGAGATAACGAGACAGACAGACAGTTAAAATGATAGACAGAGACAGTTTGAGTCTGATAAGCCAAGTTACAAAATTATTACATTGTCTTCGTAAACTTCCAAGATAGAACAACCAAGTTCAAAACGCCCCAAATCGCTTGTGGTCAGATTTGTTTTTTGGGCGGGGGATGAATTAAAAAAAACTGAAGTTCAGTTTCTGGTAAAATTAAAAATACTGAAATCAGTGTAAAACTGAAAAAGTAGCACCCATGTATGTGTGTGTGTGTGTGTGTGTGCAGTGCTCTCACAAAACGTTCTTGCATTGATGTGTATGACTAATTCATGTATTGATACATGTATGATGGAACCTATGCAGTGGTACTGTGCTGGTGGAATGAACTGCAGTACTTACGAAATAAATTTATTTCTTCTTCTGTTCTTGTTTTTTGGGGGCTGAAAATACACACTTCTATACATTACTTCTTCTTTGTGTATGATTTTGCTCTTTTTGTGATTATCTTGTTTAAACTGCCATTTGATCTTTAATTTGTTTGTTTTTTGTTTTTTGTTTATTTTGGCTGTGTTTTTATTTTGCTAAAATGTGGATATTCGCTGTGTGTGATAGTGTTGTGTTCATGTGTATTTGTGTGCCTGTGTGTGTGTGAGCATGCGCGTGTGTGTGTTATATTGTTAATTAATGTGCAGGTGAATTGTATGCACAGTTGAACGTATGCTGCAAGCATTTTACAGCTGGTCTGTGAATCAAGCATGAAGCACGTTGCACTGTGTTTGATCGACTAGTACAACAACCTTAGCTACTACGCAGTAAGCGAGCATAGCTGAGGCTGGTTTTTATCTTGTGTGACCAACATAATGTAACTCTGTTTTATAAAAAAAATCTAAACATAAGATTAAAATGGTGTGTTCAGACGAATATAAAAATGTATTTGAGCAAACAGTACAGACGTGGTGAAAATGATGTTTTACGTCCTCTCGGTCATAGACACATATGGGACATTTGTAAATACAAAGATGGTGGGAACAATACTGGCTGCAATGCCCAGAGGCAGTGCAACACCAGTGAAGTCCCGAGTTTTTAACAATATAGATAGGTGTAGAGGTAACCACGCCTCGGTTAAACCTCATCGGCTATGGTACCGCCACATGATGTACAATAGTATGACAGTACAGACGTAAAGCATTGCTTTTTTTTTACATGTACACTCATTTTGTTTCATGTCACAAACCGTTAATTTGTTATTGCCACCTTTATTATTATTTTTTTATTTTTTTTGGCAAATAAAAAAATTAATTTAACTTTTTTGGGCATTAAGTATAGAATACAGTGGAACCTCCCTTATAAGACCTTCAAAAATCATTCAAAATGAGGTCTTATAAGGGAGGGGTCTTATAAGGGAGATAATTTTAATACTTAATGAAGAAGGGCAATGTCTCGGAGAAGTAGGTCTTATGTGGGGGAGGGAGTCTTATAAGGGAGGTTCCACTGCATTTCATAAGGATTAGTGCTTGCTATGCTGGACAATAATGTTCTTGATATTCTTTGATGAATACCACCCTATTTAGACTAAGCTGTGCAGTGATGTGTCAGTTAATGCCTGGTGCATTATCATGATCTACATCAATGCATCCTGCCTACAATGTGCGCTTGTTCAACTGATTTTTGGCTGACCGTTTTTACCTGTCTCTTGAAACTTTATAAACTCAGCCTAAGGTACACGGTAAGTGTTGACTGCTCTTGCTAGGAGAGACCATTGCCGTTAGTGCGAAACCAACCTTTCTTTGCTGGAGGGGTTGGGGGAATTTACACCATGAGCAACCCCTTTGTTTCCGCTGACTTCTTTGTTTAACCCCTTCCCTGTCAGCCCGGCATGTACTACAGGCAATATGCTGTCATTGATGATGTCATAACTTTTGATGTCAAAACCTCTGGAATGCTGAATTAGAAAGAGACTATTCACCCTTTGTTCAATTTCGCTATCTCCTCTCTTGGCCTATTTCATTCTGGAATGCTGGTTTTCACTTGATGGTGATGAGATTAGCGTCCAGTCAGTCAGAATTTACTTTAGAACAGTCGGGAATGATATAGCTGTGGACCATTTTTGTCCCATTGAGACTAACGGGCCTATTTTCAATTTTAATGATAATAATTTTTTGGGAAAGAGATAATCTCTGAATTTGTCTCCGGCAGTGAAGGGATTAATATGCACAAAGTATGAAATGCAGTACTTACGAATTCATTTTCCAATGAGAGGGGACCACTGATGAAATGGGTTCTATTGATTTGTTTCTTGTCACCATATAGGTGTGAGCATTTTTGCTATTGTAGATGATGTGGATTTGGAAAGAATGTGTTGTATTTGGTGCAGCTTGTATTGAACTATTTTGTTGTTTGTTTTTCTGTTGTTGTTTTTTTGTCAGCAAAGCATAGTGAGTAGTGCAGTTGGTTGAATGAAAAAGTGAAGATGACGTGTAGGTTTTTTAATTCTTTTTGTTTTGTTGTTCATTTCTGTTATTTTCTATGCATGCATTTATTCCTTTCTTTATCCGCTTCTTCCACGTTTCCAGCACTGTGTGGACTTATGTGCTGTGGGGTATAATGATGGAAGTGTCATGTTATGAATTGTACTACATTTTTTGTTTTCACATTTTGTACGTTGTTAAGATTCTTGGATTTGTGTTTTGCTATGCGTGGTAGAACTTTATGTGGTGACAGTCCTGAGATAGCTGTTGACGGGACTATAACAGACTAACTAACTAACTTATCCGCTTCTTCAATGCCAATAAAAACAATACCTGTTGCAGACCTGCCTACTGCTACAATTTAGCTGTAGCAGCTATGAAAAATAAAGCTTTGCTACGGAGCTACGGCAACCTTAACGTTGTTACGGGGGGGGGGGGGAAATGCCGATACATTTTATTATTTCTTATACCGTTCCCGGTTTTGTCTGTTTCCAAGAGCAGATGCGCAATAACCTAGTCATTTCCGTTTTTATCAGATTGACTGCGCTTGCATTCTTATTACTTTCTCTATAAAAAATGGCGGACTCCAGCAGCAGTAGCAATTCAGGAGAAGCCTGCCGCACAAGTTTTCAAAATAGCTTACACGGAGGAGTGGCCTTGCATCGTCAGAAGTCGACTCGGTGCGAACCATGCTCACTGCAACCTCTGCCATGCAGACTTCTCTGTGAATCATGGCGGTAGAGACGATTGCCGTCGACACGTTCAATCGGCAAAACATAAGCAGTATGTTTCGGCTGTCATTTGTGGATGCTACTGAAAAATTTGCCATGCTACTGAAAATTGATGGCTGGGCTACTGATGATTGGAAACATTCCAAGTAGGCAGGTCTGCTGTGGCAGGCTCAGGTTTATTGATATGATTTTTTTTCAAGTTCAATTATTATGCTGAGCAGGAAAACATTGTCATCGAAAGAAATTGGTGTTTACTTTATGAAGTCTTTTTTAGATCTAAAAATTGTTTTCTCTTTTGTTGTACATTTTTCATCTAGTTTATTCTTATGTTATTCTTATGTTTTTTAGCGTATACCTGCATCGTGATAAGAGCTTTCATTTGTACTGGTTATATTAATCAACATCTCAAGAAACTGTGAAGGACTTCTGATAATGTTTTTATATAATGTAAGCTTTGTGATATATGACATACTGATGGCTTTTAAAAAATGTTTTATCCTTGCAATACTACTGATCATGTATGCAAGTCTTAAGCAGAGAGATTGGGGGAGGGGGTGGGGTAATGATGACGGCCGGTAAGAAGAGAGTCGGTGAGATTGTTGTTGTTGTTGTCTTACCCTGGCTTAAAGACTCCAGGGATCATCCCATCAGCCGAAGCGCTTGAACACTAAGGTACAAATGCACCAGCCAGGGATGAGAACATCACGTGTGTGACCGTTTTTGATTACCCTGTCACGTGGGCAGCCGACTTTGTAGGATTTTAGACTGATGATGTTATGCTAGGAGCTTGTCATGGCTTAAGACAATCCCAGCACAACCATGCATAACATAGTTATAACAACATTTTGATGTAGCCTTGGCGTTCTAGCTTATGTCAACTGGTCTGACACAGCGTATGTGGCTCAGAATAGTTAATGGTGGTGGGAATGACTGGGCTAGAGGTGATATTTATCAAAAGTGGTCACTGGTATTTATGCATGTTGAAATCAAAGCGTGCATGCTGTCATGCATCAATCAATGATTTATTTACTCGTAGACAGTGACGAAAGGGGACAGGCAGCATGGACACAGAAAATAAGCAGCAAAACATCAAATCAAAACAGTTTGAGCACAAAAAGGGAGTATAGAGTTTAAGAATTGTTGCAGGTGAAGATGGGGTTTGTCATTGTTGATACATGGGTGCAACTTTTCCTGGTGTACAAGGATTTCCTGTTTTGGGATTTTACCAGAAAAGGAAGTTCCTTTTTTTTTAAATTTGTCAAACAATATCTTTGTGTGTCTACTGTATTTTTCAAACACTTTAAAATAAGCATTTGTATAAAAATGAAAAAGCAAACTAAAATACCTTCAAAATAATGTTTTAAACTTCAGCTGCAATGGGGTACTTACCCCTGTACCCTGGCCTTTCAAGATTTTTAATTGTGTGTAGTTGCACTTAAGTTGATGTAAGAGAATGTTTCATGTTTGTGATTGCCTTAGAGTGAGAAGAGAAGAATATCATTACAAATGCAGGGACCGGACCGAAAATGGCTAGCTAATAACAACATAAACACAGTACGACCGGACCGAAAATGGCTAGCTAATAACAACATAAACACAGTACGTCCGGACCGAAAATGGCTAGCTAATAACAACATAAACACAGTACGACCGGACCGAAAATGGCTAGCTAATAACAACATAAACACAGTACGACCGGACCGAAAATGGCTAGCTAATAACAACATAAACACAGGCCGACCGGACCGAAAATGGCTAGCTAATAACAACATAAACACAGTACGACCGGACCGAAAATGGCTAGCTAATAACAACATAAACACAGTACGACCGGACCGAAAATGGCTAGCTAATAACAACATAAACACAGTACCGTTATTTTCATCATGGAATTTATTGAGAAAAAGCTTCTCGGGAGGATTAACATAGAGGTTGGTAAAGAGCGCTACTTTGAAAATGATGACCAAAGTACCAGTTAATTATTTTGTTTTAAAGACACACTGACCCACCACGATTAAGTCCCATGTTTTTTTCTGGGTAGCTGTGACCCACATACGAATTCCCCACACTTCAAATTGAGGCTGCTCTTTAGAATGATGTTACGTTTTAAATTTGGGGGCATTTGTATGGGAGTCAAACCTGGTCAAAACAAGATTTCTTACCAGTTATAAGAGGGAAAACACGTGAAACACGTGATTTTGACACGTGATCTGGTGGGTCTTTAAGCATGACTGGTTTTTTTCCTACCTCTTTTCAGTCACTATACAAGTTCTGTCTTTTGGGTCAGTCCTCCCCCTGTGGGGATTATACCAGGGGGTCTTTCATACAAATAGTTCCCCCACCTTCTCGAAGTTCTGTGCTTGTACTTTCCTCTAATATGTCATTCTCTTTGACTGCCTTTTCCGTTTGATTACTGTCATCAACTGTGTTTCTGCCTTACTGGTCCATTCTCCTGCCTTTTTTTCAAGAAACAAAGATTTTCTCCAGCCGAAGACAGACATGCTGGGTCTATTTCATAGTAAAGCACATAACTGCAGCATGATGCATTTGCATTGATATGATAGGAAACTGAGCGATTGAAAAAGAAGGGGGGGTCAGCCCTACAAGTACAAGACCAGACCTACTGTACGGGACAAAATGTTATTTTCTTATCCCACCAAAGTTACTAATTATTCACACATTGTATGATTAGAATTTAAGAGTTTTGACTTTTATGATTTGAATTTAATGACAAGAAATACAGTGGAATCTCCCTTATTATATAAGACCTTCAAAAATCATCCAAAATGAGGTCTTAATAGGGAAGTAATTTTTATACAGTGGAACCTCCCTTGTAAGACCTTCAAAAATCATCCAAAATGAGGTCTTATAAGGGAGGGGTCTTATTAGGGAGGTAATTTTAATACTCACAAAGAAGGGCAATGTCTCCAGAGAAGTAGGTCTTATGTGCGAGGGAGTCTTATAATGGGAGGTCTTATAAGGGAGGTACCACTGTACTTACTTACAAAGAAGGGCAATGTCTCAATGAAGTGTCTTATGTGGGAGGGAGTCTTACTCTTATAATGGGAGGTCTTAGGTCTGTATAGAATTGGGAGGGACTTCTCAGTATAAAAGACAGAAGAAGGGCGATGAAGGGCATGAAAAGAAAGACAAATGTGGGAGGGAGTCTTACTCTTATAATGGGAGGTCTTATAAGGGAGGTCCCACTGTATAGAATTGGGTCAAAATGTATGACAAGACTTCTCAGTATAAAAGACAGAAGAAGGGCGATGAAGGGCATGAAAAGAAAGACAAATGTGGGAGGGAGTCTTATAATGGGAGGTCTTATAAGGGAGGTCCCACTGTATAGAATTAGGTCAAAATGTATGACAAGACTTCTCAGTATATGAGACAGAAGAAGGAAGACAAGAAAAGAAAGACAAAACAAAAAGGAAAGAAAACAATCTGCTGACACAGGGTGGAGGTCTCAGCACTCATGAAAATTTTTCACTCTTTCCCCATGGCAACACAGTGTTGCTGTGGTGAAAGACAGTGGTGCACAGAGAGAGTAGTAAAGCTATGGGCATAGTTAGTATAACGGGTCAGTATCACTGGTGTCATGCATAGCCAATAAATAGTGTTGTAGTTCAAATCGCTTGAACCCTTTCGCCGCCATCCATTTTCCAGCCAAAAAATACCATTAAACTTAATTGAGTAGAGAGAGAAAAAATCGGCAATATTGGGAATTCCTCTGTGACATGTATAACACTAGGCCTGTCCTTACCTCCCCAAATCAAGAAAACAGGGTCTTCAAATAACAGGCCCTGATTTGATGCCTTTCAGAGACATGGGTGTTATAACCATTGTGGTTAATAAATGCGACATTGGTGGTGAAAGGGTTAATAATAATACGCAAGAAGGTGAGATTAGCGTCCAATCGGTCAATGACCCGTATGGACGGTATTCCTGAAGACAGTGAGGTCTTCCCGGGGAAAATAATAATAATAATAATAATGGGAATTTATATAGCGCTCTTTCTCACATGAGCTCAGTGCGCTTTACATTGATAACAAGAACATCAAAGGCAAACAAATAATGAATCATTAGAAAGTAAAATAAACATGATGATTGCACGCAACATTCTCTTTCTTCCTCACACACACACACTCACGCTTTAGCCAACATTTATTGCTTTACTATTATATTGCTGACTAAATGTGATCATTTTCATCATCTTTTTCTTCCGTTTTGCAATTAGGATAAAATATTGATGTCATTATGCATAGCCAATAAATAGTGTTATAGTTAAAATCACTTTAGCCAACATTTATTGCTTTACTATATATTGCTGACTAAATGTGATCATTTTCATCATCTTTTTCTTCCGTTTTGCCATTAGGATAAAAAAAAACACCATTGATGTCTTTATGCATAGCCAATAAATAGTGTTATAGTTTTTAATATAACGTCGCTAAAATCGCTTTAGCCGACAGTTATTATTGCTGACTAAATGTGATCATTTTCATCGTCTTTTTCTTCCCCGTTTTGCAATTATGATGAAATATCATTGGTGTCATTATGCATAGCCAATAAATAGTGTTATAGTTAAAATCGCTTTAGCCGACAGTTATTGCTGTACTATATATTGCTGACTAAATGTGATCATTTTCATCATCTTTTTCTTCCGTTTTGCAATTAGGATAAAATATCATTGATGTCATTATGCATAGCCAATAAATAGTGTTATAGTTTTTAATATAACATCTCTAAAATCGCTTTAGCTGACAAATATTGCTTTACTATATATTGCTGACTAAATCAAATGTGATCATTTTCATTGTCTTTTTTCCCCCTGATTTGCAATTATGATAAAATATTAAGAATGTTGCTTTGTATTGCTGATTATGTTACTGTTTAAAAAGTGATATTGTTCAAAGCTGTATGTAATAAACGTCCATCAAAAGATGAACTGCTTGCCTTTGAAAAGCAATGTGTTGTTTCTAACAGAGATCCGTTTTGAGTGGTTTGCTCCAAGTTAAAGGTAAATCGATAACTTAAGATTTGAACACACATACACACATCCTTTAACTCACTTGGGACAAATGAGCAGGATCCGGCTCATGGCTAACACAACTGTTTAGGATGAATGAGCCGGAGCCGGCTCATGAGAGTTTTCAAGAGGTTTTGATATCTGGCATGTAACCAGCTTTCAAGTACAATGTCATAACCTACTTTCAGTTTGCTTTGACCTTGCTTCTCTTGAAATCAACCAATCTCTGCATAGTTTACATTCAGGTTTGGTTGTAGAGGGGGGGGGGGGGGGGGCAAAGATCGGAATGTGAAATTTTCCTTCTATGTGTTAGCTGTTTTCGTCCATAGGAGACAAACGACGAAGGCATGGAATCTGATATTTTACAATCGTTTAGTGCATGGTGTTAGCAATCTTATCTGAAAATATCAGTCCATAACTTTTCACAACTTTTTTGTGGTGATGTGTTATCGAACCTAGTCAAATGGCCCGTCTGAAACGGTTGTAAGGGGAAACAACTGGCCAGTGCCGAGTGAGTTAATCTCTTTACTTTTTACCTGCAACAAGAGATTTTTGTCTTCATTAAATTATCTGTATCTTAAAAGAAAATACTTAAAAAGTTTTCAAGTGATTGTAGTCACAACTTGGAAGAGGGTTTAAAAAAAGGTAGACGATTAGGGTATAACCTAGAGAATATTCCATGAAATTTAAAAGTTAATTAGGATTTTCACATGAAATATTAAATCTATTTTTAACGTGTCCACTTTGTCTCTCTTTACTTATCGCTCATTTTTATACTATGTTTGTGGCGGTGCCATAGCCGATGAGGTTTAACCGAGGCGGGGTCACCGCTACAGCTATCAGTATTAAATTTAAAAAATCGGGACTTTACTGGTTTCGTATTGCCGCCAGTATTGTTCCCACCATATTTGTATTTACAAATGTCCCATATGTGTCTGATTCAGACCAAGAGGACGTAAAACACCATTTTAGTCGTCGTCGTCTCTCTTTGCTTGAGAAAACCCTGAGTAGCCATGCTTTTAAAAGTTGAAATGCTGTTGTCTCTCTTGATCCTGCTGTTTCTTTTCTTTTCTTCTTAATGTGTTGTTTTTAAACTAGGTAAGCAGGTGTCGAAAATTGAAACCATCATCATTCACATTCATTAGAATTATAATTAAACCAGAGCTGAACGTATTCCTCCTCCATCTTCTTCTTCTTCTGCGTTCCAGGGCCATAAGGCCACAATGGGTACGTATGTGTCTGTTTTCCAGTTTTCACTGGTCTCCTAGCTGCATTCAGCCGACACATTCCGATTTCGGAGGAGCTGAAATAAGAAAACTATATGGACATTTTTTGGGGGGAAAAGGCAGGAGAATGGGCCAAAAAGTCAGAAAGATAGTAGATGACAAAGCAAGGGAAAATACAGAGTCAAAGAGAGAGACATATTAGAGGAAGTTACAAGAACAGAACTTCCAGAAGGTGGAACTATTTGTACGGAAGCCCCCAGTATAGAACGTATTCCAATCACACACAGAAGACAGACAGTGTTTTTATTACATAAGCAATGTTTTTAATACGTATGTCATCAATGCTTTACACAAACACACATACAAAAATCTTTCAGAAACACATGTAAACCCATACCATCTAGAATCAACACAAACTGCAGCTAGTATAACGGCAAAAACCCCATCAATTGTGAAAAGAAGAAAAAAAGTCATCAAATGCATTCGTAAGAATCTTAAGATGGTTTATTTATAATTTTACACAAGAATTGCCAGAAATTTCAAGCATTAAATACATTTTGGTTGCTATATTGTTATGTATGATGAGGTCAGTATTTAAATTTTAAATACTGACCTCATCATACATAACAATATAGCAACCAAAATGTTTTGAACTTCCATTCCCTCTCCCCCCCAAAAAAAAAAATTGTTTGATCTGTTGCACAAAAGACTATATAAAAGAAAACAAATGCATATAAGAAAAATACATTCTAACTTAACTTTAAAGGGGAAAAAAGGGTTAAAAAAAATGTCAACCTTGATTTCCCTCTGATTTTGTATTAATCCAATTCACGGTACAGTAAAGTCGTTTGATGCTCTCTCTCTCTGTCTCTCTCTCTAACTCATTCGTATCGCAACGATTTTGAATTATTACAAAAACTCACCCATATACACAAACAAAACATACATAAACAAAAGGGGAAATGAAAGAAGATTACAGGTTTTTACTTCAGGTTTAGACATAGGGAAGTGGTAGATCAGACATTTTTATATATAGACTTTATAGAGAAAAACTCTACACTGATTGGTTTCCCCACAACAAAAGCAAAGTCAGAGGTCTAAGCTAAGGGAGCGAAGCGATTTAGAAGTGATCAAGATATGGTGTGCACACAGATTTATTTCCCTTGAAGCAAATGCATCAAATTGAAAGCTATCTATTAATTCCGAACATATATGGCCGGAACGACTTGAATGAGTTAACAGCACTGTGGTTGACCTCATAAATACTGTAGGTCATCCATTACTGGTACTCGAACAAAACTTATCATTGGTTGACATTTTGGCTTAAGAGCAAAACTAGTAAAGTGAAAGTGATAGTTGTATATGGTTATTGTTAATATTAATGTTCTACACTGACGGAAAACCTTTGGCTTTTGTTAACGACTGTGACTCCCAAACTAGGAGGCAGGAACAGGCTCTTAGTGACCTATTACTGGGCAACCTTCGGCTTTTGTTAACGACTGTGACTCTCAAACTAGGAGGCAGGAACAGGCTCTTAGTGACCTATTACTGGACAACCTTCGGCTTTTGTTAACGACTGTGACTCCCAAACTAGGAGGCAGGAACAGGCTCTTAGTGACCTATTACTGGGCAAGGTGTTTCACTTTTCACTGTAAATAAACTTAAACTCAGCTTGGCAGAATAACACCTGCCTCCTCTTGTTATCTAGTGGTCATAAGTTCAAGTACACTTTAATATCTCCAAAAGAGAAATTCAGGTTAGGTGCAACAACATGACAGAGATACAACATAGCTGAAAGAACATTAATCAAACGTGTGAAACGAAATTATACCAACCAAATATATATCATTAAAATTCATTACATCAACTTAGAAATGTGCACATTTTAAACACAGAGAGAGAGAGAGAAGATCAATAACCATTATTAACTTCTAGCAATCAATCAAATAACAAAAATTGGAATACATCTCGTCATCAACAATCAATACACATGATAATAGTATCTCCACACATTACAATTACTGCAGTCAGATAGCTGATAACATTCAATCAGAACAAGATAGAATAAGGACACAGAGAGAGAGAGAGAGAGAGAGAGAGAGAGAAAGAGAGAGAGAGAGAGATCTGATGCAACTGACGAGTACACACAGATGTCATATAACAATGTTTATTTATTGGTGACAAAAAATACTAAATGTTTTTTGGTCCCAATTCACTTAAAAACAAAATTTCTATCTTTGGTTCATTTGGAAAAAAAGGAAACCACACCCAGGAACACGAACATGTATATACACTCATGCAAAATATAATGGAGGAATGCATACAATCAAACCAAAGGCTGATGCTCATATCAAAACAAACAAGGGCAAGTATATCAATAAAAGGTGGAAAACTAATTAACTTAATCCCAGAGAGTAGATGGAGATGGAGGGGGGGGGGGGGGGGGGGGGGGAGGGGTCATCAAGATGAAGTTCAAAGGCAATAAAATAGTTATAAAATCCAGATAAATGATTAGAAATGAATAAGAATGTGACACTCATTCTTTCACACATTTAACTACCAGTACTCAGTAGAGAAACAGCTGCTTTAAGCCACAAAAGGTAAACTATTAGATCATGATCATTAGATCATGGGGTGAGTTGAAGCCACAAGCGTCATCTTCGGAACACCAAAGAATCATACTGCCCATAAAGAGCAGCCTGTGGGAAGAAAGAATACACTGTTGCCCTTCTATCCTATCTTTACACACACAGACACACACGCGTTTACCTAACGTTGTGGAGTACAGCTGATTTGTGTGTTTGTGTGTGTGTGTGTGTGTGTGTGTGTTTACCGTAGGTTATGCAGTAACACACTGTACCCAACACCGATTTTGTGGAGTAACATTTTTTTCATGGAGTCACTTTTTCCATTACTACACAAAGCTCCAGTAGGTTATGCAGTAACACACTGTACCTAACACACTGTACCCAACACCGATTTTGTGGAGTAACATTTTTTTCATGGAATAACTTTTTCCATTACTACACAAAGCTCACATGCGAGCAACCTCACAGTGGTCTTCTGAGGTATGTTAGATATTTATTTCAGGGCAACGAGGACAGACTCTGGACGCTGTTTATGAGGTTAGCGTTGTGGAGTCAAGGAAAAAGTTACTCCATAAAAAAAGTTACTCCACACCGTCGGTGTTGAGTACAGTTTTTACTCCATAACCTCCACACACACACACACACACACACACACACACACACACACACACACACACACACAAACAACCCCCACTTCCTTAGCATTTAAAGCAAACCATGAAAGGAGTTTTTACAAAAGGGTGAACATTTTTCCATGGAAAGCACACAAGAAAACTTTCATTAAAACAAAATGACATTTTAATCAGCAGACTCGATCTGTCACTGTTTATATGTGACATAAACATGTCAATGACACATATCTGGTAATACAAAAAAGAAACCAAAGGATCATGACAACAACAACAAAAAGGCAGAGATTGAGAGAATGGCCGAAAAGAAAAAAAAATCAGGGGATGGGGGGGGGGGGGGGGGTTAATGGTGGTCGCTAAAAATAAAATCAAGATTTTTTTAGAAGATTAAGATGATAGTAAAGTATCTGTCAAATACACAGCAACCATGCCATTCAACACAGGCAAACAAATGTTACATTACATGATCCGGAAAGAGAGGCAAACAGAATACATACATTTCATTCTATGTGAAGTTTTGATTCGATATAAAAACTAATGAAAAGTACATTTGGGAGCCAGTTACCTAAACTTTGTTCTGTTATGCCCATTCTACACAAAGTGGGTTGAACCCTTCACTTAAGAACAGATCTACTAATAACAGATTTCTGTCATTTATTTCATGCTGGGAAGAACATCAATTTATAAATTTTAGTACATTGAATAATAATAATAATAATAATAATAATAATAATAGTACATTTATATAGCCTATTTGAATGACTGATTAAACATGGAAACATGGTTTGATTGAAATAACAACAATAAAATCATATTAACCAAGCTTCTTGAATGATATATATGTATATATATATACTAATATTAATAACAACTGATCTTATGGCTATTTTGTTTTGCTTGAACAGTGATCAAATGTATCTTCCACAATCAAACAGAAGTGAAAGCATTAAACACTTTTGATTTCCTAGAATTGTTATATACATGTGCAATTGTGACGCTTCAAACACTCGCAATTCAGCACCTCCTGAACACACACCTGATAAACTTTTACCACATTTTTCTGACTATAAGCCCCCCCCAATTTTACACAAAATTAAGATTTTGTTATCATATTTCCTTACTACAGTGGAATCCACTTTATCGGCCTTCGGATAATCGGCCAAAGCCGCTTAATCGGCCAATTTCCTATGAAATGGAATTTTTTCTTCTTAAGCATGTGTTATTTTGTTCGTTTTTACGGCCAAAGCTGAAATCTTCAATTTCGCTTCATTGGCCACTTTTTCTCTCTAATTTTTCCTCTTTACCCCCCCCCCTGGCGTTAAAATCACTCAAGAAAACAAAATCATTGTCTTTTACTCGTGCTTCTGTCAAGTTGTAGGATTAATAAAGTGTTCACATACAGTACACATACACTGTACTGTATGAACTCTTGTGTTTTGACAGATTTTATTCATTTCAATTTGTCTCTCACACTGGAAGTCACTTCACACTAAGAACTGATAGCTGACAGGATGGCCAAACGCAACGATTAGTCTTTTACAAAAAATCGACGTATCTCGATGTTCGTTTTATCGGCCGATTCGCTTTATGGGCCACATTTTGCCTGGTCCCAAAAGTGGCCGATAAAGCGGATTCCACTGTAGTATAATATTAATAGTCATACTATAAGGCGCAGGGGTCTCAATCGGGGGGGAAACCTTATAATCAAAAAAATATGGTATAAATTATAATTAAAGGAAATATACAGTGGTGATCAGCAGGTTAATTCCTCAGACTAGAATTTTCTACGGTTGGTACATTCTAATTCAACATGACAGAATGATAAGATATTTCTCAAGGCAGTCAAAGAGATCAATCATCATTTCATACAAATCGACACAGTATTCACAATGTTTTGTTGTTTTCATTCTTTTTGAACAAAAATCATAAAGGATCACACTCTTTTAAAACCAACAGCAACAAAATTCATGAATCACACAAGGACGAAGCAAAATTCTGACTCAAGTTCCATAATATATTTTACCATTCTTGCTCCTCTGCACAGTAACTGTTCAGTTAAAAAACAAAACAAAAAACCCATCAACATATAAATCACTACCACCAATTTCTTTCCGACTCCAGACTACTCTCCTAGTTCAAGACTGCCAAAGGAAATTCAACTGAACTCTCTTTGCCACACAATTGGTAGGAATATTGGCTCTGTACAGGTATAATAGAAATGGAAGCCTGATGCAACTATGACTGATTGTATAATCGCCTATAAGCACTGCAAAAGCAGTAATCGTATAACACTATTAATATTTGTTTACATACAGTCCACACACACACAAAAAGCCTGATAATATTAATTTCTAATCGCCTTTATGCTTGCTCGCTCGCTCTCTCTCTCTCTCTCTCTCTCTCTCTCTCTCTCTCTCTCTCTCTCTTCAAAATGACGTTTGTTTCTGATGGCTTAAAAAATAATCTAAATTCATGAAATGTTTACAGACTAAGAACATAGAAGAAGAAAAAATATATTATTAGTTAGAAAAACTATCATATCCCCCAACTTTCCTTCACAGCCCTCCCCCCTCCCCCCACACATCCTTCCCTAACTACCCCACCCCATCTACTCACCCTTCCTCTTCTTTTCAACAGCCCCCTGCCTCCTCCACGTTCATTTATTCAATCAGTAACAAAGAAACATTTCATATTCTATTCAAGAATTAGATAACGATCATAACCTACCGTACACTAGTTGTTTTATGGACAACCAAGATATGGGTCATTCTCAGAAACATGTGCTGTTTTTGTGACATAGACCTTGAAAAATAAATGTCATTGGAAATGTATGCCTTTTTGTCATACATTAGAGTACTTTAGCATAAACCTTATTCTGTTGAAAAAATTATGAATGATCAATTTGTTTTCTTGTATTTGATGAATAAAAATTATATTTTTAGCCATATGACGGTTGTGACATGGAATCCAAAAGTAGTTTAAAGAAGTCTTTTCAGATAGAATACCAAAAAAGAACAACTCTAAAATGTCTTTATATGCATTTATAAAACAAACCCAACAATTAGAAGTATGACAATCACTAACAAAGTACACTTTTAGCTCATTTTTTAATGACACTTTTGTATGCTCGGATTCAAAGTTTATTTTTTAGCCAAACAACCACAGCAAGCACCACAAATTAGTTAACTTTAACCACACAATCATATTCATAACACAAAGCAATTGTCTGTACACAATAATGGAAGTTATTGCATTTGAATATTTAATAGAAGTAATATGTTATGGTTGTGACATGGAATCCGTTATGGTTGTGACATGGAATCCAACATTTGAAAACTGAATATAAACAACTGTAAACATGGTAAAATGAGTAAAAAAGCAAAAAGAACTGGCAATAGAACAATGTAATTAATACAGATGTAACATTTGAATCCTCTTAACAAGTATATATGTAACACATTTATCAGTTCTGCTTTAGGTTAGTGATGGTTGTGACACGGAAACCGTGACGGTTGTGACGTGGAATCCAATATTTTAAAACTGAATTTAATAAATATAACTGTAAGGATGGGAAAATGAGTGAAAAGCAAAAGAAATGGCAATTGGACAATGCAGTTAACATACAATTTAATAATCAAATCCTCTTAACAAGTATATGTAACTTTTTTATTAGTTCTGTTTAAGGTTAGTGACAGTTGTGACATGGAAACCGTTACAGTTGTGACGTGGAATCCAACATTCTAAAACTGAATATAGACAACTGTAAATATGGCAAAAATCAGTAAAAAGCAAAAGAACTGCAAGAGAACAATGCAAATAACACAAATTTATAACATTTGAAGCTTCTTAACACATATATGTAACACTTTTATTAGTTCTGTTTTAGGTTGGTGATGGGTGTGACGTGGAACTTAAAGGGACATCAGAAATATGCCCAAAAATCAATCAAAAAACACTGTTTTACATTAATTTAAGCATCACTTATGAGGTCAAATTAATTTTAAGCACACTGTGTGCAATCAAACAAACAAACAAACAAAAATAAAAGGTCTCATCCACCTTGAGTCATGCAGCCATCAGCAACTGTGACGGTTGTGACATCAAGGAAAAGGGTGGAAGCCAAAGTATGCCAGTCTGGAATGGCATCACTGTGTGCTTCTAGCGGGAAAAGCTGCATGCCAGAGATGCTTTAGGTCAAGGCCAAGTGCCCTGCATCCACATCTTGGTGGGTAAGATGTCAGTCTGGAATGGCATCACTGTGTGCTTCTAGCGGGAAAAGCTGCATGCCAGAGATGCTTTAGGTCAAGGCCAAGTGCCCTGCATCCAAATCTTGGTGGGTAAGATTAAGAGGTAGGTCTCAGAATTATTAGAAGTTTCTGTCATTCAGTTGTGACAGTGTAAAGTAGAAACCATGATGAGTCTTCTGGCATAAATAATTATAAAGACGATAGGAACAGCAGCACTTCTAAATTAACGTGTCCAAATGCTGCAGTTCGTTTTCTTTTATCGGTGTATGCTTAAAAGCATTTCAAGGAATGTGAAATAGTTTATGCATGGGTCGTTAAACATCAGAGCTATAAGTGGAAACCAGCGTCACAACCGTCACCGATATTTTAAATACCATCTATTTAATCAAAATCAAGTATTAAGTCAAATGTTTTTCATTTGAAATGTAGCAAGGTAATCATACATGAGTTTACAGTTGTTTTTATTTTAATAAAACAATCTTAATAGTCACCAGAACAATTAGTTTACAGTATGCAGCTTCATGTCACAAATCCGCCATGTTGTTTTGTGTGCATTTTGTTACTAAAAGCTTATTTTTTAACAACCAAAAAGCAGAAACCACTAGAATGTTATAAATTTCATTTCTTTAACACAAACAACACCAATAAACAGCATGCATCATCATTTTCAACAAACTGCAACAAAATAATAAGAATGCAAAATAGGTCACCCCCATACCTCACATGTTTCTGAGAACAACCCATATCACCATCTTTTCACTCTCTTTACGATTTTCCTAATGGACCATAAATCACGAATTTACACGACATATTATAACTGAATATATTATGATATACTGAATAACTGAAATATAAATAACTGAACAGTTTATATTTTGACGTTTGATACTGATAACAAAATGAAACTTCTCTCTCAAATACATTGACACAGTTATTCTAGAGTACCGTATTTTAAGTCACTACTTTTTTCTTCAACTTTGACCCCTGCAGCTAAGACAACGATTGTGGCTAAATTGTGAAGATTTCCTTTTCCGTATTTTTGGCTGGTCGTCAACTCCAGCCTGTGCGTGTTGACAGCGTCAATCTCAGTAAAAACGAACCGTTCTCAGGTCGATACTGAGGAATTAAATCAGAGATAACACGATCTGACCACTAAATGTCACCATTTTTATGCACTTTTGTTTTTCACTGAGCAGTTTATGATCAAAGCTTGAACTGAAACAGTCGCAATCGTGTCTATCTTTACGAACTCTGTGCAAACAAAAATGCGAAGTCAACTTCCAAGTTGAAACTAATGGATTGGTCTCACTTTACAAAAACGAAGTTGAGAAGCAGCTCCTTTGCATTATTAAACCGATAAGTCAGCATTAGCGTCTGCACTGAAACACTTGCTGAATGCAAACAACACACAAAAGCCAATAAATGAAAACAGCAGGCACTTTTGCGCTTGCCGTAATTACGTATCTGCGGAGTGCACTGCGCCATTTTGTTCACTGTCAGCCGAGTTGGATGTGAAGTGTCGTGTGTGCAAACTTTGACTGAAAATTAACTACCAGTGCATTACTTTGTCTTGTTTTGTGTTGTGTGGTGTCATTATGCAGAATCCAGTATTTGGTGGGTCCATTATGGCGAAGATTAGGTCTGTACTATGTGTAGTTTGTGTGCGAGTGCAACACGGACCGTCAACCAGCTGCCGTGGCTTTCGAGCGTTCGTCTGCTCATCGACTCTGGGTTTTTTTTCAGTCTCTTGCGGCTTAGACATTGAATGCAGCTTTATTGTTGTTTTTCCAATCAGTTTAATAAAATTCAGGGGGAGTGCGGCTTAGACAAGGGTGCGCTTTGTAGACCGGAAAATACAGTAATTAATATTTTATTTCATTTTCAGAAAAAATGGTACTGATCCTATTTATAAATTTCATGCAGACACAAAAACAATCCAAATTCCACATCAAGTCAAGTTGTTACTAGCCCTAACGACAACTTAAGTCACATCAGGGCTTTTACCACATTTTTCATGTCTCACACACACACACACAGAGTGACACACACACTACTACCTCTACACACAAAAAACGCAAAGTTAAACAAAACATGATATCAAAGACAAATCCCCCCAATGCCCAAGCACAATAATGTGCCATGATATTTCAGAAGTTTCCTTTTTCAAAAACATGATATACTGATTATTACAACATCAAGATCTGATCGATAAATTGTCTAAACAAAAACGTCGCACAGTTTTGGCCAGTCTGTTGGATGGTTTCAATACTGAGGTTCGACTGTACTCAAAAACTAATATTTATAGGACTAGAGACTAAAGACAGAGTAAAGTATTTGAAGTTTGAAGAGACAATTTATATACAAGATCTCAGCTGCATTCTTCAGGTTCTCTGCTAGCTTACAGTAGAGAATGCGAAGTTCTGGTAATCTATTACTTTTATTTTCTCCACCCATAAACTTGTCTTCCGATAAATTTAACTACTGTATTATTCGGACTATAAGGCGATATTTTTTTTTCCGGATAGCCCTGCGTCTTATAATGTGACTAGTATATATTATATTAGTAGTAATATACTAAGAAACTATAAATATAATAACAAAATCTGAATTTTGTGTAAAATGTGGGGGGTGCGCCTTATAATCAGGTGCGCCTTATAGTCCGTAAAATACGGTAAATTTGTTGAAAAATGATAGTGCTGCACAAACACCCACATGCACACACACAAAACTTGAAATACATGTAATTGTTTAAAACTCTTCCCTTCTACCTCACTTTTTACAAAGGCTTCCAATGAGGGGGGTAATAATCAGCACGGATAGTCTTGTTCCCAATGATAGTGTTGGGTTCCGGAAACCCATGGTAGTACACCACCTCCCCCCTGACCAAATACCCCGCCCACCACGAAAACGACCCTGAGGTAATCACTACATGATCACTGTTGGCCATGATCGCCAAATCCACCGCCCCATCCGTGTTAGTAGAGTAGTGAATATCCGACCCTATATCCAAGTTATCCTGAGCCCAGAAAATATCATTGGTGCATATGATAAACAACACGTCTTTATATTTTCTCCGGAAGTAGTTCATGGCTTTGTAATAGTAAGGAATAGGCGCTGCAGTGAATCCTTTGATTCGCTGACGCACAAAATCGCCACGCCGAACATGCACGCTGACTAGAACAGAGTTCCGTTTGTTGAGCTGCTCACGAACGTTTTGGATGTAGCTAAGCGCAGTGTTTCGGATAGATTTGTGGAAGACGAAGTGCTTATCCAACAGTTCGTCACGGACGTTCTGATAGTACTTCCATGATTGGTGGTAGCCTTTCAAAAACGCATCATGTCTGCGGTCCAAGCGTTCCGTTTTCACATCGTATTTGCCAGGCAGTTCGTCAGGGTAGGTAATGGGATTCCTCAAAAGGGACTTTGATCCTTGCGGCGTGGGGAGGTCGAAAACATCCAGAAGATCAATATTGGGGGGTATGATAGGGGTCATGTTGTTACGAAGAGCGACGCCGATGAGCGTAGAGTACTGAAACATGTGGTTGCCCATGCGACCGTACCATGTGACCATGATGCGGGGCTGTCTGTGGTCGATGCGGTCCGCCACATCTTCGAAGCGAAGGTGGGGTCTCTGCACTGAAGGATCCTGGCCAAAGAGGACGGGGGAGTAGCCAGAGACGTATAAGAGGAAGAGGAGAACAGGGGCGAAGAGAACGGCGATGTAGCATCGCTTGATGCGCCGTAGTCGCATGGTGATGAACGCGCAGGGTGTGCAGACGTCGGTGCTCACATGGCCCGAGGATCTCACAACGCCACTGCTGACCACTGTCAGTCTGATAACATAGGAAAACATTTAAAACATCGAGCATTATTACAGTAATGGAAAGCATACATGTGATTTATTAATTATGCTACTTGTATTTAAATATTCAACCAACAAAAATTTTTATGCAAACATCCCAAATGTACTGGGACGGTATTCATGTCGAGATAGCATGAGACTTAGCATGATGCTAACTTACAAGCTCTTCCAATGTCCTATAGGATTTAATAGGACTTTTGGAAGAGCTTCTAAGTTAGCATCATGCTAAGTCTCATGCTATCTCGACATGAATACCGTCCCTGGTTAGTAACTCTTGCTAGTCGAATTTTTCATCAACAAATGCATTTTCTTATTTCATATATTTAACGCATCAAGGTTTCGCTAAAATAAGGAATACGGTTAGGGATAGGAACATATTTGAATCAATGTTTGTAATTTTTCAATACACTTGCGCACAATTTTTGCGTCCCGTGATTGAGCCCTGTAACCGTAGCCGTGAGAATGCAGGCTACGGACCCGTAACCCCAGCTTCTGCCTTTCTAATTCTATGATGGTGATCATTCTTCTTCTTCTTCTTCTAGATGAGTGTCCACAATCAACACTTTGGTTCATTGGCACTACACCAGTCGAGGTTCCAGGTCGGACAAGAAAAGAAATAAAACAACCCCCCCCTTTGGACTATAAGGCGCACTTTGCATAAGGCTATAAGGCCCACATTTTACACAAATTTCAGATTTTGTTGCTATATTTTCTTACTATTTCATCAGTCACATTATAAGGCGCAGGGGTCTGAGTCTTGGAAAAAAGCATCGCCTTATAGTCCGAAAAATACGGTACTCTTTTTTTTACCCAGCCAGTCAGGTCTCCCTGTGGATTCCCAACGTGATGCCATGTCAGGCAGGAGCAGGAACAGCTAAAAGAAAGAAGAAAAAAATACTATGACTATGAGTTGACTCTTGACTAGAACAAGTCGATGGATGGCACTGTTACAGCCACCTCGGACAGTTGTTGCTGTTGTTATTATTATTTTTGATGTCAGTTAACTTTAATTCATTCTGTATGTGTGCGTGTGTGTGTGTGTGTGCGTGTGTGTGCATGTAAGTGTGTGTTGTAGATGCAGATGTTTTGAAGTGGGTGTGGCTTGTCTAAGAGTATTTGTTCATTGTTAGTGTTAGTCACTTAGTGTTAATGTTCGTGTTACTTTATATATATATATATATATTATGTTTTTATATGTTTATATGTTTCAGCACAAGCTGAATTCTTCTTATTTGAAGCTAATAAACTGATTGATTGATTGATTGATTGAGTTGGTTCCAGTCCCTGATTGTCCTGGGGAAAAAGAAGCTACGTATGTACTCAGTGCGGCACGGAATAACAGTCAGTTGTTGGTTGTGTCCTTTTCTCTGTCACATTACAGCTGGTTGAATTCTGCTGTTGCTGATTTGGACAAGGTTTTGCTGTATCTTATTTGTCAGCCTTCCTTCGGTGTTCCAGCGTAGGCCAACCCAGACGAGTCAGCATGTTGCTCACACTTGAGATGTTGTGGTAGCGGTTGAGCATGAAGCGAGCCGCCCTTCTCTGTACTGCTTCGATCTTATCCACAAGCCTCTTCGTGTATGGATCCCAAACGGAACAGGCGTAGTCAAGCAGTATTTACAGTGGATTCCTGATACCTCAAAAAGACTGGATAACTCACAATAATTTTGTGGTCCCACTTTAATAATCCTTATGTTAAAAAGTCTTTTGATCTCAAAATACTGGCTATTTCAAAATAAAATTTCAGTCCCTTCAATTTTGAGTTAAGCGATTTTCACTGTATGTCATTGATTTAGGATTCCTATCCTTAGGTATGACAATAAATAAATATATTTAAGTAATTCTTAGAGTAGTACATAAAATGAGAGAAAAATAGTAAACTTAATGTAAAGATGTGTTTTCTGTCAATAATTGACAATTTTTTTAAACATTGGTCTATTTCTTCATACACTACAAGGCTGAAGAAACATTTTGTGATCATTTTCTTCCAAGTATCAAGACGATACTTAGTGGAAAGTAAGCGTAATTTTGTTTTAAAACAGAACCCCTTAGTCTTACACATTTGTTTTTGCATGACATGAAATATTCAGTCGGACAAAGCTATTTTCGTTTTCGCAATGGAGTCTTCATGTCGGAAAAATCATGCTTTGTACGTCACATGTGAGACTTGCTCACTCTGGGCGATATTTCTAATGGATTGCAAAGTAGTTTCAAAACCACAAGAAAAATTATTTTGTGCA
>CM065681.1:62478522-62488522 GCA_017654935.2 Phymorhynchus buccinoides | reverse complement strand
CACCTCCGCCAAGGATAAATCGCCGATTTGACGGTTTGATTTCTAGGAAACCAGAAACAAAGTGAGTGTTGCGATCTCTGTAAATGGTGTTTTCATTGTGATCTCGATGTGTTTCTTGCAAAAACTCATCCGTCAGAGTCCACCTTTAAGAACTCTTAAGAGACTCAAGGACTTGAAAACGCAAAGAACAAGACCCTGGAGATCGCGTCCCATCTCAAAGTAGGCCTACTCAAAGTTCAAGTTGCCTGCCTCGAGGTGCTTTGCACTGTGTCAGTGCCAGCATAACACGGTCGGGTGTGAGTATAGTGCCGAGAGGGCCCACTTTTCTCAGTGCCTGTCTTCATAAAAAAAAATCAAGCAAAGTCGGGTTTTTTTTGGGGGTAGGCCTATAGGTACAAGATTAACTTATCAAACCATAAGTGATCCGGAGGAGTTCACTTATGGGTCACTGCTTGATGAGATTTCTTGCCTTGGCTACGAGTCTGCTTGCATGCTATGCCTACGTCGTATTTTGTTGCTTGATGGAAGTTGGGGTCGAGATTAAAGCCTCTTATAATGCAGCGATCGGTTAATTAATGAGAACACAAACATATTTGTGTGTTTTTATGAGTCCTATTCAAAAGACAGGTCAATTAGTAGGGCTCGTGTAAAAAAAACCACCACCTATGGAACTGGATACTCTCTCTCTCTCTCTCTCTCTCTCTCTCTCTCTCTCTCTCTCTCTCTCTCTCTCTCTCTCTCTCTCTCTCTGTCTCTGTCTCTCTGTCTCCCCATCTATCTCGTGGAATGAGGCTTTTTAGAATGCAGTGATTAATTAGGACAAAAACATAATGTGTGTATGTGTGTGTGTGTGTGTGTGTGTGTGTGTGTGTGTGTGTGTGCGTGTGCGTGCGTGCGTGTGTGTGCGTGCGTGTGCGCGCGCGTGCTTGTGTGTGTCCTATGTAAAAGACAGGTCAGTTGGTAGAACGTATTGGCCTCGCGAAAAACAACAAGAAAACTGTTTACTCTCTCTCTCTCTCTCTCTCTCTCTCTCTCTCTCTCTCTCTCTCTCTCTCTCTCTCTCTCTCTCTCTCTCTCTCTCTCTCTCTCTCTCTCTCTCTCTCTCTGTCTCTCTCAATGGATAGTCTCTCGCCCCTTTTGTATTTTTATGAGTCCTATTCAAAAGACAGGTCAATTAGTAGGGCTCGTGTAAAAAAAACACCCACCTATGGAACTGGATACTCATTATCTCTCTCTCTCTCTCTCTCTCTCTCTCTCTCTCTCTCTCTCTCTCTCTCTCTCTCTCTCTCTCTCTCTCTCTCTCTCTCTCTCTCTCTCTCTCTCTCTCTCTCTCTCTCTCTCTCTCTCTCTCTCTCTCTCTCTCTCTCTCTCTCTCTCTGTCTCTCCATAGGTCGGTTTTTTTTTGACACGAGCCCTACTAAGGACTCTCACCCTTAAATTAAATCAATCAATCAATCAATCTCTCTGTCTCTTGTTCTGCGTCTTTGTCAATCTAGGTTCTGTCTCTGCATTCCCACAGCCTGTCTGTCTGACCCCCCCCCCCCTCTCCCCAGGGCTGGGTGGAAAAAAGCATGTAACTTGCTTATCTCATGTTCCCTGGTTAAATAAAATTTCGTTTTCCCTCTCTCTGGATGGAAATCTGTTTAACGTCCTCCGGTCTGGAACAGACACATATGGGACATTAGGACCTAGTATGCCTAGATACAAAGATGGTGGGAACGATCCTGGAGGCAATGCCCGGAGGCAGTGCAACAGCAGTAAAGTCCCGAATTTTTATCAACACAGATTAATTATATAATAACCCTCTCTCTAGGTATGCATGATTTGGTATAGTTATAGGATATACTGTATGTTTTTGTGTGTGTGCGAGTACGTGAACGAGCTGTTCGTTTGAGCTTGAAATGTTTTTCGCATGTTCTTCAATTTACTGTGAACATGCCTGTTGTTATTTTCTATTTTTTTATGCATTTTTTACTTTCTTTTTGTTTTCCTTTTCTTGTTATTTGGTTTTTCTTTTTCCCCTCGAGGGCATGGTGTAAAGAAGCTTGAGCTTATCCGCTTATCCTCATTAAACATTCGTATTCGTATTCGTATTCTCTCGCTACCCGTAGGCCTTATATTTCGATATCTGTCTCTGTCTATCTGCCTCCACCCCCCCACCCCACCCCCTCTCTCTCTCTTTCTCTCTCTCTCGCCTTGGCATAAGGTTGTGTCAGACCACCTGACATAAGCTAGAACACCAAGGCTACATCAAAATGTTGTTATGTTCTGCATCGTTATGCGGGGATTGTCTTAAGCCATGGCAAGCTCCTAGCATAACATCATCAATCCACAATCCTCCGAAGTCGGAGTGTGCTGCCCACGTGGCGGGGTAATCAACACGGTTACACACGTAATGTTCTCATCCCTAGCTAGTGCATTTGTACCATAGTGTTCAAGTGCTTCGGCTGTTGGGATGATCCCTGGAGTCTTTTAGCCAGGGTACGACAACAACAACAACGTATTCTCCCTGTGAGTAAGCCTACGGATCTAGGTGTAGACTTAAAGGTGGACCCTGAAGGATGAGTTTTTGCAAGAAACACGTCGAGATCACCAGAAAGACAGCCTTTTCAAGGATCAGAACACTCACTTTGCTCTGGTTTCCTAGAAATTAAACCGTCAAAACGGCGATTCTTCCTTGGCGGAGATGCCGGAGAGAGTAGCCATTTTGGATGGGGTGGGTGGAGGTCACTCGTTGTGGTTGAAGGGTTTTCTTTTTTGTAGTGCAGTAAAACAAAAAAAAAGGAGCAATTTCCTTTGTTGTGAGCGAAACTCCTTTAGATAAACTGAATAAAATTAAAAAGGGTTGTATATTGCGAAAATTTCGTGGAAACGATTTGGCGGCCATTAGAAAAGAGACGACACACGCCTTCTCTTTGGGTGAAAGAATTTGACTTCCAAGCACCTCCGCCTTGGAGGAATCGCCGATTTGACGGTTTTACTTCTAGGAAACCAGAGCAAAGTGAGTGTTGCAATCTCTGTAAAAGGTGTTTTCCTGGTGATCTTGACGTGTTTCTTACAAAAACTCACCCGTCAGGGTGCCCCTTTAAGGATGTGTCTACAGCCTACACACGTGTAGGCCTACTTGCGCACATAATTCACAAGTAGATAAGAAAATGTGACCGTCCAAAAGGGTCTCTGCCCGATTGGACGCTAATCTCATCATCACCAAGAAAATGTTATGTAAAAGCACGGACCTACATTACACATCTAATGTAAGTTCGTGTGTAAAAGAGGGTGAAATGGAAACCAGAAACTAAATCCTCCTCTCTAGGCCTAAAGTTCCCCACCCCCACCCCTTATCACCCTAACCCCCACTTCACCTCTCTGCTTCCTTTTCAACCAAACGTTTTGAATTTCTCTCGGCAATGACAAAGTCACCTTAATATGATATAAGATCATGTTCACATGGTTCGCTTCAGAAGAAGAAAAGGTTGTTTCTCGGAAAATAACGAAGGCCGGGTATGTAATGGGAGCTCCTTCCTCTTTTCACCCATTCCTTACCATGAACTGCCAAATTATTGTATAAAACGACTACATGTTGTTGTTGGTCTTTGTTTTTGTTTTTGTTTTTTTAACACAGTGGCTACGCGTACGGCGTTGCTGCAACACTCAGATCATGTTCAGGGATAGTAACTCTTCCTAGTCGAATTTTTCGTCAACAAAATGCATGTTCTTATTTCGTATGTTTAACGCATCTTGGTAAGGAATAGGGTTAGGAACATGTTAGAGTTAGAGTTAATATTAGTAGTTTTTAAAGGCACAATTTATGCGTCCCGTGATTGAGCGCCGTACCCGTAGCATGGAGAATATGAGATACGGGCCCGTACCCTTAGCCTCTGCCTTTAAAAGAAAAAAAAATTAACAATTGCCGCGTGTTCGTGACTCGTCATTCGAATAACATTAAGAACTCTAGACACTGAACAGAAGAAGCAACTAGGGGAAGACGGGGTAAAAAGCGCATGGGCGGGTAAGAAGCCCACCCCAATTATCTCATGAAATAAAGAAAATTGCAGTCAAATTTGCCCATGAGACGAATGCTAGACATTAACGCTCGTCTCATGGGCAAAATGAGACTGAAATTTGCTTCATTTCATGAGATAATTGGGGTGGGCTTCTTACCCGCCCATGCGCTTTTTACCCCGTCCTCCCCTACTAGGGTCCGTCCCAGGAATCTAGAGTGAAAATTGTTTGGGGCTGTATATGTTTAGGGCCGGACCTGGGACACATTAATGCCCCACATGGCCGAAAGGCCAAAGAGGGCGTGAAACATTATTTCTTCCTTGGGACACATTAGAGGGGGGGTGGGGATGGGTGGGTTACAAACAAGGGCGGGGGTCTGGGGGGGGGGGGGGGGCAGCAGTGTACGCCCCCGGTGGGGTCCAAGGGTAATGTCCCTGGTGGGGGTCAGGGACAACGCCCCCTGAAGCTTGAAGCTTTTTATAAAAATAAAATAAAATGCCAAAACTCCCTTTGTCTTTGGGTTTTTTTTCTCTTTTTTTTTATTTTTTCTTTGGTGGGAGGGGGGGGGGGGGCGGAACCCAGGTAACACCCACCCACCCCCCTGGATCCGGCCCTGTCGGATATCCTTGCCCTTCATTGTTTTGCATTGTATTGTATCGCCTTTAATGTCACAAAGGGTCATCTCTCTGAAATTCGGTGAACCCTCGCCTGAGAAACGTGTTGCTGGTGGTGCAGCATCATTGTTTGCAGCCTTTTTTGTTGGTGGTGGTGGTGTTGATTTTGTTTACTAGGCTACACGTGTGGCTTCATTATCATCTTCTATCCGCAGGGAGTGGAGGAGGGTGAGAGAATGATTTAAAGACACACTGACCCACCACGATTAATTAAGTCCCTTGGTTTTTTTCTAGGTAGGGGAAGACGGGGTAAAAAGCGCATGGGCGGGTAAGACGCCCACCCCAATTGTCTCGTGAAATAAAGAAAATTTCAGTCATATTTGCCCATGACACGAATGCTAGACATTAACGCTCGTCTCATGGGCAAAATGAGACTGAAATTTGCTTCATTTCATGAGATAATTGGGGTGGGCTTCTTACCCACCCATGCGCTTTTTACCCCGTCTTCCCCTAGCTGCGACCCACCACATACAAACGCCCCCAAGTTCAAATTGAAGCTGCTCTTTAAAATGATGTTTCGTTTTCAATTTGGGGCATTTGCATGGGAGTCAAACCTGGTCAAAACAAGATTTCTTTCCAGCTATAAGAGGGAAAACCCGTGAAACCCGTGATTTTGACACCTGATCTGGTGGGACTTTAAGAAGGGATGATCGGTGGTGGATGTCGATGAGCGACTGTGGTTGACGATGACATTTGAAAATGACGCATCATTTTGCCATGACAGGAAATAGATTCCTCTTTCTAGGCCGCATAGGCCTTTATTACTTTCCCATGTTCTCCCCCCCCCCCTCTCTCTCTCTCTCTCTCTTTATTTCTCTGTCTCTCTCTCTCTCTCTTTATTTCTCTGTCTCTCTGTCTCTTTTTCTGTCTCTCTCTCTTTCAGAAATCTACATTCCAACCCACCATTAGGGTCCCAACGCGCCCATTCATGCAGCTACTTGTAAACAGTGACAACGCAAATAATAACGTCACAAAGCGGTGGGGCATGTGACAAGCAGAAAACTGATGCGAAGACTATAACAGCCGAACACTCACGTAAAACACCGACGACATGGTAAATGCATTCAGCAATCGAGGTTGCAATAATATTAGTTACACTAGGCTTACTTCTTTTACATTAGTAGCCTACTTGTTTATGCCTCCGCAAAAATAGATATTAAGACGGGGTAAAAAGCGCATGGGCGGGTAAGAAGCCCACCCCAATTATCTCATGAAATGAAGCAAATTTCAGTCTCATTTTGCCCATGAGACGAGCGTTAATGTCTAGCATTCGTCTCATGGGCAAATTTGACTGAAATTTTCTTTATTTCATGAAATAATTGGGGTGGGCTTCTTACCCGCCCATGCGCTTTTTACCCCGTCTTCCCCTATTAATATCTATTTATGCGGAGGCATAAACAAGTACTAATGTAAAGGAAGTAAGCCTAGGATGTTTTTTGCTGGGTTAAGTTTCTCTAGATAACGGTCGCCGCGCGAATAACGCTTACGCCAAACGGGGCCTAAGAAACACGCTAAACGTTTGCTAAGGTCAGATAACTCTTTTTTAAGCTTACTCTTCATTTTTGAGAGAGAGAAAATGGTTGCTATCATAAGGGAGATAAATCATACCTCTCTGTCAGTTTGTACAACGTTTTCGATTTCACCCACGTCTATTTGTGTGCAAACAATTACATTTGCACTATATTATGCATCTAACATGATGAAAATTAAGAAAAAGCACCTCCAGCCACCACCCTTTTTTTCTCAGATTGCACTATTTTGCTCTTCAAATTAAAACATTTTCCGGGGAAGCATGCCCCCGGACCCCCCTTCGATGAATTAGCCCCCACCCTTTAAAAACGTAGGTCCGGCCCTGTAACCGTGTTGTGTCTTATTTTGTCGAGACGACTAATCTAATTATTGTCATTACACATAAAAATGAATATAAAATAACACATTAAAAATTCACAAAGATATTGTGAAAAGGTTCATTTTTTTGTGATTTGTAAAAAACGCATTTGCGGACTTTATGCCTTTCAGTTTATACAAGTGATATTACTATAAAAAAAAAATGTATTGTAACACGATGACTTGGAGTCAAATGGGACTGCATCCACGTGGTCCATTGACTTATTATGGAACTTATAGCAAAAAATGATAATTTAATGGTCAACCTATGGCCATATTTTTCAAGCCAGAGGGCAGTCAATGCACTAGGGGCTTATCACGCGATTTTCTTACTTGGGCGTAGTGAGAGAGAGAGTGATGGTAGGACCACTCACTGTCTCTCTCTCCTTCTTTATCCCCAACTAATAATATAGAGAGGATTAGCCCCACACGAGCGTCATGCCCTCTGGCATGAGAAAAATCGCACTAAGTCTCTCATGTATTACAAAAAACTGCCAAAATATAAACAGCATAATCCCCACGAAAAATTTGTTTCTGTCTTTAGTAGTTTTCGCAATAACTTCCATAATAAGTCAATGGACCCTCTAAAGATAGTCTGTATTGACTCCAAGGCTGTTATAGGTAGGGGAAGACGGGGTAAAAAGCGCATGGGCGGGTAAGAAGCCCACCCCAATTATCTCATGAAATGAAGCAAATTTCAGTCTCATTTTGCCCATGAGACGAGCGTTAATGTCTAGCATTCGTCTCATGGGCAAATTTGACTGAAATTTTCTTTATTTCATGAGATAATTGGGGTGGGCTTCTTACCCGCCCATGCGCTTTTTACCCCGTCTTCCCCTAAGGTAATATAGGTCTAAACAGACTTTGTTGAATGTTTGTAGAGTGTTAAGGTTTTCTCACCTAATGAATAGCTTAGGTCTGTGGACTAGCTTAGGGTTGTTCTTCTTTTCAATTCAGTAGGCCTACAGGGTTTATTTTTTAAGCCTGTTCATACATTAAACCTTTCACCGCCAAAGTCACATTTTAGCACCATAGTGATTTAACACCTATGTCACTAAAAAGGCATCAAATTGGGGTCTATTATCCAAAGACCCTAGGGGAAGACGGGGTAAAAAGCGCATGGGTGGGTAAGAAGCCCACCCCAATTATCTCATGAAATGAAGCAAATTTCAGTCTCATTTTGCCCATGAGACGAGCGTTAATGTCTAGCATTCGTCTCATGGGCAAATTTGACTGAAATTTTCTTTATTTTATGAGATAATTGGGGTGGGCTTCTTACCCGCCCATGCGCTTTTTACCCCGTCTTCCCCTAACAAAAATGAGGTAAAAATTGCAGAAATAAAAAAATGTATCTTTCCCTCCATCTCTCTCTTGTCTGTCGATCTGTTTGTCATGGTTGGGTTTTGTATATTTTCCAGATTAAGAAGTAGGGATTTGGTCTTTTGGCATTTCAGTTGGTTGGTGGTTTTTTTTGTGGTCAACCTAACGTTTCAGCAGGAAAAAAGTACGGAACTTGCAGTTCTGTTTGAACACAGCCACACTGGCTGGTGTGATTGACAGGTGGCGATGACACTGACAACACTCATAAATGTCGCAGTGCGGGAAGACCACAGTCAAGGGGAATCTTCACGATGACTTGTCGCATTGCTTATTTTACACTTTGTGACGTAAATGGTTAACCACCCTCCATCCCTCCGACCCCCCCCGTCCTACCCTTACCCCCCCCCCCCCCCATTTATACACCCCTCCCTTGCCGCCCCCATTCTTCTTCTGGAAATTCTTTCACATATTTTTATCTGACGTTTTGAGTTATTTTTAGCACCTGCATGTGATCTTACTTTTTCTGTTGGAGTGCTTCGCCAGTGTTATAAGAGTTAAAAATACTTTTTTTTAAATTGGAAACAGTAGGCTACATGCGCGTCTCTCTCACCTGTCTGGTTGTCTACCTGTCTCTCTCTTTTCTCTGTCCGCGCGCGCGCGCGCGCGCGCGCTGCGTGTGTGTGTGTGTGTGTGTGTGTGTGTGTGTGTGTGTGTGTGTGTGTGTGTGTGTGTGTGTGTGTGTGTGTGTGTTGCTCTCAACTTTGTTTCTGCCTCTCTGTCTCTGTCTCTGTCTCTCTCTCTCTCTCTCTCTCTCTCTCTCTCTCTCTCTCTCTCTCTCTCTCTCTCTCTCTCTCTCTCTCTGTCAATAAGTAAGAGCAGTTTGTGGGTGTTAACACACGTACACACATGCGCGCGCGCGCGCGCGCGCGCGCGCGCGCGCGCGCGTGTGTGTGTGTGTGTGTGTGTGTGTGTGTGTGTGTGTGTGTGTGTGTGATGTATTTTAGGTTACACAGAACACAAACAAAGCGTAAGCTGAGAATGATGCTTTGTTTGTCTCACTTTGGCTCTGATCCACGCATTGCTAGATGATTGCTATCGTAATCAACTTTGGTGGAGGGGTGTTAATTAGAAAGAGAGTTTTCTCCCTTTGTTCAATTTCGTTATCTCCTGTCTTGGCCTCACTATTCCATTCTTTTATCAAGCAAATAAACAACCGAAACAAGAATAACAACAAAACAAGATGACGAGGTCAGGATCACGATCAACAAGTTGTTTACAGCTACTCACCATCTTGTATCATTTTTGGACAATAGGTCTACAACTTGTCAAATTTCTGGACTGTAGGCCTAACTGCGGAGATGGGGATTTTTTTTTCAGGATTCAAAATTCACATGTTCAAGATCTAACTTCAAGTTTCAGATCACCAAGGTTGTTATTTGTTCACTGGACCCATCAGCTCCATGCGATACACCAATCACCTTGTACAATTTCAAGCGATTCTGTGCAGCAGTTCACAATATGCCGTATAGAAAGACAGACAAAAGTGCAACAAAGATATGCACAGAAACAAACAAACAGACGTAAGCAAAAAAACATACTTTCCCTCAACTTCGTTGCAGAGGAAGAAGATGAAATACGAATGCATTAGTTTAATCTATTTAGGGCAAATTAGGTACGTTTAAGCTTTAAAGGTCGTGCAGTACTTAACACTTAGGGTTGATAACGAAATTTGTCAATTTAGGTCTAGTCTTTTGGTTTATCAATAATATAGTGATTATATCAATATCAGTACGTCGACCCGACCTTCACTATGGTTTAAAAACATTTTGTTGAACAAAACTGTGTTGGGGTCATAGCGTACCCACCACTTATTTCATTCGCTTAAAAGGTTCATGTGTGGAAGTGTGTGTTTGTTAATGTTAGTCGTGCACCCTTATTGCAAAGGACGTTACAACTATTCTGGAAAACTGGGCTCAAATTTGTTCACAGTAGAGATGGATTCCTCAGGGGTCGAAGAAATTCTGCTTAACGTCCTCCGGTCTGGAGCAGACACGTATGGGACACTAGTAGATATAGAGATGGTGGGAACTATCCTGGAGGCAATGCCCGGAGGCAGT
>CM065681.1:62381022-62473522 GCA_017654935.2 Phymorhynchus buccinoides | reverse complement strand
GCGAGGATAGGGCAGTCAACTCTGGCCTTTTACACACTCTCTCTCTCTCTCTCTCTCTCTCTCTCTCTCTCGTGTCTGTCTTGTTTTTCTCTCTCTCTCTCTCTCTCTCTCTCTCTCTCTCTCTCTCTCTCTCTCTCTCTCTCTCTCTCTCTCTCTCTCTCTCTCTCTCTCTCTCTCTCTCTCTCTCTCTCTCTCTCTCTCTCGTGTCTTCTTGTTTTACTTAAAGCGCGAGTCATGCGACTTGTTTTGTGTGTGTCAGCAAAGCATCTACGTTTCATAAACTGGTCTAGAATAGGCCTACTTTTCTGGTTTGTTGTGTGTTTTGACTTTATTTCGTCTCTGATGAAATTCTGCTTAACGTCCTCCGGTCTGGAACAGACACATATGGGAGACATTAGTAGATATAAAAATGGTGGGAACGATCCTGGTGGCAATGCCCGGAGGCAGCGCAACACCAGGAAAGTCCCGAATTTGTTAACAATACAGATACATGTGTATGTGGTTAATTTCGTCTTTTGTTTCCTTCCTTCTTTAACTTCTCCTCTTCGCTTAGCTTTTTACCATGGCTTTGTATTCCTTTCCTTTAAATAATTTGGTCTTTCTCGTTCAACAGTTTATTGCGAGCATTGTCTTGGCTCGACTTCATATGAGTTGACCTTGGGTCAACTGAATTTCTGGTTAGAGGAAGACGGGGTAAAAAGCGCATGGGCGGGTAAGAAGCCCACCCCAATTATCTCATGAAATAAAGAAAATTTCAGTCAAATTTGCCAATGAGACGAATGCTAGACATTAACGCTCGTCTCATGGGCAAAATGAGACTGAAATTTGCTTCATTTCATGAGATAATTGGGGTGGGCTTCTTACCCGCCCATGCGCTTTTTACCCCGTCTTCCCCTACTCTTAATTTCCTTATGGCTTGTACCCACGTGTCGTCATATCCGGCCACAAGGAGCGTGCCATATTATGGGAGACCGCCATCTTAGTCAGTAACTTTGTTTGAAAAATGCCAGATCGATGCTGTTTACACACAAATCTGACTAAGATGGCGACACTTCCGTTGGAAGAGTCGATCGAGATGCGCACGCAGGTGGGGGGGAGCCATTGTTCATTCATTCATTCGTTTGTGTGTGTTTCTCTTTCTTTTTCTTCAGTCTTCAGGCTGCTGCTTCACGCTGTTGCTGATTTGGTGGTTGTTTGTTGTTTTCTTCTTCATATTATCCTTCTCACCCCTCCTCTTCTTCTCCTTTCTCCTCCTCCTATTTGCTCCCCCCCCCCCGCGGGCTTCCACCTTGTCGTGGTGGGGGAGCTTTAAAGTAAGAGTAGCCCCTCATCCCCATTTTTCATTCTCTCCATCCTCATTTACAATTTATGACAGGCCAGGTTTTATTTTATATTTTATTGTTCACTGGCTTTCACTCGTGATACCTTACGCACTTGAGTGGGAACATGTTGCCCATTCTGCAGTGCATATTTGCCTATAGGGGAAGACGGGGTAAAAAGCGGATGGGCGGGTAAGAAGCTCACCCCAATTATCATGAAATGAAGCAAATTTCAGTCTCATTTTGCCCATGAGACGAGCGTTAATGTCTAGCATTCGTCTCATGGGCAAATTTGACTGAAATTTTCTTTATTTCATGAGATAATTGGGGTGGGCTTCTTACCCGCCCATGCGCTTTTTACCCCGTCTTCCCCTATGGCCTTTTTAAAAAATATATATTATATATTTTTTATTTATTAAGGCGTGTTTGTTATCTTTTTTTTTTACTGTTTAAAACCCCCCAACTGGATCCGATAAGTAGAGTAGAGTGGTTCAACGTTTCCAGCACTGTGTGAAATTATGAGCTATTTGGGTACAATGATGAAGATGCCATGTCCTGAATTGTACTGTTTTTGTTGTTGTTTTCAGGGTTTTGGACGTTGCTAAGAATCATTGATGTGTGTTTTGTTATAAACGTGGTCGAACTTTACGCGGTGACTGTCCTGAGATAACCATATAGCTGTTGATGGGACTATAACAGTCCAACTAACTAACTTCCTATTTTAAAAAACACCCCACTTTGCAACAAATTTATGTAGGCCTACCTGCTCATGTATTTGTTATTTTCAGATCCCTTACGCCAAAGGAGTGACACGTTTGTTGAAGTGGAAAGAAAGATCGTGGCAAGGAGATTTCTGCAGCAGTTTGTCACCAAGCGTAGCTGTCACAATGACGACGATGATGATGATGATGGTGACGACTGTGATGATGATAATGATGACGACGACGGTGCAGGGGGTGGCCTTGAAGACAGAAGAGAGAGGGGTCAGAACAAAACGTAGGTCACACAGGGATTGTATGCCCGTCTGTCTGTCTGTCTGTCTGTCTCTCTCTCTCTCTCTCTCTCTCTCTCTCTCTCTCTCTCTCTCTCTCAGTATTTATACTTATTTAATTTCCCTCTATAAATAATTTGTCTCTCTCTCTCTCTCTCTCTCTCTCTCTCTCTCTCTCTCTCTCTCTCTCTCTCTCTCTCTCTCTCTCTCTCTCTCTCTCTCTCTCTCTCTCTCTCTCTCTCTCTCTCTCAGTATTAATGTATTTATACTTATCTCATTACCCTGTATAAATAAATTTCGTTCGTTCGTTCGTTCGTTCCTCTGCCCCCCCCCCCCCCCCCACCTATCTCTCTATGTGCATGCGCACGTGTGTGCGTCTCTCTCTCTCTCTCTCTCTCTCTCTCTCTCTCTCTCTCTCTCTCTCTCTCTCTCTCTCTCTCTCTCTCTCTCTCTCTCTCTCTCTCTCTCTCTCTCTCTCTCTCTCCCCCTCTCTCTGTGTGTGAACCTGTCTGTTTATCTCTCTCTGAATATGGGTCCCTCTTTCACTCTCTGAATATCTCTCTCTCTCTCTCTCTCTCTCTCTCTCTCTCTCTCTCTCTCTCTCTCTCTCTCTCTCTCTCTCTCTCTCTCTCTGTGAGTATTATCTATGTCTCTGTCTCTAAATTCGTCTGTCTTTGACTCTAACGGTCTGTTTGTGCATAAAGAAAGAGAGAGAAAGAGAGAGAAAGAGAGAGAGAGAACAATGAACAACTGTTTTAATGACCAGGCCGTCTGCCCATGTCATGAGGGAAGGGGTAACAATGGGAAATCTTCACAATTCAAACCGATAAACATAACAAACAGTATCAAGATAATAGCAGAAAATATCACATTGTTTCATTGCGAATTCTAAGTGCATCAGACAGGTACATTGCAAGAGAGAGAGAGAGAGAGAGAGAGGGGGGGGGGGGGGGGAGAGAGAGAGAGAGTAAGCATAATGTGTTCCAAAGCGCTCAAACCAAACTTCCGAACCGACCATAACAAAAATGGTTAATCAGACACTCGTCTATTCAGCCTCTTGTTTTTACGTAAGACACACCTGGGGTTTGCCCTTTTTTCTTTTTTTTTTTTATAGATCTCGGACAGGCTTAGCCCGGTGACCTACCGACTTGTTCGGGTCAGATCGATTTTTATTCGAAGCAACGGGGTGTCCTGCTTTGATAAGATGCTCTTTTTGTAACGGACCTATCTACTTGTTCAGGTCAGATCGACTTTTATTCGAAGCAACGGGGTGTCCTGCGGTTGATAAGATGTTCTTTTTGTAACGGTCAGGGCCTGTATTCACGTTGAGATAGCATGAGACTTAGCATGATGCTAACTTAGAAGCTCTTCCATTGTCCTATAGGATTTAATAGGACTTTTGGAAGAGCTTCTAAGTTAGGAACAAAACAAACAAGAACGAAGAAGCACTGCGACAGTGCAAACCCTGGCCAGACTTACGTTGCAACCAACCAGTTATCTAGGTTTTATTAGTATAATAATAATGCATTTGTTTTAAGGGACAGTACTCTTGTTCTACTGTTTACCCAATACTGAGTAGTTAGACGTGCTTGGACCCCCCGCCCCCCAAAATCCTAAGAAATCACTAAACCTTGCTGGTCATGATTATTGACGGGAATCTTCCCTTCTTTTTCTTGCCTACCTACCCCCTTTCCCAAATTTGATTTTAAAAAAAAATCTGTCCAGCAGTTTGTTGTTGTTTTTAAAAAAAATCGACACACAGACATGTATACACACACATACCCCAAAACAATACCCTTCGCAGACTCTCTGTGAGTCTGGCTGGGCAATAAGACAGACCTCGCAAGAGGTAGAAGAGGACGGAAAAAGAAGACCGGACATCGAATTTAGAGAATTTCAAACGTAACAGGATCCAGCAGAGTGGAACAAAAACACCATTACGCAATTAAATCTCCGCCTATACCTGTGTGTACGTGTGCATGCGCGTGACAAATCAGGCTATTTTTGTTGCTGATAGAAAGATAACACCCCCCCCCCCCTCCTGTTGCTGATAGAGGAACAACACCCCCCCCCCCCCTTCCTGCCTCTCGCCCCGGGCCCCCTCCTGCTCTCCCCCCCCCCCCTTCTGCTCCCCCCTCCCACCAACCTGCCTTCCTCCTGGTCTAATTATACCCTGTGTTCAATGTTCGTATTTGTTCAGTTTGTTCATGTCGATAGAATATGGTTTAAAAATATAGTGTTCAGAGCTCGAATTAATCAAAGATAACGAATCAGTGTTGTGTATCTCATTACCCTGTATTATTTCTTCTTCTTCTTCTTCGCCTTAGGCAGCCGACTTCATCACGTTGAAGATTCTGCTGCACTTTAGGGGGTAGTACGAAAAAGAAAGAAAATAAGTTCAGCAAAAAGATAGCCTTTCTTACCATACATAGCTGTTATATTATCTTCTAGCCCTAACCCTAACCCTGAATCGTTCGTCTCGCGGTGTACTCTGAATGTTGTTCTCTCTGTCAGTCTGTTTTCTAAAATACAGCTTTATGTATGGTTCCCTGGCAAAAACAGAAAAATACAATTAACCGAGAAATGCATGGGGGGTGGCACATCTTTACCCGTTCGTCTCTCTCTGAATGTTGTTCTTTCTGTCAGTCTGTTTTCTCTGGTTGTTCCCTGGCTTAAAAACTCCAGGGATCATCCCAATAGCCGAAGCAATTGAACACAATGGTACAAAATAATGCACCAGCTACGGATGAGAACATTACGTGTGTGACGGTTTTTGATTACCCCGCCCACGTGGGCAGCCACACTCCAACTTCGGAGGATGTTTCTCTGGTCTTTTCCGTGTCTATAAATCCCCATCTGTAAACATGCCTCTCTCTTTTTTTCTTTCAAAGTTAGCACAGAGGTAGGCATCTCAAAAGGGAAAGGAAGGTTCCTTTCGATATTCATGACCTTGCTGACCTTGACGTTTGACCTTGAAAACCGACATTGTCTTCTTTGTGCTATATATTTCATGTCCAAGCTGTAGATCGTGAACCAATAAACAGGATTGCTTCAAATTTTGTGTGGTGATGTATCACAGTGCAGCGATGGTCCCGTAAATACATTATAACCGTGCTCACCTTGACCTTGAAAACCGAAATTTCTTCTTGTGATCTTTCATATCGTTGAACGTATGACGTTCAAACTTCGTACACAGGTGCATCAGCTTATGCTAAGTCTGAATATAGGATACTGATGAAAGTCAAGGCCAAAGACGTAGGATTTGGATGTGTAAAATTACTGTTTTAGCCATATATTTAACATTTTCCACGCACAGGCTTCAAATTTGGCAGATTGGTAGACTGCATCAAGGTCATGTATAGTGCGAAGTAATGTTTACATTAATGACCTTGACCTTTACTTTTGAACTGGTCTCTTTTAGCAGTTACTATTGGTTGAACGCCATTGGCCATACACCCACATAACCTTATATTTTCTTGATCAGCATGATGTAGGCAACACGGTGGGTAACATTTAAAGCCTCTTGACCTTGACATATGACAGTGAGGCAGTTACAAGAAAAACATTAATCGCAACCGATACAACCATAATATATTCTCGATCAGCATAATTCAAGGAATGCTGTAGGAGCCATTTTGAAGCTTCTTGACCTTGACTTTGTTATGAGTCAGTCAGGTCGGGGTTCACTGTCACAGTGCATTTCTAGCTTTGTTTTGTGTTTTTTAAACGCCAAGCCATAAAAACATACATCCTGTGAGTTCGATTTTTTTGTAATGTTGTGTTCTTTGCTGTTGAACAACACGTTTACAAGTAGGCCTAGTATGTTTATGTGGCTTTGCCACCCTGGTGTGTGTGTGTGTGCAGGGTCGGACGACTCAGGCGAGGAGGGTGAGTGGTCATTGTGGTTCAATTCTGACAGACCTTGGAATGGGGAGGGCGACTTTGAAACCACGGACAACATTAAGGTCAGTTGATCTTCTGTCTGTTTGTCTGAGGCTCGAGATTTCTTTGCATTATTCAAGAAGACCTTTGAGATCTACTCTTATTTAGCTCGAAATGTCATTATTTGTCTTCCAGAAGACCTATAAAATATACCCTTATTTAGCTAGAAATGTCTTTTTCCAGAACACCTGTACGAGATCTGCTTTTATTTAGCTTGAAATTCCTTTACTTTTTTTCTCCAAAGACCTGTGAATTCGGCCCTTATTTAGCTTGAATTTGTTTAACTTTTTTTTTCTCTCTAGAAGACCTGTGAGATCTGCTCCTATTTAGCTAGACGTTTCTTTGCTATATTCCAGGAGAATCCTATATGAGACCTAGCATTATTTAGTTTGAAATTTCTTTACTTTTGTTCCAGACGACTTATGAAATCTGCCCTTATTTACCTCGAAATGTCTGGGTTTGCTTTTTTCTAGAAGACCTATGAGATCTACCCTTATTTAGCTCGCAATGTCATTGCTTTTCTTCCAGAGGACCTATGAGATCTACCCTTATTTAGCTCGCAATGTCATTGCTTTTCTTCCAGAGGACCTATGAGATCTACCCTTATTTAGCTCGCAATGTCATTGCTTTTCTTCCAGAGGACCTATGAGATCTAGCCTTATTTAGCTCGCAATGTCATTGCTTTTCTTCCAGAGGACCTATGAGATCTAGCCTTATTTAGCTCGCAATGTCATTGCTTTTCTTCCAGAGGACCTATGAGATCTAGCCTTATTTAGCTCGCAATGTCATTGCTTTTCTTCCAGAGGACCTATGAGATCTAGCCTTATTTAGCTCGCAATGTCATTACTTTTCTTCCAGAAGACCTATGAGATCTAGCCTTATTTACCTCGAAATGTCATTACTTTTTTCCCCAGAAGACCTATGAGATCTAGCCTTATTTACCTCGAAATGTCATTGCTTTTCTTCCAGAAGACCTATGAGATCTAGCCTTATTTACCTCGAAATGTCATTACTTTTCTTCCAGAAGACCTATGAGATCTAGCCTTATTTAGCTCGCAATGTCATTGCTTTTCTTCCAGAGGACCTATGAGATCTAGCCTTATTTAGCTCGCAATGTCATTACTTTTCTTCCAGAAGACCTATGAGATCTAGCCTTATTTAGCTCGCAATGTCATTGCTTTTCTTCCAGAGGACCTATGAGATCTAGCCTTATTTAGCTCGCAATGTCATTACTTTTCTTCCAGAAGACCTATGAGATCTAGCCTTATTTAGCTCGCAATGTCATTGCTTTTCTTCCAGAAGACCTATGAGATCTACCCTTATTTAGCTCGCAATGTCATTGCTTTTCTTCCAGAGGACCTATGAGATCTACCCTTATTTAGCTCGCAATGTCATTGCTTTTCTTCCAGAGGACCTATGAGATCTAGCCTTATTTAGCTCGCAATGTCATTGCTTTTCTTCCAGAAGACCTATGAGATCTAGCCTTATTTAGCTCGAAATGTCATTGCTTTTCTTCCAGAAGACCTATGAGATCTAGCCTTATTTACCTCGAAATGTCATTACTTTTCTTCCAGAAGACCTATGAGATCTAGCCTTATTTAGCTCGCAATGTCAGCTTTTCTTCCAGAAGACCTATGAGATCTAGCCTTATTTAGCTCGCAATGTCATTACTTTTCTTCCAGAAGACCTATGAGATCTACCCTTATTTACCTCGAAATGTCATTACTTTTCTTCCAGAAGACCTATGAGATCTACCCTTATTTAGCTCGCAATGTCATTGCTTTTCTTCCAGAGGACCTATGAGATCTACCCTTATTTACCTCGAAATGTCATTACTTTTTTCCCCCCCAGAAGACCTATGAGATCTAGCCTTATTTAGCTCGAAATGTCATTACTTTTTTCCCCAGAAGACCTATGAGATCTACCCTTATTTACCTCGAAATGTCATTACTTTTTTCCCCAGAAGACCTATGAGATCTAGCCTTATTTACCTCGAAATGTCATTGCTTTTCTTCCAGAGGACCTATGAGATCTACCCTTATTTACCTCGAAATGTCATTACTTTTTTCCCCAGAAGACCTATGAGATCTAGCCTTATTTACCTCGAATGTCATTGTCCAGAGGACCTATGAGATCTAGCCTTATTTAGCTCGCAATGTCCCCAGAAGACCTATGAGATCTACCCTTATTTACCTCGAAATGTCATTACTTTTTTCCCCAGAAGACCTATGAGATCTACCCTTATTTACCTCGAAATGTCATTACTTTTTTTCCCCCCAGAAGACCTATGAGATCTATCCTTACTTAGCTTGAAATGTCTTTGTTTGCTTTTTTCCAGAAGATCTGCCCTTATTTAGCTCGAAATGTCATTACTTTTTCTCTCCAGAAGACCTATGAGATCTGCCCCTCCGACTACTCGGTGGTCAGCGCGGAGTGTCGCGTCGCGGGCACCAATGATTCCTTTGACTCCAGCACCACGGCCTTCCTGGACGACCGCTTGCTCCAGGCCTGCTCCAGACACGGCCTCATCTGCCTCAACGCCCAGCAAGGCTCCAGGGCGGGTTGCCATGACTACGAGGTCCGATTTCTCTGCCAAGGTGAGTCCAAGGTTCTTCTTCTTCTTCTTTCTTTGAACAACCACCATCATCTTTTTTATGGTTCTGTTGTTGTACTAAAGGGGGACTTCTGTCAGGCAGAAAGACTGCAGGCAAAAATGTAGCCGCCCGGATGGTCGGCCTCGATGTAATGCAAGGGGGGGGGGGGGGGGGAGGCGGGGTTGTGGAGGGAGGAGCTATAAATAATATTTATAGCTCAGTGGGGGGAGGGTGGGCCTTCCACTGAGGAGGTGGGTCTGGGGTTGGGAAGGGTAGGCGGGGTTGTGGAGGGAGCACTGAGCTATAAATAATATTTATAGCTCAGTGGGAGGGAGGGATTGTTGCTTATTTAAATCCGGGACTTGAAGCCTTCCACTGAGGCTGACGTGAGGCTGATGTCACTGCCTCAGGTGGAAGGGAGTTCCAATCTCTGATCTCTGATGGTCTGAGGAAAGAAAGGGAGAACTTTCTCTAGCTCGTTTTGCATGAGGGAAGAAGGTATAGGTTGACTGGTGTGACTGCCATGTTTGTCTGGCTGGCCGATTGAGGGATGGGCTGTACGATGTCCCCATTGTGAAGGTTACTTTTGATGGTGGTGGGAGTGGGTGGGTGGTGGATGTGCAAGGAGAGAGTGGGTGGGTGGAAGGATAGAAGGAAAGTAAAAGGTGTGGGTGTTTTTGTTAGGCTATGCGAGGTCTCTCGATCGCTTTGAACAGTAATCAGTCATTGTTATCTCTTTGCCTTCTGTTTGTCTACCTTTGCTCTTTTCTGCGTTTCCTATCCTGCCTCAAGTTCTGTCTTTCTCTCACTCTTTTTCTTGCGCCCTTCGCCTTCTCTTTTATTCCCTTTCTATGTAAAGTAAATCCCAGTACACGCTAAGTATTCAGGCCTAAATTGTTTCAGACCAATACGACCTTGCATTGAAAAGAATGTTTCCGATTTGATCCAAGGGAAGCAATCGTTGTTTAAACTGTCTCAATTTTTTTTCTTTCCCCTGAAGGGGAAAATGTCTTGCGGTTGTGAGAGGTGCTTTGCTCAACATAATTAGCAATGTCAATAATGTGGCTGTTTGGTCAGCGGTAGAGTCAGGTCGGCTTAGCCGAGGGGATACTTCGCTGTACATGTATTAAGGTGGTGGTTTGCCACCTTGGTTGTCAGTGGACTCACTGCACGGCCAGGGTTCGCGGGTTCGATTCCCGCTTAATGCTTCTATTGTTCTCCTGGCGCTGTCCGATCTTTTTCAGACTTTTTTTTTTTTACCTCTGCCTAGGAAGACTCTCAGAAAACAACTTTCTGAGTCTCTGTTTGTTTGTTCTTCTGTCTTTTTGTATTTTAGTCTATTCCTCCACGTTTAACTTATACATTTCTCTGTGTGTCTTTGTTGTACAGCCACCCAGTCAGAGCACAACTCGTTGTTCCCCAACCTGGACTACAGGATCTACATCCTCCTGGCCGCGGTCCCTCTGGTGGTCATCCTGCTGCGCGTTATGTGGACCTGCTGCTGCAAGGCCCGCGTCAAGCGACGTCATCAACAGCAGCGACAAGGACAACGCAACAGCGATACCTCTTCTTCGGGAAGCCTCAGCACCAGCAGTAGCCAAGCTTCTTTCGATTCCACGCTGGCCAACCCTCCGCCACCTTACGTTGAGCTTTTCGGCGACAGTCAACCCGTGTTTGCCATTTCTGGGGGTAGTGGCCGAGGGGAGTGCGCCGCTTGCGGAAAATGTCTTCACTCGCCTTATTTCGTGAGCGTGCCTTCAGTTCTTCCTTCTTCTCCTCCTCCTACTTTTCCATCTCAGAATGTAGGAGGGTCAGAAGTTGTTTCCAGTTCCGGTGGAAATGACGACGTGTTTCTTCCGTCGAATTGCACGTCACAGACTGTGGCTAGTTCAACATCACAGACCGGGATGTCAAATTCAGCAGAACCTGTTCTCAGAGCTTCACTACCTTCTAACAGTTCATTGCAAGGAGCTGCTGCCTTGCCTGTAGTGTCCTCCACAGCTTTTGCCAATCCTAACTCTAATGACGTCCACAGTTGTTGTGCGTGTGCCTGTCATCATACGCATGTCAACCTCGCCTTCCGATGGGATTCCAATGATCCAGCGACTTCCGTTTCTGGAGGTCCAGCGGTGCTCCCTGGGATGCACAAACCGGTGTTCAATTTCCCACGCATTGATTCCACCACTTCCTTCACTTCCTACGCATCACTTCCAGACTACGAAGAGGCGGTGGAGATTTTGAAGAAAAGTGGACTGGTTTTGGAGGAAGAGAAATTGTAGTGTGTGTGTGTTGCGCTTGTGGTGGGAGTGCGTGTATGTGTGTGTGTGTGTGTTGTGCTCAGTTTTGACTCAAGCAGACTTGACGATGTCCATGCATTTTTATTATAACCACAATTTCTATGGATAGCTGAGATTGTGTACATTATATATATATATTTTCATACCAAATAATTTCCATGAATGGACTTTTATTATTTGTGAAAGTAGATTTTTACACCAATTAAATCCTTGACAAGTTAAAAAACACATTTTTGGTAATACACGTAGGTGAATTTTTTTCGGGTGTTATGATTCATAAAACAATAATTTAACCCCATTGTATTCAATTTTATTCATGAAATTTTGTTAACAGCTATGTGCATTTTTTTTCTTAATGTATAGCTCTATGTGTTGCATTTTCTGGGTAAAAATTGTGTATGAACATCCCTAAATAGCTTCATTTTTTAAAATCTAACAATGACCATTACTATAATTCGTGTTTTAATCCATTGTCTCATCTTAAAATTCTGTATGTACATTTTGTATTATTTCTGAGCAATAACGTATTGGGTAAATAAGCTCAAATTAACACATTTCATTCCAAATGAGGAGGGGAGGGGGGTGTAAAAGTGTTTGAGTGACAAGAGGATTCTTCTGGTTTGGGGTGAGGTGTGTGTGTGGTGTTGTTGTTCTTTAACATATTTTTACTTAAAAGTGATATCAGACAAAAAGTTATATTATAATTAGTCATGTAATTGGTATGTCGATGGCAGTATGATTTTATTTCAAGTTGCAGTATTGTATCCAAACTTGATTGAGAATGTGAATGTGGTCTAAGTTTCTTCTTAGAATGTTCATATTGTAATTATTTTACTCTTGTATAATTAATTGTGTGTGAGTGTGTGTGTGTGCATGTATGTGCATGCATGTATGTGCGTGTGTGTGCATGTGTGTGAGGAAGTAAGAGAACGTTGCGTGCAAGTATCGTGCTTATTTCACTTTCTAATGATTAATTATTTGTTTGCCTTTAATGTTCACGTTATCAATGTAAAGCGCTCATGTGAGAAAGAGCGCTATATAAATTCCCATTATTATTATTATATTAAGAATGATATTAGATGTGTGCGAGTGTGTGTACGTGTGAGACAGAAACAGATGGATGATGGTGATAATAATGATGGCGCTAATTCACACTAAATCATAAATGTGACTATGTACCCAGCTACAATTATGTACTATCAATCTGTCGGTGATGAAATGCTTTACCTAATTACAGTGCATGTATGTGGCTATTCATATTAACAAGTTTGAACATTGAATAATTGGTTTTAGATGGGAAAAATGACACACTGTGTGTTTTATTTTAATCAAAGGACTCCAGGACTTGAATGTGTGTGTGTGTAGTGTGTGTGTGTGTGTGTATCTGTGTGTCGGAGCTTCAGATTGTTTTCAGACTCCATGGGTCATAGACCCATGGCTGCACAAAGTGAGGGGTCAATTTTCAAAATGAGCCACTTATGTGGCGTAATGATGTTTGTGTTTGTGTAGAAAATAAAGAGTTTATCTAGCAAAACGACTAGAGGCTAGCAAGATACCTTTGGAAAAAGCCAAAACGAAATTCTCATGGAATGGGATGCGCCATCACAAGGTGTTGACATGCACCATTATTAAAAAGAACGGGTCAATGACGCGGGCGCACCGACAATCTGAAGCTCTGGTGTGTGTGTGCATATGAGTGCATTAATTATGCTTGTTGTGTGTCAAAAATGAAACGAAGCTGAATGCAATGGTGAATTTAGCATTGTGACAATCCTGGAAGGTGCTTATGTGTCTACAATAAAATGGTTTTATATATATAAATCACAAAGATGGTTGAAAAGTGAGTTGTGAGTGTACCAGGTTTTCTTAAAGTGATGCGCCGGTGTGTGTTGTTGTTCATCAAAAATCAGTGTTCCCCGTCGTACACATGCAAACATACACACACAAGCACACTCGCAAAATAATCCACTCAAAACACAGACATGCAAAACATGCATGCACATGCTTACAGACATTTTTTAAGACTGTTCCTCAAATATCAGATTTGCCTTGGCATGAGGCTGTTTCAGACCAGTTGACATAAGCTAGAACGCCAAGGCTACATCAAAATGTTGTTATGCTCTGCATGGTTGTATGAGGATTGCCCTAAGCCATGAGAAGCTCAGCATAACATCATCAGTCTTAAATCCTCCGAAGTTGGAGTGTGGCTGCCCACATGGCAGGGTAATCAAAAACGGTCACACACGTAATGTTCTCATCCCTAGCTGTTGCATTCGTACCATAGTGTTCAAATGTTCTTCGGCTGTTGGGATGATCCGGAGTCGTTAAGCCAGGGTAATACAACAACAACATGAGATAAAATGCTGTTTTAAAACATAGCTTTCCTTTGACTTGTGTCAGACTTCTGGAGGATAAGGGCATCACCCAGAAAACAGTAAGCGTGTGTGTGCGTGCGGTGCGATGTGCGGACTCGGGTGTATGCGCGCAAAAGTCAGGCCTAGGACCCCAAAAAAAACCCAGCCACACTAAATGACCACAAAACAGACCAACCAAGATCTAAACGAAACTTACACTTTATTGCATTTTAATGAAGACATGAAGATAAACATTGGCTTGCTTACTCGTACGACTATATATACATTCACCATATGACAAAACAAACAAAATGATGTATAATATGTACACATGGAAAAGAAAAAACAACCCACCCAATAGGTCTGACAATGTACCACACTAAAACAAAGACAAAAAGAGAAGACAAAGAAGAAGAAAGATAGAAGAACAAAGAAAAAGGGGAGAGAAGAAGATGGGATTAGAGAAATAGCCAGAAAGAAATAGTAGACATAGAAAGACAGGCAGGTGCGCAGACAGAGAAAGGAGCGGAGAGAGTGACGCACAGAGATCGAGGAATGACATCATGAAAAACAGTACAGACATTTTGTAAGGAGAGAGGGTACAAGTCACACAGTGAAGTCGTAAGAAGAAGGTGGGGGTGGGGGTGGGGGGTGAAGGAGGGTAGGGGAGCGAGGATGAGATGAAAAAATGGGGGGGGGGGGGGGGGGGGGGGGGGGGGGGGGGGGGGGAGGAGAATACATATGTTCAAGTTCAGAATCTTAAAGAAAAACCATTCATGACCCTTAGCAGTCAGTTCGAAACAAAAAATACACTACTGGTTGGGGGAAAGAAACGTTTCATAATAAATGCCACCTGCATCATCTCTAGAACAGCTACAGTCAAAGCGTACCAAAAAAAGAGAAAAACAATGAACAGCTAATTAAAACACACAAACTTGCACCTCACAACCTAACACCTCCCCACCCCACCCCCATTTAGACCAACAACTGGTTCTGACAATCAAACTTCAAACCCAAAAAGAATGGGAATCGGGATAAGAAACAAACTAAATGGCATTTCTAAAATTAGGCACAATCTCTTTAGGAGCAAAACAACAACAACAGAACTCGAAGGAGACAATATGTGCTTAATTCCACCATTTACAAAGCTAACTTGACATAAACGTTTCTATAAAAATCTTTCTGAACATATTAACAACATTAAAAAAAAACCAAAACAAGAACCTACCCACTACTCTAAGACTAGTAACTTCTTTTTGCAACAAAGAGACGAATCAATCCAAACAAGAGGTAAAACAAATCAATTTATTTTTAAGAAAAATATATATAATAAAGCCCCATCACCAGAAGCAACACGAAATTCAGTCTCAGCAGAAGACACACACACACACTCAAAAAGAAAAGAAAAATCGCAAGTCGCACACACTAAAAAGGCTGCCTCTAAAAGATCCGTTCTAAAATTCATCGCAGGCAGAAAGAAAGCTCCCCACATTGCCAGCAAAATCTCAGGTAGCTTGAACTAAAGTGTGTGCGTGATAATGCTGCCTTGATCTAACGTTCTGTCCAGCAACGTGCCCAACAAACCAAAGCTACACGAATCGAAGAAAGGCCATAAGCAGTTTAACAACTTTCAGTGGGAAATGAAAATAATAGAGAAAAACTAAAATTCAAAATATGTGAAGAAAAAAGGTTTAAATTGTCACGAACTCCCCCCCAAAAAAAAATTATTAATAAAAATAATAATAATTTAAAAAAATCCCTGCTGTATTCATTTTAAAGGCCATAAGTATTTTAACAATCAAGGCCATAAGAGTTCTAATAATGAAGTTTTATTTGAAAATAAAATACAGAAAGGGAAACAACCCAACAAAACAGAACATGTCTAAGAAATGCATCTCGACAGTTTACAACAACAAGAAAATCTTTTCAAAACCATTTTCTGAAATTCAACTATGTTGATTGATAAGCGAGTAATCCAAGCGAAAAAGAGTAAACTAACAAAAAGGATACAATAAACCAGTTCTTAAGATATAATTCTTCCAATGCATTAATTTCTTTGAAATCAATGACACTTTCGGGCATAATTAATAATCGGTTAAATTTCCCAACACAATGAAGATCGCAACTCCCATCAATTTTAAACTTCAATTTGACCCGCATGCAGATAAATTCAAATTTACTGTACCTTATCACATCCGTTAAGAAATTGTAAATACACTGAAAAACAATTCTCGATAGTTTTAGCTTCAAATTACTTCTAGTTCTACTATAACTAATATCAGTCCGCCGTGTGTTTTCATTTGATCGTAAATAAACTGCACAGCAGCAATGTGAAAAAACAACAACCAGCAAGCAAAAAAACCCTACATATTCATCATGAATATACTAAACAACGAGTGTTGCAAGACAAGTGCCAGTACTTTACTTTACAGACAGCGGATAAGGGGGGGGGGGGGGGGGGGAGGTGAAGGGGAAGGTGGGAGAGAACTGGGGAGAGGGAAAAGGGGTATAGGGTGAAAGGGGCAAAGGCAGACTAATATCGAGGCGCGGACTCAAAACAACCCAAACAATAAAAGAGAAGAACACTAAAAGAAGAAATTTTTGTGATAAAAAAAAAAAATCTTTTTCTTTCTTTCTCTCAACAGGAAAAAGACAGGAAAAAAAGTACACAATTTCGTTTGCTGACAGACTCCGAACTGATTTGTTTGTGAGAGTTTTCTTTCAACAAAATTCAATGCTCTACTGACTTTTTTTTCCCCCCTCATGAATGAAATAAACCTGAAAACAATAAGCAGCAAGATAAAAAACGAAATTGGAGAAAACAAAATTAATGGAAATTTCGGCAAATAATATTGCAGATGCCTGAAAAAAGGGGAAGGGGCGTGGGGTGGGGGTAGAGATGGGGAAGACTGGGGAGTGAAGAATAGGATTGGGTTGTTTGTAGTGGGGGGGGGGGGGGGGGGGAGGGGGGGAGGGGGAGAGTTCATGCACATATTTACACCCCAAAAAATCAATCCTGGATCACATTTTTTTTACAACAAAAGTTGATGTCTAACAAACATGAAGCACAAAAAAAACCCAACCTGAACATTAAAAACCACCTGACCAACAATTTAAGAAACAGACGAAAAAACACACAAGCAAAAAGAAAACAGCACAACAAACTTCAGAACACAAATACAAGGGTGAATAAGTACACTATCCCTGATTATCAAATGATATTTGCACTTCACACACACACACACACTCACACACGCGCGCGCGCACACACACACACACACACAGCAACAACAAAAATCAAAATAAGCATTACTTGTTCTAAAAACAATGTAATACAACAAATATTAAAAACCCTCTTGCAAAAATATTAATGCCACAAATAATGCTAATGAATATAACGAGCCAGAATATAGTATTTCAGGAGGATTGAAACAAGAAACATTACAAACCAATGTAAAAAAAAAATTAAAAAAAATTTGCAAACAGTATGCTTTGTCAATAATTTTTAACACAATTTCAGGCATTAAAACGTGTTTTGTTTGTTTTGTTGTAAAGGTGAAGAAAGTGAGACATACAAATGATCTTGACTTCCCTCACAAAGCCACACGAGAAGCCATTATCTTGACATGAAGATGTCATAGCAAAGAACCCTCTCAGTACAATGTCAGAGCGAAGATATTTAGCAGAAAACCTATCTTTTGACGGAGCAAAAGCCACCATACGGGAAACCCCCCCCCCCACCCATCCTGATCATGCCATCATCAAACAAAGCTCTTTCAAGATAATACCACTGCCGTCATTGTTAAGTTTAGTGTATTGTATTCACCTCGTCAGTCTTTTTCAGGGGTGGGATTTGACCAAAGAAAAAAAAAAGGAAAACTAGATTTTCAACAACCCGCGGCCCACCCCCTGAACAAAATTTGATTAATAAACTGTACGGCCGGCCATGATTGACATGGCGGAAGTTAGGATTGTCTTAATACTGCGACCGAACGAAACCAAAACAAGAGTGCGTTTCTTCCTGATTTTTTTTTTTGGCTTGAATTTTTTCTTTTCAATGTCGGATTTTTTATAAAAAATACCGGATTTCAGGCAAAAAACGGACAAAATCCCACCCCTGCTTTTTAAAGACGTTTTATTCACTGTGTTTATTGTTTATTTCACCTTCATGTGCTTGTGTGAGTGTAGCGTTTTGATGTTTTTAGTTCAATTATCAAGATAATACTATCTTAGAACCAAGCCTCATGTACAAGGATACCAGAGCGAAACCACAAAAGTCCCCACAGCAACCATACGAACTAACGAGATTCCTGCAAAGCTCTGAACAGATACATACTCATGCCAACAAGGCTGCTCCAACGTTACCAGCTAAACCAAAAGGCCGTTGAGAAAAATGCTTCCGAACAAATCTGTTTGTGAATACTCTTACGCATAGACACGTCTGTCGCTTTATTTTCTTCTTCTTCTGGTTCCCATAATGGGTAAGGTACGTATGTGTCCAGTTTTCAGTTTTCACTGGTCTCCCCGCTGCGTACAGCCGACACATGACATTCCGATTTCGGAGGAGCTCAAAGAGAAAAATTATTTGGAAGATCTTTTTGAAAAAAGGCAGGAGAATGGGCCAACACGTCAGAAAGATAACGGATGACAGAAAGGGAAAAGGCAGAGTCAAAGAGAGTGGCAGATTAGAGGAAGCTACAAGCACAGAACTTCTAGAAGGTGGGGGAACTATTTTTACGAAAGACCCGGTATTCCCATGGGGAACTTTATTTTCTCTTACCTGAAATTAGCCTACAGTAAAAATATAATTGACAAAGATTCTTTTTCTTAAAAACAACCAACAGATCCATCAATGGATCATACAGAACTAGAAGGGTCGCTTTCTTTCAGGTGGCAGTTTGAGAGTTGTTGAATAACTCATGCTTTTACCACTTGTCGTCATAAAATAAACCACACACACACACGCGCGCACACACACACCAATGATTGGTTCTCATATCCAAGGCTACACAGTTGAAAGAAGCAGAAAAACGCAAACCATGAACCAGAGAGAAGTCATGGATCAAATTATTACACCACACCCCCAAAACTTCCAAACAATAAAACTGCATTTACACAGGAAAAGGGTTACAAAACAAACAACTAAACCTCGACAAAAGGAGCTTACAATGAACCCACCCACACAAAACAATATTACCGATAGACAAACACAATATTTCCATATGGAAACAAAACTAGACAACAAACGATTAATGATTTTCTGCATTTAATCAATATGAACAAAATGACTGTATATATATATATTCAACAAGTGAAACCATCTAATAACAACTGATATAACTCTGAAATCTATATCCCACAGACTGAAACGTAGCATACTGAATATATAACACATAATCACTTATGAGATTACATCGTCTCGCTTTGTTTTGCTGTTGAAAAATAACATAACACGTCCAGAGAAATCCACTTTCACACCCAGGACAGTGAAGAAACGGGAAAGTCAAAAACTGTCATCACATACACATTCAGCATGTACGTGTGTTTGTTTTTAAATTCAGAACGAACCACAGAAAGCATCACATACTACAGACGTGCACACAGAAAATTGAACATGACACTCGTTGAAAAGCCATTTCAGCTTACATTTCTAATTCCATGAGGAGTGAATATCGTTACTAAACTGTTCAAAAATATGTTTCTTCATTCAAATTTACCCACTCTCTCCTTGTCAAGTCTCCCATACCCACTCTGTGACTGCAAATGACAGGGGGGGGGGGAGAAACATCTTTTTTTTTAGGGGTTTAGCAACGTATTCAAAAAAGAATTGCGCTCATACATGCATGAAAGCACAATCACACACACAGAGAATACCATGAAATAACAGACTCAAGTAGTAAAAAATGATCAATTATCATATATTCATAGCAAAAAAATGATCAATTATCATAACTATATTCAACATTCTCTTGGCAGTTTCAGATGATTAAAGAACAATAATTTTTTTTAAAAGCCAAACCCGTATTTCAAAATAAAAGGGGAACTACAAAAATATGTCAGTTGGAAAAAAGTTTAAACCCTTTACTTTGTTTGAATCAAGAAGCAGACCTGTTTACCCCAAATTTTCACTGTCAGTAACCCAAGCTCTGAAATCAGTAATGTCAGGCATCTGTCAGTAATTTTGCCGCCTGAGAAATCCAGGATTTTCCGCGCTCAGAAGTTTTGGTTCAGAAGTTTAGCTTTGCACGCCACACTGCAATGCCGGGGTGGGGTTGAGGGGGGGGGGGGGGGTGGGGGGGGGTAGCTTACATGCGCGCCACACTGGGAGGAGGGTAGCTTACACGCACGCCACACTGCAATGCAACTTCCCGTCCAAACAATGCAACTTCCCGTGCAACTTCCCGTCCAAACCCAACTTCAACGTCTGCCGAAATGTTTGTTGAGCAGAAGGGGGAGATATTCACACGATACTTACGCGTGTTGTTTTTTCCGCATAATTGTGCAATCGCACCTACAAAAATGGCGGTATGGGTCTGTAAACAGGAAGCGAACCAACCAGAAGTAACGATTCAAGGGACATCACTAGCTTTGACAGCTGACGACATTGCCAAGTACGGTTCAAACACTATGCCTTCTTTCCATTTCTTCTTCTTCTTTGTTTTTTTGCACTCGTTCAGCCGAAATGCGAATTTTGTTGTTGCTGACCGTAATAGCGTAATCGGAGGTCTCAAAACGTAATAATTACGGACAAATCCGTAAGGAAAACAGGTCTGAAGAAGGGCTGAATGAAATCAACAAAATAATGAATAACACAAGGGCAAAACCCGAAATAATCCTTTGTGCTGGAAGGGTGGGGGGAATTATACATGGTGTATGTGTTCATTTATGTAGAATTTTAGTCATAAAAACCAAAGAAATAAAGAAACAATACAGTCACTGCCAATTAAATCGGAAAAAAAAAGAATTATTTATACTGAAAACAAACCCAGCAGCGAGACAATACGGAAGTTGCCTAGATACTTGAAGTTTAAACAAAGATAATAAAACAGGGTACAGACTAATTTCAAAACAAACAAGCGAAAACAATCAAACCAACGAAACGGAGTCCCAAATACCTCAACTCAGTCAAATTGACCATTTTCACAATTTTTTTAAAATCATTAAAAAAAACACCCCACCACTGGATTTTCAAAAAATCTAAATATAACTATGCAACGAAAAACTACATGTGATGCCAAAAATTAACATCTAAAATCAATGCGACCCAAAGGCAATGCTGGCTGGTGGAAGGAAAAAGCCTGGACATGAGGTTTCATATGCACTCACAAACAACTCACAACTGTTGAACAGTGTCAGAAAAGTGTTTTTTTCTTTCGGTTAATACGAGATCACAACTGATCTGTACTTTTTTCTTTTTAATAATACAAGCTCACAACACTGAGTTTTATCAAAGATATTACAATTTTAGGGTCACAACCAATGGCACAAACGATTGAATCTTACCATCCGGGTTGTAAATTTCATAGAAGACAATTGAGAAATGAAACTTGGGAAACCAAATCATAAACATTCAAAAATGGCAAAGTGAATTGCGTTTGGAAAAGAAATTGAGAGTTGATAAGACTAATTTAATTCAGAACCAGAAGAATCTTTAAGGCCAAAATGGCATCAATTTGGAAACATCTGAATGCCAGTAACAGAAACACAATAATTGAGAAATATTTCCAAAAGGCTAAATAATTACACCACGAAAGGAACTCGCACAGATGAGAAGCAAAATTGAATTCAGAAGCACTTAACCTCTTCACTGGTCCGTCACGGATATTTCTGTCAATTTTCGGTCACCTATAAACTGCCCCATCATGGAAATATCCGTCATAGGGTTATTCTAAGATTTTCCCTTTTTCTATCCATATGCTTTCACATGTTTGAATACATGCGAAAGTGTTCTCAAATGATAGTATATTCAATTCCCTTTCAGAAAAGAATAGGTTATATGCACTTTTATTCAGCAATTTTTGCGATAGACTCCACAACCTAAAACGGCTTGGCAAATAGTTGCCTCAGAACAGGAAACGGGCTCGGCAGTGAAGGGGTTAAACAACAACCCCTCCCCTCTCCCCCAAAAACACAATCAGAATCAGAAAACTGAAACAAGAAACATCTACTGGCAAGAACAGGTGAAAATGGAAGGATACTGGTTAGAAAATGTCACAAAATGAACTTGAAAAGAATTAAACGCCATTAAGATTTTTTGTTGTTGTGAATTTGAAGAATTGTGTGGATCGAGATGTACATGGATGGTGGGACAAAACCAAAGAGGATAAATCTACATAAAACGTGTCAAATTAAATATAAAAAAAATTGAATTGTAAAGCCAAGACTTCAGGAGTGGTCAAACACGTGGAACTTGTATTTTTATTTTAATGTTAAAAAATGTAAAGTAGTACAAAATCTTCAACCTGATGAAGGTGGCCGATTGACGAGAAGAAGAAGATTACGAGAAACACAACCCTAAAAATGGATATTTCATGAAACTTAATAAGTGTTGATAAAATTGAAGAAAGTGAGCAGGAAAAAGATTTGGGTACAACTTTTGATGCTGCACTAACTTTTGATGAACATATAGTTATTAAAAAGGCAAACCAGATGTTAGGACTAATAAAAAGATCTTTTGATTATCTAAACAAAGAAATCTTTGTGAAGTTGCATAAAGCATTATGTTAGACAGCATCTTGGATATGGTAATGCAGTATGGTTTCCAGCTCTTAAAAGACAAAGCGTTGCGTTGGAAAAAGTCCAGACGAGCCGCTAAATTATTAAAAGCATGAAAAAATATGACTTATGAAGACTTAACTTCCTGGAATTACCTTCACTAAAGGGTAGAAGGGTGAGAGGTGATCTTATGCAAGTATATAAGGTCTTTAATCAAATAGAAAACATTGATTTACAAACAATTTTTGTGCGAAGTTATATACAGGGCTCCCCATTCTGTGCGTCAAATGTGCGTGACAGACGCATTAAAACTTCGTACTGGGAGTGAAACGACGCACTATAATTACTACTCGAGGGTTATGAGACGCACTATAAATCTGCCCAGTGCGTGAGCCCGTCTCCCATTTCACCCAGCGCAAAAAGCCGGTCTACTGCAGACCCATGAGACCAATTAGGCATGTCAGCCCAAAGTTTACGAGTCTGGTACCACTGCTGTCTGTTTAGGTTAGAAGATAAAGACCCTTCCTCTTCCACCCCTCTACTCGCTAAGTCCAATGGAGCCCTCAACTTCCTTCCTTTCTTTCTCAATACACGCGTTCTCGGCGGACGCCATCTTTGAAATGACTATGGCGGAAGAGCAAAAAGGCGCGAAATGAAGATTGTGCCGAATAAAGATAATTTTTTTTTTTTTTTTTTTTTGCCGCCGAGTTTTTTTTTCCGACGGAGATCGATCGATTTAAAAAAAAAAATCTACGGAGACGGCGGAAACGGCGGAGCTGTTTTCATGCCTGCACCCTCTATAAGTTCACCCTGGGGGTGAAGAGACCCTCTATAGCTGCTTCCTGGGGGTGAAAATACCCTCTATGGTTAAACAAAATGGGGAGCCTTGTAATAAACAAAACTAGGAATAGTGATGGGAAGTTTTTTCAGAAGTGTTCTAACTCCAAGACTAACATTCGAAAAGTTTCATTTTCTAACAGAGTTGTGCAATATTGGAATCGTTTACCATCTAACACTAAGTCTGCACCAAGTACTAACATGTTAAAAAATCTTCTGGATAAAGATCCGAATATGTAACAAATTTGATTAAATAAAATATCGGCCACTCCTATTTTTCTTGAAGATATATGTAGAATAAGAAAATTATCGCAAACCACCAATACAATACGAAAACAAAAACAAGACATAAGAAAAATGATAGGGTATACAAGGGCTGAGGCCCATATCAAGCCCTCACTACTACTAAGACAGATCATGGCATGAACCTGAATATAAAAAGGCAGTAAATGTGACCTTGAATTAAGTTGAAAGAAAGAACATTACAAAAGAGAGGGAATATGAAGAGGGCATGCTGGTGATTTTTTAAAGACAATGAAGAAAACTTGTCAACATCTGAATGATACATAACAAGTACTAGGAAAAATTAACACTTTAAATCCATTTCCAAGTCTCAAGTCTTTTTTTTATATTGTAAGACAATCATACACAAGCATATAAAGTCTCTTTATAAAAGTTTTTTTCTCCAGAAAATTAGTTATTTAAAAAAAACCCACAAAAACCCACCACCACCACCCACCAACAAAAAACCCAACCTTTAACCAAATCTATTTTTCGACTATTCAATTCATTTTCGATTAATCTGTCACCTTGCAGCAACAGTTTACAAGAAGTGGATTGAAAGCAAACCCGCAACAGGGGAAATGCAACGGAAATCAATACCCTGTTTTATGTATTCAGAGCACATTACCGTATTTTACGGACTATAAGGCGATACTTGTTTTCCCAGACTGAGACCCCTGCGCCTTATAATGTGACTAATAATATAGTAAGAAACTATAATAACAACATCTGAATTTTGTGTAAAATTTGGGGGGTGCGCCTTATAATCAGGTGCACCTTGTAGTCCGTAGAATACAGTAGTCATTACAGGCATTACTTCTCTAACATGTTACACTTTTAATATCAAGTCCTCTACTGTATTGTCTTCTACATCTCTAAACCCCAAGGATGAATACAAGGGTGCAACTACACAAAAAGAAAAAACCCTGAAAGGCCGGGGTCTAGGGGTAATGTCCCCCTGCAGCTGAAGAAAAAATTGATTTATGAAGGTATTTTAGTTTGCTTTTTACCACAATTTATACAAATGCTTATTTAAAGTGTTTGAAAAATACAGTCGACACACAAAGATCTTGTTTGACAAATTAACAAAAAAAGGAAATTCCTTTTCTGGTAAAATTCAAAAACAGGAAATCCACGTATACCAGGAAAAGTTGCACCCATGTGAATAGGAACACAGGAGATTAGGAGGAATTGGGGCTAGAAAATTAATGGTGAACAAATGCACACAGCAAACAGTCAACATGTATTATATTATTAATAAAACTAAAACAAAAAAGACAAAACATATAACAGTATCCTTCAGAAAGCAAAACAACAGCAGAAATACAAACGACATATTCTATAGCCTAGTGACCAGTACAACAGGATGCCAAGTCAAACCAGCACGTATTGGAAAAAAACACAAAAACCCCACAAGGTTAAATGGTTTGAGTGTAAATTATGATTGAAGCGACCTGTGATGAATGAACTGGCATGAAAGGAGAGGGCAGGGAACGTGGGCAAATTGAACTGAAATACATGTCTGTACAGTTTATGTGCTTGAAGATTTCAATAACGATATAATGAACATGATCACTGGCCTTAAGTTTCTTTCTGATAAAAATTACAATCAAATGTCATGACATTTTTTTCTTATATGTATAATGTATGTACACATATAATGATATAGGTAGATATTTACGAAGTTATATTTTTAAAGAAAAAAACAAACAACCAACAACTTAAGTATAGGTTACAAGCACAAACTGTGTGGTTGGTATATATATATCTTATATGATCATCATCATGTATGTATCGAACAATAATAATAATAATAGGCAAATATGTAATATTGTGTTTATAGTTGATAAAGTAAGTCATCGTTTCCAGCATGTCTTACTACTGTTGTTAATAAATGCTGAAGAAAAGGGAAAAATAAAACCATACAGAACACACTAAGATACGACGCGCATTCACGCACACACAAAGACACAGAAACACCCTCAGATTCAGAAACATTTGCGTTATGCACAGACACATACAGAAAGACACGAGCACACACAACCATATTACATGTCAATTTGGTAAACTTCGAGCAAGAACCACACTGTCAACACACACAATTTAATTATAATTTCTATGTCTTTTTCTCCCCCCCCCCCCCCAAAAGCACAGTAAGAAAGGGGGGGGGGGAACAGGATGTTCTATACAGACAAAAAATATGAAGAAGAAAATTCTTGCAATCATGCTGAGCACAACATACAGTCACTTCAAGAGCATACCCCTGACACCATTCTCTACCCCTGTCTAAATCCTACATCTGCTACTATTAGTTTTATTTATGTCAGAAATCGAAAACTGTGTAGTCAATTTCACACACAGTAAAGTCAACAATTGTAATATTCTCAATAACTCAGAAATAATTAGCATTTGTGCATTAAATACACTTCTGTAGTCGGTACATTGGCAGAAACCATTTCCGGCATTTGAAACCAACGGGACATAGTCGTCAAGTGGAAAACACTGTAACTTAAACAAAAACAAAACAAAACAAAAACATATGGAAACATTGTAGCTTAGCTAAACCAAACAAATAAACAACCACCCAAAAAAAAGTTCCTCTAAAAATAACCAACTAATGTTTCTACACAGTTTTAAAGTAACTACCTAAACGTAAGTCCAAACCAAGAGCATGATTTACCAAAGAAAACTTTCTGTAAAAACCCACTAAAATAACTACCCATGTTATCATTTGTTTTCAAATGGACGAACAGTACACAGACAAGGACAGTTTGAAAAGCAAACTTTGAACATCTGAGTTACAAGCAGTCGCCAAAAGGATACACAGTAATGACCAAGAAAAAGAGCCTTCGTTACGGCTTTGACTTTTCCGACAGAAGATGGGGGACAGGTTGAAAAAAGTATGGACAGTTATGACTATAAAGAAATGTTACGAAGGTCTCTGAAAATGTTCTTCTATTAATTAGCATTACCATAGAACAATATAAATGGCAGTGAAAACGTCCACTTAACTTCATCATCACTCACTGAAAATCAATTATTTGTTACTGATTCTTACGGGGGGGAAAAGTGTGTGTGTGTGTTTGTTGTGTCGCAGCAATCGTGTGTTTGAAGACATTTAGTCAGTAATAAGTGTTTAAATCTTCAACCATTTTTCTTGAAAATGTAACAACACAGTAATATTACCAGTAAACAACTAAAAAAAAAATGGAACAAATCAAAATGCATAAATGTATGAAACTCTCTCACAAGTTCCCAAACACACACACAAACATTAGAAACGAAAAGGTAAGGATAAAGACAAAATGGCTATTTTCCTCTTTCATGCCTCTCTTCTTTCTCTCTCCATCCCTCTTTTCAGTGCTCCATCTTTCAGAAAGACAGACTCACACATGTGCGTGCATACACACGCGCACAGACACACAAAAGGCATGGAGTTAGAATTTCTACCAGCTTTTTCACAGTCAAACCAGATTGCACCTTCCATGTATAAATCTTTTTCTTTATAATCAACACAAATCTGTTCACTTTTCAAATTTTACACCATGCAAAAGAAAGAGGGGGAAAGAAAAACGAATCCATACAGAATTCCTACCATCTCTTGCAAGTTCCAACAAGAATGCACCTTCCATTTACACCTTTTGTTCTTCCTCGTTAACAGTAACACCACCAACAACCTTCATTTCAACACACAGACCATCCAAGCAAAAATGTAGAAAACAAGAAAAGGATAGGGGGGAGGGCGGGAGGGTCCAAACAGATTTCCTTATAGGTGTCTGGCAAGGTATGTGTGTGTGTGTGTTCAAACCGAATTCCTAACACAACAGATACGTCATATTGCTAAAACAGATTGCACCTTCCATACTTTGTTTAGTTTGTACCGTTTTCTTTCTCCTTGTTTTCCCCTTTCACACAATGTCCACAAATTTAGTCTACAATTTAAGACAGGGCATAGAAGAAAAAAAAATCATATACTGTACTAGAATAGCAACAAAAAATTCCACAGAAACCTTGTCCATCTTTTGAACAAACGAGCGAACAAGTTCACTTAAACAAAATCCTAGAAGTATCCTCCTCTGTCTTTACAAACAGCCAACAACTTCATCAACAAATCTTAAAACAAAAACAACCAACAAGGATTAAAATCTCAGCTATCAACGTTGAAGTTCACCTATGAACATAAGTCATGAATTAAAAAAACAGACACATAGCTAACATAAAACCCCAACATTTTCATCTAACACAGGAAGCTATTATAACATCAACAACAACAGACAATATATCAGTCTATCTAACACAGCTACTTAAAACCCTCCAGAATATCAACTATACTAATTAAAACAAAAAACGAAGAACGTACATTATGTTACCACAAATGCTTAATCAAAAACAAAATGTACAATAATCAAAATTACATCCAAGGTCACCCCCTCCCCCCCCCCCCCCCAACCACCCCCCCCCCCCCCCAACCCCCCACCCACCCACCACCACACCCCCCACCAACCCCCCCACACCCCCCCCCCCCCCCCCCCCACCCCCACCCCCCCCCCCCCCCCCCCCCCCCCCCCCCCCCCCCCCCCCCCCCAACTCCACCAACCCCCCCCCCACCCCCCACCCCCCCCCCCCCCCCCCCCCCCCCCACCCCCCCCCCCCCCCCCCCCCCCCCCCCACCCCCACACCCCCCACCCACCCACCCCCCCCCCCCCCCCCCCCCCCCCCCCCCTTTCTTCTTTTAAATGATACTTACAATGACGTGCAACTGTTTTGCACACACCATGATGTGTTCTCTCATGATTTTCCCCCCAATGTGTTTGCACAACACTGCAGTTTGTATGTAATTTAAATATATTTCACATACAGCTGAATCGGAAACTGAAGAGTAGCCAGTTCAAAAGTTTCTTTTCTCACGATCGTATTTCGCTCCACTTGAAAAAAAAAAGAGCAGAGAAAAACAATCCATCCTGCGAGTCCTTTTCTGTTCTTCTGCATCCCTGGCACATCCACAGAATGCAGATCTCAACACAGCATTTAAACAACAAGAAAGAAAGTAACTGTTGTGGTTATTTAGAGAAAACCGTTTTCATTACTTTCACCAGCAGAATAGTTCAAATTGAAGCAACCGAATCCTCGCACACTCGCACACAAAGAAAAAAAAAAGTGGACCCCCCCAAAAAAAAAAGACGACACAAAAAGAGCTTGTCAAGATCTTCCTATGAAACTCTTGCAAGTTTTTCTGCGCTGGGATCAAGATTTAAAAAAAAAGAGTTGTATTTCCCACAAAACTGGACTCCTGTTTTCAGTGATGTCGCATAGGCCATTGATCTATTAAAATAGAAAATGTCCTATTGTGTTTTCCTCTGTCATGACAAATGTCTGATTAGTTTCAACACTAGCACGCTTTGCAAAAGCCAGGACATTGTCCTATTGGTTTCTCTTGTTTCAGGACAGTTTGCCTAGCACTTTTCGATCCTCGGTGCATCACTGTGCTTTACCATGGATCTGATTCAGTTAGTTTTTCTAACGAAATATAATCGGTTTCTACACTGTCTTCCACCAGCCAGCAGCGTACAGATGGGCATGTGGGTAACTTGATGACAGATCTCTAATTCTTAGTCACTTAAATTACAGCGACACACTCATCAATCCAAAATGCCATCCGCCTTATAGATGACAGGAGGATATTTGGGCACGATATTCGACAGCAAAATTTTTATGATGGGCATACAAGCATAAAATCTTCGCCTTGATTTTTTTCCCCCCGCCAGTTCAATGCTAGCATCAAAATGGGCGAGGCATCTCCACTATCACAAATTATAACCCAGCTCTTCAGAATAGCAATTATTGAAGTCATAGGAATAGTTAGAAATGACAAGGCTAGCGCAATGTTCAAATTCAGAGACATAAAAAACAACCCACTCATTAACAGACAAAGAAGAAAAAGGAGGAAATGAAAAAATAAAGTCTTGTGATTATTTCTTGTACGAATGCAGAAAGCAGCAAATGTTCGAGAAGCTTTAAGCTTTCTTGGTTCCAAATTGTCGTGTTCATGATTAATGCTCAAAGCAATTGCATTTTTCTAAACCGTTCAGCTTTTTTTGTATGCCTGCTTGTTTATGCAGTACATGTGGAGTAAAACTGTCTCTATGCTCGGACGCCAGTATGATCGTGTGCTTGTAACAAGTGTGAGGAAAGAAACCATAATGCAAGAATGCATAAGCCCGGGAAAAGCAACAACGAAAGCATGAAATAAATTTCACGAGACCCCAATGTCAAGATAACACATCTGTTCAAGTCACTCTCTCTGTCATTTTTCCACAACAAAATGAGATTAATCCCGAATCACTGTTAAGTTTTTGTTTTGTTTTTCTCCTGTTTTGCATATATTTCACGAGAGATTTCCCCCTAGGCAACAACAAAAGTATAGTCTCTCCACTGAGAAAGGAAAAGCAGGTGTTGTTTCACACGCACTGTATACTGGCCTAACAATCGTCAAATCTTGGTCCCCAACAATCTGCACTGAGCTCTTCTCATCACACCCCTCACACGATTATCTCCCTTTTCTTTCCTGTCTTTCAATCACTTTCATCATTTCAGCCTTCGTCTTCTTCCTTCTTTTTCTTTCTTTAAATCAATTATTTTTTAGAAATGTTCTACATCCTTCAGAGAGAAAAAAGAAGAAAAAAAGCAAAGTCAAAACTGCCCAGTCACTTCACCAACGACAAACTTCACCCCTAGCAAAAAAAAAACATAGATAAAAACACTAAACAAAGGCCACTACGCTAGAACTATCACCCTATTCACATAATTTTACCTTTCTGTGACCTTTTCTTTTCATATCCATTCTCTTGTATTGTCACAGCATCAGTGAACAGGCTAAAAGAACACAAAGGAAAAAAACTGAATGGAGAAGACCCATCATCATGCTTACCATTACGGAAACCTTCTTCCTTATTCAAAGGCTTTCCTTCACCAACTATCAACAAACTGAATGGAGAAGACCCATCATCATGCTTACCATTACGGAAACCTTCTTCCTTATTCAAAGGCTTTCCTTCACCAACTATCAACAAACTGAATGGAGAAGACCCATCATCATGCTTACCATTACGGAAACCTTCTTCCTTATTCAAAGGCTTTCCTTCACCAACTATCAACAAACTGAATGGAGAAGACCCATCATCATGCTTACCATTACGGAAACCTTCTTCCTTATTCAAAGGCTTTCCTTCACCAACTATCAACAAACTGAATGGAGAAGACCCATCATCATGCTTACCATTACGGAAACCTTCTTCCTTATTCAAAGGCTTTCCTTCACCAACTATCAACATTTTCTGGTGAACACTAAGGTCTTGGGTTGTTGTTTTTGTTGGTTTTTTTTTTTATCAAGCTGTCTCCACATACAACCAACAAAACTTCAGATGAAGATCTCAGATATTCGATCACTATGCCAACCTAATTCAAAATATCGCACAAGGATCTTGGATACTCATTTAATACAACCTATTAGATCTAACCTTTCCTCGGTAAACCAACAATGCCAGGCAGCTTCCAAGCTTGTTCCAGAGCTGTCCTCCTTGCACAATAAAAACAAGTCCACAGTCTCCCATTAAAGATCTCACACTCGGGTTACCCTGTCTACAGTAACTTTAATCCAAACGATATCTTTTCTACAAAGAAAAATGTTCCCTGTTAAAATGTTTAAAAAGTTTCACGCGCACAACAAAAAAGTTTCCGATCATGGCGACCTTCCTTGTTTCCAGTTGTCACCATCTCAACATACAAAAAACAACAACAAAAAAACATCACATAAAGATCTCACATGCAGGGTTTGCCCATTGAAAGTGAGTTTATCCCCGACAGTCCTCAACATACAATCAACAAAATGAGACAAAGGCCTCAGTCGCTCGGCTTACCCGTCAAAACTGACCTTATTCACAAGCTGTGTTCTCCACATCACACACAACAATTCCAACGAAGATCTTGCATGCTCTGCTAGCTCATCTACAATAGCTTATTTCCCAGGTATACATTAACCAATCAAGTTTCCGTCATATGAAGGTCTTGCATGCTTGGCTTGCCTATCTAAAAAATCACTGACATTCTATCTATCTGTAAGTCAACCGAAAAAAAAATTTCAAAGATCTCACAAACTCATTTATGTTGACCTGATTCTTATCTATCACCTATGCCTGGCTGTCTTTTATAAACAATATCAACAGAAAAACAGCTTATTTCAAACAAAGATCTCAAAAGTTCAGCTCACCAACCTAAAGCGACTTACTTCCCAGGTCTACAACGCACACAAAACGTCTTCAGCTTATGAATATCTCCCATGCTCGGCTCACCAATCTAAAGTGACTTATTTCCCAGGCCTACAATCAACACAAAACTTTCCATCGCTCGAAGATCTCACAAGCTAGGCTCGCAAAATTTATGGAGACTTGTTTCCTGAGCCTACAATCAACACAAAACTTTCCATCGCTCGAAGATTTCACAAGTTCGGCTCGCAAAATTTGAGGAGACTTGTTTCCAAAGCCTACAATCAACACAAAACTTTCCATCGCTCGAAGATCTCACAAGCTCGGCTCGCAAAATTTGAGGAGACTTGTTTCCAAAGCCTACGATCAACACAAAACTTTCCATCGCTCGAAGATTTCACAAGCTCGGCTCGCCCATCTGAACTTTGAACAAGCACCTTGCTTCCAAGGTGTACACTACGCACATAAGTCCTGCATCATACAAAGGTCTCGCGGTCCGCCGAGCAGCTGGCTAGTCAGGTGTGGTAGTCGTTGAGGAAGGTGTTGAGGAAGTCGAAGGAGGGCCGGGAGTGGCAGTTAGTCTGCCAGCAGCTCAGGATCACGTCATACACCTCTGGCGGGCAGGCGTCGGGCCGAGGCATGCGGTAACCCCGCTGTACGCTTTCAAAGGCTTCCTTGCTGGGCATGCCTGCAATGTGAGGGAACAATAGGCTACGTTAACATTTTCCAAACGGATAAGACTTATCCGAGTGACGGGAATTCCCTTTCCTGCTGATGGATCACTCGCATACGTCGTATCCAAAATCCAAACGTGGAGACGGATTGTTCGTATACATCAGACCTGACTTTACAAATTCCTTACCTTGTTTCTCTGTGGACTAAGGGAAGCAACCTCTACAAGAAGTTTTCGGGATATCTTGGCAAGATTATCGCCGCTAGTTCACACTCTAATAGTCTGTGTACGTGAAGGAATTTCATTTTGGAATGTGAAACTGGCGATCAGGATTTCCCACGTAGGCGCGTTGGAATTCTGGTACCAAAAAAAGATGTCTGCTAGACGAAATCGTGGTGCGAGTTTCTCTGCAAGAGAGGTGTTAGAAATAATGATTTCAAGGTAAGATGAAGCTTTTTCGTCCCATGTTTTCCTTGTTTTGGTGTTGTACATATCAGAATCGAATGTAAACAAGTTTTTTTTCTCTTCCCGTAACCTTAGCTACTTTAGGAGAACAGCGTGACTATATTTTATTAGCGATCAAATAAATTTTACCATAACCGATTAGTTCCGTGTTTGCTCTTTCATTTCGTACCAAACACTAAGGTGTTGACGTTTGTTTACCTCGCGTAAAAAAAATCAGAAAAGTGCCAAAATACCCCGTCAGCAGGGAATAGGAGCTGTGTGGGCGATGCGTCACAGGGGAAGAGCAGCGCTGACACAGCTGCAGGCTGGATAGTATTAAAGGATTCCTTGAATAGGTCACGTTAAAAGCTTCCTTGAATAAGTCATGTTAAAGACCCACCACGCCACGTGTCAAAATCATGGTTTTCACGTCTTTTCCCTCTTATGGCTGGTAAGAAATCTTAAGAAATCTTCCTAGCATAAGAGGGAATGTGACATGTGACGTGGGGGGTCTTTAATGGCTTTCTTGCTGGGCATGCCTGCAATGTGAGGGAATAGGTCAAGTTAAAGGCTTCCTTGCTGGGCATGCCTGCAATGTGAAGAAACAATAGGTCATGTTAAAGGCTTCCTTGCTGGGCATGCCTGCAATGTGAGGGAACAATAGGTCAAGTAAAAGGCTTCCTTGAATAGGTCATGTTAAAGGCTTCCTTGCTGGGCATGCCTGCAATGTGAGGGAACAATAGGTCAAGTTAAAGGCTTCCTTGAATAGGTCATGTTAAAGACTTCCTTGCTGGGCATGCCTGCAATGTGAGGGAACAATAGGTCAAGTAAAAGGCTTCCTTGAATAGGTCATGTTAAAGGCTTCCTTGCTGGGCATGCCTGCAATGTGAAGAAACAATAGGTCATGTTAAAGGCTTCCTTGAATAGGTCATGTTAAAGGCTTCCTTGCTGGGCATGCCTGCAATGTGAAGAAACAATAGGTCAAGTTAAAGCTTCCTTGAATAGATCATGTTAAAGGCTTCCTTACTGGGCATGCCTGCAATGTGAGGGAACAATAGGTCAAGTTAAAGGCTTCCTTGAATAGGTCATGTTAAACTTAAGTTAAAGGCTTCATTGCTGGGCATGCCTGCAATGTGAGGGAACAATAGGTCAAGTTAAAGGCTTCCTTGAATAGGTCATGTTAAAGGCTTCCTTGCTGGGCATGCCTGCAATGTGAGGGAATAGGTCAAGTTAAAGGCTTCCTTGAATAGGTCATGTTAAAGGCTTCCTTGCTGGGCATGCCTGCAATGTGAAGGAACAATAGGTCAAGTAAAAGGCTTCCTTGAATAGGTCATGTTAAAGGCTTCCTTGCTGGGCATGCCTGCAATGTGAGGGAATAGGTCAAGTTAAAGGCTTCCTTGAATAGGTCATGTTAAAGGCTTCCTTGAATAGGTCATGTTAAAGGCTTCCTTGCTGGGCATGCCTGCAATGTGAAGGAACAATAGGTCGTGTTAAATGCTTCCTTGCTGGGCATGCCTGCAATGTGAGGGAATAGGTCAAGTTAAAGGCTTCCTTGAATAGGTCATGTTAAAGGCTTCCTTGCTGGGCATGCCTACAATGTGAAGGAACAATAGGTCATGTTAAAGGCTTCCTTGCTGGGCATGCCTGCAATGTGAAGAAACAATAGGTCATGTTAAAGGCTTCCTTGCTGGGCATGCCTGCAATGTGAAGAAACAATAGGTCATGTTAAATGTTAAAGGCTTCCTTGCTGGGCATGCCTGCAATGTGAAGAAACAATAGGTCATGTTAAAGGCTTCCTTGCTGGGCATGCCTGCAATGTAAAGAAACAATAGGTCATGTTAAAGGCTTCCTTGCTGGGCATGCCTGCAATGTGAAGAAACAATAGGTCATGTTAAACTGAAGGCTTCCTTGCTGGGTAGGCCTTCAAAGTAAAAGAACAGTAGGTCACATTAAAGCACTTTTTAAAGAAAATACATGGTCTTTTTCTGCTTTAAGACTTTTTGCTTTAACCTTTTCGACGCCAGATTTGATGCCTTTTAGTGACATGGGTGGTAAACCATTGGGGTGCATAAATGCGACATTGGCGGTGAAAGGGATAAGACTGTTATTTTGGTTGTTTACAGGAATCAATGTGACATAGAAATCTCTCCCTTCTCTCCCTTTCCCCCTGACCTTCATAGGGCTCCTTGCCGTAGGTGAAGATCTCCATGAGGACCACTCCAAACGACCAAACGTCGGCCCGCATGCTGTGCTTGTTGTAGGACAGAACCTCCGGCGCCATCCATTTCACAGCCATCTTCAGACCTGAACCCAGAGCAACGAAAATCAGCAACACTTTTTAGTACTGAAAACACCACCCAAAAAATCATTACTATATATTAGAATTATCATAGTAACAGAAGTCTGGTAGTCGCTTTCAGACATGAATGATAGTGATTTTATTTTTTAAGAAAAGAAGAAGAGAGGGCAAGGAGATTGTCAACAGCAACTTGACTTTCTCTTCATTTCGCGCTCGCATTCTCACCGTCACCCCCACGCAAACACATACTCATAGATATACAAACATGCACACGCATATATACACATTAGTATACACAAATGCCCCTCCCCACACACAAACACACTCATATCAACGCACACAAACGCGCGCGTGCACACACATACGTACCTTTCCTGAGGTTGAAGTCGGGGTCGTCCTTGGTGCGCGTCATGCCGAACCCTGCCACCTTGATCCTGTTCTGCTGGCCCACCAGGATGTTACGAGCCCCCAGGTTACGGTGGATGAAGTTCTCCTTCTCCATGTACGCCATCGCGTCCGCAATCTGCAAAAAAAGAAAACTGGTTTAACTCATTCGCATCGCAACAATTTTGAATTACTAAAAAAACCGCACAAATCACTCCAGCCATGCACACAAACAAAACATACATAAACAAAAGGAGAAATGAAGGAAGATTACGGGTTTTTACTTCAGGTTTAGACATAGGGAAGTGGTAGATCAGACTTTTAAAAAATATATATTGACATTATATAGAAAAATTCTCTACACCGATTGGTTACTCCACAACAAACCACTACAAAAGCAAAGTCAGAGACAAAATTGTGATCTAAGGGAGCGAAGCGAGTTTAGAAGTGACTTAGGTATGGTGTGCGCACAGATTTACTTCCCTTGAAGGAAATGCATCAAATTGACAGCTAATTCCGGACATATATGGCCGGAATGACTTGAATGAGTTAATTTAAATTACAATTTTCTTTTCGCTGTCTAAACAACATTTCAATGTGTTCATTCTGGCTTTCATATCAGGGGGTCAGAATCAGTGGGCAAAATATGTCTCTAGACTCATAGGAGGTCACCTGGATATCCTAGGGGTTCTCTCTCTTTATCATTTTTGAATATTTCTTATTCCACAACTGTCAGGTGAACATTTCGTCGGTGAAATTCACCAGACCTGTTTACCCCAAATCTTCACTGTCAGTAATCCCAAGCTCTGAAAACAGTAATTTCAGGCATCTATCCGTAATTTTGCTGTCCGAGAAATCTTTTGACCAGAATTTTTCGCCACCGTCAAACCTTTTGAGCAGGGGGGAGGCGTACACGCATGCTGTATCTTCCCATCCAAACCCAACTTTGACAACTGCCGAAATTTTGCACTTCATACCTAGAAAAATGGCGGCATGGAGAAATAAACCGGAAGTATTCATTCAAGGGACATCACTCGAAGTGATACCTTTGATAGCAGACGACAGAGTAGTGAGTACGGCTCAAACGCCATGCCTTCTTTTGATTTCTTCTTCTTTTTTTTTAGCACTCGTTCAGCGGAAATGCAGATTTTTTTGTTGCTGACCGTAATAGCGTAATCGGAGGTCTCAAAACGTAATAATTACGGACAAATCCGTAGGGAAAACAGGTCTGAATTCACAAACCTCATATCTAGATCTGCTTTGGGTTGAGTTAGATACATAGTCAGCTCTCTAATTTTCCCCGCCACATTCCACCAAAAGCTCGTATCTCTAGCGACTTTCTATCTGGGGTAAATGAGGTTGTGTAAATAGAAGAAAATTTCTTAAGTCCCAAATTCAGATGATACTTAAGGACAAAAACCTCATATCTTCGTACTTTTCAAGTATATCTAAAAACATTAAAAAGTAAGGCGCATCCCCCAAATGTTACACAAAACTCAGATTTTGTTCTTATATTATCTTACTATATTGTTAGCCCTGTTATAAGGCGCAAGGGTCTCAGTCTGGGAAAAAAGTATCGCCTTAAAGTCCGAAAAATACGGTAGTTCTGGTTGGCTGTTACGTGCTGGTTACAGACCCGTTTACCCAAAATCTTCACTGTCAGTAATCCCAAGCTTTGAAATCAGTAATTTCAGGCATCTGTCCGTAATATTGCTGGCCGAGAAATCCTTCCACCAGAATTTTTTGTTGAGCGGGGCGAGGGCGAACGTACACGCACGCTGCAACTTCCCATCCAAACCCAACTTCGACAACTGCCGAAATTTTGGTTGCTTGAGGGTGGGGGGGCCTTGCTTTTTTCTTTGGTGTCCGAATCGGAATCATCCGCTTGCGAGTGTTGTTTTTTCGGCATGTCTTCAGATTGCACTTCGTACCTAGAAAAATGGCGGCATGGAGAAATAAACTGGAAGTATTCATTCAAGGGACATCACTCGAAGTGATACCTTTGATAGCAGACGACACAGTAGCAAGTACGGCTCAAACGCCATGCTTTCTTTCGATTTCTTCTTTTCTTTTTTTCCGCACTCGTTCAGCGGAAATGCTGATTTTTTGTTGTTGCTGACCGTAATAGCGTAATCGGAGGTCTCAAAATGTAATATTACGGACAAATCCGTAGGGAAAACAGGTCTGTGGTTACCTGAGCCCCGATGTAGATGAGCTGGGACACGGCCAGGTCCTTGCCGGGGCCCTCCCTGAGGTACTGGGATAGGCGCCCATTCTCCAGGTACTCCATCAGCAGGTAGACAGGGGCGCTGTGGGAGCACACGCCCACCAGACCCACGATGTTGGGGTGCTGCAGCGTCTTCAGGATCTGGGCCTCGTCTAAAAACGCCTCCGTGCTCACACAGTCCAGCTTCTGCATCTTCACGGCCACTTCTTTGCACTGGTTCCACTTGGCTGTCAGAGGAAAATGCAGTTGGGGATCAGACAACATGCAGTCACACATCCATTACTACATCCAATGCGTCTCCCTAATATCCTAAAACTCTATGGAAAAGGAAATAATAATAATTCAGGAGAAACAGCTAGGGAAACGCAAACAATAAGGCCGTGTACACACTGAACAAGATATTCCATGCGGAAACCCGCGCGCAATCCATAAATAAGTGAAACAAAGAAGGGAAAAGATTTGCGCACGTGTCCGAATTTCCCCTATATGCGTAAACGTTTGTCCTTCTTCTTTCTTCCACTTATTTAGGGTTTTCCGTACAGGAACTTACGCGTCTAATGTGAACCCGACCTAACTCTGGAGGAACCCTTGGGAAACACAGAATAACTATGGAGATAGCGCCCATCTCATAGGCAATAAATCCTCTTTTGGTTCCGCTTGGCTGTTGAGAATTTAAAGTCAAATTTTGGGCTCAATGTGCGGACGAGACATTATAAATAGGAGAAAAATAAATCTGTTTGGACTCGCTACACTTAGCTATCAGAATAAATACAAGCAAAAATCTCTTTGGACTCGCTTCACTTGGCTATATATGAACAAAACATTGATTTTCAGTTTGTTTGGGGTTTGTTTTTGGTTTTTTACAGTTTGATCTCTCTCTTTCTGTTTTACTTTGAACATACAGAAAATCACATTATACAGTTTGATATATATATCTCTCTCTCTCTTTTACTTTGAACATATGTGACAGTGCATGGGAAAACCAGGCATAATGGAATTTTGGCATCAATTAAGATTATAATTTTTCATGGTGGAGCAAAGATTCCTTGTTAATACACGGAAAACCGAATGGAGTTATCTTGTCTAGTTTTTATTTTATAATGATTTGAGTTTGACATTTGAAATAGATTTGCAGAAATTGGGCATAGAAGATACAACTTTGCCTGTATCGACTTGATTTAGAAAACAATCAAATAAACAAAGAAATCCAAAAGTGTCTTTCATGTTGTGGATACTGGTAGAACACATACACATAGACATAAATATGCCCTAAATAGAAAATTGATATTTTGGGTGTTGACTATTTTTGGCTTTTGCGAAAAACATTCTGAGCGACTTATGTAGGTTTTTCCCATGCACCATCACATATATGCTAGAAAGAGCTAGGACGCAGTCGTCTCACCGAGCCAGACTTCGGCGAACTGTCCGCTGCCGACCCGCTTGATGAGGAGCAGGGTGTCCTTGGTGGTGGAGTATTCGTCCTGCTTGCCCCGCTCCATGGCCCACAGCAGAGACCGGGGCTTGGCGCACGTCTGGGTCAGCTTGCAGCACAGCCCGTCCACAGAATCTGGCAAGGACACAGAGAACTTGGGTTTTTTCCCTCACAGTACCGCATTTTATATTTCATGGGTTATAAGGTGCTTCACGTTATAGCAATGCACATTCCCCACATTTTAGCAAAGATCTGAATTTGTAGTCTCAATAATTCATTTAGTATAGTCAAACCTCTATTTTAAGACTTCCAAAAAGTCATGAAAAATCGGCCTTAAATTGGAGGGGTCTTCTAACAGAGGTCAGTTTTATACCAAAATAACAGTAAGATACATTACATCCGTGCCAAAATGAGGGGAGGTCTGTCTTAAAATGAGGGGAGGGTCTTATAACAGATGTTTGACTGTATACTAATATTATTACTGTATTTTTAGGACAATAAGGCAATATTTTGGGCGTGTGCATGCGTGTGTGTGTAATGCAAATGTATAAAAAAAACTACTGGGAAGATTTTAACCTTTTCATCGCCACTGTCACCTCTTGGCACCACAATGATTTAACACCCATATTAGTTACTAAAACTAGTAAAAGGCATCAAATGGGGGTCAGCTGACCAATTACCTTATGTTCTTAATGTTGGGAGGTAAGGATAGGCCCTATTTTATGCACGTCATAGAGGCACTCCCAATATTGCAGACAAAATCTTTTCTCTACCCAGGTAAGTTTAATGGTAATTTTTGGCTGAGGAATGGCTAGCGTTGAAAGGGTTAATGAACTTTGGCATATATGTAGGAATCTTACTTTGGAAGGTTGCTTTCGATATATTCATACACTTGCTGATTGTTGTTGGCTTTTTATTGATGATTTTGTGTACTTTCTTGCATTTCTTCAATTACGCACTAAGTTCTGGCTTGCTATGCACACACTATGAAGAAGCTTCTCACTTGCAGTGAAGTGATAGTAACTGATAGTAACTCAGTGAGCTTCAAAAGACAGATTTTCCCGAAAATGTGTGAAATAATCTGAACACTAGTAGAAGCTTTGTCTGTAATAAATGCGAATGCAAGAGGGTTAACTCATTCGCATCGCAACGATTTTGAATTATTAAAAAATCTCACAAATCACTCCAGCCATACACACAAACAAAACATACATAAACAAAAGGAGAAATGAAAGATTACAGGTTTTTACTTCAGGTTTAGACATAAGGAAGTAGTAGATCAGACATTTTTATACAGGGAAACCCATTTAGTACGAGTACGGTTTAAACAAGAGCCCGTGTTTAACGAGTGGTTTCAAAATTCCCGACCACAAGCCTTCTTTTTCCTTGTTAAATAATTCTGCATACAACGAGCTCGCTACAACGAGCAACTTGCATATAACGTACAATTTATTGACTCCCAAAGTCAAGCTTTTATGCAAAAACTACGCAGTTAGAACGAGAACGCACTTACAACCACACCGCCATCCCAAAGTCAAGCTTTCTTGCACAACTACCTGGCTAGAACGAGAACACACTGACAACAACATCGCCATCTTGACTGACCCCTCGATATGTAAGCGGCATTCTGATTGGCCGATATAACAACTTGGGTGTCTGCAGCGCAAGCAGACGACACTGGACTCACTCTTTGCGCACTGATCTTGTGACTTCCGGGAAATTTTAACTTTCTCTTAAAGCGCGTGTGTGGATTTGATGTTTTTGATGTTATCGTGTGTTAATAAACTGTTTTAAAGTGTATGTAATCGGCATTAAAAACCCTATGGATACAGGATACTGGGCTTACAACCATGCTTTGTTGGGTAAGTGTGTTGTTTCCGTTTTTCTGTCTTTTTCACACTTTACCAACACGCACATCGCAGTAGATGTGAGGACCGATTGATAGGTTCGTCAGGGTTGCCAAAATCGATAAAATGGTTTGAACGAGCAATGCTTACAACGAGTAAATTGGCCCTCTCCCCTGGAATTCGTACTAAACGGGTTTCACTGTATATAGAAAAACTCTACACCAATTGGTTTTCCCACAAGCCATTACAAAAACAAAGCCAGAGGCAAAATTTGTTGTATAAGGGAGCGAACCGAGTTTAGAAGTGACCAAGGTATGGTATGCACAGAGATTTACTTCCCTCGAAGCAAATGTATCAAATTGACAGCTATCTATTAATTCCGCACATGCATGGCTGGAACGACTTGAATGAGTTAATACATTTTCCTTTGCTCACCTTGGTAGTGTTTGACCAGGTCAGCCAAAGAGGTGAACGTGCGTGACTTGGTGATGTAGTACAACTCGCACGAATGGTCGGGCGGGCGACGCGTCACGATCTTATAATGCTTCGCTAAATAACCCCGCAAGTCGTCATAGTCCCTAACTGACAGGGTATATGTGCCTGAAATACAAACCAGAGTTACGTTTCTATCTTATAATGTTTTGCTAAACACCCCAGTAAGTCGTCATAGTCCCTTGCTGACAGGGTATATGTCACATTATGTGCCTGAAATATAAACCAGTTATGTTTCTATCTTATAATGTTTTGCTAAACACCCCAGCAAGTCGTCATAGTCCCTTGCTGACAGGGTATATGTGCCTGAAATACAAACCAGAGTTATGTTTCTATCTTATAATGTTTTGCTAAACACCCCAGCAAGTCGTCATAGTCCCTTGCTGACAGGGTATATGTGCCTGAAATACAAACCAGAGTTATGTTTCTATCTTATAATGTTTTGCTAAACACCCCAGCAAGTCGTCATAGTCCCTAACTGACAGGGTATATGTGCCTGCAATATAAACCAGAGTTACATTTCTATCTTATAATGTTTGGCTAAATAGTAAACACCCCAGTAAGTCGTCATAGTCCCTTACTGACAGGGTATATGTGCCTGAAATATAAACCAGAGTTATGTTTCTATCTTATAATGTTTTGCTAAACACCCCAGCAAGTCGTCATAGTCCCTTGCTGACAGGGTATATGTGCCTGCAATATAAACCAGAGTTACGTTTCTATCTTATGTTTTGCTAAACAGTAAACACACGAGCAAGTTGTCATAGTCCCTTACTGACAGGGTACATGTGCCTGAAATACAAACCAGAGTTACATTTCTATCTTATAATGTTTTGCTAAACACCCCAGTAAGTCGTCATAGTCCCTTGCTGACAGGGTATATGTCACATTATGTGCCTGAAACATAAACCAGAGTTATGTTTCTATCTTATAATGTTTTGCTAAACACCCCAGCAAGTCGTCATAGTCCCTTGCTGACAGGGTACATGTGCCTGAAATATAAACCAGAGTTATGTTTCTATCTTATAATGTTTTGCTAAACAGTAAACACCCCAGTAGGTCGTCATAGTCCCTTACTGACAGGGTATATGTGCCTGCAATATAAACCAGAGTTACATTTCTATCTTATAATGTTTGGCTAAATAGTAAACACCCCAGTAGGTCGTCATAGTCCCTAACTGACAGGGTATATGTGCCTGAAATATAAACCAGAGTTACATTTCTATCTGTTTTATGTTTTGCTAAACACCCTAGCAAGTCGTCATAGTCCCTAACTGACAGGGTATATGTGCCTGCAATATAAACCAGAGTTACGTTTCTATCTGTTTTATGTTTTGCTAAACACCCTAGCAAGTCGTCATAGTCCCTTACTGACAGGGTTATATGTACGTTTCTATCTGTTTTATGTTTTGCTAAACACCCAAAGTCGCAAGTCCCTACTGACAATATGTGCCTGCAATTAAACCAGAGTTAAAGTCGTTTTCTTACCTTCTAAACTGACAGGGTATAGTGCAATATAAACCAGAGTTACGTTTCTATCATGTTTTGCTAAACACCCTAGCTCATAGTCCCTAACTCAGGGTATATGTGCCTGCAATATAAACCAGAGTTACGTTTCTATGTTTTGCTAAACACCCTAGCAAGTCGTCATAGTCCCTTACTGACAGGGTTATATGTGCCTGCAATATAAACCAGAGTTACGTTTCTATCTGTTTTATGTTTTGCTTAGCAAGTCGTCATAGTCCCTAACTGACAGGGTATATGTGCCTGCAATATAAACCAGAGTTACGTTTCTATCTGTTTTATGTTTTGCTAAACACCCTAGCAAGTCGTCATAGTCCCTTACTGACAGGGTTATATGTGCCCCCCCAAAAGCAACTAAAAATTGATTTCCATAAATTTTCTTACCTTCTAAATCAGTAGTAAATGTAGACATCCTTCATGTCATGCAAGTGCTTTGGGCTCATTTGAGGCAAAGCGCTATATAAATGTACTATTATTATTATTATTATTCTGAGATATTCTGCTGAAATACCACTACTACTTCGTCAGGTGAATTCTCCTCTGATCCATGGATTAAAAACAACAACAAAAACAAACCCTAGGAATTCCCATTTGGGGGTCTATGAAGTACTAAAGTTCTAAAGGACCCTCTAACAGAATGTGCAGAGGGTCCCAGGGATGCACTAGAAAACTTTTTAGCGTTCGCAATGCCACTGGGACCCTCTATCCCGCCTATAGGACCCTCTATACCGTAAGTGAAGGAGTCCCTGGGACCCATTGTTTTGCAGGACGATTGGGTTTGGTGGGGGGTTTTAAAGAGAGAAAAACAAAAATTCAAGAGAGAGCAGATAAAGTTCATAAACTGGACATATATACTGGAATAATTGTAAAATAACAAACAAACTTCAAGAGAGAAAAACAAACTGGAAATATCCATACATTGGAATAATTGTAAAATTACGAGCAGAAGGTTCAACTGACAAATTTTCTTTATCTTTTCTACACACAACCTTTTCCGATTGTCATGCTATGACACTACTGCAGACCTGTTTACCCCCTACACAAGTCTTGAGTAGTCTGGATAGCTGAAATGAGTAGTTATGGTGTGAAATGAGTAGTCCTCTTCATTAAACCATCAAATAATGTTCACCGAAAATGAGTAATTAGAGCATTATTTTCAATTTTGAAGAGTAGTAGAGGTCCAAATTGAGTAGAATACTACTCAAAAAGAGCAGAGTAAACAGGTCTGCATTAGCTTTAGCCCCCCCCCCCCCCCCCCCCCCCCCAAACAAGAGTTGCTCATAGATTCCACTAGGGCATCCTTGAAATTCTTTTTTTTAATTTTTTAATTTTTATCTGCCACTTCACTTCTTCAGCCTGCACACACAAATGTATATGTTTCTTAAATCATGAAAACCCCACGAACGAACGACAAAGAAAAATCCGCCAATAATTACCTGGTGAGGCCTCTCCTTGTCGCACAAGAAATGTCCCTCTCGGGTAACCCGGAGCCAGCAACCAATCCTCTGACGCGTCTCTACTGACTTTGCCAAAGTACCATCTGTGAAATATGGGGATTAATTTATTAGACCATGATCTAATTATCATAATTATCATTACGTGCTGGAGCCAGTAGCCACTCGTCAACACTTCAGTGTCTTCAGATCTCGCCTTCATCAAATTTGTCTTTGGTCAAACTATTTTTCATAATTTATTAAAAGAAATTTAATGCATCTCAAAACCTTGTCAGCTGCATGTCCTTTCTCTGCTGCCGTGTATTGATGACTTAACTTTGCCTTGGCATGAGGCTGTGTCAGACCAGTTGACATAAGCTAGAATGCCAAGGCTACATCAAAATGTTGTTATGCTCTGAATGATTGTGCGGGGATTGTCTTAAGCCATGACAAGCTCCCAGCATAACATCATCAGTCTAAAATCCCCCGAAGACGGAGAGTGGCTGCCCACATGGCGGGGTAATCAAAAACGGTCACACACGTAATGTTCTCATCCCTAGCTGGTGCATTTGTACTGAATTGTTCAAGTGCTCTGGCTGTTGGGATGATCCCTGGAGTCGCTAAGCCAGGGAACAACAACAACAAACGATGACTTAACTCATCAGTCGCAGTCAGATGAGATAGTGCGCGTCGACCCCAGGAATCCTTTAGTTTTTATCCTTTAGTTTAGACATCATTTCTTGTCACTTATCAAATCTGTATTCACTAGATGATCCTTGAAAATGATGTGCCTTGTGACAGCAATGCATTTAATTTCAACTTTAACAGTTTGGAAGAGCACCTAATAATTTCAGGGAGAAAAAAGAAAATAATGTACTTGTTTGACAGTCTCTCATGAACTTGATGAAGGCTTATGAAATTGAGAAAACAGAAAATAATGTACTTGTTTGACAGTCTCTCATGAACTTGATGAAGGCTTATGAAATTGAAGAGAGTAAAGAGAGTAAAGAGAGAGAGAGAGAGAGAGAGAGAGAGAGAGAGAGAGAGAGAGAGAGAGAGAGAGAGAGAGAGAGAGAGAGAGAGAGAGAGAGAGAGAGAGAGAGAGAACTTGAAAACTTAAACTTTATTTTCCAAGGATATAGATTTTAGGCAAAGCCTATTCTTCCAATCTGTCCTTGATACATATATACTTAACACAAAAGACAAACATGGCAAGGCATACTATTATACATACAGAGCTGAATACAAAGGTAGCAAAGCAGTTGATATTATGAAACATAGGCTGAAATATGGAATTATCAAAGTTGCATATTTTTAATACTCGCGCGTGCATACAAGCATGCAACCATACTTAAACACTTGCGCGCATGTATATAAACGAAGAGAGAGAGAGAGACAGAGGGGCAGGGGAGAAAGAGAGATGTACACGTATTGGTAGACAAAAACAATTGTAAATAAAAAGTGAGACAGCACGCATAAAAAAAAAGAAGAGCCCATAACGTTGCACTCACTCATAGTTTCTATGTCGCAGCTCTCTGGGCGACGGAGGGTACAGATGCCTTGCAGGCGACGACGACACCGACGAAGACGATGACAACATCGACGAAGACCGCTGCAAGGACAGGACCGAGGACAACGACGACACGCCAGAGCTGCTGCTGGACGTGTCCAGGAAACTGGACTGGCTCCACCGGTCCTCCTCATCCTCCAGCAAGGTGTCCGACAGGCTCAGCAGGAGGAAATTGTCCGGGAAGCCCTCCACCCCCGAAGGGGGGATGTACGTGTCCTTGCGACACATGGGGCAAGGGAAGTAGCCCGGCCTGCCCCCGGGGTGTCGGCGCACATAGTCACGAAGACAGGCTTCGCAGAACGAGTGGAGGCAGGGGAGGGCTTTGGGCCGGCGGAGGGACTCCAGGCATATCTTACACGAGAGGAATTCTTCTTGGAGCTTCTCCTTCAAGCGTTCGCTATCTCCTCCTCCTCTGCCGGATGTGGAGGTGGTGTTGGTGTTGGTGTGCCTTTGCAGGGCCGCCATCACTACTAGCCATTCTGAAACTGGTGGAATGCACAAGGAAAGTGTTAATTAGTCTGTAGTTAAATGCAGCTCAAGGTAAAAGAGTGAATGTAGGCTACATCGTCATATATATATATGACTCTGTGCCAAAAGGTGGGCATGAAAAGTGGACATAGAGGGTAAAAAATGAAACTATTAATACCATTTAAATACATGCATATTTAGAAAGGATATAAATGAGGCAAAACATGTGCAAAGTGGCAGGACAATTTTTCAACCGATTTCTGAGAAAATAGTGATAATGTGGTGTCCCCCACCTGATGACGAACATCAATGATTACATCACAACCATGGTGTTATGTCACAGTATTTTCTCATAGCTCCAACAAATCATGTTGTGTTAAGTTGTTTTCATTGTTTGCTATTAGTCTGTGACATTTCCTGTTGAAATTTGCTGTTAGTATGATGATTATTATGGGTCTGTTGCGGTAACAAATGACCTTCGTCATCACTTTACATTTGAAAGTTGTATCAAATACACTAATTCTGTCTTTAAGTACTTAAGATGCCATAAAAAAAAACAATTACAAGTTAACTGAATATTTTCTACCAAACTGTTAATTGATTCATGCCATTGTTTTTGTTTTATTACACAATGTGTGAAAAATGTATGACGAACATCAAAGTTACCTAAATCATTTATTTTCCAGTTTCTGGCCAAAATGTCTATGAATAACTGTATTTTTGTCAACTACAGTAAGCAGAATGCTTTAAAGAAAATAATAACTTGCATGAATAAAGTTTTTTTTTTTAAACTATTGAATTATTTATCATAATTCACTATTTACACCATAGGACATGTATGACGAACATCATAGTTACATTAATAATTTTCATTAAGCACTATTTTTTCATTTATCTTTCTATGAAGGCTGCAAAGTGCTCTAAATTAATTACTAAACCCACTGAAGTGGTGTTCATTTGTTTATTAGATGGTTAGACCAATAAAACCAGCTAAATTTGATAATTAACATGTTCTTGATGACGAACATCAAGTCCAGTAAAATGATTACATTGAACATTTGGATTAGTGCAGAAGAAAGAAATGAACATGCTGGTGTTAAATAAGGGTAGGGGTCAATTTTATATGACAGTTTAATTGTAAAATAAAAGAGAGCAAGTTAAAAATATATATCTTGAGGATTTTATTGAGCATTATAACTTAGGTATGACGGATGTCAAGTGTTACATCTAAGTCAGAACCTTTAAGAGAAAGTGCAATATTATTTAAAATAATATATTTTGTAAGAACATTTTATACTCCTATGATAAAGTAATATCTGCTCCAACAAAGCATGACATTTTCATGTATTTTGGATTTATATAAGTGAATTGTTGGGAAGTTTGATTTTGGTTAAATGATTACATCAAAAATGATGTTTGTCATCAACATTGGTTTAAGTCTAATAACTAACAGAACTTTCATTTTTGAATGTTACAATCTTTAGCATTTACTAATGAGGTACTTTTGCATAACCTGTCCAAATTTCAAGTAATTTTACTGGAGTTTGTGTGTTCTAGCACTTGTTGAAATCATGACTATTTGCAATGTCCACTTTTGAAGACCAGATTTTGGGGCTGATTTGACATTCATTGTCACATAACTAAATAACTACTGATCTTATAAAGCTGATATTGTCTCTAGTGTCTTTTCAGACATTTGTCTATATGTTTATAACATAAGCACAACAGTCAGAAGGTTATGTGACAATTTATTGAGAATGTAAGTACCTGACCCTCTCCGTGCTCACCTTTTGGCACAGTCATATATATATATTTCATGCAGGTGCCATTGTGAAACTAAAACAAGAAACAAAACTAGAAAGCACTGATAGTGATACAGCGCAACCTGGTGCCGAAAGCACCTGGGCTTGGCCTACAGTACTCCAACTTCCCCTGTCTTGTCAAAGGGGCAATACTTTGGATTGCTTTTTTGTCAAATACCTTGAGTTGCTTCCCTTGGACCATTTTGGCAACATTAGAATGTTAGTACTTGAACAAAAAACAACCTTCAAGGTCAAGGTCAGGTGTTTGTTTTTTTTAGAACACTCCCTGCATGATACACCACCACACAAAATTTCAAGCAATTCTGTTCACTGGTTCATGAAATACACTTCAGAAATTAAATATATAGCCCAAAGACAATTTTGATTCTTAAGGTCAAACTTCAAGGTCAAGGTCAGCAAAGTCGTGAATATCGAAAGGAGTCTTCGAAACGATGTCTACCCATCTGCCAAATTTGATACAAAATCTGTCTAGTACTTTTTGCTAAAATCGACGCAGTTACACACACACCCATACACTGATACCGACACTAAGAAATATACTGTTGCTGTTTCGGCACCAGAATAAAACCATAGTTAATGTTATTGTGACTTTATTCTGATTTTAAATGCATGCATGGAAGGTGTAACTGCAAAGATGTAAAAAAACATTTTTACTATGGCATCAGATCACATGCCAAAGAAACTGACACACTAAGGATGAAAAAGTTCAGATTGATCAGCAAGACACAGCTTTAGTTTTTTTTAACTGAAAAGTTAATAATTGCTCATAAATAAAATCTAATAAAAATATCCTGGCATTTAGATAGACACCTCATGCATTTTCAAATTATATTTTGAGATAAAGATGTTTTTTTCATTTTAAAGCAGCAAAACCTTCACCCTTAACAACCACATACATTTCAAATACTTCATCACCAGACAGAGAGTCACCAGTGTACCAAAGGGGCACAACTGCACAGTATACCAGAGTAGTATGCTCAAGCGCAATAATAGTGCTATAAATGAATGGTTCTTTTAAAACTTCCATTCACATGCAAGTGTGAAAGAGAACAGAGGTGAAACAAATAGGCTGCATTAGTTTATCCTTTTCAAACAAACACCGACACATGACTGGTAAAGATTTAGCTCACCAGACATTAAAGCAAAAAGATCAGCAAAGTGAGACTGTAACTCTTTAGTGTAAGCAAACAAGAGACAATTCCTTACATAAAATGATAAAGCAAAAGAGTTACAAGTATGGTTTGTTTCATTTACCCCCCCCCCCCCCCTCCACACACACACGATTTTCTGTCTGTCTGTCTTTCTGCCTATCTCTCTCTCCCCCTCCCCCCCCCCCACTCTCTATCTTTCTGTCGGAATGAATAATACTCCGAAAGAAACCTCTCTTTACTTTACATGAAAGCTTAACTGTCAGTGTCAGCAGTTTCTCTTGTGTTCCACATTTGTAACCATATGCCTAAAAAGTTTAAAGGTTGTGTAAAACTGAGCTTACAGAAACAATTATATATTGCACATACACACATATATTAGTATGCACATGTATGCGCATGCGCTCTCTTAGACACACACACAAGTATGTGCCCACCCATATGTATGTGGGCAGATACAAGCGTACACACAGACACACATACACATTATATCCACATCAACTTGGGCCACATGCATTTGATTTCATACAAACATGCATTATATACACACGTACATACATGAGTAAAAACAGAGCATACAAAAAACCTATTCATAAAAATGCTCTCTCTCTCTCTCTCTCACAGTCACACACACACACAGAATGACTTAACAAAACGGCCAAACTATCATTTTAATTTGCAGCCCCACTGATCCCCCCCCCCCTACCCCCATCACACCCCTCACCACCCTTCTAAACACAAGTTGGGCCTGAGGAGTTCCTTAGTCTAGGCAGATACCACCTGATAACCCGAGTCACTGAAAGAAGACGACCAACCCACAGAGGGGCTTATCCACTGCCGACTATCAAGTAACACAGTCGATTATTCTGTACTCCCGGATCCATAAGAACAAGAGTACACTGCAACTGAAACAAGGCCATACAGTAACAGGTGCGCTTCTCTGTCTGCTAGACGGGTGGCTATTTTTACACACGCATCTACCAGCAAGAGGAGAAAAGAAGGGTTTGCTTGCACTGTCGCAGCATGTGGCGAAAACTACCGTTTTTGCTCGCCTCCCTCATTTTATATCCCTGTTGTGCCTTTAAGTGACAAGCTTTATGTTCCTGTTCTACAGTCTTTGGAAAACACAGAACCAATCATAATAATGATTCATAATGCAATTGGTATAATTTATTCCTGGTATTCTCATGAAGATGCCTGCTAGTGCTATGTTGCTTAGCTTAACCAAAGATCCAATATCAATGGGAAAATTAGGGAAGTAACGATGGTCAGAGACTTAAAAATTGTCTTGAACCTTTGCATCTGTGAGCAAAATACCACTTCCAGAGTAAGCCCAGATACGCAAGGCCCATGTATCATGTGACATATTAGCCGTAGAGCGACAGATCTGGCTGATGATGCGGCAATTCATGTTCACAGCACAGTGGCAAGTCATGAAACAAGTCCCATGAGACAATGGCTACACACTCTATATCCCTCGTTTAAGAGCTGAAGTACGTATAAATGGCTTGTCATCTTGGGGTGGGTTTTTTTTTTCCCACCTTGTCACTCTCCCAGGAGGGAACAATCCACAATCCAGCCAGGGGGATTCAATGCACTCGCTTCAACTGTCAGCTGAATATCTGTCGCTTCAGCCCACAGTCACGCTCCACCGAGCCGGCACAACGCACAGGTATTTCATCTCAACTCAACTCGCCCCCACTTCCCCTACTATCATACTCTCTCCTCCCGTGGCCAAGAGGAAGGGCGGCTCATTACCCTCGCGCTCCCCCCCCCCACTCCCTCCACTCTCTCCCTCCTCCATTCATTCATTCCTTTCTTTTTTTTCTTCTTCTTTCTTTCCTTGTTTTTTCCCCCTGCCTTTCCAGCTCAACATAATGGTCACAGATGAGAAAGTTCCGACAAAGAGCGACCATACTATTTTTTAAAAATATAAACAAAACATGACAAATCTCACCCCTACGAATCAATGGTAGGGGGTCTCCAGAACTATATTTTATGCAAAAGAATTCATGGTCACGAGAAGTGGTTTCATAATGCTTCCACCCCCACTCATTCTATCAAGGCAACAGCAAAAGTAAAAACTGACATTTTGCCCACAAATCACAATGCATCATATTCCAATCACTAACAAAGCTTAAATTTAAAATTCAAAGATTAAAGCAGACGAACAGTCTGGTTGGTCGTCTTCTTTCAGTGACTCGGGTTATCAGGTAGTATCTGCCTAGACTAAGGAACTCCTCAGGCCCAACTTGTGTTTAGAAGGGTGGTGAGGGGTGTGGTGGGGGTAGGATCAATCCTTGTCATGTTTATTCTGATCACTATCCAGCATTGTTTTGCTGGAGTTCAACATTTAAAGTTACCACAATTCATTCAAATGTGTGTTCATCGTGTTAAAAGAAACTATGCATGCTTAGACGTGTATGTATCCACATATAATGTGTATCTTTAAGCGTGTATTATGTGTAACCTTTAAATATGTACATTATGCTCACGCATGCTAAATGTCTATGTCCGTATACATTTTATGCATATTTTTTTTATACTCATGTCACTTTAAGTCAAAATGTGCTCTTATTCATGCATGCTGAATGTCGATGTCTTTGTTATTCTGGCATTTGAACAAAATTTCTCCTTGGGAGATAATAAAGTGATTTTGATTTGATTTGATTTGATTTGATTTGAATTCACTTGATCCTTTTCACCCCCCTCCTACAGTCAGTTCTGTCACCAAAAAAAACCCCCTGACAATCTCTCCTGTTCCTCTTCCCTTACTACATACAGCAGCAATACAATATATACTAATAGTAATAGTAACAGTAAGTAAATTTGCTCTCTCAGGTTGAGAACCCACATTCTGATGAACTGCAAGTGCAACACCGTTACCAGCTACTTTCTTTTGGCCTATCATTGAACAGTGGTGATGGGGGGTTATTCTGGTTCATCATCAACTTTAACAATATTTTCAAAGCTAACTAAAGTCACTTTGTTTTCAGTATTGCTAAACATGAACTATCAAAACCAGGAATAAATTTATTCCTGGCTTTAGTTTGATAGTTGTACATGTATACATGTTTATACATGTATTAAAGATTGCCCAAATGATGTTGCTATGATATAAACTTTTCTGTCAGGCAGGCAAGATAGTCTGCTAGCGTAGCTGACCAGGCAAGTCAAAATGTCACTCACTGACACTGCTTCTGAGTTTTCTAGATGCTGAGAAATGATAAGTACAGGTAGCAAAGTTGCTGATGAAACCCTCTGACTCTCTTTAACTATCCTACTGCCACAGATTCAGATCTGCGGCATGATGTTGTATGCATTATATGTCAGGCGCCGGTAAACATCTTCCATGTAGTGGTGTATTTTTAGAGCTTATGTGTACAGCTCCGGTACTGGGTACAACTGACAGTGGGTTAATAAATTGTTTTATTTCTGGCAGTACTTAATGTTGAAAAATATTTCAGTTTGATAATTCTGTGGATGAAATATTTAAGAATCTAGCAAGATCAAGCCACAGGCTTTAAACCTTTTCACTTGACTTTTAGTTTTAAAAAACTCGCCAAAAACAGGCAGAAAATGACGTCCATTTTGTTGCATCTCTGACTAGCCCACTTTTGGAGCATAATACACGGTTTTGGATGCCTTTGGAAAAATAATTCATGGGTAGATTAAAAGAATCAGGACAAAAAACCTACCCCATGTTACTGTGTATGATCAAGAACAATCGATAAAGAAGATTTGTGGTGACAAAGTTTTTGTCTTGCGCTCATAACACGTCGCGTCACGGCCTAGCTCAGCAGACGACGCTTCTTTCAAGCCAGCACAACACAATACGTCAATCCAACGTTCCAATCTAGCCGCCTATAGAGAGCAAAACGGAACAGTGAAATCAATTCAAAAATGAGCGCAGACAAACTTGTATGACCAATTTTTAATCAGTCGAGTCTTGTGTCCCGGTCGTTATGAGCGCAAGACTCAAGTTTTGCTGAAAGCTGAATCAACTTGTGGCCGATTTTTTGCTAACATCGTGAATTTGGGTACACAAATATGTGACATCACTATTTTTTGCCATGTTGACTACGTCAACGGAAACAGGGAACCGTTTTGAATTGTGGTGTCACACACTTTCATGCTTGGTTATGAGCGCAAGACTATCAAATTTTTCGCAGAAATCTTATCAATCCTCAGCAGCAGAATAAAATTGTTTATACCAAGTTTTGAATATTTTGCTCAGAGCCATCAATAGCCTGTTACCTAACATAAAACTTGATATAACAAACTTGAAACACTCAAACAATCTGATACCAATCTCTGTCTTCACTGTGCGTGTATGTGGTGTCCCAGTTATGAGTGGAAGATAAATCATTGAAACATATTGTCCTGTAAATCAATAGTAGTTGGAAGCTAAGCCAACACATGCATTTCAAATATAAATTTCAATAATGATAATGAATAAAAGCAATATGATACCAATCTCTGTCTTAAATGTATTGTTCAAATGTGGTGTCCCAGTTATGAGCAACGTGGTGTCCCAGTTATGAGCGGAAGATAAATCATTGAAACATATCCTGTAAATCAACTATTAGTTGGAAGCTAAGCCAACACATGCATTTCAAATATAAATTTCAATAATGATATGAATAAAAGCAATATGAAATAAATCTCTGTCTTCAATGTATTGTTCAAACATGGTGTCCCAGTTATGAGCAATGCGGTGTCCCAGTTATGAGCGGAAGATAAATCATTGAAACACATTATCCTGTAATATTTGGAACCTAAAGCCAACACATGCACTTCAAATATGAATTTCAATGATACTGAAGAAAAGCAATATGATACCAATCTCTGTCTTCAATATGTGTTTGCTTGAATCTGGTGTCCCAGTTATAAGCAATGTGGTGTCCCAGTTATGAGCAGAAGATAAATCAATTAAATCATTGAAACACATTGTCCTGTAAATCAGATATTAGTTGGAAGTTAAGCCAACATGTGCATTTCAAATATAAATTTCAATAATGACACTGAATAAAAGCAATATGACACCAATCTGTCTTCACAGTGTGTTTGTTCGAATCTGGTGTCCCAGTGGTGTTATGAGCAGAAGATAAATCATTGAAACACATTGTCCCGTAAATCAGCTATAAGTTGGAAGCTAAGCCAACACATGCATTTCAAATATAAATTTGAACAATAACTCAGATACTGAATAAAAGCAGTCTGATACCAATTTGGTGTTTGTTTGTATGTGGCGTCCCAGTTATGAGCGGAAGATAAATCACTGAAACTCATTATCCTGTAAAGTAGCTAGCACTAAAAAACAAAACTAACACACAAATGTCTTTATATTTTAGTAAATTTTAGTCTGCAAAGTCAGTTTTTGGACTACAGTCATTTCACATGCATGAAATGAACAGTAGTTACTTGAATCTTCTGCTCATAACGGTGTCCCAATTTTCATATATTCAGATATTTAAGTTAACAAATTCTTCATAATAATGTTTGTCAATTTGGAATGTTTTTCATATCCTTAACATGCAAAACATTCATTTTGATCTGTGCACTTCAAAACTTGGCCATATTATGCATCATTAGGACACCAAGTTATGAGCAGAAGTTTTGTGACATCTGAATTTCAATTCGTCATAAAAGTAAAACCACAAATGTTCTTGCTCCTAAAATCACTGAAAACAACAGAAGAGAAGCCAGTCTTCAAACCAACATAAATTTAACCATGTATTTTGATTTTTAAATTTCAGTCTTACTGTCACACTATTTGTACCAGTATCAGAGCTGTGCACTTATATAAGTGCACATTCGTCAATTTAACGCATTTAGTAAAGTAGGTGATCGCTTTTAGTTCTCGTGAACCCCCCGTGGGGATACCAGGGGGTCTTCTGTACAAATAGTTCCCCCACCTTCTGGAAGTACTGTGCTTGTAACTTCCTCTAATCTGTCTCTCTCTTTGACTGCCTTTTTTTTCTTGCTTTGTGTCATATACTATCTTTCTGACTGTGGCCCATTCTCCTGCCTTTTTCCAAAAAAATCTTCCACAGTTTTCTCCTTTGAACTCCTCCGAAATCAGAATGTGTCGGCTGAATACAGCGAGGACACTAGTGAAAACTGGAAAACGGACACATACGTACCCATTGTGGCCTTATGGCCCAGGAATGCAGAAGAAGAAGTTCTCTTGAAACATTACTTGGCAGAGAAGGTTACAAAGAACAGAAAATACTTGGTGATACATGTAGGAGAAGAGTTAATCACATTAACATACAGACACTGAGACAGCTTTCACAACCATCTCACAATAGCGGGGCAGTGGGTGGATGCCTCGTGCCTCCATACAGGGAGCTGGACGCCCCTGCCCCTCCACAAACTTCTCCTTGTGGGGATACCGGGGGGTCTTTCGTAAAAAATAGTTCCACTTCCACGTTCTGGAAGTTCTGTGCTTGCAACTTCCTCTAATCTGCCACTCTCTTTGACTCTGCTTTTCCCTTTGCTTTCCATCATCTACTATCTTTCTGACTTATTGGCCCATTCTTCTGCCTGTGTACCATGATACACCACCACACAAAATTTGAAGCGATTCTATTTACTGGTTCATGAGTTACAGGGAAAACACACATACACACACACACAAAAAGACAGAGAAAGTTGGAAAGCTTTGGTGAAAGACTATTTCCTCAACAAAGTCCACAATCAACTTCAAGTCTACAATCCAAATCCTGGAAATATATGGAACGTACATAATGAAGACTGAAACTAGAACAAAGATCAGATGTGAAGGCATAAATTGAGGTTCAACTACAAGGATTGATTTTTTTTTTAAATCATGAAAATGGTTTGCAGCCCTTAATAAAATTATGTGATAGAAACATTTCCATCAGTTTGTATGTTTTTTAGATTAAAAGAAAGACTTAGAAACTGCTACTGTAGTACTAGTACAGAGCTTCAGATTGTTGGCGGGCCTGGGCCACTGACCCGTATTGAAGGTGATTTGACCCCTCATTTTGTGCACCTTCTGACCCATGAAGTTTGCAAAAAAATGTTTTAAAGACCCCCCACGTCACGTGTCACATTCCCTCTTATGCTAGGAAGATTTCTTAAGATTTCTTACTGGCTATAAGAGGGAAAACCCGTGATTTTGACACGTGACGTGGTGGGTCTTTAAGTGTAATAGTAGTAGTACTAATACTACAGTGACTACTGGTCCATTATTTTGGAAACTGACCCATCATTTTCTGTAAGCAGGGGTCATATGACACATGAAGTTTGAAAACAATCTGAAGAGCTGCTAGTACTCTAAAATTGAAAAAAAACCTCAACAGACTTCAGTTCTTCTGACCACACTAGTTCAAAAAAAAAGGTTTGCTTTATCTGTTTTAAAAACATACACATGTATGCTTTAAAATTGTTTTCAATATTTAAGAAAATGTTTGGCCTTTAATAAACTAAAAGATTTTACCCATAAACTTGAAGTTTGTCAGAAAGAAAGTCTCCATGTTCCTTCAAAAGCAAATTTTATCTGTAAGTGTAACCAAGTTGCCAAAAAATAAAGAGAACTTTGGATACTGGCTAATCATGGTCAATTCAAATAATTACCACAGCAAGAAAAGATAAACTTAAAAAGCAAGTAAAAGGTCATATTTTTACTAAATTTTAAATGAATGTTACTTTTTTTGTAATTGTTAGTGTCTGACGATAGCATATTTCTCCTTGGTTATGGATTCAGGTCGAAGGGAGATCTCAATCCATGAGTTAACTCACTAGAAGAAGTATCTGTATGTTGTATTGGTTTAAAAAAAAAAAAAATAATTGTCCGATTAATACTAATAGTAGTACTAGTAGTAGTAGTCATAGTACTAGTAGTAGTAGTCGTAGTACTAGTACTAGTAGTAGTATAGTAGCATATTAGTGGTACAGACTACAGTGATGTCCTGAGGCCCCGGTCATAGGACATTGACCAATTAAAATGTCCTACTGTGTAAGTGTGTTCTCTCCTGTTAGGACAAATGTCTGATTAAATTTTTAACACTAGCATGCCTTGACTTGATTTCTTCAAGAGCCAGGCCATCAATGTCCTATTGATTTTTCTTGTATCAGGACGGTTTGTCCTCTCATTTTTCGATCCTCTGTACATCACCGGTGGCATAGTATTATTACTTAATACTATAGTACTATTTGGTACTTTATAGTCACAGAGGAGTCTCTGTGAAATTCGGGTTGCTCCTACCTGGAGAGCATGTCGCACTTGCAGCCAAAAGCGCGCCACACTTTTGTGTGACTGAAGGAAGGGGGGGGGGGGGGGGGGAAGAGTAAAGTTTTGACCAAAATGACAACTTTTTCGTTGCCACTGGGCTAAACGTGTGCTAAGTGCATGGGCACACAGGACCTCAGTTCTACTACTACTAGTAGTAAGTACTTAGTAGTACTAGTAGCAGCAGCAACAGTAGTAGAAGTTTCAACCTGGATGAAATATAAACTACTGTAAACTGTGGAACAGCATTTTCTTCATGAGAATCTGGCCCATTTCAATGTTCAGGCTTCAGAAAACTTTCAGTTTAACACGACTAGTTAATAGTCAGGGATCAAGCTTGTCACAGGACATCATAGGTCATTTGACCAGTTTGAAGAAAGTATAATAGGTCATTTTCCTAGTAAAACTGGTGGGGGTGGGGAGTAGGGGGGGGGGGGTGGGGTGAGGATGGGGGGGGGGAAAGGGAGGTGAGTGTTGGTGTGTTGTGTTATGATTATGTGCAATGCATTCTCTAATGTATTCATTTTCATAGTGATATATGGTAAGGATACGTGAACCAGTCTGTAAGAAATGTCTGTACGAATGGTGAGTGAAAAGCGCATTGAGTTGCTTTGCAAGATTATGCGCTCTATAAGCATTATTAATTATTAAAACAATATATTAGGTCATAATGTATAAAATAAAATAAAATAAAAGAAAGGAAATACAACTTGAACACAATGAAAACTTTTCTAGGACACTCTGTAAAGTATGTTGCAATCAACCACATAGGTTCACAGACAGCGTGTTCAAAACATTAAATAAGGAAAGTTAGTATGCAATGTAAAGTAATAATACTAATAGAAGTTATTTATACTATACTAGCGCAACGCTGAGTACCAGTAACGCCTAGTAACGGTAACGCCTAGTAACGGTAATGCCAAGTGCTGGTAATGCTGAGTACAGCAAATTTGAAAATATGTCTGTTTCCAAGAACATGGCCCCCAAAAATAGGGTAGGTAGGTAGGCTTTCAATTTTTTTTTTCTTCTTCGCAGTGCAAGATTTTTGCCGTATTTGCTGAAACATGTGAATGTGAGTATCAATCAACAGATTATCTTTACCACTTGACTGTTTTTCACATAAATACGTTGATGGAAATGTACCAATTGATTTAACTGCATCCGCATGATCGCATTTAGACATAGAAATGGCAATCGCGTGCCTTGCGCCCGCCATTGTGTTGGCGGATGTTGATCACGAAAGTCTGCGTGTGGTCTTTGCAGGGTAGGACAGTAACTTTTTTTTGCAACCTGCCCTGGGGGCAGGTAGACAATTTTTGTACCTGCCCCCCAGTTTTAGCCACCTGCCCGATAAATGAATGTGCCACGAGTGAAAAAGCTAGTAGAAAGAGTCTTCATGATTGGCCATCCTGTCACACAGCTCCTCGGGAATGACATAATTTAATGTCAGTATTTTTTATTTTTTCATACGTTTTTTTAATTTAACGTTTCTCATGCGCGCGTGTGTCTCAGTGTGTGTGTGTGTGTGTGCTCGCGCGTGCGTGTGGTAACAAACATTGATTAAACAAACTATCAGCATATCATATGTATAGGGGGTTATTCTGTGACAACATACATTATAACATACTACAGTAGTATCACACACACACACACATAAGTACACAATCAGAGAGAGAGAGAGAGAGAGAGAGAGAGAGAGAGAGAGAGAGAGAGAGAGAGAGAGAGAGAGAGAGAGAGAGAGAGAGAGAGAGAGAGAGAGGGGAGAGAGGGGGGGGGGGGGGGAGAGAGAGAGAGAAAGTCAGAGTGAGTCAGTGACAGACAGACACATACACTATAAACAATTTTTTTAAACTAAAGACTTGCCTTCAAGAAGAATGCTAACTTATGACACTGACTGACACAGTGACAAGTCAAATAATCATTGTTACAATGTCAAACTTGTCTTGGACTCTTTCACCAATCTGCTCTATCTGGGTCTATCTACAGCTTTTCCATCAAAGTATGTGTGCAAAAAGAATTGTCATTTTTTGCAGTTTTATGGATAGCTTGTGCTTTTGTCTCATGCCCAGCAAACTAAAAGTCTGCCAACTTCATCAAAATCAAAGCCACTTTTCGGCCCTAGACTGACTGATCACGAAGTGATGGAAGTCAAAATCGCACACTGCACGCCGATGGCGATACTATCCAAACTATCGGCGATAATGACACATCTTCGGCACTTTCGAAGCAATAATGCATGTGTCAACCTCGGAATATGACAGCAGAAAGTATTGTTGTCATTTTTTCTTCCAACCACTGCCCGATGGCTCAGACTTATTTTTCACCCAAAGCACGTTGCTCCAACTTGCAATTTTCTCGGAAACCTGTGCAGTCCGCATAAACGGCCTTCATCTATTGGATGAAATCACAGGAGCTACGAGCGACGATTGGTTCGCTTGGCAGATTCTGCTGGGTTGTTACTAAAAATAGCTTAGTCTGTCCTCATCAACATGTGCGAAGAGGGAGTTACTCGGCTTCAGCAGAAATAAAACATACATGTGCAACTCCATCGCACCGCCGTATATTTCGGCGTGTATGTCGCCATATTAATTTGTATTGAACCGTATTTTATTGAGGTCGCCGTAGGGCAGCTGTTTTTTTTCCTAAGCACTTGCACTTGCCCGGTGGGCAGGTCGTCAAGTTCGCCACCTGCCCGACACTTACGACTACCTGCCCCGGGCAGTCGGGCAACCGTTACTGTCCTACCCTGCCTTGACTACGCCGGGTGAGAGTGCAATGGTTGTTTCCCTTGCATCGTCTGCTCAAATTGCTGCTTTTTTTCTGAAACTCGTCCAAAACTTTTTTTTTTAGGGTCGGCAGCAAAAACTAGGCTCGGTCGGGTTACCGGAAACAGACATGTTTTGTTGTTGTGCCTAACCCTAGCCCTAAACCTAACCCCCACTATGTACTGCAGTACACCGCGATTTGTCACAGTTGTGGTTCGTTGCGTTTTTCCGTCTTATAGGGTGGGGGGTAGGGTTAGGGTTAGGGCTAGGGTTAGTATTCCAAAAAGGTTATTAGCTAAAAAGGTTCCTAAAATACAGCTTTATGTATAGTAAGAAAGGCAAAAACGGAAAAATACAATTAACCGAGAAATGTAGGGGGGGTGGCACATCTTGACCTTTACCGTATATTGTTTCACCAAAGTCAACCTGATCACTATGGAATCAGTCACAGCACAAATCTAAATCCTTTAAAGTTACTATTAAACAGACATGAGGTAAACTTAATAAGACATATGACTTCTTGCCTGCAAAAACAATAGGTCATTTCAAAATGTTGAAAATGTCAATGACTGATGACCGGTGCTAAGTATGATCCCTGAATAGTAATACCCACCCTCCCCTTCCCAACCACTCCTACCCTACACTTATACCCATCCGTTTAATTCTCCTCAGCTGCTGAATTGATGAAATACCTCCACTCCCCCTCCTGCCTGTTGCATGAAAATAGGTAGCTCGTAAAAATAAGTAGCTCGCTATTAAAGTATTATGAGTCTGTATTTGTGACAACCATTTAACCATTTAACTAACCCTATCCTTAACCCTATAAAAAAAGTGAAATTTGTGGTTCATGCTCAATGTCGCAAATACACACTGTCATAGGTAGCGAGCTACTTATTTTTACGAGCTACCTATTTTCACTGCCAGCTGGTTGATCAAGATAACTAGAACAAACCACACCACTCATTCATTCAATCATTGCTCCCTGCATTCCTGGCAAGCATGAGGCCCTCAATGGAGGAAGACCAGTCTAGACCACGTAATAGCCACCGAGAAGAGCAATCTGAGAAGACTAGACACCCATCCCCTTTTCAAGCCACTATCTATCCCCTCCTCCCTGACACACCTTCCCGCATTCATCCCGTTACCACGTGGCCATTTCTGTGGCAACAGAAGCCCAAACAAACCCTCAAATGCACAAAAGTGTTTCCCAAATGTAACCCAAAAAATGACCAAGTATTCGGGCGGTTACAATTGTAACGGTTGTCTGCAATGCCTGAGAGAGAGACTATCTGTGGAAGCTGTCCTGTAATCAATAGCCTTCGATAACTTTGCGCAGGTCAGGTCAGTCCAGCGACCCAATGGCGCTCGCTGAAAGGGAGTATTTTCTGGTCAAAATCGGACAAACTAATGTTGAAACATTGTTAAACATTTGCATAAGATATCAAAGAAAGGAAACAAACATCAAATATTTAGCACTGAGGCTCGCAAAGTGGTTTCAGGTCGTCCTGTTTATGTTTTTGGCAAGTGCCCGACTTCGACAGGAAGTGAAGGCCGCCATGTTGATATTTGACATATTTCAGAGCCAACTCATGAATGGAACGCTACGCCATTTTGTCAAGAGCGCAAATGCTTATTAATCTACCACATTATTCACTAGAAAGGGTCAGAACACAAATAATCCACTTACTATATTGAGCACACCTAAAGCCATGACAAACTCACAACACTCCCTAAGTTGGCAGAAGCGAACACTCTCGCTGTCTCTCACTGCGAGGGTCAAGGCTACGTGAGCAGAAGGGTTTCCCTCTGACGTCACTCGCGATCCATTCCCGCGAAAACGATGCATGCAATGGAATCCCCCATTCCACCCATCCGCGTGATGTAATGTCAACTGTTTGGGAACACGTTTCATTCATGATTTCAGTCACTCTTTGATGATGCAATCGAGATGATTAAACCTTTACTGACACGACTGTAGCCTAACAATCAGAATCCCCCATTCCAATGCGTTGTAATGTCAACTGTTTGGGAACACGTTTCATTCATGATTTCAGTCACTCTTTGATGATGCAATCGAGATGATTAAACCTTTACTGACACGACTGTAGCCTCTCAATCAGAATCGTTCTCTCTCTCTCTCTCTCTCTCTCTCTCTCTCTCTCTCTCTCTCTCTCTCTCTCTCTCTCTCTCTCTCTCTCTCTCTCTCTCTCTCTCTCTCTCTCTCTCTCTCTCTCTCTCTCTCTCTCTCTCTCTCTCTCTCTCTCTCTCTCTCTCTCTCTCTCTCTCTCTCTCTCTCTCTCTCTCTCTCTCTCTCTCTCTCTCTCTCTCATGTATTATTTGCTTATTCTATTATACCCTCTATAAATAAAATTGATTGATACATTCATTCATTTATTTCTCTCTCTCTCTCTCTCTCTCTCTCTCTCTCTCTCTCTCTCTCTCTCTCTCTCTCTCTCTCTCTCTCTCTCTCTCTATCTCTCATGTATTATTTGCTTATTCTATTATACCCTCTATAAATAAAATTGATTGATTCATTCATTTATTTACTCTCTCTCTCTCTCTCTCTCTCTCTCTCTCTCTCTCTCTCTCTCTCTCTCTCTCTCTCTCATGTATTATTTGCCTCTTCTATTATACCCTCTATAAATAAAACTGATTGATTCATTCATTTACTCTCTCTCTCTCTCTCTCTCTCTCTCTCTCTCTCTCTCTCTCTCTCTCTCTCTCTCTCTCTCTCTCTCTCTCTCTCTCTCTCTCTCTCTCTCTCTCTCTCTCTCTCTCCTTCTTCTTCTTCTTTTTCTTCTTCTTCGCCATAGGCAGCCAGCTTCGCGTAGACTGAAGATTCTGCTGCTGACTTTTTGGGGTAGTGCGAAAAAGAAAGAAAATACGTTCAGCAAGGATACTGTAGAGATGTCAATGCTGAACTGAGGGCTGGTTGAGTGGAGACCACAGCTGGTTGAGTGGAGACCACAGCTGCCACAGGTAGGCCTAACTCGGTATAATTTTCATGGTTATCCTGCCTTTGTCTTCTTGTCCGTTTGTACAGCTGTTTATCTGGTATAATCTGTAAGCAACATTTGGCCAACTCGGAATCGATTTTCTGATTTTGAAGACAGTTGGATCATCTCACCCAAAGATAACCCATTAAATTTAAGGTAATATAATGTGCATGGGTTTTATATAAGCTTACTAGATTTTTTGGGTATTTATTATTTTTATATAGATCTCACTTTATAATTAATTTGAACAGGCATTTGTTTGTGGCACAAGCCACAAACCTATAACTCACTTTGTCGGTCTGTCGCCGGGTCTGTTGGTCGGTCGGTCCAAAATTGTCGCACATATTGTAAAAGAGAAAGAAAAGCGTGCCATAAACGATTGCGAATCCGCGCTTATCACCCGCTTTTGGATTTGCTGTACTTTGTAGTTTAGCAACCTGTAGACATTAAAGAGTTCATTCTAGAAATCTTCCGTTTCTTTGTTGCTCTTCTTTCTTTGTCTTCTTCTTCGCTCCTGTGTTGTTGTTTTTGTGACATTGTGATGTATTTGACGTAATTATTGTTCTGTTCTTCTCTCTCAGTTCCAACAGTCAAGAATACCACCGGGCTCTGCATGGGGAAAACGGAATTATGTATGTTTTTTTTATGCCAATTGCTTCAAGATTGATTCAACACCCTCGATGTGAAGGTGCTGTGTGTGTGAGTCTCAGACTGAGACGGATCGGGCTCACTCAACTACCGTCAACTTCTGGCGGGGAGCTCCAGACCTCCCGACCAAGCCATCGGCCACCGGAACCACACCCTCTGATGGTCCGCCCCTGGGACTGGATTGCTTTGGGAGACAGATCATTCTCATTTCTAGTCACAGATCGTCCGGGGGCGGGAGAGGGGTATTTGGGGGGGGGTGCGGGGTGGGGAGAGAGTATTTTCAACAGTCTGCTCTTGAAGTGATTCTCTGAAATTCAGTTACTCAGTTGCAGTGGCTCCATCTCCTGATTGGGGGGAAGGCATGGGCTTCACAGCACCTAGTCTAACGCTTAATTGAGCCTATAACCATTCAGGACCTTGTAAAACATTGACAGCTTGGATGTGCAGCTGCTTTTAGCCAAATGATGGCCATTGCAGCTGCTGTAGCATTGTGTTTCTGTGTCTGTTGAGGACAAACCCCTGGCCGCCACTCCGTGTTTTCAGATCTGAGATGAATCCGAGTCTGTCAGCGTGATGGTCCCAGACTGATTTTTTGTATTCAAAGATCACCAGAGCCTTGGTAATTAAACTGTATGTAAATCTCCTTGGTTTGTGGGGGTGCATTCCCGGTAGTTCCCACATGCTTATGTCCCCCCGTTTCGTTGTTCCGCCCCCGTGCCGATGTTCCCCTCACAGAAATTTCCACTTTCCGTGCCGTAGTTCCCCCGTTCTGCAGTTCCCCCGTTGCAAAGTTCTCCCGTTCCGATATTCCCCTTACCGATTCTGAAGTCCCCCGTTCTGGTGTTCCCCCAACTAACCTGAATTTCTCTTTTGGAGATATTAAAGTATACTTGAACTTGAACGCACGTGCGCGTACGCACACACACACCATGTGTATTCAGGATGGAAGAGGACAGGAGAAAAGGCGGATCTGGACAGGTGGGGAGAAAAGTAAATTTCAATCATTTAGATATAATGTAAAATTTGACAAAAAATGAGTGGCGCTGCGCTTTCGGCGACACGCTCTCCAGGTGGGAGCAGCCCCAATTTTACAGAGATAAGCCTCTGTGACTAGAATATATCAGATAACAAATTTTTAGTTCAAATACAAAGAATATTTGTCTTTTAACTAAATACCACGGAAGGAACCTAAGCTCTTGTAAATAATTTTTGGTCGACTCCCAACCATGTTATAAAAACGTCTGTGAAGGCATTATGCTGTAAAAGATGTTGATGCAAAGTACGCTGGTTACATGCACTTAGGATGAATGTGTGTGTGCGCTTGTGTGTGTGTGTGTGTGTGTGTGTGTGTGTGTGTGTGTACGCGCGCGTTCGTGTGTATGTGTGTTGTTGTTGTCTTGGGGATTTGGATCCTTACCACGGGGGACCAGCGCTAAAAAAAAAGGTTAAAACTGTTGCCGTAAGGCCGCGTACACAGTAGACGCAGACATCCCATGCGCAATCCGTAAATAAGTAAAAGAAAGAAGGAAACAAAGATACAGTTTTGGGGAAATTCGGACACGTGCATATATATTTTTCCCTTCTTTATTTTACTTATTTACGGATTGCGCATGGGGTTCCGCGCAGAACATCCGCGTGTAATAGTGTGTACACGGCCTTAATTAAAGAAAAAACAAAAAAATAAGCACACACACACATACAAACACACACACGCGCGCGCACACACACACACAAACACGCCTGCCCGCGCGAGATCTGATCAGCACATGGGGGGATACCAGAATGGGGGAACTGCGGAACGGGGGAACATCAGCGGGGGAAAAACAGAACGGGGGAAGTGCGGGACGGGGGAACTACGGGACGGGGGAACTACGGATCGGGGAACTACGTAACTGGGGAACTACGGATCGGGGAACTACGGGACGGGGGAACACTGGGATGATGTGGTGGAACACATTTTCCGATTTCTTTCCAAAAGAGCCCAGGGTTTTGGCTTTGGCATAATTAGGGTAAGACGGGGTAAAAAGCCCATGGGCGGGTAAGAAGCCCATGCCAATTATCTCATGAAATTGCCCATGAGACGAGTGTTAATGTTTAGCGTTATGCTTAGCAAAATTTGACTGAAATTTGCTTAATTTCATGAGATAATTGGCATGGGCTTTTCACCCGCCCATGGGTTTTTACCCCGTCTTCCCCTAATTGTTGTGATGTGGGCTTCCGACATAGAGGTTTTGGTTTGCAAGGGAACCCCTCGTCTCTACTTCTCCTTCAACAGACACTGACAAGCAATGTGGTTGGAACTCAGTCGGGGTAGAACTGTGCCCGTTTTTATCGTCCACTTTGTGTCTCCTTCCAGTGGTATTTTCAGTTAAACACATTGGAATCGAGATGCTAATCGTAGGCTGAGGTTGCACTGTATCAGTGCTTTTGAGTTTAATAGTGGTGTAAGCGCCATTAGAGCCTCCCGACACCCCATTTTTTCCACCCTCCCATTTGTATTTTTACACAGTTGAAACATTGTGGTCCCTATGCGTTTTCTTTCTCTCTGCCAGTGTTTTAGCGTCAGTCTGTCTGCCTGCCTATCCCTCAGTCCTCTCCTTTCTCGATCTCTGGATTATTTAGTGTGTGTGTGTGTGTGTGTGTGTGTGTGTGTGTGTGTGTGTGTGTGTGTGTAAGTGATATTTATTTGGTATATTTTAGTCACAGAGACTTGTCTAGACTGAAATTTGGGCTGCTCCCACCTGGAGAGCGTGTTACCACAAGTGCAGCGCCACCTTTAAAAAAAAAGAGATTATGTGTGTATGTATGTGTGTGCAAGTATGCGCATATGTGTATGCATGTGTGTGAGTGTGTGTGTTACGAGACGCATGCCATGGGAAAAACACAATATTTTTGTCCTTTGAAAATATAAATAATGTTTATTTCGTCAACGCTACATGCAAGTCGAAATGACATGAATGTTATTGAAAACAGAGTGCACACATTTAATTCAAAATTACCAACATCAAAGAGAAATAGGATAGCTATCCATAGCCCAATTCAAGGTTTCCTGTTCTTTTCACTCTAATTCCAGTGTGACTGTCTGTACAAGATTTCCTTTTCTTTTCATAAAAAAAATATACGAGTACTCACCCTATATCAATTTGCAACATTGTAACTTACAGTGTAAGAGTGTGTGCATGGTTTTTTTCTCTCAACGAACAAACTACATTTATAACTATTTGTTTAATAACTTAATAAAGTTTATTTCACAGCTGTTCAGAAAAATTAACCAAGTTGGATTTAAGATTTTAAGTGTGAACAGACTTCTGCTCAGAAACGTGCATGTGTGTGTGTGTGTGCGCACATGTATGAGTTTTATAAATTTACCCCCCCAAAAAAAACACCCCCCACAACCCCACCCTAATACACGTAACAACAAAACTCAACTGATTTACATTACAAAGTATTCACAGTAAAAAATGGTTAAAGTTGAGGACATTGAATTGTAGCCCCCCCCCCCCCCCCCCCCCCCCCCCCCCCCCCCCCCCCCTCCTCAAGACGTAGTACCAAATGTTAAACGGTGGGCCGGGAATTACAAGTCACATAATATCTGGCATGAAGAAAAAAGTATGCCAAACTTTATCTTTACTGTAAATGCACAAGGTGTGCAGAATAAATAATCCACTGATCATGAACACAAACCTTCTTGATCCTAATGTTCTTTTAGTATTTCTCTGCCATTCAAAGTCTGTTTCTTTAATGGAAATCTGATGGGTGCATGAATCTTGATTGTGTTAAACATTTTTCTCTCTTTTTCTTAAAAAACCCAACAACAGCAGTTTCATGTACGCTATTCTTCTTTCATTTGGAGAAAGGCACAAAGAAGGGTGATTAAAACCCCCCCACAAAAAAACCATTTGACAAAGGAAGAGGGAACTGCCGATATACATTTATTGTTATTGACACATAATAATATAACATCAGACAAGGAAACAGAAAGATAGGCATAAACTTTCAAGTTTATTCAGTCACAAACTTCCATCCACACATATAACCCCCTCCATCACCTCTTTTTTTATGATGAACATTATTAACAGCTTAGTTAACAATGGTGAAGTATGACAAGTGCTAAAGTCTAATAGGATCTGTAGCACATACTGTTTGCATTTAACAACATCTCGTATGCAAATATAACTAACCATTCTTCTTTCTCTCTCTCTCTAACTTCCTCACTCATGCTAGTAAGCAAACTAGAAATCAATCAAATATCTATTCATTGGGTAGAATAATTTATCCCCCACTCACCCACAAAATTTCCTTTCCCTCCATTTTTCAATAGTTCCTAAAATATCTTCAACTGGAAAACATATGTGCAAACAAGTGTGGGGTACAACTGTTTAAATCTACCTGTTGTGTATGTACAGCACTGAAACTTCCATAAAATAAGCAACAACTACTTTGATACTAACGTTACATGTTGCATGCAAATTCCTTGCAGGGGTGAAACGGGAACAGGGGAGGTGGGGTTGGGTGTAATAATGAGGGGAAAAACACAAGAAAACTAACACTGGAGCAAAAAACCCAACAACAATTAATTATTGAAACAAAAGCATTCTTTCTTCTAACAAAAAGTCATTCTAAAGTCACCTGTGTAATTTGGTCTGAAAGAAGATCTGAATCACAGATATTGTTTATTGTGTAGGCAAATCAGTTCATTATGGATTCATTGACTGTATGCTTGATGCATTTAGCTGCAACTGAAAGAAGCATACATATGCTTTAACAAAATGTTACTTTGTATTTTTTCTTTATAGTTTGAAAGTGATTAACAGTGATGTCCCGGTCATAGGCCATTGACCTATTAAAATTGAAAATGTCCTATTGTGTTCCCTGCCAGGACAAATGGATGATTACATTTTTAACACTGGCACGCTGTGTCTTATGATTTCTGCAAGAGCCAGGATATTGTCCTATTGATTTCTCTTCTCTCAGGACAGTTCTGTTCTATCACTTTTCCATCCTCAGTTCATCACTGGTGATATCTATGTTTTCAAAATGGCCACAGGTGAAATACTGTTACCATCATAGAGAAAATCCTATAAAATGAGACCCTAACATTACTACTTTGGTGAACATTTCAAATTCAACATGTCAACATTTTGTAATAAACATACCGTCAACATTTTGTAATAAAGCATACCAAAGCCATTCAACCTACAAAAACACCTATTTAAATACCGACAAAATGACATCTGCTTTATGTTCATGACTGTCACAAATCCATACATGTACATTATGTGCATGTGTATATACTATCATGTGTGATTGGTACACATGCATCTCTTCTTATGTGTGATTGCGTAATTTGCTTGCAAAAATGTATGAATACACCTCTGCATTCATGAACCACCTACACACAAAAGCATCCACACATGCTAAGAGAACGAATATAATTTTATATGAGCAGCCCTTCTTCTTCCATCAATCCGCCTTCATTGATTTGAAGATTCTGATGATATAAAACTGAGAAGGGTTCTGCGCATGCTAAGATATAGTCAATCAGGTTTCAGTGTCACTTCTAGGGTATGTTGAGTCTCATTTTCAGTTTGGTAGGGAAGGGAGTGGGGGGAGGGGGGCACTGGAGAGTTGTGGTGGTGGTGGGGGGGGGGGGACTGGGAGTGGGAATGGAGAGGAGGATGGAGGGGGGGGGATTTAGATTTGGTTCTTGAAGGCTTCCACCGTGGCTGATGAAACTGCCACCGGTGGAAGTGCGTTCCACTCAGCAATGGTGCGAGGGAAGAAAGACTGCTGGCGGTACAGAGTCCTGCATGCAGGTAGCTGGCAAGACTCGGCATGCAGGGAGAGTGTTGATCTTGTTGGGGGGTTGGGGAGAGTGGGGACCAATTTAGCCCTTTCATTCAACAGTCAATTTCAAGCTACAACAATGAAAACTATACAGAATATTGTTCATGATACACAAATAGTGGGGAACGAATCACACCAATGACAGAGAATCGACCCAAAATAAAGATAAGAAAATCACAGGCAGACTTAGGCAGACACGGGATCCTGAGGCACGTACTTCCGCTTGCTGACCAAGATCTTATGATTGGATACCGTGGCTGCGTAGAGGAAGTTGTCGTACACCACTGAAACACACAATGATAGGTCAACAGTACGATAAAAGAGAGAGAGAGAGAGAGAGAGAGAGAGAGAGAGAGAGAACTCGGAACTCAGAAATATTTTAATGACTTAGGCCAACAGCCCCTATCATGACAAGAAAACACTAACACAGAACATACACAACAGTAGTTTTTAATATCAACATACACACACACATACTCCATCCCATATGCACGCACATCCTCACACACACACATGCGCGCGCGCGCGCACGTGCGAGAGAGAGAGAGAGAGAGAGAGAGAGAGAGAGAGAGAGAGAGAGAGAGATAAAAGGGGGGGTCTGGGGATGGGAGATACAGAATGGTAGACAAAACACAGACACTAAGACAGACTTTAAAGAGAGAGACAGAAACAGTGAGAGACAAAGTCAGAGATATTAATCTGTCACATGATGCCATAAATATAAAAACATTCATTGATTTAATACATTGCTGGCAAAAAAAAGAAGAGACAAATGACAGAAACAACTTCTTCAACCAATAGCAAACAAATGATAGGCTAAAAATGAAAAGGAGGCAAGCAGGAGAATGCTTGAGTAATAGGAAACAAGAATGTATGCAAATAATAGATGATTTTGGGAAAAAAAACTAGGGGAGAGCACTTCGTGAAAATTAGAGTTGTTTACCTCCATTACTCGGTCAAATACATTTAGCAACAATGGCGTCAAAACTTGAAACCGCAGGATGCGAGTCAGCGACTTGCAAACATTTGGGGTGGCCAGTGGCCACAAACTGATAAAACTAGCAAACTGTGACGTAAAAATATAAATGACATACATTTTAGAATGACGCACAGTGTTCTAAGTGCTGTATGTCTGCTCAAACCCACGAGTCGATAGGCTATGAGAGCTGATGTAGAGTGACTTCCCCTGTTTGACCGATTGAATTAGGCAAGATCACTCCCACACCATGAAATTACTCCCTTTTTACTCATGGTGAACTGAATGTGATCCCGCATGACAGAATCGGCCAAACACAGACAGGACATTACACTCACCCAATAAACTTGCCTCGTGCTGTTTTGTTGTTGTTTGACCGAATCGTTCAAGATAGACTACTCTAATTTTCATGTAGTGCTCTCCCCTTGGGGTTTTTTCTCCGAAAACTGTCTGTTGCATACTACGAGATTGCCAACAGGTGAACCCTCAAAAGTTAAATGAATAACGGACAACAGCTCTAATGCACAACACAACATTAAAGTGATCAAAATAAAATTGACCTTTGTTACTGTTGTAGTCTTAACCCCTTCAAGACTTCACCGCCTTAGACAAACATTATTACTGGCCTGGGGCTGCCTAGAAAAAAATATAACAAATAAGAAGCGCAACAAAACTCAACCTGTCAATGATTCAGTTTTGACAACATTACTAGTTGATCCAAGTTTATTTTTCGCTTTGAAATCGTGGTTACTTGCATTAAAATCGGAATCATTAGTCTCCTTCTTGCTGTCTGTTAATAAAAACATTGGAGTATTTTGTGAGGGTTGTCTAGGGCCGATATTTAGGACATTTTTAACATTAAAAATTGAAACAGAAGTGCCAAACATAAGTCAAACGAAAGCTGGAAGAGTGATGAAGAGAAGAAACGAAAAAAACATGGTTAAGATTGAAAAAAACATGGATTTAGACAAGTTTTAGACTCAGAAAATCGCTGTTCTGAGAATACTCGGAACTAGGCCCTGACTGGCTTTCTGCTGCTCCGAATATACTCAGAATTTGTCCGCAATGAGTAACTTAAAGAGTGGCTGACCTGTGAGTCGCTTAAAGCTGTCACGTTTTTCGTTCATGCCCACCAGACGCACGGCCGTCATCACCATCTTACTGATTGTGCTGGCCACTGGTTCGTCATTTTCCAGCTCACCACCTGACTGAAAAAAACAACCACAAACATCTACAAACTGTAATCAAAAAGAAAAAAAAGTAAAAACTATAACTGCATTGTTACAGTATAAAACCCGGCCAAACTAATCAGGCATGAGACTGAGAAATTATGATTTAGGTTGAAAAAGGCTGAAAAATGGCTGAAGCCCTCTGAAATTGAAGCTTTTTCGTAATCTAAGCCTTAAATACAACATTAGAAGTAGAATAGATATATTTACTTCCACATATAACAAGTAATTCTATTCTCAATTGGTCTCTTTTCCATGTAAAAAGTTACCTCTGGGCCCATCAAAAAGCCTAAAGGCTGAAAAATCTCATGCCTGCTAATGCATAACAAACACATTGATCAACACATGGGCAAACCTCAAAATCTGCCTGCATTAGTGTATAGCTCTTCTGTCCCCCCAAAAACATAAACAATCAATAACAATCAACAAGATCATGAACATCGAAAGGAAGCTTCCTTGTTTACATGTGTCAAATTTGATCAAAATCTGTCCATTAGTTTTTAAGAAAATCGATACACAGACAGGCATGCAGACAGACAGTTAAACCACAAACAAAAACAATACCAGTTCCAGAATCTGTCTGGCCAGATAGTATGAAAAAAAAGTCAACACAGCTGGTCTTCCTTATACATGTAAATCCATTCATTCTAACCATTGGCCATTTGTTTTCCAAATTTGTTATAAAAAAAAAAAGCTGACAAAACTTATCTTACTTATTCTACACACACACACACACACATGGTCGTGTGTACACACACACACTCATGAGAGAGAGAGAGAGAGAGAGAGAGAGAGAGAGAGAGAGAGAGAGAGAGAGAGAGAGAGAGAGAGAGAGAGAGAGAGAGAGAGAGAGAGGAGAGAGAGAGAGAGAGAGAGAGAGAGAGAGAGAGAGAGAGAGAGAGAGAGAGAGAGAGAGAGAGAGAGAGAGAGAGAGAGAGAGAGAGAGATGAGTATGAGAGAGAGAGAGGGAGAGTGTGAGAGAGAGTGAGAGAGAGAGAGAGAGAGAGAGAGAGAAGAGAGAGAGAGAGAGAGAGAGAGAGAGAGAGAGAGAGAGAGAGAGAGAGAGAGAGAGAGTGTATATGAGTACTCGGGTGTGTGCGTGCATGAACTTATTAATGCTTTTTTGTGTGTGTGCGTGTGTTTCATGTTTATTTCCTTCTTTAATTGTTGTGTTATAGATGGCTTGATGTAAAAAGGCAAACCATTATTACTTATTCAATGTTCCATCTGAAAATAATTTTTTTGACTTGACTTTTGACTTTGACACACACACACACACACACAGAATGTTTTATCAAGGTGTTTGGTGAGCATACAAAAAAAAAGAAAAAAAAAGAAAGAAAATAACCAGAAAACTTATTTATACTCACACTGACAACAGCTCCATCCTCTGTAAGTACAAGATAGCCCAGCGAATCAGGAATGCGCTCAATACCTTGACTAGCCATCCTCAACAGTCGTTAAGTGAATGGTTACCTGCAATCACATGTAGGAAGATAAATAATTCAAATCATACTTGACAAACTAAGTAGCATTAGCAGACACACATAGAACACATGTATACACTACAGTAAGCAGGTAAACAAACACACAGAGGGTTTCATTGGATTGAATAAAGTTTAAAAAAAGAAAAGAGTGGATCGATTTGTAATAAGCTGTCCTGTTGGAGTCATCATCATCATCAAAATCATAGCATGAATGAACTAGTATTTAATGTTACTGAGAATGAAATACCACTGATTATTTCCATCTTCCGGCCAAGGGTCCTTGGCTATTCACTGTGTCTGTACATGTGATGCAAGTGAAATTGACCCATGGCCAATATTAAAATGATGTGGCTGTGCCCAATGGAAGCTGTCTTTACCAGTGGCAGTTCTCCCTACACGCCGTAAAGAATTGTTGGTTGTTGTCACTCCACGGGTGGAGTGAATGTGTGGGTGGCTCCATGAATGGAGCGAAAGTCCTCTGAAGTCGGAGTATGGCCGCCAATGTGGTGGGGCCCTTTAAAAGCAGCCATACACGTAATCTTCCCACCCAAGGCCACGCGAAATGTTCACATGGCACTGGGTGTGCCCCCAGAGTGTTAAGCTGGGGAACGAAAACAACAACATTTCCATCTGTTGCAGTGTGTTAATATGCCTCTGAGAAGAAGAAATTCTGCTTAACGTCCTCCGGTCTGGAACAGACACATAATTATGGGACATATATATATAAAGATGGTGGGAATGATCCTGGAGGCAATGCTTGGAGGCAGTGCAACACCAGGAAAGTCATGAATTTTTAACAATACAGATGTATGGTTAATGACATCGAGAGCTGGCAAACTTGAAAGGATAGGTTTGTCCACTTGCTAATATTCACATTTATTCCTTTTAAGAAAATGTGATCTGTTGACCAAGCAGTGAAGAAGCATTGATTGAAATTCCTTCATCAATGAATATCTCCACTTGCAAAGTATTCTGCAAGGGTAAATGTAGCCATTGCCATCCATCACTTTATCAGTTTTCTAGGTCAGTTTGGAGCATCTATTTATTATTGTTCAGCCATCAACAGGTACATTATCAGAGAGACATTGTAGGCAAAATTAACACTTTCGCCCGTCAGAGATTTATCTGTTGACGGAAAGAGCAGCCTGTTTTACTCTTTTCTGTCATCAAATTATCTCCCTTTCAGGTGAAAATGTGGATATAGAAACAATGTACAACTGCTGAGTCTGTTGAAGATTTTTCAGTAAAAACTTTGTGATACAATTTCGAAAAGTGTACTATATTGCAACAGTCCCACAAAATCAAAGTTCCACTATTCCTACATGTCAATAGTCCCACATGTTTTTTTGAATAGAAGTTAGAACTATGTAAGTATGTGTCATAAGTCCAAAAACTGTGAACAAAAACACAGTTTCATATTTTTAAAATATAAAAATTAAAAGTATAAAAATCGCACTGATCCCTCTCTCTCTTTTTCTTTCTCACAGTTGCATAGCATTGTGCTCCCATCTCCATGTGTCCCCATCTTATATATCTCTGTACCTATGTTTACCCTAACCTTATCTCTACCCATAACCCAAACACAGATTTAGACATGTATACAGACTGAGAGAGAGACAGAGATGGACAGACAGACAAAACGATGGAACAGCCCAGACCAGAACAGGCAGACACACAAACCAGACTGCAACAACATACACAGACAGAGATTGAGACAGACATACAGATATATAGAGACTGAGACAGACAGAGACAGATCATACAAAAAGACCAGAGGCAGAGAAAGACATTTTCGGACTTTTGCTACGTAGGACCAATGCAACATAGAAATTAGAACTATTGGGACTTTAAAAGTTTGGTTTTGGGCTGTCAAAACGTCTGACCAGTGTTACGTCAGAACCATGTCACGTAGGAGTAATGCGACGTAGGAACATCGCAATGCTTTGATAAAACTTTCGGACTATCGACACAGATTCGACACGTAGGATTCGTAGCACATAAACCGGTGTAGTGTTCTCGGATTACCCTGTTTTCAAGATTCCTGCGCATACGCAAAATTGAAACAGTTATCTCATAACGTACCATCAACTTTATTTTTTGTGTATTTGACGGTTTCAGGTTAGGGTTAGGGGTAGGAATAGGGTTAGGGTCAATTTAGTGTCGAATACACAAAAGATAAAATTTGATGGTACATCATGATCGATTTTGCGCATGCGCAGGAATCTTGAGAACAAATCCAAGGCGAGAACGTCACACCGAATCATCGACACGCAGGATTCGTGGCACGTAGGACTATCGGAGTGTACTCATTACTCAATTTATTTTCCTGTTTGTTTTTGCAAGATGCCTAACTTTAAGAGCACACAATTCTGAACCTAGAGACTAAACTGGACATAAGTAAAAGTGGTGATATTGCCTTATTCAGTTATTGGATCTTCATTGGTGAGACCAATAGTAGAATATGGTAATGTGATTTGGTCTCCATCATTAAAGAAACATATTAATGCTATCGAAAATGTCCAAAGGCGATTCACTAAACAAATTATCAACATGAGTAATATGAGCTATGAGGAAAGACTAAAACTTCTTAATCTACCTAGCCCAGAGTATAGAAGAGCACGGGGAGATATGATTGAAACTTTTAAGATCTTAAACGGATATTATGATACTAGAACTACAAACACACTTTTTTCTCTTAGTAACTCTACCACTAGAGGACACTCCTTATATTAAAACTAACAAAATCACTAGTTCATACTAATATTTATGCACATTTTTTCACAAACAGGGTTATTAACAATTGGAATTCTCTACGAAATGATACTGCAACCGCAGGAACACTCAATAGTTTTAAAAACAAATTAGATAATTTTTGGGAAGATTATTGCTTCCATACTAACATAAGTATTCAGTAATAATTACTAAATTAGTATGCAGATTAGCTTGCTTGTTTTCACTGTATGTTGTATTCTTAAATTTTTTTAATATATTTTTAATAACCCAAAAAAAGTTTCAACTTGCGTTTCCTTATAAACTAAAAGGAAATGGCAGGCTAAAGGCTATTCAAAAGCCTATATGCTGTATATGATATGATATGTTTTTTTAAATTATAATTTTTTATATGATGGCTAAGTATCTAGACTAATAATAATAATGTTGATCATCATCATACGGCTGGCTATTCGCAGACCGTCAACATGAACGAAATCAGCTTATTAAGAAGCAGCAATATTAAAATTTCTTCCCCTCACACTATCTGAACCATCTTAGACGGAAAAAGTGCAGTCTCTATAGGGGATTTGAAGAATGAAAAGATCACTTTTTCCGTCAAAAAAATCACCAATATTTTCGGTCCCGGATAGTACACTTGACACTTGGAGCGCAAGTGAAGTCATAGTGCGCGTGCACTACAACTGCACTTGTACCGTTTTGGGTTGAGGGGAAGAAATGTTAATATTGCCGCGTTTCCTTATAATGGTTTTTTTAAATTTTATTATTTTATATGATGGCTAAGTATCTAGACTAATAATAATAATGTTGAACATCATCATACGCCTGGCTATTCCGCAGACCGTCAACATGAATGAAATCAGCTTATTAAGAAGCAGCATTCTGCCTTGCTCGGGAAAGGGATAGGATAAGGCTATGGTTATTTTCATGTTGACATTGGAAGGCGAGAACATGAGATGGATAGCTAAAAATTGTCTAAAACACTAAAACAGCCAAGGGAAGTAAATCAATAATAAGAAACTGATCCAGAAATTGATGCCCAGATATATAGATATATGAGTACCTCGGTGTCTCCCTCGATCAAACCATGTCGATGCAGGAGCAAATATCTAGTGTTTGTCGTGCATCTTTCTTCTTAAGGAGTATCGCCTCCAGACCCTTCCTGTCCAGAGATGCTGCTGTTAGACTGATTTCTGCCTTCGTGTTGTCCAGATTGGACTACTGTAATTCGATGTATGCTGGGCTTCCAGCAGAACAGATTTCGCGCTTACAGAGAGTGCAGAACAGTGCTGCTCGGCTTGTGCTTTGCAAAAGAAAGCGTGATCACATCACACCTCTTTTGGCTGAGCTCCACTGACTTCCTGTCAAATTCCGCTGGCAGTTCAAGATGGCTACTCTCGCTTTTCGTCACTTTGATAAAACTCTTCCTCAGTACCTCTCTTCTTCTCTCTGCACCTACCAAAGCTCTCGTACTCTTCGTTCTTCTTCCCAGAAACTTCTTAAAGTTCCTAAGCGGTCCTTGAAATCTTCGGGTGAGAGGGTGTTTAGTTTTGTTGCACCAAACGTTTGGAATTCTCTCCCTGACCATACCCGTAACCAGTCCACTCTTCCTTCCTTCAAGTCCCAACTAAAGACCCACTTCTTCAGGAAAGCTTTCTCTCTGCAAAGTCTATGATCCTTTCCCCACTCTTGTTTTCCAGCTCATTGAAGACGTTGAGTATGAGGTTAACGCGTGCACGTGTGTGTATGGGGTGGGGAGTAGGGGGGCAGGGGTGGGGATGGGGGTGGGGAGTGGGGGGATGGTTGGGGTGGTGGTGTTGAAGGGAGGTGGGTGTTAGTGTGTTGTGTTATGATTATATGCAATGCATTCTCTAATATGTATTCATTTTCATAGAGATGTATGGTGAGGATGTGTGGGCCAGTTTATTAGAAATGTTTGTATGAATGGTGAGTGAAAAGCGCATTGAGTTGCTTTGCAAGATTATGCGCTATATAAGCATTATTAATTATTATTATATATATATATCAGTTTGACAGAATAAAAACAGTCACTCACACTGCCAAAAAGGTATGCAAAAACAAAAAGAGGACTAATCCTGAGTTTAAACCCCACGGGTGTAGGCATATTCAGCCTACAAACAGCGAATCATGTTCATGTTGACGGTCTGCCAGGCGTCATCATGATGAAAACACTAAAAGTAAAACTGACTAAACTGACTAAATGACTAAACTGATTAGACAGGCTTTTCCAGTCCATCTAATTCTGAATGTGTATTTACAATGCAGAATTTTGAAAACATTTAGTTTGATGACAGCTTATTGTACAATAATTTTCAGTGAAGTAAAACGTTCTCTCAACAAACCTAGATTTCACAAAAGAAGTAATCTTGAGCGTAAAATGTTGCAGAAGACTTGTGATCGCAGTAATGACAGTTACCTCCCCTGCAATGTACTGTCACATGACTGAAGGAAAATAATATTTGAGTTTAGGAACTAAACAAATACAAAATCGATAGATTGCCTGTTTCTTCCTGATTAATAATGTTATAATGATGAATAAGGTTAAATAATCTAAGATTCGAAATTTATGTCGAGCTTGTTGTGATTTTTTTTTAATAGCTAATGTGCTCATTAGGAAGTCACGTGATAAGCTGGGCGTAAACATGGCCGCAGGCTTGTGATGTGACGTTTTGTTTATTTCACTGAAATAACATACTGTTCTCGTGGCTCATCCGTGGGAGTAGACGTGTGCAATGGCACTTGCAACAAATGACCTCGTTATTGTTCGCAATCCGTACAATCTTCAAACACAACAGGTATCAAATCATTTTCAAAATGAATGATCTTTTACTTAGTCACTCAGTCACTGAAGACACTGAACTGACTGAAGTATAATTTTTTGTGATTTTGATTGCTTTTTTTTTCTGTAAAAAAACTTGCTCAGACCAACTGAAAACAAAAACAAAGTCACTTGATATTGAGGGGACGTTTAATAGACTGCGAGGCCTAGGCTGGTGAAGCCTGTCCCTACCTACCTACCTTAACCTACCAACTTACCTATCAGTATCACTGATAGTATCAGAATGAAGTTCAGTGTGAAATTGAAAAGAAGCAGAAGACTAACTCAGTAACTGAGAAGAGCTCAATCAATGCTCAAGATCTACTTTCATTTGGATGCATTAGAGGTAAAGGTCAAGATGTGCCACCCCCCCTACATTTCTCGGTTAATTGTATTTTTCCGTTATTGCCTTTCTTACCATACATAAAGCTGTATTTTACTTAGGAACATGTTTAGCTAATAACCTTTTTGGAATACTAACCCTATCCCTAACCCTAGCCCTAAGCCTAACCCTACCCCCCACCCTATAAGACGGAAAAACGCAACGAACCACAACTGTGACAAATCGCGGTGTACTGCAGTACATAGTGGGGGGTAGGGTTAGGTTTAGGGATAGGGTTAGTATTCCAAAAAGGTTTTTAGCTAAACATGTTCCTAAAATACAGCTTTATCATTTTATGTATGCTAAGAAAGGCAAAAACGGAAAAATAGAATTAACCGAGAAATGTAGGGGGGGTGGCACATCTTTACCTTTACTGCATTAGATTGAGTTTTCCATCTGCATAGTGCATCAACACACCACATAGGCCAGTCCCTCAACCACCTTCCAGACTGACAAGACAGACTCACACTGCAGCCTACTTGCTTCCTGCCTACAGAACCAATTACAGGAAGTACTCATTCTTCCCAAGGGCTGTGTATGAGTGGAACAGTCTTCCAACTGAGGCTATTTCATCTGCCTCGGTGGAGGACTTCAAATCCCGGATATAACTATAAGCGTCAGCCCCAACCAGCCTCCCCTATCCACCTCCCCTCCCCTGATCCCTCCCCAGCCCCTCCCCCTGCCCCTGCCCTTCTACCTTAACTCCCTCCGTCCTAGCCCTTCAACCCTCCCCTACCCCCTACCCAATTGCATCTGTTTGAACCACCCCTTCCCCCCATCCCCCCCTTTCCCCCCTCCCCCCTTCCCCCCTCCCCCCTCCCCCCACTAAAGTACATAGCATCAAAATCGTCAAAATGATGATGGCGGATGCTGAGAGAAAGAAAAAGAAAGAAGAAGATTCTGAGTGTGCTATTCATTTCATACCATGCAATAAAATGAGGATGATGTTGATTTAGCTAACAAACCTATAAATTATGCAATGCAGATCTATGTTTGTTTTGTGACTGACTTTTGTTTTGTGTTTTTGCACATGCAGAAAAGGGTGCGTCATCTGAGGAGCATCTCCGTTCGTAACTTGCACAGCGGGGCTCCCAGTAACAAGCCACTCAGTCGCCTGCAGTGCTACTTCACTCTCCACACACATGTCGATGCTGAAGGTTTGGACTAGTAACCAAGGAGATAGTGGGTGTGGTAGCAGCAAAATGTGGAATAATATTGGCTGGGGGTAAAGTAGAATGCTAAATATTGTGGGTCCAAGGTATTATATTCATAGATCAGGGGGAAATGTTTACTGTAGATTTATGTGTAAATGTTATTGATATTGTTAACCCCTTCACTGTCAGAGAAAAGTGGAGAGATTATCTTTTTGAATTATAAAATATAAAAGAGAAATCTGAGAAAATGGTTTGGATATATCTATACATCACTCCTGATTGCTTTCAAACCAAAACTAGTGTTCCAGACTTGTGTTAGTTGTGGCATCTAAAGTTAAGACATGATCTGTCATCATCAATCAATGAGTGAATGACATTATACTGCCCGTAGTAGACAAAGGGCTGGCAGGGAAGGCATTAAATACATTGTTACATATTTATTCATGTATAAATAACTTTCGGACTTAAAGGCGATACTTTATTCCCAGACTGAGACCCCTGCGCCTTATAATATCTATGACTACTAAAATAGTAAGAAAATATAATAACAGAATCTGAATTTTGTGTAAGATTTGGGGGGTGCGCCTAATCATGTGTGCCTTATACACTCAATACAACTTATAGTCAGACAAATACGGTAGGTCTTTTCTATTTTGTTTAAACTTGTGTTGTTGATCTTGAGCTAGTTGAGGTTGCACTTGCAGGTTGATTTTAGTCTTTAGATGAATTTGTGTGAAATGTATTTTATTCAGTCAATCACTGAATCAGTGTTTTATCATAAATGTTCATGTTTATTTTCTAATAAAATGCAATTTTTGTTTCACCCAATTGATGCAGTACTTGCATCAAGCACATTATTTTATGACAATCTTTGGAAAGTTTACACTTAGATTTCAAAAGTTTTTCAATTGTCTCATTGTCTGTCAGTCTCTCTCTCTCTCTCTCTCTCTCTCTCTCTCTCTCTCTCTCTCTCTCTCTCTCTCTCTCTCTCTCTCTCTCTCTCTCTCTCTCTCTCTCTCTCTCTCTCTCTCTCTCTCTCTCTCTCTCTCTCTCTCTCTCTCTCTCTCTCTCTCTCTCTCTCTCTCTCTCTCTCTCTCTCTCTCTCTCTCTCTCTCTCTCTCTCTCTCTCTCTCTCTCTCTCTCTCTCTCTCTCTCTCCTCTCCCTCCCTCCCTCCCTCCCTCCCTCCCTCCCTCCCCTCCCTCCCTCCCTCCCTCCCTCCCTCCCTCCCTCCCTCCCCCCCTCCCTCCCTCCCTCCCTCTGTTTTAACCCTTTCGCCGCCAATGTCGCATTTTTGCACCACAATGGTTTAACACCCATGTCACTAAAAGGCATCAAACCAGGGCCTGTTATCTTAAGACCCTATTTCTTATGTTTGGGAGGCAAGGATAGGCCTAGTGTTATGCATGTCACAGAAGAATTCATAATATTGCAGTAGGCATGTTTTTCTCTACCCAGCTAATTTTAATGGAATTCTTTTGCTGAAAAAATGGCTGGCGGTGAAAGGGTTAAATGTGCACATTTATAAGTTGATAAACTTAATGTAATGAATTTGAATGATAATTATTTGGTTGGTATAACTTTGTTTCACATGTTTTAAAGATTAATGTTCTTTCACAGTTATGTTGTATCTCTGTCATGTTGTTGCACCTAACCTGAATTTATCTTTTGGAGATATTAAAGTATGCTTGAACTTGATATTTTTAAACTTTTTTTTCTGTTTGATTTTTTCAGCGTTTTACGAAAGTGAGAAGATCACAGGTTCAACAGTAAGTATGCATCCAGATAATCAATAAATTACTTCACATTTTCCAGGAATTAATAATAATAATAATAATAAAAAGCAGTGCAAACTGCATTGTATAAAAGTTTAATTTGTCACTTTAAATTGTGCTGCTATTGATTTCAATGTTTCTGTGTTAGATCAAAGTTGAAACATTGCAAATTTATATTTTGTTTAGCTGCTGACAAAGATTATCATGCAAGGTGTGTATATTAGAATTATAAATTAATGTTGATATATTCCTGTGTCCCCCGGGGGTTTCCCCACCTTCTGGAAGTTCTGTGCTTGTAACTTCCTCTAATCTATCAGTCTCTTTGACTCCACCTTTTCCATTTGCTTGTCATCTACTATCTTTCTGCCTTACTGGTCCATTCTCCTGCCCTTGTTGTAGAAATCCTTACAAATATTCTCTCTAGCCGAAGATGGACATGCTGGGCCTAACTGTTTCTTAGGTGCATAACAGCAGCATTATGCATCTGCACTCATGTGACAGGAGACTGAGTGATTGAGGAAGAAGAATAAGAAGAAGTACCTGTATTCACTGTTTTACTCAAGACCTGTAGATCTAATTGGATTAAATGTTTTCTTTAGGGAACAAAAACTTAAAAAATGAAATGTATTCATGCACATAAACGTTCTTTCTGTTTGGTGTCCATATAACTTTTATTTCAGTTCTGCAAATCTTTTCTTAGATTTATTCCTCTTCCAGTTTTCTTCAATTTGTTTTTTGATTTTGAAAAACAAATTACTGACCACACACACACATGGTACATCTAATGTATAAAATATTAAAAGACAAAATGTACAGGATGGGAGATAAGATTATGCAAATGCATAATCTGTTGTAGACTTTTTTTTTGACTGAGGGATTACTTGTACTTGTAGGTCTTCTGATATTTATTTTGTATGACTTTAGCCCTTTCGCCGCCAAAGTCGCATTTTAGCACCACAGTGATTTGACACCTATGTCACTAAAAGGAATCAAATTGGGGTCTATTATCCAAAGACCCTGTTGTCTCAGTTTTGGGAAGTAAGGTTAGACCTTATTTTCTATATGTCACAGAAGAATCTCCAATACTGCAGATGGATTTTGTTCTTTACCCAGGTAAATTTAATGGAAATATTTGGCCGAAATATGGCTGGCGGTGAAAGGGTTAAGGGATTGTTTTCCTAACTATCATTACTATGTAAATATTTGTTATCTTTTCTTTCAGAATCCATCATGGCAAAGCTTTGACATCAGCCAGTTTGAAGACCAGATCAATCTGTCTTCCAGGTGTATCCTTGACAACAGTTTGTTGGGGAGTGGGCTGATGACATAATGCAACATTTTCACCAACATGGTACTACTGTACTCTGATTGTTACTTAATGCAATATATAGACTACTTAATGCAATTTAATTTTCCACAACATGGAACTTCAGCATTCTAATTGTTAAATAGAGCAAGTGGTAAATTTAAGATGGAAAACATTCTACAAGAAGAAACTACAGTGGAACCTCCCTTATTAGACCATCCAAAATCATCCAAAATGAGGTCTTATAAGGGAGGGGTCTTATAAGGGAGGTAATTTTAATACTTACAAAGAAGGGCATTGCCTCAGAAAAGTGGGTTTTTGTATGGGAGGGAGATGTGGTGAAAATAGTGAAAATGATGTTTTACGTCCTCTCGGTCATAGACACATATGGGACATTTGTAAATACAAAGATGGTGGGAACAATGCTGGCTGCAATGCCCAGAGGCAGTGCAACACCAGTAAAGTCCCGAGTTTTTAACAATATAGATAGGTGTAGCGGTAACCACGCCTCGGTTAACCCTTTCACCGCCAATGTCACATTTATGCACCACAATGTCTGACCACCTATGTCACTAAAAGGTATCCAATCTGGACCTATTGTTCGAAGACCTTATTTTCTTAATTTTGGGAGGTAAGGATAGGCCTAATGTTCTACATACAGACGAATTCCCAATATTGCAGATTTTTTTTTCTCTACCCAGTTAAATTTACCCGGTAATGGTAATTTTTGGCTAAAAATGGCTGGCGGCGAAAGGGTTAAACCTCATCGGTTATGGTACCGCCACATTAAGTGTCGAGTGTTCTGCATATGATATGGGAGGGAGTCTTATAATGGGAGGTCTTTTAAGGGAGGTTCCACTGTACTGCACTCTTAGTGTTGTAGTGCAATCTGCTGCATGATGCAAAATGTACTGCAACATGGTACAGACAAACCTCTATTTTAAGACTTCCAAAATGTCCGGAAAAATCGGTCGTAAATTGGAGGGGTCGTATGACGGAGGTTTTCACTGGCAGCCGTAGAAAGAAAAAGTTCAGCACAGTTCATACTCTCTTCTTCATGCACACATACAATGACATATTAAAACTGGATTTGGGTCTTTCCAACTCCATAGGATTGTGCAATCGATGTATTACAGTTTCACTTCGCCGACTTCTTTTAATCACCTCCACTCTTGTCCAAAGTCAGTGGTTTTCTTTTTCAAAGTCAATGGTTTTCGTGCTTTTCCTACGCTTTCCGCCATCTTTTCTACAACAAGGGAAGGGACTCCGCTTTCAGGCCCTTGACCGTGGTTGTTTCCCTTTGCTCGAAGTCTATGCAGACGACAACAACGGTCGTAAAAACCAACAAAATGGCGGTCGTAAGTCGCGTTTTAGAGGAAGTCGTCTAAGAGAGGTCGTTTACAAAATACATAGTAAAATGCATCCGTGCCAACAAATCCGGTCTCAAATGAGAGGTGGTTGCTTAACAGAGGGTCGTAAAATAGGGGTTTGTCTGTACTATGTAACAGTTATTTTATTATGAAAGTTTTTCTTTGACGGCCACGCAGTTATTGTGTTGCGGGTGTGGGTGGGTCAGCAAGACAACTTCAGTCTGTTGATACTGATGGAGGTGCATTTATCTGGTCTACATGTTCTGACACACAAGGTAATGTCTATGCAATGTCTGTCTTTCTCTTTCTCTCTGTCTCTGTCTCTTCTCTGTCTGTCTGTCTCTTTCTCTCTCTCTCTCTCTCTCTCTCTCTCTCCCCCTCTTTTTTTCTCTCTCTCTCTCTCTCTCTCCTCTCTCCCTCCCTCCCTCCCTCCCTCCCTCCCTCTCTCTCTCTCTCTCTCTCTCTCTCTCTCTCTCTCTCTCTCTCTCTCTCTCTCTCTCTCTCTCTCTCTCTCTCTCTCTCTCTCTCTCTCTCTCTCTCTCTCTCTCTCTCTCTCTCTCTCTTTCAATAGGGCTGAGTGTAAAAAAGCATTTACGCTTATTTCATTCTAAAGACATTACCCTATATAAATAATATTTTGTTTCTTTGTTTGCTCATTCGTTCTTTCTGTGTGTGTGTGTGTGGTGTGTGTGTGTGTGAGAGAGACAGAGAAGAAAAAACAAAAATTATATATATCTACATGCCTTGTATTTCAAGAATTAATGACGATGTTCTCCCCCCGTGGGGATACCGGGGGGGTCTTCTGTACAAATAGTTCCCCCACCTTCTGGAAGTTATGTGCTTGTAGCTTCTTCTAATATGTCTCTTTCTTTGACTCTGCCTTTTTCCTTGCTTTGTGTCATCTACTATCTTTCTGACTTTTTTTGCCCATTCTCCTGCCTTTTTTTCCAAAAAAATCTTCCAAATAATGTTCTCCTTTGAGCTCCTCCAAAATCGGAATGTGTCGGCTGAATGTAGCGAGGACACCAGTGAAAACTGGAAAATGGACACATTGTCAGTGATTGTGGCCTTATGGCCTGGGAAGGCAGAAGAAGAAGAATGAATGACGATGTTCAACGTTGAAAATATGTGTTTGTCCTTGTGTTTCAGCTCCAGCAGCTGGTGGTGAAGCAGAGTCCTAACATGGTGATATTCGGCATGTGTGTGTGTCCTTATGTTTCAGCTCCAGCAGCTGGTGGTGAAGCAGAGTCCTAACATGGTGATATTCGGCATATATGTGTGTGTCCTTGTGTTTCAGCTCCAGCAGCTGGTGGTGAAGCAGAGTCCTAACATGGTGATATTCGGCATATATGTGATATGTGTGTGTCCTTGTGTTTCAGCTCCAGCAGCTGGTGGTGAAGCAGAGTCCTAACATGGTGATATTGGGCATGCTGGACAAGGAGTTCATCTTCATCAACAAAGGCCAGAGCCGCATCAAGCATCTGGCCAAAAGGGTACATTGGAAAAACTACTTTTTACATGGACAAATACACATGTACGCACACACAGACACAGACACACACAACACAACACAACATGCACGCACACACACACAACACAGCACAACACAAAACACACCACACCACACCACACCACACCACACCACACCACACCACACNCACCAACACCACACAACACACACACACACACACACACACACACACGCACACGCACACACACACACACACACACACACACACAGACATGAAATAACGAATCAAACCAAACTAAGCTGACCAAACAAACAAACAAAAGAAAAACAAAAAAAGATGTTAGATGCCATTTCATGTGTCTGATCTAAAGCTTGCAACCACCGCCTTTCCATTCTTGTTATTAAGTCATTGAGAGGCCTGTGTTAAAGGTGTGACTGTTTTCCATTATATGCCGGTGTCTGACCCATATCTCCCCATCACTACCCCTTCTGGCTATTAATGAAGGGGAAAAAGTCAGGTACTACAGGTGTTGTTTGATGTGTTTCTTTCTGATAGTAAATACAGTCGACCCCCTCTTTTAAGACCTTCAAAAAATCGCGAAAAATCTGTCATAAAAGAGGGGGGTCTTAAATCAGGGGTGACCAAAACAATGCACTCAGTGACTCACTACACCGTATATGACGCACAGCACATGCATACACTAAAACTAAAACATGCTTTCTCCGTCATTCTTGAATGAAACATCTGCGGCCTAGCTAATATATGAAAACGAGCGAAAACAGAAAGTGTGCTCGACGGCCCGTGTTGCACTCACACACAAACTACACATAACAACAGTACAGACCTAATTTTTGACATTTTACACTCTGGCAGTTCATTTTCAGTCACAGTTTGCACACATGGAACTTTTACCGCGCATACAACTCGGCTGACAAAATGGCGCCGCACATACTGCAAATACGAAATCACGGCAAACGCTAATGCGCCAGCTGCTTTCATTTATCGGATTTTGTGAGTTGTTTGCATTCAGTGAGTGTTTCAGTGCACGCACTAACTCCGATTTATCCGTTTGATAACGGAAAGGAGCTGCTTTTCAACTTATTTTTTGTAAAGTGAGACCATTCACTGAGTTCCAGCTTATGGAGTGTGACCGATCACCTAGTTTCAACTTGGGAGTTGACTTCGCATTTAGGCCTACGTGTGCACAGAGTTCGTAAAGATCGACACGATCGCAACTGTTTCAGTTCAAACTTTGATCATAAACTGCTCAGTGATGACACATGTGCATAAAAGTGGTGACATTTAGTGGTCAGATTGTGATATCGCTGATTAAATTCTTCAATTTCGGCATGAGAACGGTTTGTTTTTACTGAGATTGACCTAACAACAGTGGTACCCCAGCTGTGCGCCGAGAAGGATAAATATCATACATTTTTGCAACTGATAATTGTCAGAATGTGTTGCATCGGTCGTAAAATCAACAAGATTTACGGTCGTAAAACGCGTTAGAGGGGGAGTCGTAAATGAGGAGGCAAGTTTAGAAGAAAAACGATCCGTCATTCATATTTCAGTTGTAAAAGAGGGGAGGTCGTAAATCAGAGGGCCGTTCGTGAGGGGGTCGACTGTATGTTACTTTGATGGTTTTCAGGCGCCTGACCAAGACATCCCCTGCACTGCTCTACCAGCCATGGTAAAGGCTGACACTGCAGTGTAGTTTTTTTGGTTTGTTGGTGAGAATGAAGGTACTACTGTTGTTCATTATGATGAGCAGGTGTCTGACCTCGATCTGCCCTCCACTACCCTGCCTGCCATGGTGAAAGTGGAGAAGAGCAGCGTGAGGAACTCCTACACCACCAGTGCCCTGTGCAGGTTTGTAGCACCCGTGCTGCCTTTATCTCAGTGTTCCTCTTCTGCCCGTCGTTTAAAACCTCTTTCTCTGATGAATTTGTAACTGTCAACTTGAAGTGTTTCCATGATTGTTTTAGGGGTACAGCATTCTGTGAGCTAAGTTCCAAGAGTTGTTAGCTGTTCTGTCAGTTTTATGATTGCCAGAAATTGCTAATAAAAATTAAAATAGCCCTGTTGGTCTGACGTTTGACAGGTGTTTGAAAGCCATTTTTTTTAACCCCTTGGCTTCCACATTTAGGCTTGATGATGTTATTAGTCATACACATGGGTGAAAGTAGTTTAGGAATGTTCCTGAAATAACAGGAATGAAAAAGCTGACAGAAATAGTCTTCAGGAATGACCATCTTGTCATCCGGTACGCTGGTCTCACAAAATAAAGACTGTTGTCTGCTTACATTGATGGCAAACAGAAACATGTTGATAGACATGCAATACCTACAACTTCCATTGTGTTCTGTTATGATTGATTCAGTAAAGTGTGTTAGTGTTCTATGATCATTGTGTTCTGTTATGATTGATTCAGTAAAGTGTGTTAGTGTTCTATGATCATTGTGTTCTGTTATGATTGATTCAGTAAAGTGTGTTAGTGTTCTATGATCATTATAAGTTATTTGGATTTGGGCATGGTACATGACTTTTGTGATGTCGAGACCTTGTTCTTCAGCATACGAGAGCTTCAGCTTGAGTATGCTAAAGAACACGGTGTCGAGACATCACAAAAGTCATGTACCATGCCCAAATCCAAATAACGTATATATACCGATCTTACCATTTATATAAAAACAGCAGAAAATCACAATGCATTGAAGAGGTGAGATGCGCCTCCATGTAGATCTGAATCATAGCAACCGCTGCACCAACATAGCAAAATCCATTAATCCACAAAGAATATAGTCCGCAGTTTACAAGGTTGAGAGCTATTTTAATGCAAATTGAACAAATCTTCGCAATAGCAATTGTCATGTCCCGAATGATATTTAGTGTTTAAAACTCTTATTGCACAGATTAAGACCATATGAACCGGATCAGTTTCGGGGTGGAAAAAATAAAGTAAACTTACTGCATTGAAAATAGGGGAGAACGGAGCTGGTCCGCCTACTTTTTAGCTTTTCTCGCCATAAAAGGTAAGCCAACTGAAGTAGAAGCTCATTTTTAGACCACTTGTTGAGTAAATGTATGGACATGTCGACAACATATGTTTATAGAAAATTCAGTTGATTGAGATTCATTCGTTACAAATAATAGCAAAAATTTGACTTTTTTGCTCTCAAATTAATGGACACTTTCCAATCTTACACAGGACACGGCAGGAGGACAGCATGAGGCTTTCACAAGATCGAAATAATTCTACAGCAAAATACTTAGCAATAAAAATGAAATGAGGAACCTGTCGCGGGGTCTGACAAGCCCTTATATCCCCTACTTTTGTCGCCCAGAAAATTGTCATCACCCAATGACGCATTTTTTGTTTGATGACGTAAAAGTGGTGCTGACGTGTGAGTAAGCAAGACAAGATCTTTTGGCTTTCTTCATAACAAAAGTGCCACGAACGCTCCTGTGGAAATCTAGTCGGCTTTTGTACATCAAAACTTCAGAAGCTAATGATTACCAACAAAAATAGATAGCAGCTGTAAATATCGTGTTGGTGTTGACAAACGGTAAATACATTCTAATGATATTAATTATGTTTGAATGCACGGACCTAATGATATTCATTATGTATTCTTGCACAAAAACTCACGCGCATTTTACACTGAGTTAAACGCATTAATGAAATGTAAATGATAATAATGAGATCTAAAAACAAGGAGTTAATGCGATAATTAGATGTTACAATAAGTGTTTTGGTGGCACTCGGCTGGGCCTTCTTTCTCATGTTTGGAGATCAGTATATTGTGTTCTGTTATGATTGATTCAGTAAAGTGTGTTAGTGTTCTAGGAAAACCCCCCCCACAAAAAACCAACTATGACTTCTCCTTACCCAGCCCCCTCCAAACACACAATGGAAATATTTGGTCATCCACTTCAGGAACGGAGATAATGCTGTTCAGGAATGGAAAGATTCATGAAATATTGAATTGTGTCATTTTGAAGAATAAGAAAAGTTTTCACTTTCACCATGGATGCATACAAAACATATTTGCAGACCATTTCACCAGATTGACTCTCACAGTTGTCTTTACAGTTCCATAAGTAAAACATTTTTTTTTCTCATATTTTTTTTCTGGCAGTCAGGGGCCAAAGTCAGGTTACATTTAGGTGTTACACAGTCAACAAATAATGCATATTTTGTGAAAAATTCTCTTTTATAACTGTAACCTGTATTTTGTATGCAACAAAGAACTTAACAGACTGCAATGTCACTGGAACATACAACGAGCGCTTTTTGTTTAATTTTGATCTTTTTTTTTCTTGCTCCTTTTGTTGCCTGCTTTTTGCTCCTTTTGCTATATTTGCTGTTTGCTGTTTTCTTGTTTGTTTTTGTTGATAAATGCGCATTCGCCGAAATATCCAGTAGTTTTGTTTTGTCTCGTGAATAAAATAACGTCACTTTACGCTTGTCGTGTAGTTGTTTGTGTGTTCTATATTTTGTATGATCAGGTTTTTTTTAATATATAAAACATTTGTGTGATCAGTGTATGGTATACTTTTACAAGCAGTGATGATGGTGTGACTAGGTAGTTCAGTGACGTGTGTGCGTTGTGTGTGTCCACGCAGGATACAGACAGTACTGAGGGCCATCAAACATTTGTGTGATCAGTGTACAGTATACTTTTACAAGCAGTGATGATGGTATGACTAGTTAGTTCAGTGACGTGTGTGCGTTGTGTGTGTCCACGCAGGATACAGACAGTACTGAGGGCCATCAAACATTTGTGTGATCAGTGTACGGTATACTTTTACAAGCAGTGATGATGGTGTGACATGGTAGTTCGGTGACGTGTGTGCGTTGTGTGTGTCCACGCAGGATACAGACAGTACTGAGGGCCATCAAACATTTGTGTGATCAGTGTACAGTATACTGTTACAAGCAGTGATGATGGTGTGACTAGGTAGTTCAGTGACGTGTGTGCGTTGTGTGTGTCCACGCAGGATACAGACAGTACTGAGGGCCATCAAACATTTGTGTGATCAGTGTACAGTATACTGTTACAAGCAGTGATGATGGTGTGACTAGGTAGTTCAGTGACGTGTGTGCGTTGTGTGTGTCCACGCAGGATACAGACAGTACTGAGGGCCATCAAACATTTGTGTGATCAGTGTACGGTATGCTTTTACAAGCAGTGATGATGGTGTGACTAGGTAGTTCAGTGACGTGTGTGCGTTGTGTGTGTCCACGCAGGATACAGACAGTACTGAGGGCCATCAAACATTTGTGTGATCAGTGTACGGTATACTTTTACAAGCAGTGATGATGGTGTGACTAGGTAGTTCGGTGACGTGTGTGCGTTGTGTGTGTCCACGCAGGATACAGACAGTACTGAGGGCCATCAAACATTTGTGTGATCAGTGTACGGTATACTTTTACAAGCAGTGATGATGGTGTGACTAGGTAGTTCAGTGACGTGTGTGCGTTGTGTGTGTCCACGCAGGATACAGACAGTACTGAGGGCCATCAAACATTTGTGTGATCAGTGTACGGTATGCTTTTACAAGCAGTGATGATGGTGTGACTAGGTAGTTCAGTGACGTGTGTGCGTTGTGTGTGTCCACGCAGGATACAGACAGTACTGAGGGCCATCAAACATTTGTGTGATCAGTGTACGGTATACTTTTACAAGCAGTGATGATGGTGTGACTAGGTAGTTTGGTGACGTGTGTGCGTTGTGTGTGTCCACGCAGGATACAGACAGTACTGAGGGCCATCAAACATTTGTGTGATCAGTGTACGGTATACTTTTACAAGCAGTGATGATGGTGTGACTAGGTAGTTCAGTGACGTGTGTGCGTTGTGTGTGTCCACGCAGGATACAGACAGTACTGAGGGCCATCAAACAGATG
>CM065681.1:62351022-62376022 GCA_017654935.2 Phymorhynchus buccinoides | reverse complement strand
TTGCTTCAACCCCATAAACGCCATCTTGACACAGTTAGGAAATTATGGTCACGAAAAGATCGAAAAATTTCTCAAACTGAAGTGAACCGCCATAACGGGCTCAAGAATAACAAGGAGCCTCGTTCTGAAGCCAGATGCATGTTTAATAAAAGGTCAAGGCCGAAGCTAATGGAAAATTCCCGGCGCCAAATTCGAGTGCTCTTAGTGAGAGGCGACCTGTGTCGCCGCTGGCTGCAGGGAAAAAGTGCACGTCGGTGACACAGGTCACCGTTGGCATGCTAAAGGTTATAAACAGTAGTTTTTCTGTGTTCTCTTGGCAGGGAACAACTGGTGAAGGAGAATGCCTTGTTGAATTTACGACGGAGACAGATGCTGAATGAACTGCTCAGCTACATTTACCCCATCACTGAGGTCCGAGCGAGAGAGAGAGTGTGTGTGTGTGTGTGTGTGTGTGTGTGTGTGTGTGTGTGTGAGAGTGTGAGTGTGTGTGTGTGTGTGTGTGTGCAGAGCAGTTTTAACATTGCATACCTTCTTCTTCAGAGGATTGATGGTTAGATTATTCTTATGCTGGAAATGCAATGATCGAAGGGCTTTTTTCCTATTTTCTTCTTCTTCTTTGTCCTCTCAGACAGTTTCCTGTCATATGAGCGTAGATGCGTCATGCTGCTGTTATGCGCCTAACTAAGAAATAGTTAGGCCCAGCATGTCCGACTTCGGCTGAAGAAATCTTTGTAAGAATTTATAGAAAAAAGGCAGGAGAATGGACCAGTAAGATAGAAAGATAGCAGATGACAATAAGCAAAGAGAAAAGGCAGAGTCAAAGAGAGTGACAGATTAGAGGAAGTTACAAGCACAGAACTTCCTGTGTGTGTGTGTGTGTGTGTGTGTGTGTGTGTGTGTGTGTGTGTGTGTGCAGAGCAGTTTTAACATTACGTACCTTCTTCTTCAGAGTATTGATGTTTAGATTATTCTTATGCTGGAAATGCAATGATCGAAGGGCGTTTTTCCTATTTCTTTCAGGATGGCAACAGATACCGGATCAACAATGTGCGATTACCACACGCCGAGGAGCTTCAAGGTATGTGATGAATACAGTTCACAGAATACTCTCTGTGTAAAATACACAAAAATGCACTCCATATTGCTTCTGCTGCCTCATCTTTTTTGACAGTAAAGAGCAAAACTGTCGCATAGTTATGCTATGAACGCAATGGAAAGGCGTCATGTGATTGGTAAGCCACTTGAAATGGGACATGACTTGAATCTCTGCTACGCTTCTTGTTTGATTTGATGGCTTCATGTTTTTCATTTAATCTCTTGTTATTGATGTAGCATAGAAAAACGTGTATATTAGTGTAAATGCTCTTAAATATAAAATGGACAGTGTTGTCCCACAAAATATGAGTAAAATGTTTAACTTTTAAAAAATTATTTAATTTGTTAAACTTGCTTTCTGTTCCGGTTCCTTCAGACTGGAGCATTATTTTTTCTCGAAAGATTATCTCTGAAACACTTTTTGTTTTCACTGAAACTTTTTAGAACTGTGTGGATTGTTAACTTTTTCTTATGTATGTCTTAATGAGCATCAACTTTGGGCTATTGAAGAAAATTGTACAGGTTTTCAATTGATACATCAGTTTAAGTGGCATAAAGCACTACATATTATGTCACATACAGACAGAGAAACGCTCCATTTTGAACCCAATGCGCTCCCATTCTTTATTGAACTTGGAATACAAAAAGGATAAGTAGTAGTAGCAGTAGTACTAATTAGGGCTAGAAGTGGGACTTGAGGCCCTTTTATGCCCTTTCTCGTTTGTGACTTTGATTTGTTTCCGGGTGGCTTGCTCTCTACAGCTAAACTATAAAATTTGACAAAACTATGGAATGGACTTTTTCTTCTTTTTGTGTGTGTTGGTATTCATCGAAACAAAACGATAGTATCGATAAGACAAAACTAGCCTTCATACTGTAAACTGTGCATGGCAGGTCACGATGAAACAATGGTGGCGGTGGCATTGGGATACAGTTGCCACTTAACCATCAAGATTTCGCACATACTGGGTCTGCCTCTGCGTCACCCTATGGACAACAGAGGGTCCAAATCTGTCATCTTCGATCAAGTTCATTCCAAACTGGATGACAAGAACAGAGAGTGAGTTGTCCCTCAACCCCCCTTGCCCCCTCTTCCAAAGTATAGGGGTGGGAATAGGACTGTAGGAATGAGAGCATGTTGCAGTTAGAATCGAAGATTGTGTGTGTTTCGCTTTCAGTATTGTATGATGTGAGTATGTGTGTGTGTGTGTGTGTGTGTGTGTTCTTCAATTTTACGTCTTCGATTTATGTGTGTGTGTGTGTGTGTCAAGTCAAGTCAAGTCAAAATGATCTTTATTGAGGGTTAAAGAATAAGCTAACAAGGTTTTTTTTCATCCTGCCCTCAGTGTGTGTGTGTGTGTCTGTGTGTGTGTGTGTGTGTGTGTGTGTGTGTGTGTGTGTGTGTGTGTGTGTGTGTGTGTGTGTGTGTGCATGCGTGTGTGTGGTGAATGTGAATCTGTATGTATGAATGTTATGTGTGTATGCATATTTTCTTTAGGATGTAAATTGTTTCTTGGATTAAAATTTGTGACAATTCTTAAGCAAAGATGTGGGTCTATGATGCTCAAATCTTCCAGCTGACACAGGGGATTTCAGGCCAGTGGGTCACAAAACTTAGCAAATTTTGACCTGACGCAGTTTCTTCTTCTTCTGTGTTCCCAGGCCATAAGGCCATTATGGGCAATGTACATATGTGTCTGGCTTTCAGGTTTCACTGGTCTCTCCGCTGCTTTTAAATGAGAAAATTTTAAGATTTTTTTGTTAAAAGGCGGGAGATTGGGCCAGTAAGTCAGAAAGATAGTAGATGATGGAAAGCAAAGGGAAAAGGCAGAGTCAAAGAGAGTGACAGATTAGAGGAAGTACAAGCACAGAACTTCCAGAAGGTGAAGGAACTATTTGTATGAAAGACCTCCCCCCCCCCCCCAGGTTCCCCCTCGGAAAGAGACTTGTGGAGGAGGCGGGGTTATCCAGCTCAACGTATGGAGTTGAAAAATTGAAGTTGAAATTGCAAAGAATTTTTTTAAAGAGAGAGCCTCCCCCCCCCCCCCCCCCCCCCCCCCCCCCCCTTCCCCTTAAATATCCAGATGAGCCCCTAAAAATATATAGAAGCCCCACATGGCCGGCCGAAAGGCCGGAGAGGGTGTAAAGCCTTATTTCGTCGTAAAAATATATATTGTGCGCATATTTTGTGCGCTGATTCTGACTCCTCTGATTTTTAAGACAGCACTAACACTCTCATGATTGTATCACCAAAGTGTATTCATTATTTCATCTTTAATTTGTTCAGGGTGACTAAAGTGTAGACTAAAAACTACCCTGTGTGGTCTTTCAGCTGGATTATAAATAAATAAATATTCTGTGAAATGAACTTGTTGCCGTTTGCGACAAAGGTTGAGTTTAGCAACCTCCTTCCCCTCCCCCTGCCATCCTATATTTTGTCGTTCTAAGCTGTTAGTGGACTGCAATAATTTTGCCTGGTTTTGAACAGGTTAAGGTGTAGGCTAGGGCTATTTTTGTGACACAAAGAAGAATATATTAACATTGAAAGTCAAAGTTGACTTGGAAGGAAAGAAAGGTGTGGGTGGGGGAGGTGGATGGGGAGAGGGTGTTGCATGGTTGAAAGTAGTTCAGGAGTGCTCCTGAAATCAGGATTGAAAAGCTGACAGAAAAAGTCTTTAGGATTGGCCATCTTATTATCCGGATCTGCTGTCTTATGTTATAAAATCAAATATTTCTGCCACCATTGATGGCAGATTAAAACAAGATAATAGACATGCAATAGGAATTGTTCGGAAATAATTAAGGGTAGCAATTTCATGGTGTGTGGGAGTGATCTTGCCTAATTCAATCGGTCAAACAGGGGGAGTCACTCGACCTTCAGGTAGATCCCCAGCTCTCGGCTCGTGTGTTTGATTAGACATACATCACTTAGAACACTGTGCGTCGTTTTAAATTTGATGTCATTTAAATTTTTACGTCACATTTTGCAAGTTATCTCAGTTTGTGGATACTGGACTCCCCTCATTTTTCAAAAAAAATATTTGCAAGTTGCTGACTCGCATCCTGCGGTTTCAAGCTTCGACGCCATTGTTGCATTGTTGCTATGGAATTTGACTGAGTAATGTTTTTCTCTAATTGGAAATTATTTTTAATGCAGTCACCACTTCAGAATTGGGAAGATTCAGAGAACATTAGAATGCATCATTTCAGGATTGAAAGAATGTGATCATTTCAGAATGTGTTGCTGAATTCAACCTTTGCCCTTTAGATTAACGTTACGTGGCGACAGCCTAGAAGAGACCCTGTATAGTCGGCTGGGCTATGAATAAAAAAAATGTAAATGAGACCCGATTAAATGGAACTGCTGTTGTTGGTCTCCCCGCGTTGTGGTGTGCGCTGTATGGTAGACACACTGAGGCTGAGGGGTGTTGCAGGTTCCCCCTGTACTCCAAGGGCAAGGACAAGAACCACTTCAACTACGCCGTGTTCCTGCTCAACAAGAACATCAGCCAGGTGAGCCTCATCTCTGTTTCTCTCTCCATCTGTCTTTCTCTCACTGTCTGTCTCTTCAACTATCCATCTGTCTCTCTATCCATCTGTCTTTCTGTCACTGTCTGTCTCTTCAACTACGCCGTGTTCCTGCTCAACAAGAACATCAGCCAGGTTAGCATTATCTCTGTCTCTGTCTCTCTATCCATCTGTCTTTCTCTTCACTGTCTGTCTCTTCAACTACGCCGTTTCTTCACTGTCTGCTCAACAAGAACATCAGCCAGGTTAGCTCTTATCTCTGTCTCTGTCTGTCTCTTCAACTATGCCATGTTTCTGCTCCATCTGTCTTTCTTCTCACTGTCTGTCTGTCTCTTCAACTATGCCGTGTTTTTGCTCAACAAGAACATCAGCCAGGTGAGCCTCATCTCTGTTTCTCTCTCCATCTGTCTTTCTCTCACTGTCTGTCTCTTCAACTATGCCATGTTTTTGCTCAACAAGAACATCAGCCAGGTGAGCCTCATCTCTGTTTCTCTCTCCATCTGTCTTTCTCTCACTGTCTGTCTCTTCAACTATGCCATGTTTCTGCTAAACAAGAACATCAGCCAGGTTAGCATTATCTCTGTCTTCTCTCTGTCCATCTGTCTTTCTCTCACTGTCTGTCTCTTCAACTATGCCATGTTTCTGCTCAACAAGAACATCAGCCAGGTTAGCATACATCTCTGTCTCTGTCTCTCTCTCCATCTGTCTTTCTCTCACTGTCTGTCTCTTCAACTATGCCATGTTTCTGCTCAACAAGAACATCAGCCAGGTTAGCCTCATCTCTGTCTCTGTCTCTCTATCCATCTGTCTCTGTCTCTCGCTGTCTGTCTCTTCAACTATGCCTATGCCATGTTTCTGCTAAACAAGAACATCAGCCAGGTGAGCCTCATCTCTGTTTCTCTCTCCATCTGTCTTTCTCTCACTGTCTGTCTCTTCAACTATGCCATGTTTTTGCTCAACAAGAACATCAGCCAGGTTAGCATAATCTCTGTCTCTGTCTCTCTGTCCACCTGTCTTTCTCTCACTGTCTGTCTCTTCAACTATGCCATGTTTCTGCTCAACAAAAACATCAGCTAGGTTAGCCTCATCTCTGTCTCTCTGTCTGTCTGTCTTTCTCTCGCTGTCTGTCTCTTCAACTACGCCATGTTTCTGCTCAACAAGAACATCAGCTAGGTTAGCATCATCTCTGTCTCTCTTCGTTTGTTCGTTTCTCTCTGTTTTTATATCTGTCTGCCTGAGCCCCCCCCCCCTGTCTCTCTCTCTCTCTCTTCAAAGGACAGTTTTTGCTAAACAAGAATAGGCAGGTTGCCTAAAATCTCTCTCCTTGTCTTTCTCTCACTGTCTGTCTCTTCAACTATGCCAATCAAAGTTAGCATCATCTCTGTTTCTCTTCATCTGTCTTTCTCTCTCTCTCTGTCTCTCTATCATGTTTCTCTAAACAAGAAACATCAGCCAGGTTCTCTCTGTCTCTGTCTCTCTCTCTCTGTCTTTCTCTCTGTCTCTTCTCTCTCTCTGCTCAACAAAAACATCAGCTAGGTTAGCCTCATCTCTGTCTCTTTGTCTGTCTGTCTCTCTCTTCTCTCTCAATACGCCATGTTTCTGCTCTAGGTTAGCATCATCTCTCTCTTCTGCTCGTTTCTCTCTCTCTCTCTCCCCCCCCCCCCTCTCTCTCTCTCCAAGGACTCTGCTCTCCTCTCTCTCTCTCTCTCTCTCTTCTCTCTCTCTCTCTCTCTCTCTCTCTCTCTGGTTTCTCTCTCTCTCTCTCTCTGTGGCCTCTCTCAACTCTCTCTCTTAATGACTCTCTCTGCCTCTCTCTGTCTCATATCTCTCAGTGTCATATCTCAGTTTTCTGGTTTAGTTGTAGATAATGAGTGTGACTGAACTGTGGCCTCATATCTAGGACAGTGTACCTGCTGGTTTAGTTGTAGATAATGAGTGTGGCTGAACTGTGGCCTCATATCTAGGACAGTGTACCTGCTGGTTTAGTTGTTGATAATGAGTGTCTGAACTGTGGCCTCATATCTAGGACAGTGTACCTGCTGGTTTAGTTGTTGATAATGAGTGTGGCTGAACTGTGGCCTCATATCTAGGACAGTGTACCTGCTGGTTTAGTTGTTGATAATGAGTGTGGCTGAACTGTGGCCTCATATCTAGGACAGTGTACCTTCTGGTTTAGTTGTTGATAATGAGTGTGGCTGAACTGTGGCCTCATATCTAGGACAGTGTACCTTCTGGTTTAGTTGTTGATAATGAGTGTGCCTGAACTGTGGCCTCATATCTAGGACAGTGTACCTGCTGGTTTAGTTGTTGATAATGAGTGTGGCTGAACTGTGGCCTCATATCTAGGACAGTGTACCTTCTGGTTTAGTTGTTGATAATGAGTGTGACTGAACTGTGGCCTCATATCTAGGACAGTGTACCTCTGGTTTAGTTGTTGATAATGAGTGTGGCTGAACTGTGGCCTCATATCTAGGACAGTGTACCTGCTGGTTTAGTTGTTGATAATGAGTGTGGCTGAACTGTGGCCTCATATCTAGGACAGTGTACCTTCTGGTTTAGTTGTTGATAATGAGTGTGGCTGAACTGTGGCCTCATATCTAGGACAGTGTACCTGCTGGTTTAGTTGTTGATAATGAGTGTGGCTGAACTGTGGCCTCATATCTAGGACAGTGTACCTTCTGGTTTAGTTGTTGATAATGAGTGTGGCTGAACTGTGGCCTCATATCTAGGACAGTGTACCTGCTGGTTTAGTTGTTGATAATGAGTGTGGCTGAACTGTGGCCTCATATCTAGGACAGTGTACCTGCTGGTTTAGTTGTTGATAATGAGTGTGGCTGAACTGTGGCCTCATATCTAGGACAGTGTACCTGCTGGTTTAGTTGTTGATAATGAGTGTGCCTGAACTGTGGCCTCATATCTAGGACAGTGTACCTGCTGGTTTAGTTGTTGATAATGAGTGTGCCTGAACTGTGGCCTCATATCTAGGACAGTGTACCTGCTGGTTTAGTTGTGATAATGAGTGTGGCTGAACTGTGGCCTCATATCTAGGACAGTGTACCTGCTGGTTTAGTTGTTGATAATGAGTGTGACTGAACTGTGGCCTCATATCTAGGACAGTGTACCTTCTGGTTTAGTTGTTGATAATGAGTGTGGCTGAACTGTGGCCTCATATCTAGGACAGTGTACCTTCTGGTTTAGTTGTTGATAATGAGTGTGGCTGAACTGTGGCCTCATATCTAGGACAGTGTACCTTCTGTTTAGTTGTTGATAATGAGTGTGCCTGAACTGTGGCCTCATATCTAGGACAGTGTACTGGTTTAGTTGTTGATAATGAGTGTGCCTGAACTGTGGTCATTCTAGGACAGTGCTGGTTTAGTTGTTGATAATGAGTGTGGCTGAACTGTGGCCTCATATCTAGGACAGTGTACCTGCTGGTTTAGTTGTTGATAATGAGTGTGACTGAACTGTGGCCTCATATCTAGGACAGTGTACCTGCTGGTTTAGTTGTTGATAATGAGTGTGCCTGAACTGTGGCCTCATATCTAGGACAGTGTACCTGCTGGTTTAGTTGTTGATAATGAGTGTGACTGAACTGTAGCCTCATATCTAGGACAGTGTACCTGCTGGTTTAGTTGTTGATAATGAGTGTGCCTGAACTGTGGCCTCATATCTAGGACAGTGTACCTGCTGGTTTAGTTGTTGATAATGAGTGTGCCTGAACTGTGGCCTCATATCTAGGACAGTGTACCTGCTGGTTTAGTTGTTGATAATGAGTGTGACTGAACTGTAGCCTCATATCTAGGACAGTGTACCTGGCCTCATATCTGGTTTAGTTGTTGATAATGAGTGTGGCTGAACTGTGGCCTCATATCTAGGACAGTGTACCTGCTGGTTTAGTTGTTGATAATGAGTGTGACACTGAACTGTGGCCTCATATCTAGGACAGTGTACCTGCTGGTTTAGTTGTTGATAATGAGTGTGCTGAACTGTGCCTCATATCTAGGACAGTGTAGTGTGCCTGCTGTGGCCTCATATCTAGGACAGTGGTTGGTTTAGTTGTTGATAATGAGTGTCTGAACTGTAGCCTCATATCTAGGACAGTGTACCTTCTGGTTTAGTTGTTGATAATGAGTGTGGCTGAACTGTGGCCTCATATCTAGGACAGTGTACCTGCTGGTTTAGTTGTTGATAATGAGTGTGCCTGAACTGTGGCCTCATATCTAGGACAGTGTACCTGCTGGTTTAGTTGTTGATAATGAGTGTGACTGAACTGTAGCCTCATATCTAGGACAGTGTACCTTCTGGTTTAGTTGTTGATAATGAGTGTGCCTGAACTGTGGCCTCATATCTAGGACAGTGTACCTGCTGGTTTAGTTGTTGATAATGAGTGTGACTGAACTGTGGCCTCATATCTAGGACAGTGTACATGCTGGTTTAGTTGTAGATGAGTGTGGCTGAACTGTAGTCTCATATCTAGGACAGTGTACCAGCTGGTTTAGTTGTAGATAATGAGTGTGGCTGAACTGTAGCCTCATATCTAGGACAGTGTACCTTCTGGTTTAGTTGTTGATAATGAGTGTGGCTGAACTGTGGCCTCATATCTAGGACAGTGTACTGGTTTAGTTGTTGATAACTGAGTGTGGCTGAACTGTGGTTTAGTTGTTTAGTTGTTGATAATGAGTGTGACTGAACTGTGGCCTCATATCTAGGACAGTGTACCTGCTGGTTTAGTTGTTGATAATGAGTGTGGCTGAACTGTGGCCTCATATCTAGGACAGTGTACCTGCTGGTTTAGTTGTTGATAATGAGTGTGGCTGAACTGTGGCCTCATATCTAGGACAGTGTACCTGCTGGTTTAGTTGTTGATAATGAGTGTGGCTGAACTGTGGCCTCATATCTAGGACATACCTGCTGGTTTAGTGAGTGTGGCTGAACTGTGGCCTCATATCTAGGACAGTGTACCTGCTGGTTTAGTTGTTGATAATGAGTGTGGCTGAACTGTGGCCTCATATCTAGGACAGTGTACATGCTGGTTTAGTTGTTGATAATGAGTGTGGCTGAACTGTGGCCTCATATCTAGGACAGTGTACCTGCTGGTTTAGTTGTTGATAACGAGTGTGGCTGAACTGTGGCCTCATATCTAGGGACTGGTTTAGTGTACTTGCTGGTTTAGTTGTAGATAATGAGTGTGACTGAACTGTAGCCTCATATCTAGGATAGTCACTAGTGTGCCTGCTTTTGTGGTTTAGTTGTAGATGATGAGTGTGACTGAATTGTATCCTCGTATCTAGGATAGTATGTTTGCTTTTGTCGTTTAGTTGTAGATGAGTGTGACTGAACTGTGGCCTTGTATCTAGGATAGTGTGTTTGCGTTTGTCATTCAGTTGCAGATAATGAGTGTGACTGAACTGTGGCCTCATATCTAGGATAGTGTGCCTGCTGGTTTAGTTGTAGATAATGAGTGTGACTGAACTGTATCCTCATATCTAGGATAGTGTGCCTGCTTTTGTCATTAATTTGCAGATAATCTGCCCATGAAAATCTGACGGTAGAGAAAGATTAAAAGAAAAAAGAAAGAAGAGGAGTTAACTCAGAGGCAGGGGTGGTGTGGAGGGTAGTTCTAGTAGATGGTAGGTGATGACTCATATGGATGATGATGGTGATGAGGGTATAGATGATGATGATCTTAACTGTTGATGTGATGATGATGATGATGATGATAATTGATGATGATGACGATAACGACAACAACAGCAACAACGATGATGACTTAACCCTTTCGTTGCCAGCCATTTTTCAGCAAAAAAATTCCATTAAGCTTACCTGGGTAGAGAAAAAATTCTGCCTGTAATATTGGGGATTCCTCTGTGACAAAATTAAGAGAGTAGGGTGTTTGGATAACAGACTCTGATGTGATGCCTTTTAGTGACATGGGTGTTAAATCATTGTGCAAAAATGCGACGTTGGCGGTGAAAGGGTTAAATGAGTTGTATGACTTTCAGATGCGGTACCAGTGTTCCATGCCCACCCTGGACCTGAGGCAGACCCTGCAAAACCTGCTGACTCTGATGCACAGACTGGGAGTGCGCATGTAAGTGCTCTGAATGCGCTAAACAGAGAAATAGGGTGTAGAAGAAGAAATCGGAAAGATGGGGGTGGCCTGATTTTCCACCTTTAGCCAGCGGGATTAGAGTGACAAGAGTTGCACAAGGTTGGAAAAGTTGGATAAGTTTGTGGGGAAAATTGCATTGAGTTGTAGGGTATGGGAAGAGAATATATATGAAGCATGTCATTTAGCATACAAATTGAGATGGTAGCCATGTATTGCACCCAGAAGTTTGTTTAAAATACCATTTGAGAGACTGACTTTGTAGAACACCCAAAATATGCGACCATTCACGGCATTGTATCAGTAAGTTCACATTTAGCCAGCTTAACTAATCTGTCCCCTTTGTGTATGAGAGAAAGAAGAAGCTGTAACAAAAAAAAAGAAAAAAGCTTTACTGTGTTCAACTTTTTTGAACATTTGAGTAAGCTCCTAGAACAAAACTGTTCCCTCCTTTTTCAGGGAAGGGGACACGAGCCTGCCACCCCCTCAGACCTTCAGCACCCCCACCCCCACCCCTGAAGGCACCACCACCGCCACCACCACCACCCAGTCGCAGCACGCCTCCCCCAACGGCAGCACCACCGCGTCCACCAACAACCTCCTCCAGGCCTTTCTTAGCCCTTCCCCTAACGGCGACGTCGTCGTCAGCAAGGCCCATGACTCCCCTGGGCCGCACCGTTCCGGAAAGCCGGAGGAAAACCGCGGGGTGGTCGGAACCAGCGGCTCGACCCATCAAAACAGACCGAGAGACGAACATTTCGACGAAACGGAAGACTTGTTCAAGCCTCAAGATGACCACTTCTTCAAGCTTGACGGCAGTGGCTCGTTTTTGGAAGAGTTCGGTTTGGCGAATTCCGGGGGTGGTGGGGGTGGGGAGTGCGACGACGGCCAGCGAAGCAAGGGGGATCTGAGCGAAGGGGCGATGATGCGCGTCTCAGCTCTTTTGCATACGGCGTCGGAAGGAAGCGCGCTGAGCCCCAAAACTTTCCAGCTCCTCAGAGGGAAAAAGTCGGGTCACAGGTTGAAGGGGGAGGGGGAGTGGGACGGGAACAATTCAAGTGGAAACGGTCATAATGGCGATGGTGGTTCGGAAGATGGTGGCGGTGCTGGTGGGGAAGGCGTGGAGGAGGAATCGGTGCACAGTCAGCTGGAAATGCTCCAGCATCAGCCCCATGATGTTTCTGAGCATCTGGAAAATGGAGGGAGTGAAGGAGAACTGAAGGAGGGGGAGGAGAGTGATGGGGTCAATGGGCAGGGGGTGGTGAGTGAAGGGGAGGGGGTGCCTGGGGTATTGACTGAAGAATTATAGGGGACAGTGTGTGAGTGTGTGTGTGTGCGTTTGTATGCGGGTTGTTAGTTTGTCTATTGAGGGTTGAACAGTTATTGAGGAACAAAGTGTGTTGTGTGTCCACATGTGTGTGTGTGGTTGTGCGTGTGTGAGCATGTGTGTGCATGTGTGCTTTTGTGTACATAAATGAAGATTGTGTTCTTTGAACATTCATGTGGTGATGCAGTTATAATGTTTCTTTTCATGCAGTGATGCACCAAGGATCGAAAAGTGATAGGAAAAAACTGTCCTGAGATGAGATAAATCAATAGGACAATGTCCCGGATCTTTAAGAAATCAATAGGACAAAGTGTGCCAGTGTTAAATATTTAATCAGACAATCTATTTTAACCATACATTACCAACACTTAAAACATGTGCATTGACTCATAATGACCTGGAACTATACCAAAGAATATAGTAAAGCGAAAGTAGGGCGTGACGTCACCCCCTGCGCCGGATATGGGGTGCGAGTTATCCCCCCTACATCCGGGCAGGCGAGGTGCGCGCGCGCACTACAAACATCATTCTTCCTTTTCCACCCAAGCTCACTTGACCTGGCTTGCCATTGCTCTCTTCCTCAGACATTTGTCCTGACAGGGGAGAACACAATAGGACATTTTCAATTTTAATAGGTCAATGGCCTATGACCGGGGCCTCGGGACATCACTGTCAGTATCCACATGCTTGTGCTATTTTGTTCATGGTCACTCAGATGGATGGACAGACAGATAGACAGACAAACACACACACACACCTAGTTGAGGAGTGAATAGCTATATACTGAAAGGTCTTTAATTCCTGAAATGCTTCATCACATGATTTAGCTGAGATGAAACAGAATATGATACTCGGACAGAAGTGGCATAATTGTTTTATTTTCTTGTATTATGTTAACAAGACATTGGCACATCACAAAAAATGTGCTAGACATTGGCACATCACAAAAAATGTGCTAGACATTGGCACATCACAAAAAATGTGCTAGACATTGGCACATCACAAAAAATGTACTAGACATTGGCACATCACAAAAAATGTGCTAGACATTGGCACATCACAAAAATGTATTAGACATTGGCACATCACAAAAATGTATTAGACATTGGCACATCACAAAAAATGTACTAGACATTGGCACATCACAAAAAATGTACTAGACATTGGCACATCACAAAAAATGTACTAGACATTGGCACATCACAAAAATGTACTAGACATTGGCACATCACAAAAAATGTACTAGACATTGGCACATCACAAAAAATGTACTAGACATTGGCACATCACAAAAAATGTGCTAAACATTGGCACATCACAAAAAATGTGACATTGGCACATCACAAAAAATGTGCTAAACATTGGCACATCACAAAAAATGTGCTAGACATTGGCACATCACAAAAAATGTGCTAGACATTGGCACATCACAAAAAATGTGCTAGACATTGGCACATCACAAAAAATGTGCTAGACATTGGCACATCACAAAAATGTAGTGTACATTGGCACATCACAAAAATGTAGTGTACATTGGCACATCACAAAAATGTTCTATGGCTTGTACCCACGTGTCGTCATATCCGTCCACAAGGAGCGCTCCACATTATGGGAGACCGCCATCTTAGTCAGTAACTTTGTTTGAAAAATGCCAGATCGATGCTGTTTACACACAAACAAGGACTAAGATGGCGACACTTCCGTTTGAAGGGTCGAGATGCGCACGCAGGTGGGGGGGAGCCATACATTGGCACATCACAAAAATGTACTATACATTGGCACATCACAAAAATGTACTAGACATTGGCACATCACAAAAATGTACTAGACATTGGCACACCACAAAAATGTACTAGAGATTGGCACATCAGAAAAATGTACTAGAGATTGGCACATCAGAAAAATGTACTAGACATTGGCACATCACAAGCATGTACTAGAGATTGGCACATCAGAAAAATGTACTAGACATTGGCACATCAGAAAAATGTACTAGACATTGGCACATCACAAGCATGTACCAGACATTGACACATCACAAAAATGTACTAGACATTGGCACATCACAAAAATGTACTAGACATTGGCACATCACAAAAATGTACTAGACATTGGCACATCACAAAAAATGTACTAATTGTACTAATGTACAGATTTCAAAATCTGTTCTCAGAATTTATATATCTCAGAGTAGTATGTATTTAAAAAACATGCTCAAAGTAACAGGAGAAGAGACTTTAACGCAGTGTATTTTATGTTAAGCATGTACTTATTTAGTCACACATTCCATTGTGCATAAACATGCTTATGCATTTTCATTCATTTTTCATTTATCAGTTAATTCACAGAACGGCACTGTTCTTTGCTTGCTGACTGCCTTCGTAGACCAAAGAAATCCGATATGATTTTCAAAGGTTAATGCATGTGTGTGTGTGTGTGTGTGTGTGTGCGTGCGTGCGTGCGTGCGTGCGTGCGTGCGTGCGTGCGTGCGTGCGTGCGTGCGTGCGTGCGTGCGTGCATGCGTGCGTGCGTGCGTGCGTGCGTGCGTGTTTTCTGTGTATGTTTGTCTGTGTGGGCATGTGTGTGTGAATGAATACATGTCCTTTGTTTCATTTTGATATATAGGCAAATGTATTCTACACGATTATAAAGATTTTGTATTGACTATTTATGATGGTGAATTTTCATGATGTAAACAGGTCTCTCCACAGCCTTTGAAGCAATGCCCTTTCATTCTCAAAACATGGAAGTGTGCGTGTGTGTATATGTATGTGTGTGTGTGTGTCTGAGTCCCAAACAGTTTAGCTATACTTTACACAGAAGCGTGCATCCAGTCTTTAAACCCCCTTCACAAAAACATGTATCAAATAAAATATTATTTAATCGACATCGCCCTGCTTTCTTCTTTCACGTTCGTTCATAAAACCTTATCATAATATCATCAGTTGTGATTTCAGCATTGAAGAATGAAGTGCAATGATATTGTAAAAAAAGAGAAATCCAACTTCCACTGTGAAGTTAAAAGCAAACTTTCCTCCAATATTTTTCTCTTCAAGTAACTCATGTTTTGGTTTTCAGACCAAATTTGTTATTTTGCTTTGGAACTGGTGGTGGAGTTTGGTGTGAATCGAGTGTGTATTGTGTAGTGTTGATAAGTGTGTGACTTTGAAACTTTCTACTTGGGTTCTGAACTGTTTGAACAAAGCGAACAAAGCGCTTGTTTTTCTCCTCCACTAGTGTTGGTACTGAAACGTTTGTGGTTGTAGTATGCAGATTGCCATGTGTGAAAATGGTTTGTTTTATTTAAAAAAAAAAAAAGTATTAGATGTTGGGTTGACTTGAAATAATGCAAACTAGTAGAGAGAGAGAGAGAGAGAGAGAGAGAGAGAGAGAGAGAGAGAGAGAGAGAGAGAGTGAGAGTGAGAGAGAGAGAGTGAGTGTGTGTGTGTGTGTTTACTGTATAAAAATACTACAGATTGTGTGCGTGTGTGCATATATGTGTGTGATGTTTGTGTGTGTATGTTTGTACGCATGTGTGTAGGTTTGTGTTCAGGTGTGCGTTCAGGTTTGCATGTGTGTAAGTGTGTGTAGTGCAGTCAAAAAAAAAAAAGGAGCTATTTGTTGTGAGCGAAACTCCTTTTGGTCAACTGTATAAAAACTGTATAAAAAGGCTTGTATTGTGGAAATTTCGTGCAAACGATTTGGTCTAACTCAGGCGTCCATTAGAAAAGAGAAGGCACATGCCTTGTCATATGCCATCTCTTTCACTAAAATAATTTGACTCCCAGCACCTCCGCCAAGGAGAAATCGCCGATTTGACGGTTTGATTTCTAGGAAACCAGAGCAAAGTGAATGTTGGCGATCTCTGTAAAGGGTGTTTTCCTGGTGATCTTGACGTGTTTCTTGCAAAAGCTCATCCGTCAGGGTGTCCCTTTACAGAGAATTAGTAAGACCTTTGGCTATGGGTTTTTGTTTTGTTTGGCTGTTTGCTTTACATGAAAGAGAACAACAGAAAGAATAAAGTGATCTCTCAGGGTGTCTGTCTTACGTTTGATGTCTCTTCTGCTGAATGACTCAAGGTCAAACATGCCAACTTCAACCCTCCCCTCCCTTCCCTGCTTCTGTTTTGTTTGTTTTGGTAATAGATTGTTCATGCCCTCTTTGCTAAATTTGTTTTGACTGTTGACATTTTGTATAAGAAATTGGTCATTTTTTATGACGAAAGAAACATTGCTATGCACTGAAAAATATAGTGGAATTAACCATTTGTGTGAAAACCATGCAGTGGAACATTTCCGTGAGAAGATGATTTGAGAATATCTGCTTGATAGCAGAAGCTGTACATGTTTATGTTCACATAGACATTTCACCGTTGTTGTACTCCCAGTTCTATTAAGAACGGGTGTGAATAGCAATGGGAAGAAGTGCCTGTGTGCTTCTCTATTTGTATGTCTGTCTGTAAGCGACCCTTTACAGCCGAAACTACTGAACCAAACAATTAAAAAAATGGCAGATTTGTTCTTGACATTTATTGGATGTGTCAGTTTACACATAAACATTTCACCATTGTTCATTTTGTTGTACCCCCAGTTCTATTAAGAACGGGTGTGAATTGCAATGGGAAGAAGTGCCTGTGTGCTTCTCTATTTGTATGTCTGTCTGTAAGCGACCCTTTACAGCCAAAACTACTGAACCCAAAATTTAAAAAATGGCAGATTTGTCCTTGACATTTATTAGACGTGTCAGTTTACAAAAAAGATACAATACGTTTTAATAACAAAACAAGAATGCTCTTTTATAAAACAGGACTTGGAGTTCCACTAAGGAAAAATAGGCATGCTCTTTTCATAGACTGCTCATGCGACTCACAACTGTGACATGCCTGTCTACCCAAGGCGGCCTTGTGCATGCTGGATGGCATTCCATTTCTTTCTCTTTGCTTAATAAACTGGGAATACATTTATATGGCTTTCCAGCTGGTTAGACTTTGCTGCTGACATTTCAGGTGCTGTTGATGATTCAATGTTTGTCTTGTTGAGACTCTGTGCTTTGTGTGTGTGTGTGTGTGTGTGTGTGTGTGTGTGTTTGATGCTTGCAATGAAACCATTCCAGGCTCACAGTAATATGGACAACGGCATGAGTCATATGACCGATGGCTGTTCAAAATGAGGGGTCAATTTTTAAAATGATGGGCCGCAACGTGTGCCTGTGTAGAAAATAAAGACAGTTTATCTAGCAAAACGACTAGAGGCTAGCAAGATACCTTTGGAAAAAGTCAAAACGGAATTCTCATGGAATGGGATCACATCACAAGGTGCTGACATGCGCCATTATTAAAAAGAACGGGTCAATGACGCGGGCGCACCGACAATCTGAAGCTCTGAAATTGTGATTTACTTTTAGAATGTTGATGGGTGAAAGTAGTTCAGGCATGCTCCTGAAATCAGGATTGAAAAAGCTGATAGATTTCTTCAGGATTGGTCATCTTATTCTGGAACCACGGTCATATAAAATCAAACATTTTTGCCAACATGGATGGCAGATTACGAGATGATAAGACATGCAATTTTAGCACCACCCCCACCCCCACCCTGTATAGGCCTTTGCAACTAGGGTTATTAACGCCCTTGACAGTGAGAGTAATTGCTCTTGCTGGTCAGTACTGGCAAGGGCATTCACTCTTGCGAAAGGCAGCCATTTAGTGGCATCAAATAGGGGTTATTGGCGAGAGTTATCCCCCTGTCTGGTCAGTACTGAACCATCTTCCCCCCACCTTCCAAGGGCATTCACTCTTGCAAAAGGTGTTCGTTGCAGACCCCAATACACAGACACACACTCATTGGAAATTATTGTTAATGTGGTCATCACTTAAGTTATTGGGAAGATTCAGAGAACATTGAAACGTGCCATTTCAGGATTGAGACTCTCACCCATGAATGTTTAGGGTTTGTATAGAGGAGATTGCGAGGAAGACTAAAAAACTGAATATGTCTCATATGTGCCCCTAGGGGTCGAGAGGACGTAAAACACTAGCTACCACCACTAAAAAATCACTGAAATCTGAGTACCAATCCGAGAGTATGTTTTTTTAATTTTTAGTTTGAACCAAGCAGGGTGAGCATTGTTTGTAGTTGCATTTATTTTATTGTGGGTGTTTTTGAACAAAGGTGTGTGTAATTAGAAACAAATGTTCATTAAGCATTGCAAATTAGAACATGCGGTCGTTTGTATCAAGCATGAAGATGATCAATAAAAACAACAAAAATATATAAACTTGTGATTTCAATCTTGATTACGTTTTTTCTTCTTCATTTTTTTTCATCGTTTCTTTCTGCAAGATTTTTGTCCGTCACCATAGGTGAAGGACTTTGCGGTCGGCTGGTTTGTATTTTGGTTTTTGTATGTTTGTTGTTTTGTTTGTTTTTCTGTCTGTCCCAAGGATATCTTCCGAACGGGTTGGCACAATCGCTTCAAATTTTGTGTGGAGGTGTGCCACCTTAATAGGAAGAGATCCGAACATGAATTATCAAGGTCAAGGTCATGACCTTGGTGTACGACCTTGAAAACCGAAAATCTTTAAGGGGCCATAACTTCCACACCGTTGGTCTTACAGTCTTCAAATTTGGCATGGATGTACTTTGGCTTATGCCCTTTCTGATGATGACATACCGATCAAGGTCACGGTCCAGGAGATCGGTAGGCCTTGAAAGTGGTAGGGGTCTACAAACTGGGTTTTAAGTTTTATTTTCCACATTTGTACTTGACAGAAGTGCTTCAGATTGTGTGTGGTACTGTATACCCTAGAGTAGAAAACATCCGAGCATAAATTATCGCCATGCTGACCTTGACCTTGAAGTTTGACCTTGAAAACCGAAATTTCCTTCTTTGCGCTATATATTTCTTCTTCAAGCTGTATCGTGAACTAGAAGACAGAATCCCTTCCAATTTTGTGTCAGGATGTGACACTCTACGGGGTGTCGCAAGTGCGTGGCATTGCTGGTGACGGACATGTCTGCCGCTCAGCGACGCCCTTGTTCATTTTTCACCTGCATCTATTTTGTTATGGTAATTTTTTTTTTAATTGGAATTTAAGGAAAGTGCACTTTAAACTTAATGTCTGCAAATATAGTCAGCATTAATTTTTGTTGAGAGAGAGAGAGTTTGTCTACAAATAACACACACACACACACACGTTTTGCAGGATATATTTTGCTTTTCGTAAGCTTTCCATTGTTTGCTGTAAATATTTACTAGTTCCATGTTTCTTTTTTCTATGTAATTAAGCAATATGATTTGTGTATTGTGCGTGTGTGTTTGCATTTTGTGTTTGTTAGATGGCTTGATGAAAAAAAGCATGTATGTTTGCTTATTCAATGTCCATCTCTAAATAAAATTTTGACTTTGACTTTTACACACACGCACGCACGCACACACAGACACACACGCACGCACACGCACACACACACACACACACACACACACACACACACACACACACACACACACACACACACAACATTGCAGTTCAGGCAATGTTTATTGAAGAAGAATTTCTGCTGTTGTCATTCGTGGAATGAATTATAACTTATCGGCCGGCCCCAAAAGCAAAGGCAAAATACATACACATAAAATCTGTACATGAAAGATAACTGGATTTATTAATCTATTTATCACAGAATATCACAGATCGCAAACTTAAATCACAGTGTTTTTGTATACTTACATAAACATGAATATTATGGACCGTTGTCTTGTACAATGCATGATTGAAATACAGGTAGAAGCTTCACAACACTCACCCTCTTTTACCAGCAATTTGATGCATTGTTTTTGCTAAAACCCTTTCACCGCCAATGTCGCATTTATGCACCACAATGGTTTAACACCCATGTCACTAAAAGGCATCAAATCAGGACTTGTTATCCAAAGACCCTATTTTCTTAATGTTATGCATGTCACAGAGGAATTCGCAATATTGCAGACATGTTATTTTCTCTACCCAGTTAAGTTTAATGGTATTTTTTGGCTGAAAAATGGCTGGCGGCGAAAGGGTTAATATTATTAAGACAAAAAAACAAAAGATTATAAACTAATGTACATGTTTTGTTTTCTTCTTTCACAACATGAAACAGATTACCTTCAGGGCTGGACCAAGTGATTCGTAAAGGGGGGGGGGGGGGGGGTTCCGTGGGGGGTCAAGGGAGCTGCATTTTGGCCACTGCAACTAGGGTTATTAGCGCCCTTGACGGCAAGAGTCAAACCCTTGTTGATCCGTATCCAAAAGGGCATTCACTCTTGCAAAAGGCAGCCATTAAGCGGCCTCAAATAGGGTTATTGGCGAGAGTTGTGCCCTTGTTTGGTCAGTACTCAACCATCTTCCCCCACCCACCAAGGGCATTCATTCTTGCAAAAGGTGTTCTTTGCAGTGGCCAATAGTTCCTGGGACGGTATTCATGTCGAGATAGCATGAGACTTAGCATGATGCTAACTTAGAAGCTCTTCCAAAAGTCCTATTAAATCCTATAGGACATTGGAAGAGCTTCTAAGTTAGCATCATGCTAAGTCTCATGCTATCTCGACATGAATACCGTCCCAGGTTAAGATGCAGTGCTCTTTGGGGGACCCAGGGAACAAAGCCCCTGGACATGTGTGCAATGTAGTGATTATTAAGGCAAAGATCAAGCCATTTCCTTGCCTTCTCACCCTTGTATAAGGTACATGCTTGGGGCTGGGGGGGGGGGGGGGGGGGGGGGGGGGGGGGGGGGGGGGGGGGGGGGGGGGGGGGGGGGGGGGGGGGGGGGGGGTTCCGGAAAATACTAACTTGTGGCGGTGCCATAGCCGATGAGGTTTAACTGAGGCGTGGTCACCGTTACAGCTATCTGTATTAATAAAAAATCGGGACTTTACTGGTTTCGTACTGCCTCCGGGCATTGACTCCAGTATTGTTCCCACCATATTTGTATTTACAAATGTCCCATATGTGACCAAGAGGACGTAAAACTCCATTTTCGCCTCGGGGGTTCCGGAAAACCAGCAACTCCCCAGGATCCGGCCCTGACCTTTCTTACTGACTCTTTCGTCCACTCCTGTCCTTTTTTTATGACAATATTTAGCATTAAACCGCAAAATTAAAACATTCCCTCTTCCACAGGTAAAAGACACCAGCATAGACAAACATAGAGTTAAAGCAACAAATCATGTTGCAGTTGTTTTCTAATTTATATTGATACAAGTTTCTTCGACTGAACTTGTGTCTTCTGAATATTGGTATGACATTCTTGGAAAAACTTGTGTTTTCTAGAGCAAAAAAACCCTTTTTTTTAAACCGTTTGTTTTTCAAACATTCGTAGCACTCTTTTTTTGGTTTGTTTCAAAATTGTGTAAAGTAAAAAGCTTCAAAATATTAAAACTGAAACTGCTTTGAAGTTGGTCCAACAAAATCTGAGGTACTCAACCACTAAGAAAAATCAAAGAACGAATAAAAAAAAAGTTATAGTCTGTAAAATTTTAACAGGTTAACTGAAAATTGAGCATGAACCTGGGGAAATCTATGCTAATTTGTACATTATTGTCACTGAATCATGTTATTTACATTACGCATCATTTGAACACAAATATTTTATTCATACAGCTTCGTATACACATACTCTTTCACACGCGTGTGTGCGTATATGCACACTTGCACCCGCACTTCTTCTTCTTCTGCGTTCCCAGGCCATAAGGCCACAATGGGTACGTATGTGTCCCTTTCCACTGGTCTCCTCGCTGCATTCAGCCGACACATTCCGATTTCGGAGGAGGAGCTCAAAGGAGAAAACTATACAGAAGATTTTTGTTGTTGTTGAAAAAAGGCAGGAGAATGGGCCAAAAGTCAGAAAGATAGTAGATGACACACAACAAGGAAAAAGGCAGAGTCAAATAGAGAGAGAGATTAGAGGAAGTCTCAAGCACAGCACTTCCAGAAGGTGGGGGAACTATTTGTATGGAAGACCTCCCCGGCATCCCCACGGGGGTGGGGTGGGGGTCACCTGCATAATGGACCATAGCAAAATGTTAGAGTCTGGGGAGTAAACTGTGGGCGGAGTTGTACTTCAGACACCCTCTCCCATGTTTACCGCTCTCAAACTCATGCATTAGTCTGCTTCTTTCAGTTTCGTGACAATAATCCTAGGCTGATCCTAGCCCTAGCCCTTTACTGAGAATGGCAGAATTTTGTTTCTTAAAGACCCACTGACCCAGCGAGTTTAAGTCTCTTGGTGTGTTTTTTTCTGGGTAGGTGTGACCCACATACAAATCCACCCAATTCAAATTGAGGCTGCTCTTCAAAGTCTGTCTCGTTTTGAATTTGGGGACATTTGTATGGGAGTCACACCTGGTCAAAATAAGATTATTTACCAGCGAGAGAGAGAGAGAAACACACGTGATTTTCACTCATGGGCTGGATCTTTAAGGAAACATTTCAATGTGGTGTGTGTGTGTGTTTAGAGTACAACTTAGCCAATTTCTGTGCACGCCCTTCTGCTTCAATCCACATGTATTTCTCTTTTCCTCTCCTAAGTGGGAATGTTCATTTTCTTTTCTTCTCTGTCCAGTTATAGCTCAGTTCTCATTGTCTCCGTTTGTCTGGTTTTCATCTCCATTCTTCTCTTGATCCCTATGTCCATCTCTCTGTCTGCCTTAGTTTGAGATCTCTCTCTCTCTCTCTCTCTCTCTCTCTCTCTCTCTCTCCCCCAGCTGTTTATAGGTTGCGCTATTTGCCCTCAACATTTCTGTAAGGGCATACTACTAGCACCCATTCCTGGATCTCGCCACGTTTAAACAAAAACTTTTTTTTTATAAAAAGAGAATTTGCAACCCAAGGTTTGCAGCTTTGCATGTACACATTCATGCATACGCACACAGACACACACACGGAGGTTTCACAATGATATGATTTTTTGTTTTAGATCGCCGTTTTGCAATGCTGAGCGGTATTCTTGCATAAAACAATATTGGTCCACACACACAGATTTACATTAATTAGCATTTGGGCATGCGCATTGACACATAGTATCAGGACTGCAGTCAGTGAAAACCAACCAACCAACCAAAACATACTCTATAACAATTCTGGCCCATCCCCTTCAGTGTAAAGACTCTTTTAAATTTACCGTATTTCACGGACTTTAAGGCGATACTTTTCCCCCAGACAGAGACCCCTGCGCCTTATAACATGACTGATAATATAGTAAGAAAATATAATAACAAAATCTTAATTTTGTGTAAAATTTGGGGTGTGTGCCTTATAATCAATCATCCGTCAAGTACGGTACTAACCAAGAGGTTTTCATAATGTCAAGACTGTTCAAGAGCAAGAGATTTTTTTAAAAATAACTGATTTACCAGGCATTTATTTTCAGCCATGTTACTTCACTCTGAACTCAACTGGCTTTTATGATTGGTTGACTTTAGCCTGAAAGAGGTACCAATATTCAAATGAGGCTGAGAGCTATATTATACTCGGCGATTTCTAAAATAAATGGGAAATAGTTTTACAGAGGAGTCTTTTGTTGAATACTGTAATTCTTAAACTAAGATGAACTGCAAGATCCAGTGCCAGAACCTTGGCAGCTAGGGATCCATTGGGGACCCTCTATGTCTCAACACAAAATGTCCTAAATGTCCTGAGAGAATCAGGAACTTTCTTGGGCAAGACATTTTCATTATAGTCTATATCAAATTAAATATTAGCCCTGATTTCTGGATGAGCACAGACTTGTTCAATCCTCTCTTTGGCCCGAATTCTTAGTTCCCGAATAACACACACACCTGCAGTCCGTCAGGTAGATACCCAAAATAGGGGTGATCATTACCATCTGGAGGGAGGGGGAAATTGCTATTACCGTATTTTACGGACTACAATGCGCACCTGATTATGAGGCGCACCCCCCCAATTTAACACAAAATTCAGATTATCAGTCACATTATAAGGTGCAGGGGTCTGTGTCTGGGAAAAAAGTATTGCCTTATAGTCTGTAAAATACGGTATATATTTTTGACATCTGTGGTGTCTCCCCTTTACCAAACATGTATGACAGCAATTGCACCCTCAGATGGTAATGATCATCACCCCACAAACTTGATGTACCAGTATTTCTCCTTGCCCAAACACCAATGTCCTCATTTGCCCTCAGCTTATCCTCCTAAAATGGAAAGTTGCTATCTTAATGGAGATGGGAATGCAAAGAGGAATTAGATCTACACATGCTAGAAAATGTTCACTTTAATTTTGTATTATTTAGCTGTTTGTTTGTGTTAACGGCAAGTATGAAAAATGGCTACTCTATGTCAATACTTTTACCGTTGTAAAATAAAGGTTCATTATCATCATCATCATCATCATCATCATCACTAGATCCTTATCTTACACCTGGAACCGAGGACCAATTCATGACAACAATTCTTTGAGTTTCTGGAATAGGCATATACAGTATATGGCATAAAGGAGACACAATCATAATACTTGCAGATATTAATAACAACAACAACAACAAACCGATCACCAATGTTTGATAGCTTACATACATTCTTTCACGCCATTTTGTTTACACATTTCCCACACGGTTATTTGACTTATGATGGTTTTATCATGCGGACATGCAGAAATTCTCAAACAGGAATAAAACCTCAAAGGTTATTTCGCATCAGCGATTAGGATGTTAGTTCCAGACATCTGCAGAGTTTCTGAAGGAGAGGAGAACAGTCTGATAATACAGTGGAACCTCCCTTATAAGACTCCCTCCCACATAAGACCTACTTCTCTGAGACTTTGCCCTTCTTTGTAAGTATTAAGATTACCTCCCTTATAAACCCCCTCCCTCATAAGACCTCATTTTGGATGATTCTTGAAGGTCTTATAAGGGAGGTTCCACTGTATCAGTTATATAGTGTGTTGCTTTCAG
>CM065681.1:62338522-62348522 GCA_017654935.2 Phymorhynchus buccinoides | reverse complement strand
AATATCATTATCATTTCTCCCTGTCTCCTCCCCCTCCTCCCCTACCTTCAACTCTAACGTGGTATTTGTCTTCCTCAGGGAGCTCTTCAAGTCCTGGAGCTGTTTCCTCATGACGGACATGATGCGTTTTGCCTCTCTCCCTCCAGCTCTCTCACTCTATTGTTAGCTTGATGCATGGTGTGATTGTGTGTGTGAGAGGGCATGCTGCAAAGAAGCTTTTGTAGCTTATCCATTTTACCCTCAATAAAACATTCGTATTCGTATTTTTTCTCTCCCCCACCCCCTGCCTTCAACTCTAACGTGTTGTCTTTCTTCCTCAGTGCAGGGCGCTCTTTACATCCTGGAGCTGGTTCCTGATGACCGTCATGAAGGCGTTTTGCCAACCCCCCTCTCTCTCTCTCACTCTCTCCCCTCCACCCTCGATACCTTCAACTCTAACGTGGTATCTTTCTTCTTCGGGGAGCTCTTCAAGTCCTGGAGCTGTCTCCTCATAACGGACATGATGGCATTCTGCCACACTGTTCCGGCAGCCGTGATCTGATGGTGTTTTGCCTCTCTCCCTCCGTCCCTTCCTCTCTCTATATATCCCCCCCTCCTCCCCCTCTCTCTCTCACTCTTTCTCCCAACCCTCCATACCTTCAACTCTAACGTGGTGTCTTTCTTCCTCATGGCGGTCTTCAAGTCCTGGAGCTGTTTCTTCATGACATACATGATGCTGTTATACCTCTCTCCCTCTCTATTCCCCCCCCCCCCCTCTCTCTCTCTCTCACTCTTTCTCCCAACCCTCCATACCTCCAACTCTAACGTGGTGTCTTTCTTCCTCATGGCGCTCTTCAAGTCCTGGAGCTGTTTCTTCATGACAGACATGATGGCTGTTCTGCCTCTCTCCCTCTCTCTTCCCTCCCCATTTCTCTCTCCCTCTCTTTCTCTCTCACTCTCTTCTCTTTCTCCCTCCCCCCAAATACCTTCAACTCTAACGTGGTGTCTTTCTTCCTCAGGGCGCTCTTCAAGTCCTGGAGCTGTTTCTTCATGACAGACATGATGCTGATGCCTCTCTCCCTCTCTCTCCCCCCCCCTCTCTCTCTCACTCTCTCTCCAACCCTCCATACCTCCAACTCTAACGTGGTGTCTTTCTTCCTCATGGCGCTCTTCAAGTCCTGGAGCTGTTTCTTCATGACGGACATGATGCTGTTCTGCCTCTCTCCCTCTCTCTTTCCCCTCTCTCTCTCTCTCTCTCTCCTCACTCTTTCTCCCTCCCCCCAAATACCTTCAACTCTAACGTGGTGTCTTTCTTCCTCAGGGCGCTCTTCAAGTCCTGGATCTGTTTCCTCATGATGGACATGATGTCATTTTGCCCCCCCCCCCCCCCCCCGAACCTTCAACTCTAACGTGGTATCTTTCTTCTTCAGTGAGCTCTTCAGATCCTGGAGCTGTTTTGCCATGACAGACATGATGGCGTTCTGCCTCTCTCCCCCCTTCTCTCTCTCCCCCCCCCCTCTCTCTCTCTCACTCTTTCTCCATCCCCCCAAATACCTTCAACTCTAACGTGGTATCTTTCTTCCTCAGGGCGCTCTTCAGATCCTGGAGCTGTTTTGCCATGACAGACATGATGGCGTTCTGCCTCTCTCCCTCTCTCTCCCCCCCCCCCCTCTCTCTCTCTCTCCCTCTTTCTCCCTCCCCCCAAATACCTTCAACTCTAACGTGGTATCTTTCTTCCTCAGGGCGCTCTTCAGATCCTGGAGCTGTTTTGCCATGACAGACATGATGGCGTTCTGCCTCTCTCCCCCCTTTCTCTCCCCCCTCTCTCTCTCTCTCTCTCTCTCTCTCTCTCTCTCTCTCTCTCTCTCTCTCTCTCTCTCACTCTTTCTCCCTCCCCCCAAATACCTTCAACTCTAACGTGGTATCTTTCTTCCTCAGGGCGCTCTTCCGATCCTGGAGCTGTTTTGCCATGACAGACATGATGGCGTTCTGCCTCTCTCCCTCTCTCTTCCTCCTCCCTCTCTCTCCACCCCTCTCTCTCTCACTCTCTCCCCTTCCCCTCAAATACCTTCAACTCTAACGTGGTGTCCTTCTTCCTCAGGGCGCTCTTCAGGTCCTGGAGCTGCTTCCTCATGACGGACATGATGGCGTTCTGCCACACCGTTCCGGCAGCCGTGATCTTCTTCTCCTCCTCGGCCTTGGCCTTGTGCAGGTGGTCCAGCAGACCCCCGGTGCGCTCCACCTCGCTCTGCAGGGACTGGATCCGGGCCTCGTTCTTCTCCGCGAACTCTTTGTAAGCTTCCAGAAGGCTGGTCTGCTCCGAGTCCTCTTTGCTCTGGAAAGCAAGAACACCGTGCGCGTTTCGCGCCAAGTTAATTAACCCCTTGACTGCCGTATATATAACGTATCACGTGCTGACTTGATGACATCACTGATGACGTCATCAGATAAAGAGGAATAACTCTGATATGCTGGCTTTTGCTCTAACACGGTCAAGAGAGTTATATCCCCAGACCATTTTTGCCAGATTGGCTCTATCAGTTGTCTTTTTCATGACATAATTTGTCCAATGATTTTTTTCTTTAATTTTCTCTGGCAGTCAAGGGGTTAATGCACCCGGTGGCAACGAGGGGTTGTCAATGATTCAAATCCACCAGCCTTCCATACAAAATCTCATCACATAACTTAATTCTTCTCCCGAAGACAGAGTGTGGCTACCCACGTGGCGGGGTAATCAAAAACGGTCACACACGTAACGTTGTCATCCGTAGCTGATGCATTTGTACCATAGTGTTTGAGTGCTTCCGCTGTTGGGATGATCCCTGGAGTCTTTTAGCCAGTGTAAGCCAACAACAACAACAACAATTCCTTTCTATGGCTCTATATGCGGTCAGTTGGTAGACAAAGGCTGTCAATATTAAAGGGGCACCCTGATGGATGAGTTTTTTTGTAAGAAACATGTCGAGATCACCAGGAAAACACCCTTTATAAAACAGAGATTGCAACACTCACTTTGGCATCTACCATGCACTGCCGCGACACCGCCCCCATTATATTAAAACTCCTCCACTAGCATTACTTTACCTTAGACTTGCACCTCACCTTTACCTTCCTTCCTTTCTTCCGTATAAGTTTCTTTATTGTCCACTGGCATTGTACAACGCACATGGAAACTTGTCTTCCACCATGTAAAATAAGATGAGATATATCAAAATAAATATATTAAATAAAAATATGAAACATAAATTTAACATTAAGACAAATAAGTAACTCTCACGCCACACCCAATCATTCATCCGCTCTCCGCTATCTTGCTCACTCATCATGATCAACATAACAACCACACAGTCACTTTTGACTACATGCATTATGTCGCTGTAAACTTTTGGACGATCTACGGGAATGCGCGAGACAATAAACTACTAGGGGAAGACGGGGTAGAAAGCCCATGGGCGGGTAAGAAGCCCGGGCCGGGCCATGCCAATTATCTCATGAAATAAAGACATGTTCTGTCAAATTTGCCTATGAGACAAATGCTAAACATTAACACTCGTCTCATGGGCAAAATGTGATTGAAATTTGCTTTATTTCAAGAGACAATTGGCATGGGCTTCTTACCCGCCCATGGGCTTTTTACCCCGTGATACCCTACTAAGAAGAAGAGAGTGGGACACAAAATGAAGAAACAGAAAGCTTGGCCCAGCCAGCCAGGTCCCCGCTGGTCGGGTCCCCCAACGTGATGCCGCGCCAAGCAAGAGAGTGACCCAGCCAGCCAGCTACCTTATCTACGGCCATCCCCAGGTGCTGCAGGATGTAGCTCCTCTCCTCCATCAGGTCGTCATACTTGAGCTGCACCACCAGCAGCTGGCGGAACTGCTTCAGGAACGCGTCCACGTCCTCGGGAAGGAAGTAGTAAGGGTTCTCGGCCAGCCTCATCTGCTCCTTGGGGTCGCGGTCCCTGGGTGACAGCTGGACCACGGTCTTGAGCTGCTCCTGCACGGCCTTCAGGATGCCCTCCATGGTCTGCAGCCTCTGGGTGGTCCTCTGAGCGATGCTGTCGCTGGCCTGGACGGGGTGGTGGGGTTGGTTGGTTGGGGATGGTGAGAGGAAGGGAAGAAGGACGAATAAAAATAGGAAATTATAATCGTGGAACAGCAAAAAAACCCCATACATCTGTATTTGTTACTAGTTCGGGACTTTCCTGGTGTTGCACTGCCTCCGGGCATTGCATCCAGAATCGATCGTTCCCACCATCTACTAATGTCCCATATGTGTCTGTTTCAGACCAGTTAATAAGATTTTCTTCTGGAACAGTCAAAATATATTAAAAAAAGGTAGAATTTGCATAAAGACTATATGATTTCCATCTGTTAGAGGGGAATCCTAAAAAGAAGAATATAAATAACATTTTTGGTCAAAAATAAGTCAAAACGTATGTGTATTCCCGTAAAGGGCCAGCCACACGTCCACTAAAATCGTACGACTGTACGATACGATTCGATCATGTGATCTCGATGTGCCAATCACATTTGTTCTTGGAGACCACATGGTCGAATCGTATCGTACAGTCGTGCGATTTTGGTGGACGCGTGACTGGCCCTTAAGAGGAGATAATTTTCGAGAAAAAAAAAATGCATTCGTTATCGACATCGCCAAATGATAAACTGAGGAAACACTGCGTTTGATGAACAGCTGTTAGACGACAAACAAACTACCAAACATACAAACAATCAAGCACCGAAATGACCGACGCATGGGCATACATTCCGTGCATCTCTCACTACGTAGCCTACACACAATTATCTTACAGTAATAAGCTTACATTAATATTTTGTTCTTAAAGACCCACTGACCCACCACGATGAAGTCCCTCGGTTTTTTTCTGGGTAGCTGTGACCCACATACAAATGTCCCCAACTTCAAATTGAGGCTGCTCTTTAAAATTATGTTTCGGTTTGAATTTGGGGGCATCTGTATGGGAGTCAAACCTGGTCAAAACAAGATTTCTTACTAGCTATAAGAGGGGAAACACGTGAAACCCGTGATTTTGACACGTGATCTGGTGGGTTTTTAACACATGGATATCTAAAATAATCTGATTCCGCTTTTTATATAGCGGCAAAAAATATCATACGAATATGCAATTAACTCTCTTACAATGGTCAGTCTCGAAACTTTTACGAACACATTACAGGATAATTCAATTGTTTTTCAAAGCTTTTCTTTTCGATTTACTTTTAAGATGAATATGTTCTTGGCGTGTTCATGTTGGATAATTCGATGCTTCACACTTATATTACAATTTTACTTAAAAGAAAAAAAAACCCAAGAGGCAAAACCTTTAAGGCTCACTCGAACAGGAACATGTGGGGCAACAACAAACAAAGAATGAGGGCGGGGGGTCTAAAGTACAAGATTGCCCATAAAATGTTGAAGTACAAATGAAACTATCGTTAATGGATACAACTAAAAATTTAAAAAAGAGCCCATGCCGAGAATCGTACCCGGAACCATTGGCACGACAGGCAGACACTCTACCAATGAGCTGTCAAGGCTTTTAGTGTTGATGAGTTTCTTAGCTCATGATGCCTGTTGAATACTCTATAACCCACTAATCTAAAATGTTATCTGTTTACAGTGTTGTTTTAAGTATTTCATTATTCAAATCATCATTGTTTGAAAGCTTGCATAGACATCTATATGTGTGCAAAGTTTGAACAATGTATGCCTTCTATTTCCCGAGAAAATGCCAACGTTAAAGTTTGGAGATTAGACCACGGACGTAACGCGCACACACACACACACACACACACACACACACACACACACACACACACACACACACACACACACACACACACACACACACACACACACACACACATTTATCGTCAATAAAGATCATTTTGACTATGACTTGACTTGACACACACACACCACACACACACACACACACACACACAGTTGTCCACACACACACACACACTTGCACACACCTACACTGAGCACGCACACACACAAAGAATCATGTCACACACACACAAAGCGCACGCCACCACACATGAAATAAAGAAAATTTCAGTCAAATTATATACTATAGACTAACTTCGTGTTAACTTCGTTAACACGAGTGAGCCAAACAGGACGCACATAATACTAAAACGAATCTGCGTGTCCATCTGTCCTTTCATCTGCTGCTGCAGTCGACTGGAGTTGTCCATCATGGCCCTTAACTCTGCCTTGGTGGCCTGGGTTTCCTCCCTTGCGTCCTTCGCCTGCTTCTGAGCTTCCGCCAGCTGCAAGAAATAATCATGTCATAGAGAGCTCCGAGATATTACGGGGGGAAGACGGGGTAAAAAGCGCATGGGCGGGTAAGAAGCCCACCCCAATTATCTCAGCATCGATGAAATAAAGAAAATTTCAGTGGCACGCTCCTTGTGGCCGGATATGACGACACGTGGGTACAAGCCATTTGCCCAGACGAATAATGGCGTGTGGAGACGAATGCGCGACCCCTCTTTCTTTATTAACGTTAATTGCCATCCCGTGTTCAAAGAGAACGCCTCGTTTCAAGTTCGACGAATTGTCTCCCCGGTCGGCACGTACCACCTACCGAGGTTATCTTCCTTTGTAAGACACCGCGTCATTACCCATGGGCAAAATGTGACTGATGGAATAGGCGCGTGATTGTTTGAACAGCAATCTTCATTTCATGAGCAGGCTTTAATTGAAAGTGAAGGGGTGAGGTGAGAAAAAGTTGTCACGCCCATGCTGCTTTTTACCCCGTCTTCACCCACAAATCCACATAATAGGAGTGGTTCGGAAATAATGATGGGGGGTAATTTCACGGTGACTACTCATCATACCCTCGAACTGATCTAGATCCTATGTTCAATGATAAGGAGTAGATAGATATAGTGGTAAACATTGATTCTGATGTGCACTGATTATTTGTGTGTGTGTGTGTTTTTGACTTGAACACTTTTGGTGCGCTACTAACCCTTTTGTCTATTTTTAGTAGGAAACCTATGGGCCGCAATCTTGCACTATTTTTAGTAGGAAACCTATGCAATCTTGCACTTTATGATACCATTCCTTTCCAGGTGTTGGATGGAGAATGATGTTGTCTTGATCACCTTTTATGTTTTACTGATCTCAGTTTGTTAACTGAAATTCAGTTTATTTATTAACTACATGTAGTGCTATTGTACAAGGGAAGGCCGGTTGGGATTCACTAATTCCCTGGGGGGGGGGATCTACATCCACCTTCTCCTGTGATTACCTGCATCGTGCGCATCTCGACCCTTCCAAGAACGGAAGTGTCGCCGTGCCATCTTAGTCCTTATTTGTGTGTAAACAGCTAATCGATCTGCGCCATCATTTTTTCTAAACACCGAATATAATTAGTTACTGACTAAGAATGACAAAAATCTTGTGAATCTTCCATAATATGGCACGCTCCTTGTGGCCGGATATGACGACACGTGGGTGGGAGTAATAAAATACAAGTGTCAAATAATCCTGAACCCTTTGGTCAGACTGATGAGAGTGGGAGTCTTGTAATTTCATGTAAAACCCTACTTCTCTCTGTCCATTTATATTCAACCACAGTATTTCTTTCAAATGGATGAAGGCGGGATTTATAGATGAAAACGGAAGAAGACGAATACCCTAGATGGTGTGTGGGAGTGATCCCTTGCCTAAGTCTTTTCATTATCTCGTCAAACAGGGGAAGCTACTCTACCATCAGGTAGATACCCAGCTCTCGCCTCGTGTGTTTTGAGTAGACTTACGTCACTTAGAACACCGTGCGCCATTCTAAATTTGATGTCATTTATATCTTTACGTCACAGTTGGCAAGTTCTATCACTTTGTAGCAACTGTCCACCCCTAATGTTTCTTAAAAAAATGTTTGCAAGTCGCTGACTTGCATCCTGCGGTTTCAAGCTTCGACGCCATTGTTGCTGTGGCATTTGACCGAGTAATGGAGGTAAACAACTCTAATTTTCACGAAGTGCTCTCCCCTAGTTTTTTTCTCTCCAGAAAATCGTCTATTAACTCTAATTTTCACCAGGGATGTACAGTAGGACGATGTTGGTTATCCATCTACTGTACATCCCTGTTTTCACGAAGTGTTCTCCCCTAGTTTACACAGTACAAGTACAGATCAGCAGGAACATCGATACGGATCGATCATTTCAAAATTGAGCCCCAACTCCACACAACATCACCAAAAGCTGCTCGCAGCAACCATTTTTTAAATAAAAAAATTAAAATTAAAATGACCTGAAAGGAATGAAAATATTCTGTATCTGAATGATAAATGAGCTCACGGAATAAAATCGTGATCATGACATTTTCTTGGGAAAATAAGCCTATACTAGCTTTCGACAGGCATAGTTTACATGGGTACTACACACACACACATGCCCGCGCGCGCGCACACACACACACACACACACACACACACACACACACGTGCACACGCACACACGCGCGCACGCACGCGCACACACACACACACACACACACACACACACACACACACACACACACACACACACACACACACACACACAACCCCTCCATATAAGACAAACTTGTAGCTACTTTACTTAAACCGAGGTAACAATCATATACATTGAGATGCGCAAAAAATTTTGCCCACAAAAGTTTTCTTATGTAGATAAGAAACGCTGCTTCAGAACTGGCCCGACAGTGTTGTTCAGGTCTTTCGACTGATAAACTTGAACCAATGATAACAGAGATCGATGATCACGAGCCAGCCATAGCAACGCTCGCAATTTCACTTTACCAGTAAGTTCGATGTTAGGTTAGGTCAGGTACATTATAGTCACAGAGGCGTCTCTGTGAAATTCGGGTTGCTCCCACCTGGAGAGCGCGTCGCAGCCAGAGGCGCGCCACCCAATTTATTAAAAACAAAATTTTTGCATGCGATTTTTGTGACTGATGAGGAAGGAAGGAAGGGAGGGGTATAAATTTTGACCAAATGACAACTTTTTCGTTGCCACTGGGTTTAATGTGTGCTAAGTGCATGAGCACACGGGACCTCGGTTTATCGTCTCATCCGAAAGACTCCACGTTCAGACCGCAAAGCCTTAGTGCAAAATGAGAGGAAAAAAACCATGTACCCAGGTTCGAACTCGGGTTTACTTGACACGAAGCGAACGCGCTACCACTGTGCCACTCTACACTACAATGCAATGGATTTGACGGATTAAAGCGGGTATTTTTATGCGCTGTATCTTAGGATTTCCAAGGCATCTCCACAGTAAACAAGAACATTCTAGCCCAGCCCACTAGAATAGCATCTGCCCCTCTCTGCTAGCTATCTGGCAGTCATGGTCGGAAACGACTGACTGGCATACAACGGTAGGATCTATCCGAGATTAACCCTTTCACATCCAAAGTCGCATTTTAGCACCACAGTGATTTAACACCTATGTCACTAGAAGGCATCAAATTGGGGTCTATTATCCAAATACCTTAGTTTTGGGAAGTAAGGATAGACCTAATTTTATCTATGTTACAGAAGAATCCCCAATACTGCAGATGGATTGTGTTCTCTACCCAGGTAATTTTAATGGAAACTTTAGGCTGAAATATGGCTGGCGGTGAAAGGGTTAAAGCAAAATCTAATGAGAAGCTGTAGTTTTTAATCAACTAAATTTGTTTTTATGTACTTCTATTATACATTTGCTTGTGATATTATTCATAATATTATTATTCATTTTATTTGTTTTATGCATATTGTCATATTATCATATAGAAACTGTTGGTTTTACTTTTAGCTCTGTGTGTGTGTGTGTGTGTGTGTGTGTGTGCGTGCGCGTGCGTGTGCGTGTGCGTGTGTGTGTGTGTGCGCGCGTGTGCGCGCGCGTGCGTGCGTGCGTGTGTGTACTTCCTAGTGTTTATTTTGCATTGTAATTTAATGCAATATTTATTTATTCATTTATATAAGGAAAAATGTGCGGAAAGTTTGATTTTGGATGAGAGTTTG
>CM065681.1:62301022-62313522 GCA_017654935.2 Phymorhynchus buccinoides | reverse complement strand
TCTCTCTCTCTACTCTCTCTCTTCTCTCTCTCTCACTCACTCTCTCTCATACAATGGAGCTTTACGTCCAGTACACAAAACAGCACTTTATTATTCAGCCTTGCGTTCTGAGGAATTGTTTTGCATTTCTACATAACATTAGCATTATATTACAGCTTCATGCTTAGATGATAAACCTATCATTCACTGCTAACGAGGGCTCACAAGCTTAACATAATTCTAAACAATTAGAGACAGGGCCTATATTTAAAGCTTTGGTCATTAATGCGATGTGCTCTTAACAGACATCGTGGGCCTACTGAGCAGAAAATAAAATGATATAATATCTTATGAGAATATGGAATAGAAAAAAAAGGAAAGCGAGGAAAAAACAAAGGAAGGAATTTGAAAACAAAGAAAGAAAGTGGACTGTCGCCATTGTCTGTTTTGTCCTTTCAACTCAAGACTGTACTATATAGAGGTGTAGAGTGGCACAGAGGTAACGCGTTCGTCTCGTGTCAAGTAAACCCGAGTTCGAACCTGGGTACAGGGGGATTTTTCCTCTCACTTTGCACTAGGCCTTAACGCGGAGTCTTTCGGACGAGACGATAAACCGAGGTCCCGTGTGCCCATGCACTTAGCACACGCTAATCCCAGTGGCAACGAAAAAGTTGTCATTTGGTCAAAATTTACCCACCCACCCTTTTCCTTCCTCATCAGTCGCACAAAAATCGCATGCAAAATAAGAAAATAAAAAATTGGGTGGCGCGCCTCTGGCTGCGACGCGCTCTCCAGGTGGGAGCAACCCGAATTTCACAGAGACACCTCTGTGACAATAAAGTACCTAATAGGCCTACCTAGTACCCAATACCTACCTAATAACTGATACCTAATATCCTGAATGTTTGAGCCCATATATGACATAAGTATCTGAAGCCTGAACTCTCTCTCTCTCTCTCTCTCTCTCTCTCTCTCTCTCTCTCTCTCCCCCCCCTCTCTCTCCCCCCCCCTCTCTCTCTAAGCCGGAACCACAAATCGAATCGAGCATTATTTTGAGAATAGAATAGGGTCCCACTCCACCCACAGACATGTAAATCCTTTATTGTTGCATAACTTGCTTCGGGGATGTTTTTGCAAGGAAAGGAGGTGCCAGACAGGACAAACTGAACCAACACCTGGCGTCACTGTGGCTGTAGTGTGGACCGACCAGACCAGACAGCTGAGAGAACAAGAAAACCCGATTAACCCTTTCAACGCTAGCCATTCGTCAGCCAAAATTTACCATTAATCTGACCCAGGTAGAGAATAGATTTCGTCTGCAATATTGGGGATTCATCTGTATAAAATAGGGCCTATCCTTACCACCCAAATTTAAGAACATAAGGTCACTGTATACCAGACTATCATTTGATGCTCTTTACTTTTCTAGTAACACGGGTGTTAAATCATTGTGGTGCCAAGAGGCGACAGTGGCGATTTAACGTCCTCCGGCCTGGAACAGGCACATGTAGGGACATTAATAGATAAAAAGATGGTAAAAAAAAAGAAAAGAAAAAAAAGAAAGATATAAAGATGGTGGAACGATCATTCTGGAAGTACTGGAATGTCAGGAAAGTCCCGAATCGTTTAATCGATATAAAGATTATAACCATTAAATAACCATATTGGTTGAATCCGATTGAGGAAGAGGAGGGGAGAGCTATATATTGATATTTGAGAGAGAGAGAGAGAGAGAGAGAGAGAGAGAGAGAGAGAGAGAGAGAGAGAGAGAGAGAGAGAGAGAGAGAGAGAGAGAGAGAGAGAGAGAGAGAGAGAGATAGAGAGAGAGAGAGGAGACGAGAGGGCGGTCATTCAGGGGCCCACTTGAATCTTTGTGTCTTGAGTTATACCAGCTTTGGGATAGTCGTGTAGTTTCTATGCTTAATTGTAACGTCTATGCAAAACAAAATTCGGCTAATGTTAAGATCAGCTCCCTCCGCTGTTCCAGGGTGAAGTTGGCCCACAATTCATCACCTTTTTCGAAAATTAAGCTGAGACACGCGGGAACAGCTGGAGGGAGCTGGTCTTAACATTTGCCGAATTTTGTTAAGCTGAGACAGCAGGGAACAGAGAGAGGGAGATCTTAAATTTCAATCAATCAAACAAACAAACAAACAAACAAACAGACAAGCAACAATGCAACACCACCACCACCCAAACAACCTGCAACAAGTAACCGGGATTTGCCGAATCTGCGACATGACCTTCCCATTTTGTACTGACTAAACTGACTAAACTCCGTGGTTTATGTAACTGGAGCCTAAAATCCCATGCAAGGATTAAAGAGAGGATTATCGGATTACATACAATAATAAGAAACACACACCGCTGGGCCGCCTTTCGAAGACCTTTAACCCTTTCACCGCCAATGTCACATTTATGCACCACAATGGTTTAATAACACCCAGGCATCAAATCAGGGCCTGTTATTCAAAGACCCTATTTTCTTAATTTTGGGAGGTAAGGATAGGCCTAGTGTTAGACATGTCACAGAGGAATTCCCAAGATTGCAGATATTTTTGTTCTCTTCCCAGTTAAGTTTAATGGTATTTTTGTTTGGCTGAAAAATGGCTGGCGGCGAAAGGGTTAATCATACCAGGGGTTGACTGTTATTTAGCAAAGATAGGCGGTGGGCGCTTACAGAGAGAAAGAGAGAGAGCTAATGAGGACATCGGTTGCAGACAAGCTGAATACAATGGAAGAAAATCAGACAAAATGAAAGAAAATGAGTGTATGATGAAAGCGTACTGTACAAATGTGGCTTGAAATGGCTTTATGAAAGAAAAACACACACAACTCACTCACTCTCTCTCTCTCTCTCTCTCTCTCTCTCTCTCTCTCTCTCTCTCTCTCTCTCTCTCTCTCTCTCTCTCTCTCTCTCTCTTCCTTCCTTCCTTATATAAGTGACCACAGTCAAACTTGACTATTCTATCTGTTTGTCTGTCTGTCTGTCTGTCTGTCTGTCTGTCTGTCTGTCTCTCTCTCTCTCTCTCTCTCTCTCTCTCTCTCTCTCTCTCTCTCTCTCTCTCTCTCTCTCTCTCTCTCTCTCTCTCTCTCTCTCTCTCTCTCTCTCTCTCAAGAACTGGGGGAGTACTTATATATGGCTTGCCGCCTTGTTTAAAAAACAACATTTTTTAGTCATTTATTTATTTCATTCTTTCTCTCTTGTCCTATCGGGTCGCTCTGTCCTGTCAGCTTTACGAGGCATGCCAAGGACGACCACTCACAATGCCAGCCGTCCAAACAACAATGGTCTCCCCTTATAGCGAGGAGAAGGGCGGTGCTCACTGCCTTGTCTCCCCTATTCGGGCACTCTTCGGCGGCCGAGTCACCTTAGGTAGGGTGGTTATAAAATTTAAAAAAAAAAAATACTTTTTGTCAAATCCTAATGAAATTACTTCATTGGAAAGAGCCCGACAAGACCTTTAAAATGATACCCAAATTATCAAAATCGGTCGAAAATTGAGAAAGTTACGACGTTTTAAAATGTTAGCTTTTTTTACATGAGCTATATAAGAAAAAGTTGATCAAGATTACCGGCCCTTACCTTATCAAGGTTTGGATGAATAAAACAGCCATAACTTTCTTCTTTTTTTTACCAATAAAAAAAACATTGGTACTCAAAATAAAGCTTATTCAAAGGGGCAACATCAACCCCAAACATTAGACAGATTAGGCCTAAGCTTTTTGTGCGACTCACAAGATCGCAACATCAACATGAACGCTGACTCAGTCAGAACAACATGTCTATCGACAGGCTTCGACGTAACACCTCCCGACTTGTGGAGACCTTTCAGCATTGAGATTTATTCTAGATGCACCAAATTTGGTGTACTTGTTCTTCCTCTCTAATTAAATGTAACTGCGCATTTGTTTTAAAGAATTCTTATAATTACCGTTCAGCTTATAAACGAATGAATTGGACCCAAATACTGATCGCTTGTCTCTCGCGATCGGCCGTCTTAGCGTAAAAAAAGATCGTTACCGAAATGACCGAGTAGGTGTCTGCTTACGAAAGAAAGAAACTCGGATGGTCTCGCTTAGAATAACCTCCAATAAAAACAAGCAAAGGAAGTGACCGTTTGGCACATGGCCAAAATCGAGACATTCGGATTTTCAACGAGTATTAAAATCGCTGCGGCTTGACCTAATTCCGTCGTTCCTACCTTAGGTATAAGAATGGGGGGACGATTTTTGAACGCTGACTCTGAGTCAGAGAAATGGGAACCTTATGAGACACCCCAATTGGTTTTCGATCATTTCTTCCTCTTCATCTTCTTCTTCCCCTCTTCTTAGTCCCCGAGCCGAAGGTAGCTATTGTTTCTGTCTGATCCGTCCGTCCCTCCTCTTTGCCTCCGGCATTTCACCCCTCCGTCCGTCCGTCTTGTTCATTCGTTCTTCTTCAAAAATATTCACCTGTCTATCATCGGCAATTATTGACATATACAGGGTTGCCAAGATCGCAAGCTAGCACTGATGAGATATTTAGTTTGAGAAATTATATTCAAGGTAACAGAGCCAGTTACGTTGGGTTCAATATTGAGAAACATGAATAATCGCTAATCAAGAAAGCGAAGTTTTGTTGGTATTTTAATGCAGGGGTTTTTTTCATACATTTCTTGATGAAGGTCTATAACACAGTTGATCATGAATTTTTCTGTGCGCATGTGTGCGATATGATCGAACGTGGCCCTAAGGCTATATATAAAAAAAACTATTCGGTTCAGTGCTGTTTTCATGCGTTTTTATGGAGTTACGTGCTGCTTTGAGAGCGTTTTTATGTATGTGTACGAACAAGACAGATTCATACCAAGAACGGAAAAGTAACAATCGGCGATGCTGCTAGATCAACCAGGACTTTGCAGCATTTTCCGCTCGGCGTTGACCTTGACCTTTGACCAGTTCTTCTTCTTTCTTCTTCTGCTTCTTCTTCTTCTTCTATCGTAACTACCTATACCAACAAGAGCACTGTTTTTGCCTAGGTAGCCTCTGTTCATATGCTAGGAAAAAGCTAACGAAATCCTATCAGAACAATACAGTGGAACCTCCCTTGCAAAAGTGACATAAGACCTCCCATTATAAGATTTCTGGTTTCCACACATAAGTTTGCTACTTCTCTGAGACATTGCCCATCTTGGTGCAGTAAGAGAATTACCCTCCCTTATAAGACCCCTCCTTTATCAAGAGACCTCATTTGGATGATTTGTGAAGATCATTATAAGGGAGGGGTGTCTATAAGGGAGGCGCAAAACTGTACTTGTTTTCTGCTTTAAGAGCACTTCTTTCTCCTCCCCCTCTTCTTCTTTTCTTCTCTTCCTGCTTCTCCTCACGTTCACGTTTCTTTCCCCTTTCCTCCTCCTCCTCTGAGGTTCTGCATTTCCACCCTCACTTCTTCTTCTTTCTTCTTCTTCTTCTTTATAAACTCCTTCTGTTCTTCTTCTTTTTCAGTCTCCTCATCTTCTCCTTTTCCTGATGAAGAGATCCTGCTTCTCCTCACGTTCATGAAAGCTCTCCACTTTCCTCCTCCGCCTCTTTCTCCTGCATTTCCACCCTCTCTTCTCTCTTCCTTCTTGTTCTTCTTGAAAACATTAACCAGCTCTCGCCTCGCCGCTGGTTAGCAACGAGAATAACGACAACAGAAATGGGATAATAGAAAAGTCAAGATCACAACAACCACCAAAAAAGGAATAAAAAGGAAACACAAATAATGGAAGAAAAATAATAATAAGGGAGAAGAACAGAAGACGAGTTCAGAGGAGGGAGGGGGGGGGGGGGGTAAGGGGAGAATGAAACGGAATGATGGCGACAGAGGCAAGAGGAGGGGTGGGGAAGGGTGGGGAAGGGGTGGGGTGGTGGGAAGGTGGACAGAAGAAACGAGGGTGACTTTATTATTAATTAATCAATCAAAAGGCAAGGTAGGCTTAGCAGCACGCGAGGCCAGGACCAGACAAAGGGACTTTTGTTCCTTCGACCTCCTCAGAACGCTCCTTCCAGTAGCTCTGCCTCTGATGTGCATCGGAGTGCAAAGGGTGTAAAGGGCCCGCCACACGTCAGCTAAAATCGCACGACTGTACGATACGATTCGATCACGCGGTCTCCAAGAACAAAATAATGTGATTGGCGCATCGAGATCACGTGATCGAATCGTATCGCACAGTCGTGCGATTTTAGTGGACGTGTGGCGGGCCCTTAACAGGGATGGCTACCACCACAGTATGCCTCCTTCCGTCCCTCCCTCCACCCCCTCTCTCTCTCTCTTCTTCTTCTTTTTCATCTCTCTCTTTATCCTGTGACTCAGATACACAGAGCATAATTATCACCAATGAACAAGTGGGCCAAACCACCAGACAGCACATTGAACCACATATTTTGGCATTAGGCATTAGGTACTTTATAGTCACATAGGCGTTTCTGTGAAATTCGGGTTGCTCCCACCTGGAGAGCGCGTCGCAGCCAGAGGCGCGCCACCCATGTTTTTTTTGCATGCGATTTTTGTGTGACTGAAGAAGGAAGGGGGTGGGTGGGTACATTTTGACCAAATGATAACATTTTCGTTGCCATTGGGTTTAACGTGTGCTAAGTGCATGGGCACACGGCACCTCGGTTCATCGTCCCATCCGAAAGACTCCACGTTCAGACCGTAAGGCCTAGTGCAAAAAGTGAGAGAGAAAATCCCCTGTACCCAGGTTCGAACTCGGGTTTACTTGACACGAGGCGAACGCGCTACCACTGTGCCACTCTACACATTCTGAAGATCCGCTGACATCAGTCAAGAAAAGAAAGCTACGCTGGTATGGCCATGGAAGAAGATAACAACGTCCTTGCCAACACGATACTTCCAGGGAACTGTTGAGGGAGGGAGGGAGGGAGACGGGAGGGGAAGATAAAAAAAAAGAAACGGGGGTCTGGCAACATCGCAGAATGGACAGCAAAATCATTCGCAGAAACCCAGACTCTGGCTCACGACCGACACAGAGCTGGAGGAAGTTGGTGAAGACTTCACCGTGGCGCCCCGATGACACCTCACGGAGTTAATTTAAGGGAAGGAGGAGGAGGAGGAGGAGTCCTCCTACTCCCTAACTACACCCCCTCAATCGCTCCACCTATTAGCACCCCTTCCCTTATTTGTGCAACAAAAGTCTGGCACGTAAAAGGTTAAACAGTATGTAGGGGAAGACGGGGTAAAAAGCGCATGGGCGGGTAAGAAGCCCACCCCAATTATCTCATGAAATAAAGAAAATTTCAGTCAAATTTGCCCATGAGACGAATGCTAGACATTAACGCTCGTCTCATGGGCAAAATGAGACTGAAATTTGCTTCATTTCATGAGATAATTGGGGTGGGCTTCTTACCCGTCCATGCGCTTTTTACCCCGTCTTCCCCTAATTGAAAAGATCACAGTTCCAATGTTAAGATATCAGATTCACGCAAAATTCAAGCACACGCAGACAGCAAGCACCCCCGCTACACTCCCCCCCTCCTCCACCCTCATACACATAGAGACAGACAGACAGACATACTGACAAACAGGCAAAGACTGAGGGAGAGAGAGAGAGAGGGTGGGGGAAAGGGAAAGAGTGAGAGAGACAGAAATAACAAGAGAGGGCGAGAGGGAGAGAGAGAGAGAGAGAGAGAGAGAGAGAGAGGAGAGAGAGAGAGATGAGGAGAGAGAGAGAGAGAGAGAGGAGAGAGAGAGATGAGAGAGAGAGAGAGAGAGAGAGAGAGAGAGAGAGAGAGAGCGAAATCGAGAGAGAGAGAGAGAGAGAGAGAGAGAGAGAGAGACGAGAGAGAGAGAGAGAGAGAGAGAGAGAGACATGAGAGGGGAGAGAGAGAGAGAGAGAGAGAGAGAGAGAGAGAGAGAGAGAGAGAGAGAGAGAGAGAGAGAGAGAGAGAGAACACAAACACACATACACACTGTGCAAAAATGTGTAACAACCGATAACCCGAACCATTAGAGTGCAACAACAGAAGACTTACAAATTAAACTTGGACCATGGTACGGTACAATAGCTAGGACTAGACAACCTTCATAGATGTAGAGATGGTATTGTGTGCATAGCCCTACCTACTATGCTTGTGCCACCCCCACCCGGAACACGGAACATTACTCAAAGTTAACGTTAACTGGTTTTGTTTCTGAGGTTCACAAATAAAGACATTGGACACAGAAAAGTTTTACCAAAGCAAACTATTCTGCATTTCAAATGCACTAACTTTTCAGTCCTTCAGAGTAGGGGTACGGAGCTGAGGGGATGAGGGAGGGGATGAGGGGGGCTGGTGGGAGGGGGGTCTGGAGGGGTGAAGGGTGGGATGGTCGGGTGTGTGTGTGTGGGTGAGGGGGGTGTTCAGGGGGGTGGGCTGGAGGGGGCCACAGTTCTCAACCGATCGACACCAAATTTGGTATCAAGCATCCTTGGCACCCTCGGAAGGTTATGCCATCCTTACGTTTCGGAAACCTCCGCCAAGGGGTCATGGGGAGGGGGGGGGGTCCACACGCAGCTCCACATACACTTGCGGTTAGTAAATCCGCGATGTTCGGGTTTGTTTCCTTTTTTTGTTTGTTTGTTTGTTCTTTTCTGTCTGTCCCAAGGATCTCCCGAACCGCTTGACCGAATCGCTTCAAATTTTGTGTGGTGGTGTGTCCCCATGAGAGGAAGGCATCTGTGCAAAACTTTTTGCCGTCCTGACCTTGACGTTGGTGTATGACCTTGAAAACCGAAAACCGTTAAGGGGCCATAACTTCCACATCGCAGGTCCTAGAGTCTTGAAACTTCGCATGGATGTACTTTCGCTTATGGTCATTCTGATGATGGTGTACCAATGAAGGTCAAGGTCAAGGTCAGGGAGATCGGTATGCCTTGAAAGTGGTAGGGGTCTAATGATTGGGTTTTACTGTCCCACGCATATCTCCCGAACTGCTTTACCGAATCGTTTCCAGTTTTGTGTGGTGGCGTGTCACCATGAGAGAAGGCATCCGCGCATAAATTATCGCCGTCATGACCTTCACCTTGGCGTATGACCTTGAAAACCGAAAATCTTTAAGGGGCTATAACGTCCACACCGTTGGTCTTAGGGACTTCAAACTTGGCATGTAGGTACTTTGGCTTATGGTTGTTCTGATGATTGCATACCGATCAAGGTCAGGTCAAGGTCAAGGTCATGGAGATCGGTAGGCCTTGAAAGTGGTAGGGGTCTAACTTTTATATTTTCAGCCACAAAAGTAAAAATATAATATTTTGCGGACCCGGCGAAACCGGTACTCAGCGGTACCGGTACTTGGCGTTACCTGTACAAGGCGTTACCGGTACTAGGCGTTACCGGTACGGGGCGTTGCGCTAGTACTATATATATATATACCCAGCACGAAATATTGGGACAAATATATACACTTGTGTATATTTTTTCAAATCGGTATTGCTCTCTCTCTCTCTCTCTCTCTCTCTCTCTCTCTCTCTCTCTCTCTCTCTCTCTCTCTCTCTCTCCTCTCTCTCTCTCTCTCTCTCTCTCTCTCTCTCTCTCTCTCTCTCTCTATATATATATATATATATATATAGTTAAGAAATAAATCCTATAGACCAACGATCACCATCAGATGGTGAGCTGTGCAGGACAGATGAATCAGATAATATAGAAAAAGATAGAATAGAAAATATAGAAAAAGATAACAGCCGCACAAGCCAAACTTCCCACTCCACACAACTCTGTAGGACTAAAAAGTTGCATTTGAAATGCCGAATTGATTAAACTTTTCTGTATCTAATGTATGAATTTGTGAACTTCAGAAACAAGTTAACATTATGAAATATTCTGTTTTCCCCAACAACAAAAATTTTTGTTTTTTAATTATTAATAATAAAATGTGCTGATTTACTTTTTCTCCCAATGGGGGAGGGACAGTGCCCGATGCAAAGACAGCTGTTTCGACCTAAGAGAAGGTCTCATCAGTTTGCATGATCGGCCTGTAATTTGACTGTCCAGTGGATGCCAACCTGAGCAAAAAAGACATTCTACAAGAGAATGGTGTCTTCCTTGCACCAAATCGAAAATCCACAATAAAAGCAAACCAGCACAAATTTAAACCAGAAAAAGTAACAAAATAATAATGTTCTGAAATTTTAATTTCAAAAAACCTAATAGACCTGACTAAAGAGGGCAAACTACTGAGGTGATATCCAAATTAAGGATAAAAATAGTAGTATGCTATGGTGGAGGCAAAACGTTGGAAGCCATCCTAGGGATCTGCCAGTCAGGATGTCCTCTAAGAGGAAGAACATTGTTAAGAAATAAATCCTATAGACCAACGATCACCATCAGATGGTGAGCTGTTCAGGACAGATGAATCAGATAATATAGAAAAAGATAACAGCCGCACAAGCCAAACTTCCCACTCCACGTGTATATATATATATGAGGAAAGTTTAATGGTGTGGTTGTTTTTTCTTCTTCAATTCTTGTACGTTTATATCATACTTCGAAGAAGGAAAGCGCATCACCTGATCCAGGCACACCTCTCTACATTCCTCCTCACCGGGAGTATGTTGGTGTTTACTACAGAGAGAGAGAGAGAGAGAGAGAGAGAGAGAGAGAGAGAGAGAGAGAGAGAGAGAGAGAGAGAGAGAGAGAGAGAGAGAGAGAGAGAGAGAGAGAGAGAGAACAACAGATAGACAGACACAGTCAGACAGACAGACAGACAGAGTAGAAACTGCCCCAGGCAGAAAGACAAACAAAAGGCAGTGTGTTGCTTCGAAGGTGGAACTGAGAAGAAAAACATACGCCCCAACAGGAGGATACTATATACTATACCTTATTCCTTTGATTAGGACCTGTGCTCGGAATCTCTTTGATAAATACTACATGATAGGTCAACAGAGGAGCTCACGCGCACGCACACGCGCACGCACGCACACACACACACACACACACACGCGCGCACGCACGCACGCACGCACGCACGCACGCACGCCACGCGCATAGTGCAGCCATACTCACACCCGTATACACAAACACGCACGTGCATGCGCGAGCGTTTGTGTGCATTGTGCTAGCCACTGTCAATAAAAAATGTTTTTGAAGCCCCTCTCTCTCTCTCTCTCTCTCTCTCTCTTTCTCTCTCTCTCTCTCTCTCTCTCTCTCTCTCTCTCTCTCTCTCTCTCTCTCTCTCCGTCTCTCTCTCTATGTCTCTGTCTCTCTTTCCATCTCTTCTCTCTCTCTCTCTCTCTCTCTCTCTCTCTCCGTCTCTCTCTCCTCTCTCTCTCTCTCTCTCTCTCTCTCTCTCTCTCTCTCTCTCTCTCTCTCTCTCTCTATGTCTGTCTCTCTTTCCATCTCTCTCTCTCTCTCTCTCTCTCTCTCTCTCTCTCTCTCTCTCTCTCTCTCTCTCTCTCTCTCTCTCTCTCTCTCTCTCTCTCTCTCTCTCTCTCTCTCTCTCTCGTAGTAGTAGTAGTAGTAGTAGTTATGTATTGCATGTTTAGAACCAAGGACATAATGGAAGACTAGGCCCAGCCTAAATTCTTTTCCTTGTAAAATAAAGTTTCTGAGTCTGAGTCTGAGTCTGAGTCTCTCTCCGCCTTTATGTCTGTTTTTCGTTCTACATCTCTTTGTGCTGCCTGTATCTCTTTCTGACCAGGAAATCAAATACCTACCTTTCGGGTATATCTTTATCGACTAAAAATTCGAGACTTTCCTGGCATTGCATTACCTCCAGGATCGTCCCAGTATCTTTATAGTTGATAATGTCCCACGTGTGCCTGTTTCAGGCCGGAGGACGTTAAGCAAACTTTCATTTCATCTCATTTAATGACTCTATCTGTCTCTGCCTTTGTTCCTCTCTGCCTTTGTCTCTATTTGCGTTTGAGTCTGTATGCCTGTTCATCTCTCTGTCTTTTTGCATCTTATACCCCCCCCCCTTCCCCCAACAAATCTACCGCAATGTATATTAGGTATTAGGCATCAGGTACTTTGTAGTCACATAGGCATCTCTGTGAAATTCGGGTTGCTCCCACATGCAGAGAGCGTCGCAGCCAGAGACGCGCCACACCATTTTTTGGGGGCATGCGAATTTTGTGTGACTGATGAGGAAGGAAGGTGTGTGTGTGTGTGTGTGTGTGTGTGTGTGTGTGTGTGTGTGTGAGATTGCGTGTGCGTGTGTGTGTGTGTGTGTGTGTGTGTGTGTGTGTGTGTACATTTTGACCAAATGACAACTTTTTCTTTGCCACTGGGCTTAACGTATGCTACGTGCATGGGCACACGGGACCTCGGTTTATCGTCTCAGCCTAACACGACAACGACGCACCCGTCCCACGAACCTCTTAGATGTCAATCCGTTGGTCAGAGCGACACTGGTAAGCTACTGGGGTCAACCCCACCCAACAAGCAGATATTAACCTTTCGGTTTTGAATAAACTCCCTTAAAACCCACGATACTGAAAATACAATAATAATATGATTAAAGACGCGATGGCAAGCCATAGTGTTTCTCTCATAAG
>CM065681.1:62291022-62293522 GCA_017654935.2 Phymorhynchus buccinoides | reverse complement strand
ACTGCCCACATCCGCATACATTGATATGCTAGAGCTGTGAAAGGATCTTTGAAAGGTGTGCCTGCCTGTTAGTGATATTGGAACACCATCCTCTACATGCATTCACGTACACACGCACACGCATGCATGCACACACGCACGCACGCACCGAAGCAAACCAGAAATGCGTGGATTTAAAAATTAAGAGAGAGCAGAGAGAGAGAGAGAGAGAAATAGTTGGATTTAAAAATTAAGAGAGAGAGAGAGAGAGAGAGAGAGAGAGAGAGAGAGAGAGAGAGAGAGAGAGAGAGAGAGAGAGAGAGAGAGAGAGAGAGACGAGAGACGGATATTTAATCAAAAGGCCAATGCCCATATGATGGGGTTACAATGAAAACAAACATCTTGTAGAAGAGTGCGAGGGGGGGGAAGAAAGAGAGAGAGAGAGAGTAGAGAGAGAGAGAGAGAGAGAGAGAGAGAGAGAGAGAGAGAGAGAGAGAGAGAGAGAGAGAGAGAGAGAGAGAGAGAGAGAGAGAGTGTGTGTGTGAGAGAAGGAGGTAAAAAGGGGTTAAAAAAGAAAACAAGATAGAAAGAGAGGAAGGGGAGAGAAAGAGAGAGATGGTGGTGGTGGTGGTGGTGGAAAGAAATAAAGAAGGGGGGTTAAGGATATGTAAAAGTGGAAGAGAAAGTTGAAGGAAATCAGTTCCTGTACCTTCAGAGTTCCAATAGGCTGTTGACACCATTCCATAGAAAGCGCATAGAATGTGTAATTTGACCACTTTTGAACAGGAGATAGCAATCACTTTGCTTTGAAAAGTACAAGAAATGTTTTCTTTCACAAGCGTGAGGGGAAAGTGGCATGATTGCGAAATGAACAGTGGAGTGGCACAGTGGTAGCGCGTTCGCCTCGTGTCAAGTAAACCCGAGTTCGAACCTGGGTACAGGGGATTTTTCCTCTCACTTTGGTCTGAACGTGGAGTCTTTCGGATGAGACGATAAACCGAGGTCCGGTGTGCCCATGCACTTAGCACACGTTTAACCCAGTGGCAACGAAAAAGTTGTCATTTGGTCCAACATTTACACCCCCCCCCCCTTCCTTCCTCATCAGTGACATAAAAAATCGCATGCCAAAGAAAAATAATTGGGTGGCGCGCCTCTGAGGGCGACGCACTCCCCAGGTGGGAGCAACCCGAATTTCATAGAGACGCCTCTGTGACTATAAAGTACCCAATACTCTCCGCAGAAGTTAGTATGAAAATCACGCCCCAAAATGCAGTAGTTACATAACATTTAAGTAAGTTAAGACTATATATTATTTATTTCCATTGTTATTCGCACTCCTCTCTCTATCTCTCTCTCTCTCTCTCTCTCTCTCTCTCTCTCTCTCTCTCTCTCTCTCTCTCTCTCTCTCTCTATCTCTCTCTCTCTCTCTCTCTCTCTCTCTCTCTCTCTCTCGATCTCTCCTCTCTCTCTCTCCTCTCTCTCTCTCTCTCTCTCTCTCTCTCTCTCTCTCTCTCTCTCTCTCTCTCTCTCTTCTCTCTCTCTCTCTCTCTCTCTATCTCTCTCTCTCTCTCTCTCTCTCTCTCTCTCTCTCTCTCTCTCTCTCTCGCTCTCTCTCTCTCTCTCGCTCTCTCCCTCTCTCTCTCTCTCTATCTCCTATTATCTCTCTCCCTCTATCTCTCATCGCCACTCATCTATCTCTCCTCTCTCCTCATCTCTATCTCTTGTAAAAGGTTTCTATGTGTGATTATGTATGCTATTATACGATTTTGGTTTATTCCTTTTCTTCTTCTTTTCCCCCTCGTCCCTTCCCCCCTGTTCCTTTATGACATGGGCAGAGAGAAAGGCCTACTCCTTAAAATGATTCGTTCGTTCTTTCTTTCTCTCTCTCTCTCTCTCTCTCTCTCTCTCTCTCTCTCTCTCTCTCTCTCTCTCTCTCTCTCTCTCTCTCTCTCTCCTCTCTCTCTCTTCTCTCTCTCTCTCTCTCTCTCTCTCTCTCTCTCTCTCTCTCTCTCTCTCTCTCTCTCTCTCTATCTCTCTCTCTCTCTCTCTCGCTCTCTCTCTCTCTCTCAAACAATAATTCCCAAACCAGGAAATAGAACTCTTTAAGGAATTTCTGATCGCTTCTCGGCCTTCAGGAACATAAATTTTTGTTTATACCCTGGTTGGTTTGTTCAGCCCGTCGTACATGGCGAAAGCCGATACGCGACGTTAAACTGAACTTCCATCCAAATAGAACTCAAAATGTTATTCAAGGCCATCAAGGATTCAAGATACATTTTCATAACGCCCCTTTCCTCCGAAGACGGAGTGTGGCTGCCCACATGGCGGGGTAATAAAAAACGATCACGCACGTAATGTTCTCATCCCTAGCTGGTGCATTTGTGCCATAGTGTTCAAGTGCTTTTGGCTGGGATGATCCCTGGAGTCTTTAAGCCAGGGTAAGACAACAACGACATAACGCTCCTTTTCAATCGTCATTCTTGTCTTTCGGTATACTATTTGTGTCACGTGTCTTATGTAT
>CM065681.1:62281022-62283522 GCA_017654935.2 Phymorhynchus buccinoides | reverse complement strand
GTGTGTGTGTGTGTGTGTGTGTGTGTGTGTGTGTGTGTCCCCTATCCATGCGTGGAACATGTTGCAGCCACAGGGTCAGCTAAACTCGTACGACACGATTCGATCACGTTGATCTCGAAGCGCGAATCACATTTTGTTCTTGGGAGACCAGGTGATCGAATCGTATCGTACAGTCGTGCGATTTTATTGGATGTGTGGCTACCCCCTTTATGCAATACACGTATATACATTCTAATTAACCGACAGAAAATGAATGAGGCAATCAGACGACGAATTGTTCTTGACGGGGATATAAAGGATAACGCGTGCACGGTACGCTGGCAGCTAAGCAGACTGGTTGAGGATAATCTGTTAATCGGTGGTTGATAGTTGGGGAAACACTCATAATCAAGCGGATTAGTGAATATGAAAGCATATTAAGAAGCGGAGTTCATACTCTCTGTTTATTTATATGGTTGTTTTCTGTCTGTCTGCCTGTCGCTCTGTCCGTATGTCAGTCTCTGTCAGTCTCTATGTCTCTCTCAAACAAACACACAAACACAACAACAACTGCATACAGTATTTAAACGGCGCTGAATCTTGATAGAAATCAAATCAAAGCACACACACGCGTTAGCATTCATAGCGCATTCAAACAAAACGCAATACAAAGCGAACACACACGGATGACATAAATGGAATACAGCAGAAACAGACCTAAAGGCAACAGAGAGAAGAGAAAGAGAGCGGAGCTTCAATGACGGGGGAAACGGCGTGGGTTTTGAGGTTATATTTGAAAGCAGTGAGGGTCGGTCGCTGACGGAGGGAAAGAGGAAGTTTGTTCCAGGAGGTCGGTCCTGAGACAGCAAAAGAGCGCCGACCAACACACACACACACACACACACACACACACACAAACACACACACACACACACACACACACAGAGTAAGAGAGAGAGAGAGAGAGAGAGAGAAGAGAGAGAGAGAGAGAGAGAGAGAGAGAGAGAGAGAGAGAGAGAGAGAGAGAGAGAGAGAGAGAGAGAGAGAGAGAGAGAGAGAATCACATGCAGACACGCATACTACGCTACATGCATACGTTATATAAATTAAAATCACGTGGTCCGACTTTAACGTCGTGACAGCCCTGCCATGGCCTTAGTTGTGGACGGGGCTATAAACAACATAACTTCACTTAACCCTACAGATGTGTATTTCGTGACCTCTGCAGGAGAAAAAATTTGCACGGGTGAAAGTAGTCCAAGCGTGCTCCGAAAATCAGGATTGAAAAAGCTGATAGAAATGGTCCTCAGTTGCCATCTTGTCATCCAGAACCAAGGTCTTATGAAATAAAACATTTCTGCCAAAATTTATGGCAGATTAAAACATGATCATGCTGTTCTAGCAACAACAAAAACAAACAAACCCACACACATTCAAAATTATTATAACGCGGTCACCTTTACAGGACTGGGAAGATTCAGAACATTGAAATGTGTCAATTCAGAATTGAGAGAATGTTTCGCTTTCATCCATGAAGTTGAAAAAAAAGGTAAAAAAAAAGGAAAAAAAGGAAAAAAGGATACTGACGAAGATGACATCAGTAGAGAATAAATTGAAAGATTGCATAAGCACACACACAAAAGAACAGAAACGTTTTTGTTTTTGCTGATATCATAAGGCGTGTGTGAAAAGGCGGAGGAGGAGAAAGGATTTGGCAACAATATTGTTTTCTGAGAAGATAAAAGTCATTGTACTATAGTCCTGTGCTTTGTGAGCTCTTAACTTCCACCTATCTGTCACTCTCATTGACTCTGCCTTTTCCCTTCGCTTACTGCCATCTATCTTTATGCATTACTGGTCCATTCTCCTGCCTTTGTTCCAGAAGCTCTGAGCAAGATTTTCTCCAGCCGAAGACACGGACACGCTGGGGCTAATTATTTCTTAGTTAGGCGCATAACGGCAGCATTATGGCGCTACTGCGTTCATATGACAGGGAACGGTGTGAGCGATCGAGGAAAAAGCAACTGTACTACAGTCCTAACTTGACCTTCGCCCGGTGTGGCATTCTCAGAATGGATTTGTTCTCAACATGTCTACGCATGTGCGAAGAGTTAGGGTTAGGGTTAGTAATAAGGTTAGGGATAGGTTTAGGGTCAATTTAGTGTCGAATACACAAAATATAAAATGTGATGGTACGTCATGATCGATTTCGCACATGCGCACACATGTTGAGAACAAATCTATTTTGAGAATGCCACACCGGATCCAAACTCTGTTAATTTCGTAGTAAAAAAAAAAGGAGGCTGGACAAGACAGCAAAGTGCAGGAGTATAGGATAAGAAATGATTCCAGTCCCCGCACAATTTATTAGCTCTAATATTTATAGCATGTGTGGGGAGGGGTGGGGGGGGGGGGGGGGGTGTAGTGGTGGAAGGACGGAGAGAAGAATAAGGATTGTAGTTGGGGACTCGGCTAAGAACAAAAGAAAACTTGGAAGAAGAAGAAGTATGAGAGGGGGGAA
>CM065681.1:62273522-62278522 GCA_017654935.2 Phymorhynchus buccinoides | reverse complement strand
TTGCCTCCTTTCCTAAACTCATTTCGTTTCCCTTTAATAACTGCCAAGTCCTCTCTTTGAGGCGGTGCCAGCTATCTGGGAGATCTGAAAGCAGAATACAATGGGAAAAAAAGGATATAATATAAGAACAGACAGCATACAGATTGAATAGTAACACAGTGGTAGGATATTGATAGACGTATTCACAGAGGGCTGTAAAATCGCGACAACAAAAATGCAAACATACATAGCTGTCATAATCGTACACACAGATAGGTAACTTATTTAATGTTGTAAATAATCATACATCTACACAACATATGAGAGAGAGAGAGAGAGAGAGAGAGAGAGAGAGAGAGAGAGAGAGAGAGAGAGAGAGAGAGAGACAGAGAGAGAGAGAGAGAGAGAGAGAGAGACAGAGAGAGAGACAGAGAGAGAGAGAGAGAGAGACACTTCGCTTGTTGTTGCTTCAGTCTGTCGTGTTTTATGTCTATGCGAATGTAACTGAATAATAAATCGTTTAAACCAGAGAGAGACACTGAAATCAAAATACAAAACAAACTCCAACTAGAAAAGAAAAAGAATACAGTTCACTGATATTAAAAGAAAAAAGAAAGGTTGTATAACCTAGAAAAAAAGGAAATAGAAAACTGTTCACAAACGCTCTCATAGCCACGAAATACACACATTCACACACACACACATCTACTTACAAAACGTACTCACTCTCTCTTCCACTTTCTTTTCCTCTCTCTCTCTCTCTCTCTCCATCTCCCCCCTCCCTCCCCTCTCTCCAAATTGGCACTAATGCATACACACGCACACACATACAAACACGCGCGCGCACGCACGTACACACACGCATATATACACACCGATTACTGGCATCCACATGGATGTAAAGCGTATAACAGTGCACACAGTATAACAGTGCACACAGTATAACAGTGCACACAGTATAACAGTGCACACAGTATAACAGTGCACACAGTATAACAGTGCACACAGTATAACAGTGCACACAGTATAACAGTGCACACAATATAACAGTGTATAAAAGTATCCAACAACGCAAGACATAGGTGTATCAGCAGGCAACGCACACAGGAATAAAAAAAATATGGTTACACACACGCGTGCATACGCGCACCCACACACCCATGGATAGATAGATAGATTGATAGATAGACAGCCAGCTATCTAGCTAGGGGAAGACGGGGTAAAAAGCCCATGGGCGGGTAAGAAGCCCATGCCAATTATCTCATGAAATAAAGCAAGTCAAATTTGCCCATGAGACGAATGCTAAGCATTAACACTCGTCTCATGGGGAAAGAAATGTGACTGGAATTTGCTTTATTTCATGAGATAATTGTCATGGGCTTCTTACCCGCCCATGGGCTTTTTATCCCGTCTTACTTGGTCAGTCTTTCTTTTTTTGTCCATAGCCTTTTTTTCCCCCTTCTTTTCTTTTTATCCCCAACCCCCACACTCCCCCAACCCCCACACTCCCCCCCCCCCAACCCCCACACCATCCATCACGCATGTCCACTAATACTCAGACTAAATCGCAGCGTTGGATCGTATCGGGTTTTTATCCCCAGTGTTGTTGCAGTGCCAGTGATCTGTTGATAAAACATCTTGTGGGCCGGAGGTTTCTTTGTTCGCTATGCCAGCCTTGGCCGGGAGCCAGTGGAGGTAGCTAATAGGTGTCTAGCACTTGTCAAACCAATTGTGGACCTCATATAAAAAATACTCGAGCTTCGTCCGAACTTCCTCGGTAGGAAATATGAATGTTGCTTGTTGTAGCCCGATTTTTATTGTTACTCTACTGCCACGGTTCTGTATAAGAAAGAGAAGGGATTTAGAATCAATACCAGGGTTTGTACGTGCGCGTGAGTGTGTATGTGTGTGCATGCGCGCGCGCGTGTGTGTATGTATGAGTGCGCGCGCGTATGTTTATGACATTTCTTCTGCCTGGTGTACATTAGATCCGCAATCCGCAAGTTCCTTACGGAAACCCCATTCACTTATAAGGCCGTGTACACACACACATAAGCGGATATTCAATGCGGAAACCCGTGCGCAATCCATAAATAAGCGAAACAAAGAAGGTAAAAGATTTGCGCACGTGTCCGAATTTCCCCTATATGCGCAAACTTTTATCCTTCTTTCTTTCACTTACTTAGGGTTTTCCGTACGGAACTTACGCGTCTAATGTGAACCCGGCCTAAATGTAAAAAAACAACAACAGATGGGGTTACAGATGCAGGACAGCCTACCGTCCTCCCCTAAAGGGTATTTGTCTCTGGAAACAGTCAAGAATGGCACCCTGTCCCTGGAAATCTACTTTTTCTTTCTAGCGTCCCTGGAAACTGAGTAGAATAAAAAAAAATTGTGGAACAATCACTTGTCTTGTTCACTGACCTTCGATTGAACACAGGAACACCCCCCAAAAACAACAGACACTGTTGAAATGTGTGGTATTACGGAAGACGTTACACATAGGTTACTGAACACCAAAGGATCTTGAATATTGAAAGGCACAATGACACCGGAAAGCATCAAGAAGACTACCAAAATAATCCAGTCACAGGAATTTTGCAAGATCATGAAACAAGTTAATGTTCGTTTTGACCCTGACGCATAACATCGCGATGTTTGTCCCTGGAAATGAGTCTCTGTCCCTGTTCTCCCCCCCCCTGCAGTTTGTCCCTAGAAACTGCAACAGAGGGTAGGCAGCCCTGCAGATGAATTTCCGCATCCGCAATCCCGTCCGCGTTTTTGTTATACACATAAGTGAATATATAAAAAATACGCGGATGGTTTGCGGATGAGGCCGCTTATTTCTTGTTTAAGTGAATGGGGTTTCTGTACGGAACTTGCGCATTGCGGATGCAATGTACACAACAAGCCCTTATGCAATTTAAGGCCGTGTACACACATAAGCGGATATTCCATGCGGAAACCCGTGCGCAATCCATAAATTCAGTGAAACAAAGAAGGGAAAAGATTTGCACACGTGTCCGAATTTCCCCTATATTCGTAAAGTTTGATCCTTCTTTCTTCCACTTATTTAGGGTTTTTCGTACGGAACTTACACGTCTAATGTGAACCCGGCCTAACTGTAGTGAAGACGGCAGAATAAGTTCAAATGTACCATGGAGCATGCCCCTAATGTTTCTTCTTTTTAATTTTTTTTAGCAACAATACTGACAACTTAAAAAATATTGAAAACCGATTTTCTGGGCCAGTGGTTGGAAAACACCAAACGTACGCGAGGGGTGGACAAAACCCCCAGTCATTGTGGCAAAAGTTTCAACTTGCATTCCTCTCCCTCTGTCTCCTTCGTTGTCTCCGCCAATCTCTGTCTCTCTGTCTTTTTGTATCTGTCTGTCTGTCTGTCTCCATTTTCTTTCTTTCTATGACTATGAGGCAAATGATAAAAAAAACCTCAGATTCACAGAGATGTATGTCTGTCTCTATTTTCTCTCTCTCTCTCTCTATGAGGCAAATATAAAAAACTCAGATTCACAGAGATGTCTGTCTGTCTCTCTCTATGAGGCAAACGATAAAAAATTCAGATTCACAGAGATGTCTGTCTGTCTGTCTCTATTTCTCTCTCTCTGTGAGGCAAATGATAAAAAAAACACCTAAGATTCACAGAGATGTCTGTCTGTCTCTAATTCTCTCTCTCTATGGGGCAAATGATAAATAACTCAGATTCACAGAGATATCTGTCTTTCTCTATTTCTCTCTCTGTATGATTCAAATGATCAATAACTCAGATTCACAGAGATGTCTGTCTGTCTCTATGTCTCTCTCTATGAGGCAAATGATCAAAAACTCAGATTCACAGAGATGTCTGTCTGTCTCTATGTCTCTCTCTATGAGGCAAATGATCAAAAACTCAGATTCACAGAGATGTCTGTCTGTCTCTATGTCTCTCTCTATGAGGCAAATGATCAAAAACTCAGATTCACAGAGATATCTGTCTGTCTCTATGTCTCTCTCTATGAGGCAAATGATCAAAAACTCAGATTCACAGAGATGTCTGTCTGTCTCTATGTCTCTCTCTATGAGGCAAATGATCAAAAACTCAGATTCACAGAGATGTCTGTCTGTCTCTATGTCTCTCTCTATGAGGCAAATGATCAAAAACTCAGATTCACAGAGAATGAATGAAATTCTGCTCAACGTCCTCCGGTCTTGAACAGACACATATAGGACATTGGTAGATATAAAGATGGTGGGAACGATCCTGGAGGCAATGCCCGGAGGCAGTGCAACACCAGGAAAGTCCCGATTTTTTAACAATACTGATGTAACTCTTGGGTTTCACAGAGACTACACTAACCATTTTTTTATATACTCTTGTTACCTTGCTTGACAGGTTTCTTAAGCGGAGCTAACACAATTCGCAGCTTCAAAACAATCGCCAAGCAGAACGCCTTGGAAGGAAACTGAGAAAGAATAAACACAACCCTCCCCTAGACATAAAACGCACACTAAATGCACAGCTATTTTCTGACAATTACTTTCCCTACTTTTAGTATTTCTGTAGGGGTAGGGCAATACGTCATGCCATACAAATGCTCTTCCATCGATATTGATATGTTTGGTGGAAGAGTGAGAGAGGAAAGGGAAAAGGGGGAGGGAAGGAGGAAGAGAATGAAAATGGGAGAGAAAAAATAAACAGAGAAAGAGAGGCTGAGAGGCAGACGGAATGACAGAACAAGAAAGATACAAGATGAAAAAGAGAAAGAGAGAAAAAACGAGAGAGAGAGAGAGAGAGAGAGAGAGAGAGAGAGAGAGAGAGAGAGAGAGAGAGAGAGAGAGAGAGAGAGAGAGAGAGAAGATTGGGGGTAGAATAGAGAAACAGAGATAGTCAGACACAGAGAGAAACAGAGTGATGGAGACATATATTGCTCACAAAAAGTAGGGGATATTGTGTTTTGTAAGATCACCATGAGTTCAATAATGAAATTATAAGTTCTATTCAAGTTGAGAACAAAAGTATGGTA
>CM065681.1:62248522-62268522 GCA_017654935.2 Phymorhynchus buccinoides | reverse complement strand
TCTGTGAAAGATGTACAGCTTAAAAGTGTTAAGTTTACAGTCCTTTGAATGTTAAAAGATATAAAACACTCTTCTAGTTTCTTATACCTTTTCCCTATATAATAACTTGTATATATATATAAAACAAATATGGAAGAACCTTAACCAACGAGCCACAAGTGACACGTCATCATTTCAAAACAGAACAGTTACACAAATACTGGAGTGAATAGAAATCATTCTTTACAAATCAAAATCTACAGTCCAACGCAGAGAAGCCATTTAAACGGGTCGATTCGAGCGCAAACCATTTCGAGCGCTAATTTCACTCTTTCTTTACTTGAACCATTTACCTAACCCTAACACTATCCCTAACCCTAGAAAAAAGTGAAATTTGTGCTCATTTACCTAACCCTAACCCTATCCCTAACCCTAGAAAAAAGTGAAATTTGTGCTCGAAACGACCAGCGCACGAAATGGTTTGCGCTCGAAACGACCAGACCCCATTTAAACAAATAAACGTCTCACTTCACGCGTCAAAATAACCTTTACTCCATATAGAAAACCTATGAAGATAAGGTGACGATAGTCACCTTTACACATACTTAAAGGCGCCTCACCTTCAAATACACCTTTAATGGTAAAACGAATAAGTCACCTCTTCACGAGCAAAACACCTGCTATCCCAGACAGCACAGACAAATTCTATATTGCATACAGATAGGTGAACTGCTATTGAAAGGGGCTGACATTAGCCTGGAGCGAGGGTCAATGCTAAAGTGAGCGTGTTAGCTGTATGATAACTGATTTTCTACAGCAATGGAATTATCATTGTACAGCTTATAGTCTTTTTGTGTGTGTGTGGATAACTGTAACTCTCAAAGAAGGAGGCATCTGCAACAGGTTATTAGCACCACAGCATTGGGGATTATTTAACATTTTGGGGATTCTCCCCAACGTTCATTATCGTACAAAAGTTCTCCTAGCCAAGAGAGTGGGAATGCCTCCTCGGCAAGGTTTTTGCACTTATAAACACAATTCAGCCCAGAACCCCCCCCCCCCCCCGAATAGCGAGTGGTCTCCTCTGTTTATCCGGAACTCGTAACGGCACACACAGGTGGCATAGAAATAACTACATTACTACAACAACTGAGCCCCTTACATCCCCGGGTGGGGATACCGGGGTGGGTCATTTGTATAAATAGTTCCCCCGCCTTCTGGAAGTTCTGTGCTTGTAGCTTCCTCTAATCTGTCACTCTTTTTGACTCTGCCTTGTCCCTTTGTTTACCGTCATCTACTATCTTTCTGCCTTAATATCGGTCCATTCTCCTAGCCTTTTTTTCTATCTCCACGAAACACTTTAAAAAAAACATTTCCTCCAGCCGAAGTCGGACTTGCTGGGCCTAACTATTTCTTTTAGTTAGGCGCATAACGGCAGCACGACGCATCTGCGCTTCATAAAATTGACGACGGGGAAACTGTCTTGAGCGATCGAAGAAGAAGAAGAAGGAGAAAAAGAAGAAGAAGAAGACGCCCCTTACCTCCCGTGTGAAACACCTGTCACTGAACTGGCAGCCCGTACTGTAGGTACTCTCTTTCTCTCCTTCGAGCACTGGAACCGACCCAACCTTGCGAGCTAGCAACCAGTAAAGCCGCCCGCTTTGGAGGACGGAGTGGTGGGGGGCTGAGGTGGGGAGAGGGTGATGGTGGTGGTAGTGGTGGGCGGAATTAATGGTGGTGAGGGGTGGGTGGGGGTGGGGGTGTATTTTGGTTTGGTGGACGGTGGAGCTGATTCTTTTTTCTTTTTTTTTCCTAATCTGATCCCGTCAATCATAAATCTATATAACTAATACTAGCAGCTACCGCCCCGCGCTCGCTTCGCTTCGCGGAAGTTATTTTGTGGCGGAGCTTTGGTATTATTGTTTATTATTTTTGGTATTTGGTATTTAGCATATTCTAGAGGTTCAAAATATCCCCAGTGCCTTTATTATGTGAAAGAAATATTTTTCATGCTTCTTTCCAAAAAAATTTTTCAATGGTGTCTATGATGTGCATGTGAAAAAGGGATGACCGGTGTGAGCATTTTTTAAAATTATTTTTTCATATTATTTTTTCATTATTTCATGTTTTGTAATAATGTTTTTCTTCTTGATTGTTTTCTCTCGTAATATTTGTAAAGCGCTCTGAGGATGATTTTTTTTCCCATCAAAGAGCGCTATAGAAGGTTTATTTATTTATTTATTTATTTATTTATTATTATTATTATTGGGTCATGCTCCTTGACGGAGGTTTGAATGAAGGTTCAAGATGTGGTCTGGTAACTTCTTTAGGCGATGCTGATGTCCTTGCCCCATTACACCCCCCCTTGCACCACACATGTGTGAGGCATGTGGCAGTCTACAGACCTGCCAACTTTGAAGCCTTTCAGAGAAAAAATGTGAAAGATATAGCCCAAACACCAATCTGACCCCTCCAAGGTCTATGACCTTGACCTTGACATTGATCGGTACCCAATATTCCGAATCATCATTAGTCAATGCACCCCCATCCCAAGTTTAAAGATTGTAAGTCCAACCATGTGAAAGTTATGGCATCAAGAAGACATTTTGGTTTTCAATGTTAAACTTCCAGGTCAAGGTCAGCGCATTATCTATTTTTCCATTGGAACATGCTTGCACTGTGATACACATCCACACAAAATTTGAAGCCATTCTGTCCACTGGTTCCTGAGATACAAATCGGACACGAAATATATAGCACAAAGAAGGAAATTTCGGTTTTGGGCAGTCTTCTTTGACGGAGGTTTGTACTGGAGGTTCAAAAATCAGGATCTGAATAGGCTGTGCTATGATGATCAAGAATATATATGGTCATAGGGGTCTATGGGAAACGGCTTGGGCACAATCGCCTGGCCAGTCAGACAGACATACATACAGACAGACAGACAGACGGACACACAAACAAGCCGATTATAGTGGTGAATGGATACCCTCCGTACCGTTACCCTGCCCCGTAACTGATCGGCACTGCATGCGAGACCTTAAGACAAAGCCACGTACCCACCCACCCACCCACCCATCCACCCACCCATCCACCATCTGAGTTTATGTCCTAATTGTTTCTTGTCTTGTTTCATATGTCAATATTTGTTAATGGAGATAAGTTAATTAGCGGTTTAAAAAAAAGGATTCATATGTGAAATTCCAGCAACTGTGTTGTGCATGTATATATATATATATATATGTGTGTGTGTGTGTGTGTGTGGTGTGTGTGTGTGTGTGTGTGTGTGTGTGTGTGTGTGTGTGTGTGTGTATGAAGGTGTATCTGTGCATGATGGTATAATGTGCCTGTCTATATGGTGATGAGTACTGTTAAAAAAAAAAGAAGTGTTTTTGTTGGTTTTTTTTTGTTTTTGTTTGGAGCCTATGTAATACTATGTTGATGTGTACTGTTATGGTGTCTTTTGGGCTATTGTTTGTAATGTTTGATGCCGCAGGTGTGAATGGTACGTGTATGCATTTTCTTGTGCCCCCAGGGTTTTTTGAAATAAAGTTTTTGAAATTTGAAAACCTACGCACACAGGCATGGCACACGTTTTATATGCCGAGTAAGAAAAAGAAACGCAACTGTGTTTTTTTGAAAGGTAAACGTTTGTCCGATGTCGATCACTAAAAAGGGCCAGCCACACGTCCAGTAAACTCGCACGCATGTACGATACGATTCGATCACGTGATCTCGAAGCGCGAATCACATTTGTGCTTGGAGACCACGCGGTCGAATCGTATCGTACAGTCGTACGATTTTAGTGGACGTGTGGCTGGCCCTTATTAAAGGGGCCGCCACACACGGTGCGATGAGCGATCGAAGAAGAAGATATTATTCCATCTGTGATCTAACCGTGACGACCTCTGTGAGGCATGATTCATGTGAAATACTTCTATCTTAAAATAATTCTACCTTTTTCGTTGACTATGCTTATGTAGACCCCAATACTACGATTTGCATTATACATGTCTGATAGAAAGATTCAGATATTTAATAAGATTCGTGTACGGACTACAAATATAGTGAACAACACCCAGTAGGATTTCATCAGGAAAGTAGTATTTCACGAGAATCATGCCTAAACAAATGTCACAATTGGATCGCAGTTGGATTGAGTGGCAAATCAGTGTGGCGGCCCCTTAAGAGTGCAATGCGATCAATGAGGCATTAAAGGGGCACCCTGACGGATGAGTTTTTGCAAGAAACACGTCGAGATCACCAGGAAAACACCCTTTACAGAGATCGCAACACTCATTTTGCTCTGGTTTCCTAGAAATCGGCGATTCCTCCTTGGCGGAGGTGCTGGAAGTCAAATTGTTTCAGTGAAAGAGAAGACATGTGCCTTCTCTTTTCTAATGGCCGCTTGAGTTTGCACGACATTTCCACAATACAAACCTTTTTATTTATTTAGTTTTTAAATTTTATACAGCTTACCAAAATGAGTTTCGCTCACAACAAAGGAAATAGCTCCAATTGTGTTTTTTTTACTGCACTGCAAAGAAGAAAAAGCTTCAACCACAATGAGTGGCCTCCACCCACCCCATCCAAAATGGCTTCTCTATCCGGCATAGTCTCCACCAAGGAGAAATCGCCGTTTTGACGGTTTGATTTCTAGGAAACCAGAGCAAAGTAAGTGTTCTGATCCTTGAAAAGGCTGTCTTTCTGGTGATCTCGACGTGTTTCTTGCAAAAAACGCATCCGTCAGGGTCCACCTTTAAAGCCTCCAGAAACTTTCCTGGAGCTCCCTGCTGGAACTCCCGACTGCAGGCTGCAAGGCTCACCATGATGTACACCATGGTGTAGAGTGACACAGTGGTAGCGCGCTTCGTGTCAAGTAAACCTGAGTTCGAACCTGGGTACAGGGGATTTTCCCTCTCACATTGCACTAGGCCTTACGGTCTGAACGTGGAGTCTTTCGGATGAGACGATAAACCGAGGTCCCGTGTGCCCATGCACTTAGCATTCGCTAAACCCAGTGGCAACGAAAAAGTTGTCATTTGGTCAAAATTTACCCCCCCCCCCGCTCATCAGTCACACAAAAATCGCATGCAAAAAAAAAAATAAAAAAAAATTGGGTGACGCGCCTCTGGCTGCGACGCGCTCTTCAAGTGGGAGCAACCCGAATTTCACAGAGACGACTCTGTTACTATAAAGTACCTAATACCTAAAATACACCACGACATGGTACGTGAGCGTCAATAAGGACAAGCTAGAACTCCAACCAGAGCGCAACGCAGAGGGCACTCACAGCAATTTGTAGTTCCTCAGTGTCTAACAAAATATCGACAGAGTTCGTTCTTCCCACGTACCATCAGGGAAAGGAACGTCCTGCCACCAGCAGCAGTTGAGGCCAGAACCCCCGAGGGTTTCGCAGACCAGAGTCTGGCAGCACCTCAGTGGACAACCTCCTGCTGCAGACGCCACGTCTGATGTCCCGGGCCACTCTGGGGTCCTTGGACTAATGCAACGACAGCCCAATATGCGTTTCTTTTGTTGCTTAGTATAATTATAGCGTAATGTATCGGTCAAAGCCTTACTTGTTACTTGGACTCTCCAGGGAGAGGCTGAGATTTGGCGTTGCCCTCCTCTCTTCCCCTTCCCTTCCAACTCTCTCTCTCTCTCTCTCTCTCTCTCTCTCTCTCTCTCTCAACCAAAGGACAGATTGGAAGAATAGGCCTCGCCTAAAATCTTAATCCTTGTTAAATGGAGTTTAAATAAAGTTTGTCAGTGTTCAGTGTTGAGGCCAGTAACCGTCAACTTGTTTCTCTCTCTCCTCTCTCTCTCTCTCTCTCTCTCTCTCTCTGTCTCTCTCTCTGTGATAGTAACCGTCAACTTGTTTTTATCTCTCTCTCTCTCTCTCTCTCTCTCTCTCTCTCTCTCTCTCTCTCTCTCTGATAGTAACTGTCTCTCTCTCTCTCTCTCTCTCTCTCTGTCTCTGTCTCTCTCAAGTCTGATGTCTGATGTCTTCTCTCTCTCTCTCTCTCTCTCTCTCTCTCTCTCTCTCTCTCTGTGTGTGATAGTAACCGTCAACTGTAGATCTGTCTCTCTTGCGGAGAGTAACTAATATAAATAAGTCTAGCTCAAAGAGTGAACCAAATATATATATATATATACATAAGTCTCTCTTTCTGTCTATCTTATCTATCAATCTGTCTGTCCGTCTTTCTCAGTCTCTCTCCCACGAAGTGGAGAGTAACTAACCGCTAAGGTATGCCTAAAACGGACAGCCTTCAGGCAGGTTCGAAGTACCCGCTCACCCTGACAATAAGTGGCAGGCAATGGGTGGCTGATAAAGGGGTGTAGGGTTTCACCTATTGCGCACAAGTGTCAATCACCGAGGCTCTGCCTTCCCGGAACCCCCACCCCCACCCACCTCCCACTTACTTCCCCATTTAACCCCTGCTTCCCCCTCCCCCTCCTCCCCTTTTGCTGTCACTCACGCGCGCCCATACGTGTGAAGCAATCACGCATGATTTTGTTGCAGAATATTTGTTAACAAAGGTTGTCACACAAACATTCATGGCAATGTAGGCCTACCCAAACTCTTTTGAATTATCGTTGACAGGGAGAAGACAATTATTAAACGCAAACAGTTTTGCAAAGTCAAACAAACAAAAAACAAATAATAATAATAATAATAATGATAATAATAATAATAATAATAATGAGCATTTATATGCGCTTAATCTTAAACAATCCCTAAGCGATTACAATAATAAACAAATAAATGAATAACCCCCACAAAACAAAGACAAACAAACAACATCACCAACAACACCACCACCAAAAAAAAAAAAAAAAAAAAAAAAGCAGTAGAAAATATAATGTCAAAAATTTCCTCGCATACACACACGCGCGCGCGCGCACACACAAAAAAAAACACACACACACACACACACCACATCACACCACACCACACAACACACGCCCGCACAAACTGCACACAAATACACGCGCAGAGAAGGGACAAAAATTACTTTCCAAAAGAACAGAGCAGGCTACGATTTGAAGAGAGTGGTTTTGAGGGAAGACTTAAATGAAGAAAGGGAGTTGGCAGAACGGAGAGGAAGAGGGAGTTTGTTCCAAGTAGAGGAGGCCTGAAAAGAGAAGGAACGTTCACCGAGAGTCCTGGTGCGGTAACGAGGGATCTGGAGGAGAGAAGTGTCAGAAGAGGAGCGTAACTGTCTAAGAGGTGTGTAAAGGTTCAGGAGATCAGTGAGATAAGGAGCAAACAAGCAAAATTACACGCGCGCACACACACACACACACACACACGCGCGCGCGCGCGCGTGCACACATACGCATAGGGGAAGACGGGGTAAAAAGCGCATGGGCGGGTAAGAAGCCCACCCCAATTATCTCATGAAATGAAGCAAATTTCAGTCTCATTTTGCCCATGAGACGAGCGTTAATGTCTAGCATTCGTCTCATGGGCAAATTTGACTGAAATTTTCTTTATTTCATGAGATAATTGGGGTGGGCTTCTTACCCGCCCATGCGCTTTTTACCCCGTCTTCCTCTACATAGTACACATGCATGCACACGCGCACACACTCTCTCTTAGAATGTTGTTGAGGTTTTGAATACAAGGTACTGTGTGCTTAATCTACGTTTGAGTACAGTATGCTTCATCTGACGTAAAACGATTAGCCAAATGATTTGTTTCAGGGCAGGTTCTCTTTAAAAGAGGAAAACATAAATTAGCATACACAAACCAACAATCTCAGTCTCTGAACTCTCACCCTACTTGCTGACCAGAAACATATTATAACAAAGCCAGAAAATGAAAAAAGATCAGAAAAGATCAAAAAGAGAACAAAGAAAAGAACTAGATAAGAAGCCAACTTAGAACACAGAGGTAGGGGAAGACGGGGTAAAAAGCGCACGGGCGGGTAAGAAGCCCACCCCAATTATCTCATGAAATAAAGAAAATTTCAGTCAAATTTGCCCATGAGACGAATGCTAGACATTAACGCTCGTCTCATGGGCAAAATGAGACTGAAATTTGCTTCATTTCATGAGATAATTGGGGTGGGCTTCTTACCCGCCCATGCGCTTTTTACTCCGTCTTCCCCTATTAATAAAGTATTAATTATGAACAAACATGGCTCTCTTAAAAAATTGCTGTTTTTTCATTGATCCATTGCTAAATAATGCAAGACTATCTCTTAAAAAAACTACTGATTAACCCTTTCACCGCCAGCCATATTTCAGCCAAATTTTCCATTAATGTTACCTGGGTAGAGAACAAAATCCATCAGCAGTAGTGGGGATTCTTCTGATATAAAACAAGGTCTATCCTTACTTCCCAAAACCACCCCACATGGCCGAAAGGCCCAAGAGGGCGTGAAACATTATTTTCTCTTCCCAAAACTAAGACAATTAAGGGTCTTTGGATAATAGACCCCAATTTGATACCTTTTAGTGACATAGGTGTTAAATAACTGTGGTGCTAAACTGCGACTTTGGAGGCAAAAGTGTTAATCAAAACACTAATTAGAGCATTAATGCATTTTAAAACTGAACTAATTTTTTAAACCGACTCAAACTTCCACAATCCATATCTTTACAATAAAAACACACATTTATTGAAACTAATAACCCATATTATAGGCTGAATTTTACAACATTTTCTAAGCTAAAAAGGGGATGGAAACCATCCCAAAACGCAACCAAACTTATTTCATACACAACTTTTCGCATTTAAAGATGTAAACACATAATTTTACTGATTTACCAAAATATTCTTAAACTCACGTTCTTCTTCTTTCAATAGGTATCCTCCTTCAACATTTTGAAGATTATGATACTATAAATATAACACAATCTAGAGCTTGATTCCATCGAAGCTCAATAATCCTAAACCAGGCATAATCAAATCCTTTTCACAAACGCAGACGAAACTTCGGCAGGCGAAGCAGACGACAGTAAGGCGATTCGAAGAAAGTTCCCACTAGCGTAGAGCGAATAAAACAATATGCAGTCACACATCCATTTTGGTACGATGTTCTGAAAATTTGAAGGCGAATGTTTTGTGAAATGTCCTTTTAATTAAATAGAGGATGACACACACGCTGTTCCCCTTGTTAAAATAACACAACAATAACGGACTCTATAAGATCGTGAAAGGAGACGGAGGATAGCTCATTCCCGTAATCCAATAACATTCCTGGAAAGTGCGCGTGCGTGTCTCGTGGGTCACGTGCGTGGAGAGAGAGAGAGAGAGAGGGGGGGGGGGTATGTGCGTATGTGTTCCATTGGCTTTCTATTTATAATTTTGTTTGAGAAAGAAATTTTATTGGACGTGCTTCTGAATCTATATGGGTTAAAAGGTGATTGAGCAATCCGTTTGAGATTCTTTCGACTTCTGCTAGAGCTCTTTACTTTTGAGTTAACATCGGACACATCGTCGAACAGCGTGTGTCAGTCATCCTCTAAAATGGAAGATTATCTCGCAAACTATTTGCCTTCAAATTTTCGTAACATCGTAGCAAAAGGGAAGTATCCCTATGGCTTGTACCCACGTGTCGTCATATCCGGCCACAAGGAGCGCCATATTATGGGAGACCGCCATCTTAGTCAGTAACTTTGTTTGAAAAATGCCAGATCGATGCTGCGTATTTGGCTGTTCCAATTCGAAACTTATCTAAACTGTATTTATAACATCTGGATGTTTTCTTTGCACATTTAGATAACATTTTCACTTTGTTTACACACAAATAAGGACTAAGATGGCGACACTTCCGTTGGAAGGGTCGAGATGCGCACGCAGGTGGGTGGGAGCCATAGGGGAAGACGGGGTAAAAAGCGCATGGGCGGGTAAGAAGCCCACCCCAATTATCTCATGAAATGAAGCAAATTTCAGTCTCATTTTGCCCATGAGACGAGCGTTAATGTCTAGCATTCGTCTCATGGGCAAATTTGACTGAAATTTTCTTTATTTCATGAGATAATTGGGGTGGGCTTCTTACCCGCCCATGCGCTTTTTACCCCGTCTTCCCCTAGTAGTTTGCATGATTGGCTCTAGAGTATACCCTGTTGGCCCAAATGTGGGATTTGTTTGGGCTGTGTGTGTGTAAACTGGGCGGGGGGCTAGCGCCGATCAATGACCCGGGAAACCATTGTGTGTCGCAGCGCTGGAAGGTTTAATCCTGGTTTGGAATCCAAACACTAGGATCAGACGAACAACACAGGGGTATAAACTGAACGAGACGAGACATTGTTGTTATCGGACATGCGCACTGGCTACCGGAAAAAAGACAGTTAAGCCCCGTGTCGACGTTCTTTCTTTGGGTTGTGAGAGAATTATTTAGAGCATTAAACAAAACAAGCTTAATATAAAAGGAGAATCTAACTCTAATCCCGTAAGTCTCCACTTGGTGTTGATGGTCACTAGATAAGACAAATTGCCCGAAAGCAGTGGATTACATTTATAGTCGCCTTTTCCATATTGCCCATCTGAAACCCGTAGCCAATGTTTTTTTCTTCCTGTCAAATGAGCGCAGATGCGCCATGCTGCCTTTATGCACTGAACTAAAGAATAGTTAGGCCCAGCACGTCCGTCTTAGGCTGGTGCAGCCAATGTGATGATTAATATAGAACTAACACAAGACATAGGGGAAGACGGGGTAAAAAGCGCATGGGCGGGTAAGAAGCCCACCCCAATTATCTCATGAAATGAAGCAAATTTCGGTCTCATTTTGCCCATGAGACGAGCGTTAATGTCTAGCATTCGTCTCATGGGCAAATTTGACTGGAATTTTCTTTACTTCATGAGATAATTGGGGTGGGCTTCTTACCCGCCCATGCGCTTTTTACCCCGTCTTCCCCTATTGCCGCGTGTAATGCTAAATGCGTAGGCCTACGACACTGGGCGTTCTATGACTGGAACAATGGGCGGAAATCACATATTAATCACATGTTAAATTGAAGAATACACACACATGTAGCCTATGTTTTAAGGAGACAATAAAGATGGCTGTGTGCAATTTACATTTCAGTCTCTTATGATAAGTGACGTTCAAACTAGGAGGCATTTTGCGCTGACTTTCAAAGCTGCAGCACTGGGGAACTGTTGGCTTAACCCCTTGACTGCCAGAGAAAATGACAGAAAAAGTCACTGGGCAAATCATGCCATGAAAAAGACAACTGATAGAGACAATCTGGCCAAATGGTCTGGGGATACAACTCTCTTGACTGCAAAAGCCAGCATATCAGGGTTATTCCTCTTCATCTGATGACGTCATCAGTGATGTCACCAGGTCAGTACGTGATACGTTGGTGGCAGTCAAGGGATTAAGCCTGGGCAGGGATCCTCCTCGTACTAAAGTCCTCTTGGCCGTGGGGGGTGCTTCTGGTAGGTAGGCAGGTAGATAGGGACAGGCTTCAGCCTTCAAGCCTCGCGGCTAATAAAACGTCCCATCCATTTGAAATTTATTTTACATGTTTGCATATTGCATGCGGTAAAAAATACGATTTCAAATCAATCGTCAAAATCAAAAAAATATTTGACTAAACATGTTGTTACTGTCCAGGAGATTTTTGAATTGGTTAGTTGATTGTGCTCTTTTAAAGTTAGGTGGCAGTGAGTTCCAGAGGTTAGCAACACGGGTTACTAAAACAATGTTTTCTTGACAAGGCTTCTCGGTTCTCTTCTATAAACTCATTCTAGATCAGACCTCCGGAATAGCTGCTGCCTCCTCTGCTGTATAGAAGTGGTTTTTGGGACACGATTGACTGGCAATAGGAATTGTTCGGAAATAATTAGGGGGGAGTAATTTCATGGTGTGCGGGAGTGATCTTGCCTAATTCAATCGGTCAAACAGGGGGAGTTACTCTACCTTCAGGTAGATCCCCAGCTCTCGGCTCGTGTGTTTGATTAGACTTACATCACTTAGAACACTGTGCGTCATTTTAAAATTGATGTTATTTATATTGTTACGTCACATTTTGCAAGTTCTCTCAGTTTGTGGATACTGGACGCCCTTCATTTTTCTAAAAAAAAAAATGTTTGCAAGTAGCTGACTCGCATCCTGCGGTTTCAAGCTTCGACGCCATTGTTGCATTGTTGCTATGGTATTTGACCGAGTAATGGAGGTAAACAATTCTAATTTTCACGAAGTGCTCTCCCCTAGGTGTTTTTTTTTCTTCTCCGAAAATCGTCTATTACAACATGAGCAGCCCCGGGGACATCCCGTTTCGCCCTGCTCCATTTCGCCCTGTTCCCCTTTCGCCCCAACAATTACGCCAGTGTCTTTTTCGCCCTGTTTCGTTTCGCCCTGTTCCCATGTCGCTCCCGCCTCTCTCTCTAAGATTCAACACAGTTCAATAGAGGTTATCAATATTAAAAATAACTGATAAAAAGCATGAATTTAAGAAGTTCACAAAAATTTTAAAAAAAAAGAAGAGAGGGGGTGTTATTATGTCTACTACCACGGAAGGACGGTGTTGATTCGCTTAAATTCGCTTACCTGGCAAATGAATTGTCATACATGTGGATAGAAGTTCAGAGAGATTCATGTTGATCACACACACATACATGCGCGCGCGCACGCGCACACACACACACACATACGCGCGCGAGCGCGCACACACACACACACACACCCCCCCCCCCCCCCCCCCCCCCCCCACGTCTAAAATCACACATGTGAATAGACGTTAAATTGAAGAATACACATACATGTAGCCTACGTTTTATGGGGACAATAAAGATGATCGATTGATTGATTGATTGACACGCACGCGCACACTCACGCACGCACCCACACACGCACACAAACACACGCACATACACAGACTCGCAAAGAAAAAAGCCACACACACACACATAAGCTTACACACAAACACACACACACAAGCACACACATTCCACACACTGTTGTTAGTGCGCGCAAAATTATCACCTACAAACACGTACTTGAACATGATGCACTTGTTCAAGCATTCATTAACACTTGTTTATTCCGAGCCCTGTTGTTAGTGCATCACAAAACTCCTGCTCCTGAATGCAACATTCATGTTAGCCTGTATACAATGACATTTCTTTCATCATATTTCAAACTTATTTCTTTCAATGACATGTACCCGTTCACCTGAACTTACAATTGCACTGCATTCATTTAATTACACTTTTTTAAAAAAAGCTCAGGAAATAACACGGCCCCCAAATATGAAAAAAAGCCCACGGATAGGGCCAATCAAACAGTCAAAATGTTGTATGTCCATTGTCCATCGCACACTGACATGTTTGTTTGTGTAGGTCGGTCCAAAATTGTCGCACTTCAAATCGAGGCTACAAACTTGTCGCACTTCAAATCGAGGCTGCACTTCAAATTGAGGCTGCTCTTTAAAATGATGTTTCGTTTTCAATTGTCGCACGCCACAAACGATTGCGAATCCGCGCTTGTTCTAATACATGCCAATAAACAACTAGGAATTCACTCCTCTCTCTCTGTTTTGAATCTCTCTCTCTCTCTCTCTCTTTTCTATTCTTTTTATGCATTTTATGCTTTCTTTTTGTTTTCCTTTTCTTGTTATTTGGCTTTTCTTTCCCCCCTCGAGGGCATGGTGTAAAGAAGCTTGAGCTTATCCGTTTACCCTCATTAAACATTCGTATTCGTATTCGTATTCTCTCTCTCTCTCTCAACAAATTCACGTACACACTCTCTCTATCTCTCAGAATATCTTTTTCTATCCTCCCTCTTCTCTGTCTCTACGATTCTCTCTGTCCTATTGTTCCTTTCTGTATAATGCCCCGGGTGTCTCCGTCTGTAGCCCCCCCCCCCCTCTCTTTTTTGTTTAGTCCCAAGCTTCAGCTATTAATTTCACCAATTCAACTATTCATTTTGTTTCGGCCGTGCGGCGTGCGTGAGTGCGTGCATGCTGTCGAAGTAATGATCAAAGGGAAGTTACTGAGGCGAGGGAACTTCACACCTACTCGGGTTTATTTACCTTCCTTGTTTTCTCTCTCTCTCTACATCCGTTTGATGAACACTTTTCAGTTTCTCTTTGTTTTTCACCATCTCTCTTTTTACATATCTGTTTGTGTTTCCCCCCTCTCTCTCTCTCCCCCCCCCCCCCCCCCCCCCCCCTCTCCTTTCTCCCAATCACCAGTCAGTACGCCAATCAAACGCTCCTCCCGCAACAATCCCACTTTCGTTAAAGATCTCCTTAGGACGAGGTTCATAACCAAACATGACGAAATCATCTTTGAGAATGCCAACCCACCTCGCCAGCACAGTCTTGTTCGCAGATCGGTAAGCCTCAATAAAGGCTTCACGTTTCTGCCGACGTAGTTCCTCTTTATCGGTAGAACGTCTGTGACTTTCCAAAGCTACTCGAACCATCTCTTCACCCGTCGTGCGTTGAAAAGTGTCCTCTGTGAATGGAAACCGTATGCGTCGACTCACCAACCCTCGAATTTGTAATTTTCGCCATATCCTTAACCCGGCTTCGTACTTGCTCATACAGGGCAAAATGTCTTTCATCCAAGAAAAGGGGCTCCTGATAGAGTCTTCGATAGCATCTTTGACATACTCGTCTCGAAACTGCTGACTTTGAAAGTAAGGAACCAAAGAGAGATCCAATGTCTGAGCGAGCAAGACAAGATCCTGCGGGAACGTTTCCACGTTCCCCACAAAATGATATCGGAAACCGCAAGGCTTGCACAGTTGAAACATAGGCATGAAATGGGTGTCTCTCTTGTGTAACCTTCTCGAAGCGTAGGCTAACGTTTCGGCGAATGTAACGTCATGCCCACAACGTAGAGATTTCTGTTTCGCCGAAGGTCTGTAACCCCTGATGGACTTCTTGCCCCAGAACTTCCAGTAGGTAGGGTTAGGGGCGAACGCCTTGTCTACGTAGGCAGAGAACATGCGAGAGTATGGGTCACGAGCAAACATGCTGCGGAAAGCTGAGGTGACGAAAGCGGCTCTGTTTTCAAGCTGACGTATGGAGTTGAGTGATGACGTGGCTATTTCTGCGACGTCGGGGATTGGGACGCTGAAGGGCGACCGCATTGGTCCTGAGACGTTCAAAGTTTGTAGAAACCTGGGACAGGAAGCAACAACGGGTTTTGATTAGAACAAGAGTTAATTGATATTTTAGGGTTGATTTTAGTGTCATCAATCTTCACCATTACCATCATCATCATCATCATCACCATCCTCCTCCTCCTCCTCCTCATCGTCATCATCATCATCACTATCGTCGTCATCGTCATCACAGTCAACATTATTAGTACCCGCGCAAAACTGGGAAACTATGTTGTTTTTGTCTCTGTACTGTTCGTCCGTCCGCCCGTGCGTCCGTCCGTCCATCCACTGTTTATAAGTAACAGTCAAAGGGAAGCAACCGAAGAGAGGGAATTTGAAACTCGCTCAGGTTTATCTTCCTTCTTGTTGTTGTTTTAATTGTGATAGTTGTTGTTGACTTTGTGCTTTCGTCATCATAACAAGTTTTCAACTACCAACTTCAATGGCACTGAATAGCCATGAGATAATAAGATAATACACACATTTTACAATGTAAATTAAACGGGTGAGACTTGTTATAAAAGGCTAAACACATGATCACAGAAAAAAAAGTTTTTTGAAGATAACAGTTTGAAAGGTCATGGAGAGAGAGAGAGAGAGAGAGAGAGAGAGAGAGAGAGAGAGAGAGAGAGAGAGAGAGAGAGAGAACAGTACATACATACATAGACATACATACATGCATACATATATGCATACATACATAGATTTGATAAACATATCTGTATTCTGAGATACATACATACAATTACTTTATTGCAAATTTTGTAAAATCTACAAAAATGCATCATTGTCCAGAAAATTTCAAACACAATTTAACACTAATAGTAACAACAACCTCGTTGCAGATGTCTTTGCATTTCTGGACTGACCCTGTGTTTACGAGGACAGTGACCATACATACATACATACATACATGCATACATACATACATACAATCCATACATACACACATACATACATACATGCATACAATCCATACATACACACATACATACATACATACAATAACATACATACAGACAAACACACACGCACAGACAGACACCACAAACTGCTGGTTAAATTATCGTTCTCTCTTATCGCGACAAGCATACAAACAAGACAGACAAACGGACAGACAGACAGACAGACAGGCCAGCAGATAAGGCACGTGCCTGCTCCAAAAGGTGGACGCCGCCTTGGGGACCGGGCAGTGAAGGAATCGGTTGCCCTGGGACACCAGCACCTGGTTGCTCTGCAGGTAATTGGCCTGGTGTGGCCAAGGGGCTGAGGCCTTGCACAGCCGTTCAATTCGTTCCACTCTCTCCGCCACCAACTTTCCTGGTCCCGATGTCTGCTGTTGTTGCTGCTGCTGCTGCGGCTTTTTCGGGGATGATGTTTGTTGATTCTTTCTACAAAAAAGCACACACACACACCCAAAACAACAACAAAACCCCAACAACAACCAAAAAAGCACACACACACACCCAAAACAACAACAAAACCCCAACAACAACCAAAAAAGCACACACACACCACCCAAAACAACAACAAAACCCCAACAACAACCAAAAAAGCACACACACCCACCCAAAACAACAACAAAACCCCAACAACAACCAAAAAAACACACACACACACCCAAAACAACAACAAAACCCCAACAACAACCAAAAAAGCACACACACACACCCAAAACAACAACAAAACAACAACAACCAAAAAAGCACACCACACACCCAACAACAAAACCCCAACAACAACACAAACACCCAAACAACAACAAAACCCCAACACAACAAACAAACACACACACACACACCCAAAACAACAACAAAACCCCAACAACAACAAACAAACACACACACACACCCAAAACAACAACAAAACCCCAACAACAACAAACAAAACACACACACACACCAAAAACAACAAACAACAAACAAACAAACACAACACACACACCCAAAACAACAACAAAACCCCAACAACAACAAACAAACACACAACAAAAACCAACAAAAGCAAGAAAACAAACAAACAAACACAAAAACAAGAATAAACTGTGACAACATGAGTATTCTAAAAACTGAGAATGGGTTTTTTATGTGTCTGGATATCACGAGAGTGTGTGTATCTTTGGGAGAGAGTGTGAGCTATGTGATAGAGAGACTGAAAGAGAGAGATAGAGAGATAGAGATAGAGATAGAGTGTATATAGGTGAGAGAGAGAGAGAGAGAGAGAGAGAGAGAGAGAGAGAGAGAGAGAGAGAGTGTATAGGTGAGAGAGATAGAGATAGATAGAGATAGATAGAGAGAGAGTATATAGGTGAGATAGAGAGAGAGAGAGATAGAGATAGAGAGTGAGAGTGTATAGGTGAGAGAGAGAGAGAGAGATAGAGAGAGATAGAGAGAGAGAGTATATAGAGGTGAGATAGAGAGAGAGAGAGAGAGAGAGAGAGAGAGAGAGAGAGAGAGAGAGAGAGAGTGTATAGGTGTGAGAGAGAGAGAGAGAGAGATAGAGATAGAGAGTGTATAGAGAGAGAGAGAGAGAGAGAGAGAGAGAGAGAGAGAGAGAGAGAGAGAGAGAGTATATAGGTGAGAGAGAGAGAGAGATAGATAGAGAGAGAGAGTATAGATAGAGAGAGAGAGAGAGAGAGAGAGAGAGAGAGAGAGAGAGAGAGAGAGAGAGAGAGAGAGAGAGAGAGAGAGAGAGAGAGAGAGAGAGAGAGAGAGAGAGAGAGAGAGAGAGAGAGAGAGAGAGAGAGAGAGGGCAGAGAGAGGAGATAGAGGGGAGACAACATATTTAGGAATATGCTTAGAAGGTTCATACCTGCCGTTAAAGACCCACACAGTGCCACTATTTCTGTAGATGCTTCCAGGATAGATATCTGTAATTTAATATCAGTAATGACAAAGAAAAGCACGTGAATGCAAGTGCTGCACTACCAATGAGCCATACAACAGATATACACTTCCTCTTTTTTTGTTATCGTCACCACCATCAATTTGCACAGACACACACACACACAACCACACACACAGAGAGCCACACACACACATAGACACACACACACACACGCACGCACGCACACACACACACACACTCACACACACACACTCACACCGCTGACTTTTTCTAAAAGAAAGTATGTCTAATGACGAAAACTAAATTCCCAACTGTAATATATTCCAAAACCTAAGACAAAGGGTAAGAAAATTTATGCTGCGAGTAGCGGGAGAGTGGTGGGTATCTTCCAAAATTGGAATCTTGCTTCTCAATCGGTCAACGGATTCCCCAAGGCCAGCCACAAAGGGTACAACACCATGGCAGAGGCCATGCGACAGGCTGGACACCCTGATCCGGTGATCTACGGGGAGGAAGACCACATCCTGCCCACCACCCAGCAAGAAAAGGAGGTCAGTGGAATGCAACGGTGATGCACAAACAGCGGAAAACGAAAATGGAACAACTCATGACGTCAAGGAATTAGAACATGACGCAAACATGGCTGACACGTCATTTCAAAGTGACGTTCAATGCCTATGCAAGGAACAGAAAAATGAGAAATCCCTCAAATGCTCAGACTGTAGTAGGAAAATACACTATTCTTGCACAAAACTACCGATATACGAAGTATGCATTTCTAAAAAAACACAGGAAATACACGTGTCAGATGTGCGCACGTGTCGCATGAAAATAGGTAGCTCGTAAAAATAAAAAGCTCGCTACCTATGACAGTGTATATTTGCGACATTGAGCATGAACCACAAATTTCACTTTTTTCTAGGGTTAGGGATAGGGTTAGGGTTAGGGTTAGAGTTAGAGTTAGTTAAATGGTTAAAGTACAGAAAAAGTGAAATTTGTGGTTGTCGCAAATACAGACTCTCATAGTAGCGAGCTTTTTATTTTTACGAGCTACCTTTTTTCATGCGACACGCACGACATTTGTACGATGAAAACATAGAAGAAGAAATGTTGGAAGCGGCAGGACGAAGAGATGAAATGCAGCATTACATGAACATGCAACATCTAAAAGTACAAATGACAATGGCTTGTACCCACGTGTCGTCATATCCGGCCACAAGGAGCGTGCCATATTATGGGAGACCGCCATCTTAGTCAGTAACTGTGTTTGACAAATGCCAGATCGATGCTGTTTACACACAAATAAGGACTAAGATGGCGACACTTCCGTTGGAAGGGTCGAGATGCGCACGCAGGTGGGTGTGTGGGGGGGGGGGGGGGGGGGGGGAGCCATACTCTAGGTGAGTTGATGGAAGCACACAACTAACAGACAGAAAATGTACTACAAAACATGGAACGAGCCATTGTAAAACTCACCGAACAACTGCAACAATCAGATGAAACAAGAAGTGACGCATTTGCGCAGATAATAAGTACCGTGCAAGAAAAACTGGACAATCAAAACAGTGTCCTACTCGCCGAAGAAAGATCCACTCAAACGGTCAGTGATCCGGAAAAAAAAATCCTCTGAAAGTGCATTCAAAGAACTTTTGAGTAATCAACACCTACCAACAACACGAGAAACAAAACGAGAAGTTCAAAGAAAGAAAAAAAAGAAAGAAAAGCGCAAGAACAAAAGATCAAAACAGAGCGCTGACACTGACATCTTCCAACTCATGGAACACTCAAACAGCAAGAGCGCTCAATCGGACAGTGGCGTCACAACCACCGACTGTGATGACGAAGAAAGCTCAAGTGACGAAGAAAGCTCAAGTGACGAAGAACAAACTCAGGACCTCTGTGGTGGTGTATTTTTACCTCTATGAGATAAGTAGTCCTAGCCGGAAGTAGTCATAGCGTAGCCAATCAGAATCGTTTGTTTGTCCGCCATTGTGAATTTTACGGATTATGGATTTATGGACTTGTACATCGATTTATCGGCAAATATGTAGATTTACACCCTCCTGCTCTATTTTTTGGTTCTTTCCGTGGTTA
>CM065681.1:62233522-62238522 GCA_017654935.2 Phymorhynchus buccinoides | reverse complement strand
CATCCGAGTCTCTCCCTCCCGCCTCTTCTTCCTCCTCCTCCTCCTCCTCTTCCTCCGCATCTTCCCCATCACGCACACACATCTGAACGTCTCGGTCCCCCCGTAGCTGTTCCACGTCATTCCCCATTTCTACATCAATCAGCGGAGAGGACAGAGCGAAATGTCCAGACACGGCACAGGCCGAGTCCAAGTCCAAAGCTTCCAACATGGCCCCCGTCGTTGAGAGAGCGCCGAACCGTTCCAAATCGACCTCGGACAGACCCCCCTCCCGAACTGTTTCTTCCTCAAGGTTTCGACCGATGCTTCCCTCCTCCTCCTCCTCCTCCTCCTCCTCCTCCTCCTCCTCTTCGTAATCCTCGTGAATGTCGCCGAGTTTCGGGGCGCTGGTAGATTTGGAAGCTGGGGGTTTGAAGTTGGTGGCTGTGCTCAGGAGCTGTTTTCTGAGCGGCAGCACACCGCCGTGGCCGCCCCCACTGCCCCTCCTCTCCCCGCTCCAGCCGCCAACGTCAGCCTGAGGCAGGGAGTTGGTTCTCAGCAGTACCAGGCGGGAGTTCTGCTTGCGGAGCTTTTCTTTCTGAAATGGGAAAGAAACGACGAATGGATTGTTTTGGGCGTTCGCAAAGAAAGTGATCTTGTACACGCGCAGAGAGACATACATAATAATAATAATAATAATGAATATTTAGGGCGCTTAATCTTAACAAAAGCCCTAAGCGCTTACAATCATGATCAAAACAATACTAACAAAATGAAAAGCTAGACAACACACAAAACACTCACACGAACTTGAGGTCAAACACACACACACACACACACACACACACACACACACACACACACACACACACACACACACACACACACACACACACACACACACACACACACCAACAAAACACACACACACACGCGCGCGCGCTCGCACACGCACACACATGACTCAATGGATAACCTTTGCAGGAGGAGGAGGAGAAAGATTATGTTTTGCAGAGAGTTGTTTTGAGGGAGGACTTGAAAGAAGAGAGGCTGTTTGAGGTTCGGAGTGCAGAAGGGAGGCCGTTCCAGGAGGAGGGAGCTCGGAAAGAAAAAGAACGTTCGCCAAGAGTTCTGGCATGGAAACGAGGGATCTGCAGAACGTGAGTGTCAGAGGAGGAGCGAAGCAGTCTAGTGGGAGCATAAATCGATAGAAGATCGGAGAGATATGATGGGGCCAAACCATTCAGCGACTTTTAACATAATAGAGAGAGTTTATACTCAATGCGCTTTTCAACAGGGAGCCAGTGGAGAGATTGAAGCAAAGGAGAAACATGAGAGGTCCTCGGGCATTTCAGGACGAGGCGAGCAGCATTATTTTGGACTTTCTGCAATTTAATCAGGAGATTTTGTGGGCAGAGAGACAGACAGACAGACAGACAGACACACACAGGTCGATTGTGGTTGATTTTTCTCCAGTATGTGCTGTATTTATTTGCGTTAATTGTTTTTCTTATTTATTTATGACAGGATGTAAAAAAGCTTTATCAAGCTTACTCTTTTATCGTCAATAAAGATCATTTTGACTTGACTTGATTTGACTTGACACACACACAAACACACGCACACACGCACGCACGCACAACACACACACGCACACACACACACACACACACACACACACACACACACACACACACACACACACACACACACACACACACACACACACACACACACACACACAAACAACAACAACCCACACACACACACACACACACACACACAAACACACACACACACACACACAAACAAACACCCACCCACCCACAAACACGCAAAAACACACCCACCCACAAACACACACGCTAATGGCTCAGAGCTTAAGACCAGGCACTCTGCACACTGACCTGGAACTCATGCAGGGCGAAGCTGAGCTTCTCGTGCAGCTGCAGCGCGATGGCCTTGGCCTTGACGTCCGACTTGCACAGCACGGCGTGGCAGCGCAGCTCCGTCTTCATGTGCCTGCCCTCGTGCCGGTACACCCAGACGAACAGCCTCGGGTACTCCGGGTGGGCGATGCAGTAGGAGATGCGGTGCGCCCGGTACTCGGTCAGCCCTTGCTCCTTGGTGTAGGCCTTGAGCCCCGAGCCGGTCAGCACCAGCTTCATGTCCAGGCCCGGGTGCTGGGAGTGCAGGTAGTTGGTCCAGATGGCGGACACCGGTTTGTCCACGCAGCCCTGGCCCTTCATCATGGCCGTCTGCACGTTGCCCAGGTACTTCACCTTGTAGCTGGGGTCCTGCTCGCTGATGTGCAGGTTCTTCTTCCAGCGGAACAGGCCTTTTCTGGCCATGGTGGCCCCGCTTTGCTGATGGTGTGCGGTTCGTCGGCTACTACAATCCCCTGAAGGGTGATTGGGTGTTTGATTCAACACGTGTGTCTTCTACAACACCTGAAGGGCGATTGAGTGTTTGATTAAACCAGCGTGTCTTCCAGAACACCTAAAGGGCGATTGGATGTTTGATTAAACACGTGTGTCTTTTACAACACCCGAAGGGCGATTGGCTGTTTGATTGACCAAGCGGGTGTTTACTGATGCTATTGATTCTAAGACTTCTTGTTCAGCTTGAGCGCACTTTCTAAATGATCGAACATATTGCATCATATTGTTTCACTAGCATGTTGAAGCTATTAAATCACAATATTTCATAACGCTATTGATGCCAGTGCCGTGTTTTATTCTACAAATCTCCCCTAAAACTACTAGGCCTGTCTATTGTCTTCAGAGCCTGTCACCAGCCTCTCTTCTGTAAACGTCAAATATTGTGTTAAAGAATCGCGGGGTCAAATGATCAGCAAACTTTCTGTCTGTTGATAAAAACAACAACACACACTTCTCATCTGAGATAATGAAATAGTGATTCTTTTTCATTTCGAATCTAAGATTATTTTCGCCTCAAACGCTGAGTCATGTCATCTGTGTGATAACTAAACTAAACACTTGAAAAGAATTGCTCAGTACACTTAACTTCTTCTTAATACGGAAGCTATACAAACGATGGTACACTGCACACAAATCACACTGTCGTTTCTTTAGCTCTCATTATATGACATTGGTGTCCAATCAATCAGCTCGTCTAATTCCATATGACATTTCTAAAATGTCAACAAAAGTCAGAATTGTAAACTACCAATGATTATACGCTCACTCCTATGAACTATTGATCATATCATAAGCTATTGGTTACTGCTGCTGCGGGTTAAACCATGTTGATTTTGTAAAATACACGTTTGTTATAACCAAATCCACATCCACGACCGAACAGGACCAGAATAAAAATGGGTAGCCTATCACCATGTCATATTCAAATAAAGAACAATTATTATATTTGTTTAAAACCCCCCGACAAAACAGTTATTTCATTTGTTCAAAGGAAACGTTAAGAAGTGTTCGTCTGCTGTTTGCATATCTCCTGTCTCACACCGAGTCACATGGGACAAACAGCAGCTGATAATGAAAAGAAAGTCAAGTAGATGTTTGTGTGGTATAACCTTGCACTACTATCTGATATATACAGTAAATAGAGCTGTTGACACTTTTAACATGTCTCTGGCTCGATAAATTATATAACCAAATCAGCGTACCTTTTTTTTTTAAAGCAGGCCTACCAAAAGCACTGTAACAAAAGAATAACGAATAATATTGTTTAAAGCGAATCAGAATGTATCGCTGCTTTTGTTTTTACACTTTCGATTACGTGAAAATTCTGCCAGAAAAAAATCTCTTACAATCTTTTTTTTATTCAAAATAATGTAGGCTTACGTCCAGTTTCAACAGGAAAAAAACTATTATTTTCTGTTGTGCATTTATTTTGCTAAACAAATGCTTTCAACCGCGCTTTTTTTTTTCTCAAGGATTTTTACGGAAATTACCTACACTTATCTTACTACCATCACACTGTTATTTTGTCAAATGCACCAGTATCAAAAGTAGACGTTGTTGTCACAAGGATTTGTTTTACTGATGCGATGCAGGACAAAGTCAGTCAGTCAACTGTGAAGAAACATACAGAACTTGCCAACAAAACAATCTAGTATCAGAAACAACACAGCCCAACTAAATCACGCAACCAGCTTGTTCTGACTGCAATGCGAACACTGAAGGAAGTCAATGGTTATAAGATTACTGGTTAACTGAACACGATACCTTTCAAAGGCAAAATAATCACGCACGTCGAGCAGGTTTGCTGACACATACTGTCAAACATGTATCTCTGTGATGTTCAGATTGGGTAAGCCATGTACGTAAACCTTTGCTGTTCATCTTTTTAGAAGCCTTTAAAACAAATATTTACATAATCCAAAATCTCTGTCAAACATTAAGATCTGAGCGCTTTAGACAATCATTTAAGTAATAAAGTTTAAACGTTCACTACAGTTCAGAATATGTTATAAAATCATTCTAAATCTCTTCAAAATAGATTATAGGCCCCAGTGTTAAAGGCCGGTTTTAAGAACACAATTGTTGATTTTTTAGAATCCAATAACGTTACGTAGTATAGATTATTGAACCCTCTCCAGCTGATCGATAAAAACCTCCTATATGTTTCCCAGTGCACAAAGCATGCATATACCACCATCACCTCCAACGGATCACTAAGACTGGGTTCTATTTCACACACAACCGACAGTGACTAACACCACCTCAAACGGATCACTAAGACTGGGTTCTATTTCCCACACAACCGACAGTGACTAACAACACCTCCTGGTTTCTATTTCCCACACAAGTACGTTTTTGTCCCACACAGCCAGCACGTCAGACAGTACGATGGCTTAGAGTCAAAACGGACTATCTTTAGATAATCCATTGACTTATTATTGATGTTACTGCAAAAACTAAGAACTTGTATTGAAAATGTTATTGCAAAAACTAAGAACTTGTATTAACAAAGTCTGCAAATAATATAAAATGGGGATTATGCTTTTTATATACCTGCACTCTTTTTTGTGATACAAGTTATTA
>CM065681.1:62223522-62231022 GCA_017654935.2 Phymorhynchus buccinoides | reverse complement strand
CAAAACGAAAAAAAAAAAATCAATTTTGTGGCATTAAAAACCCCCACGTAATTGACGTGTGTTAAGTCCTCTCGCGGACGTTTTGTCCTTATGTGCACATAAGTCTAAAAATATACCCTGTTTCTGCTTTTTTTTGGTTGTATTTATTGCAAATATTTATTTCATTACTCGCCATGTTACATTCCCACACACATTTTGAAGCCATTCTACCCACTGGTTCACGAGATATAGCTCGGGACATGAAGGAAGGGAATTTCGGTTTTGTGAGTCTTCTTTGGCGGAGGTTTGCACTGGCGGTTCAAAATTCAGTATCTGAATAGGTTGTGACATGCTGATCAAGAATATATATGGTTATGGGAGACCCTAAGCTTATTGTAGATCACGCTATCCGCGAGAGGACATATTGTCGCGAAAGGACTTAACAGACGTGTCATAAATGCTCACCTAACCTTCGGTTAACAATGCTTAGTGCTTCATTGCTATGAAATTCGTCTCTGCAGTATCTGTATTGTCAAACATTCGGGACTTTACTGGTGTTGCACTGCCTTCGGACATTGCCTCCAGTATCGTTCTCACCCAAGGGCGGATCTGAGGGGGGTTTCCAGAGTTTCCAGACCCCCCCCCCCCCTTAATGGCTCAATTTGTGCCTTACTAATCACTAAATTGCAAACATTTCCGGGTGCTTTGCATGCCCCCTGGACCCCCACAAGGTCACTACACCTTAACTCAGGACCTATGCTGCTCCATGGACTCTTCGCGGAAACCCCCCTTACGAGTCATTTGGTCCGCCCCCTGCCACCATCTTTATATCTATTAATGTCTCATATATGCGTCTTTTCTAGACCACAGCACACGAATTCCCCACATTCTGGCTCCTTTTAGTTTTCCACAGAGAGCTATTTGGTTCAAGTTATTTCCTTTAACAGAGGCAACTATTCTTTTCATTGATAGTGGCTAGGGGCAGAAAAACACCCTACAAGTGGTATACGACCATAGAACAATGTAAGCCTAATGGATAAAACACTTTAACATTGGTTTATGCTGGTGATGAGTGTTAACAAAAGGCATGAACTAAAAGGACCCGAAACGGGGGGTGCTGTGAGACCGGAGGACGTTAAACAGATGTTCATTCATTGCTATCAAACGTGAATATTTTCCAGTTTAGTTTTTGGGTGTGAGAAGACACATACCCTGACCTGCAGGCAGGAACATTCGGATTTGGTAAAGGTCCATTATTTACAAAAGAAATGAAAAAGAAAACGTAACTGACGTGTCACTAGTGCCTTACTGACGTGTCACTAGTGCCTTACTGACGCGTCACTAGTGCCTTACTGACGTGTCACTAGTGCCTTACTGACGTGTCACTAGTGCCTTACTGACGTGTCACTAGTGCCTTACTGACGTGTCAAGTGTAGTGTCACTACTGTACTGACTGTCACTAGTGCACTGACTTCACGTGTGAGTAGCTACTGTTGCTTGCAAATTGAGCTATTGAAGGTAAAGAAAGGTAAAGCCCCCCCCCCCCCCCCCCCCACTCTTAAATTTCTCAGCTTTCCCCACATTTTCACACCTGCCTTACCTTACCAAACATTAAGCTGTATCTTATCAACATTTTGAGCTAATTATCTTTGTTGAATAATTAATCGCAGTCACGATAAAGGCCATTATGTAATAGGACCCCCCCCCCCCCCCCTCCCCCCTCCTATGTAGTGCAGTACACACAACAGCCGCGGAGCATTTGTCACAGTCCTGGTTCATTGCGTTTTATCCGTCTTGCCTTTATCTTCTACTATTATTGAATGTATGTGTTTAATTATGTAAATGGATGAAAATTAGTGTTAAATATAGCAAACGATAGAGGATGAAGTACTCAATCTGCAGTAAGAAAGGCAAGACTGACAAGGCAAGGCAAGGCAAGGCAAATGTTTTATTTCATACCCACTTGGGGCACAGAAATATAAAACAAAGTACACACATAGATAAACAATCGAACATCAAAACAGAGTGATGTCTATATTATGAACGACAAGGAAATAACTAGGACAAATATACCTATCATTATTACAAAAAACAAACAAACATGTTACATTTTGTCCATACAAATCATCGAAAAGAACTGTTTATAACTGTAACAAAGTGCTTAAGCTTAATCAAAAGTTTCTTATTTTTTGAGGAAAACAAAGCATTAAATTTATACGCATTTGGTCGCACAAAAAAGTACCGTGGAAGATATCTATTTCTTTCAGCATTAAAGAAGGGACAGACAAACAAATAATGGAACTCATCTGCCACATCATGTACGTTACACTTTTCGCAATTTCTTTCACTTCTGGGTATATTATCGTAGCGCAGTTTATTTACTGACAAAACTGGAAAGAACCAAGAAATGGAGAAGGGGGGGGGGGGGGGGGCGCATCTTTACCTTTACATTGTACATTCTACAGTTCCAGCGGTCCAGAGTCGTAAGTCCAGAGTCAAGCGAAAAATGTAATACTTTTTTGTTCACACACATGACTTTTTTTTTTACTCCGGAGAACATTTCACAAGAACATTTGGATGAAAACAGTTTTGCTACCCACTCAGGGGAGGTCACAGCAGGAAAAACCATTGCTATATGTGATTTCTGACAATTGAGACATGGTGTTTCCAAAATGCAATGGAAAAAAAATGTCTGGATCTTTTTTGAAATTTGGCCCCACGTCAGCATATTTTTTTTATATAGGGGGAATTGCCCTACTAAAAACATTTTTTTTTATATATTTAAATCAGATAATGAAATATGAAAACATATTGCGTGTTTCCCCCAAAATAATTTGAATGAAAATGCAAAGAATGTTTTTCCCTAGCAGGATAAATAAATATTATATAAACAATAGATTATTGTGTTACGATTCCATTTACTTCTATTTACTTTGCTTCTTTAAAAAAAATGGTATAACTAAGATAAAATGCAACGCAGAAAGGGCTTTACTGACAACTGAATCTGAATCTGATTATAATTCTCTCTCTCTCTCTCTCTCTCTCTCTCTCTCTCTCTCTCTCTCTCTCTCTCTCTCTCTCTCTCTCTCTCACACACACACACACACACACACACACACACACACACACACACTAACTCACACACACACACACACACACGCACACGCACACACACACACACACACACACACACACACACACACACACACACACACACGTACACACACACACACACACACACACACACACACACACACACACACACACACACACACACACTACCAACCCCCCACCCCCATACACACACACATACTCATGCACATACACAGCCGGAATGAGAGACAGACAGATATTTGACAGACAGACTGACAGACAGACAGACATATTCACAGACATATTCTACAAAGACACAGGAAGGCGGAGACAGGGAGACAAGTGGCGTTTTCCAAGCGAACTGAAGCGCTGAAGCAGCCAAATAATGTGTCACCGCTCGTCATAAAGCTATCACCCTTCATTTGTAATGCTAGCATTGGACCCCTCCCCCCCCACCCCCTCTCCTATATGACGTCACTTAATCCTCGTGACCTCTTGACCCTGACGACCTTCAGTGCATGAACTACTACTGGTATTGTGGAACTGCTAGGCTTATTTATGCTTGGATACACTCTTAGCGGTAGCAGTTTCATTACCCGGCCAGAGGCCGAGGTATTGCGATCGGTTTGTGTGTGTGTGTGTGTGTCTGTCTGTCTGTCTGTCTGTGTGTGTGTCTGTGTATCAATTATCTTAAAAACTACTGTTTGGATTTTTATTAAAATTGGCAGAGGGGTAGACAGCTTGAAAAGGAAGCTTCCTTTCGTTAATCAACACCGTGCTGACCTTGACCTTGAAGTTTGACCTTGAAAACCGAAAATCTTTAAGGGACATAACTCCCACACCGTTGTTGTTAGAGTCTTCAAATTTGGCATGTAGGTACTTTGGCTTACAAATTGGGTTGTAAGCCATATTTTCCACATTTGTACTTAACAGAACGCTTCAGAATGTGTGTGGTACTGTATACCCTAGAGTAGAAAACATCCGAGCATACATTCTCGCCATGATGATCTTGACCTTGAAGTGTGACCTTGAAAACCGAAATTTCCTTCTTTGCGCTATATATTTATTGTCCAAGCTGTATCTCATGAACTAGAAGACATAAGCTCTTCAAATGTTGTGTCAGGATGTGACACTAACAGTATAAAACGTTCGTATATAAATTATCCCCCGGAACTACAATGTTGCCAAGCGGCAGACATGTTTCTGGCCTACTACTTTTGAATCGTGTCGTAAACTATGAAGAGAGAGAGAGAGAGAGAGAGAGAGAGAGAGAGAGAGAGAGAGAGAGAGGGGAGAGAGAGAGAGAGAGAGAGAGAGAGAGAGAGAGAGAGAGAGAGAGAGAGAGAGAGAGAGAGATTGTTTATTGGGGGTGGGGAGGGGGAGAGGACATAACTCTGGCCGGGTTTGCATTGTCACAATGCCTTGCTGCTGCTCGGCGATGCACTTACAATGCGTTGCTGCCGCTCGGCGATGCCCTTGTTATGATTACAGTTGTGATATTTTTAAATTATGGTTTTTAGTCAAATGTGGCATACATCCCTATTCTATACATTCATAAGTAAATTTTTATCCGCATCAAAACCAGAATTGGGCAGCCTAAGTTTTGACTGGTACACATGTGTACACACACACACACACACACACACACACACACACACACACACACACACACACACACATTCAGGATGTAAAAAAGCTTGATCAAGCTTACTCTTTTATCGTCAATAAAGATCATTTTGACACATACACACACACACACCAGGTGGATGATGAGATGTTGCCATAATAAATCGTGTTCATGACATCCACTTTACTCTGGACATAAAAGGGACGCCCTTGCAGTCAGAATAAATTACTTGCTTACCACCCCCACCCCCTTCTCTCGGCCTTCACCATTTAGAAAAGGAAATCCATCTTGCACAAACCGAAAAAAAAAGTTTTTTCACTTCCTCCTAACTTGTCTTGTCTCTTACAGTAAAGAGTGCACTCTCTTTCATCAACATCCGGTGTTTTTTGTTTTATCTCCCTTTACAATAGTGCAGTTGTGTCAGCGTCTGTCTTTCTGTTATTTGTCCGTCTCTTTTTTGTCCTTTTCTTTCTGTAGATACAATACCACCCTGTAAGCAATGAATTAAAACTTTACAGCCTTGCGGCACTTTACTTTTCAAATGTCGTGATGGTTAACCCTTTCACTGCCAATGCTGCATTTATGCACCACTACGATGTTTAAAACTCATTCTACCCCATTTACGAGTATACTCGTAAACTCACGCCAACCATATCTGCCCGTTTACGAGTTAACTCGTAATACAAACCCATCTTCAAACGGAAGGGTCTATCTTGGTTCTCATCCTCAAATTGTTCACTTTGGTAGCTTTAGCCTGTTTGCAGACGCTTCCTTTCCGGTCATGCTTAGATTTTTTTAAAATCGATTTTGGAGCAGATTTTTCGTATTTGTACTGATTTTTTTCGATGATGGGTTGATACATATTATGTCTGAGTAATGAAACGGCAAGTAAAATTGTGTTTGGATTGATTTAAGACTATTATAATGACAAAAAATAGCGATTGTATCGAGTTTTTAGCGAATGTAGGTGAAGTAGAAAGCTCTACTTTCGATTATTTCATAAAGAACAAATAGCTTCTTTATTATTAGTGTTTTGTGTGTGTAAAAGAGTTATTTTTAGAACTACAGGCCGTACTTTAAATTCATGAAACTTTGTAAACTTTTAAAACACGCATTTGACAGTAACACTTTACCATTTTAAAGCAATACGGTGAATTGTTTCAAAGTTATAGCAATTTTTCTAAACATTTTTATAGTTATGCTCAGAGCTCTCCGCACAGCTGGGCCAGGGAAGATAAATGCGGCTGCACAGATGGGGTAGAAAGAGCTAACACCCATGTCACTAAAAGGCATCAAATCAGGGCCTGTTCTCCAAAGACCCTATTTTGTTATGCATATCACAGAGGAATTTCCAGTATTGCAATTACTTTTCTCTCTCTACACAGTTAAGATAAATTATACTTTGGGGCTGAAAAATGGCTGGCGGCGAAAGGGTTAAAAATGTCACTGGCTGCTTCCAAGAGCACACTGTTCTTAACCCATTCAGGACATCACTGCCTTAGACAAACATCATCACTGGCCTGGGGTTGCTTAGGAAAATAATACAACAAATAAGAAGCGCAACAAAACTCAGCACTGTCAATGATTCAATTTTGACAACATTACTGGTTGATTCAAGTTTATTTTCCGCTTTAAAATCGTAGTTAGGCCTACTTGCATTAAAATCGGAATCATTAGTCTCCTTATTACTATCACTGTTAGCTAAAACATATTGGAGTACTTTCTCAGGTATTACTTGCATTAAAATCGGAATCATTAGTCTCCTTATCACTATCACTGTTAGTGAAAACATATTGGAGTACTTTCTCAGGTAGTTCCTTGCATTAAAATCGGAATCATTAGTCTCCTTATTACAGTCACTGTTAGCTAAAACATATTGGGGTACTTTCCCAGGTAGTTCCTTGCATTAAAATCGGAATCATTAGTCTCCTTATTACTAGGGGAAGACGGGGTAAAAAGCGCATGGGCGGGTAAGAAGCCCACCCCAATTATCTCATGAAATGAAGCAAATTTCAGTCTCATTTTGCCCATGAGACGAGCGTTAATGTCTAGCATTCGTCTCATGGGCAAATTTGACTGAAATTGTCTTTATTTCATGAGATAATCGGGGTGGGCTTCTTACCCGCCCATGCGCTTTTTACCCCGTCTTCCCCTATCACTGTTAGTTAAAACATATTGGAGTACTTTCTCAGGTAGTTCCTTGCATTAAAATCGGAATCATTAGTCTCCTTATTACTATCACTGTTAGTGAAAACATATTGGAGTACTTTCTCAGGTAGTTCCTTGCATTAGAATCGGAATCATTAGTCTCCTTATTACTATCACTGTTAGTGAAAACATATTGGGGTACTTTCTCAGGCTCGTGTTGGGCCGATTTGTTGGGACATTTTTAACATCAAAGATTGCAATAGAAATGTCAAACTTAAGTGAAGAGAAAGCTGGAAGAGTGATGACGAGAATTAATACAAAAAAACGTCGTTTGGATTGGAAAAACGTGGATTTATATAAGTTTTAGACTTAGAAATCGCTGTTCCGAGGAATACTCGGAATTAGACTCTGACTGGCGTTCCCGTGTTCGGAATTCGTCCGCAATCAGTTAATGCCAATGCATTTCTTTCCTAGAACCATCTTATTACGTCCCTTTTAGGATACAGAATTTAAACATGGAATGATCACGCATGCAATACACTTAAAACCGAGTATTTTGCATCACGTCACGTTTTCATGATTGTCCCTTCCCCCCAGAGCGTACTGGGGGGGGAAAGGAGTATGAGTTTGTTCGTCTGTCTGTTTGTTGTTTG
>CM065681.1:62206022-62208522 GCA_017654935.2 Phymorhynchus buccinoides | reverse complement strand
AATACAAGCTTTTTTTCTTTTCTTTAAAAAAAAAAATGTTATACAGATTATCTAAAGGAATTTCGCTCACAACAAAGGAAACAGCTCCAATTTTTTTTTACCACACTACAAAAAAAGAAAACGCTTCAACCACAATGAGTGACATTTACCCACCCCATTCAAAATGGCTTCTCTCTCCGGCATCTCCGCCAAGGAGGAATCGCCGTTTTGACGGTTTAATTTCTAGGAAACCAGAGCAAAGTCAGTGTTCCGATCCTTGAAAAGGCTGTCTTTCTGGTGATCTCGACGTGTTTCTTGCAAAAAAACTCATCCACCTTTAAAGCAAAGAACAACACTTTGAAGAAAGAGCTAACACTTTCTCATAGACTTTCTTTCAGCAGTTTATTGTTCAATGTTACAGTTCTCCACATTGCAAACTATATGGAGTGCCCTAAGTGTAACAATGCAACGAAATAAGACTCCGAAATTCTTAACGAAAAAATTGTGTTTTACGTCCTCTCGGTCTGGAACAGACACAAATGGGACATTTGCAAATACAAAGATGGTGGGAACAATACTGGAGGCAATGCCCAGAGGCAGTGCAACACCAGTAAAGTCCCGATTTTTTTAACAATACAGATAGGTGTAGCGGTAACCACGCCTCGGTTAAACTTCATCGGCCACAATACATTACTCCGAAATTCTTTAAGAAGCAACAGTAACTTATGGCTTCAGTCTCGCAAAAAATGGCTCAACGTCCTTTATTGTAAAGTAACAACGACTAAAATAAATTGTTCTGCGTGAATAACGGTCCATATAATATTATGCTTATTGTGAAAACAATAAACAGTGCATCGTGTTGCATCAGTGTGTCATTAAGCCTACTCGTCAGTTCAATTCAGCGACTCACTATTTTAGACACTAATTTATTGGTTTACGTCGCTTAGTGTCTCCGTCCATTGCCGTCATTGATTTGGTGGTCTGCGTTGAATTGTGGTTTCCTGCGGCTGACAACATTCACGTTTTTCGGCCGTTTGTCTTGTCGTTAGTGGGAAGCTTAGTCGCTAAAAGAATGCAAATTTGGAAGAAACTAAATTATGGTTATCTTCTACTTCAACAACCCCCCGCTGTCCCCCAAATTTGGCGGTCAATTTATGAAAGATTACGCTTAAAGCTTCGGTACATCGTTTTGCACGAATAGTGGTGTTTATTCTAAAAGAGGGAGAGAAAGGGGTGTGTGTGAGAGCTCAGAGAGAGAGAGAGAGAGAGCTCAGAGAGAGAGAGAGAGAGAGAGAGAGAGAGAGAGAGAGAGAGAGAGAGAGAGAGAGAGAGAGAGAGAGAGAGAGAGAGAGAGAGAGAGAGACAGAGAGACAGAGAGAGAGAGGCAAAATATAATAGCATAAAAATAACAAATCTGTCAAGATTTGGTACACAACCAAAGACTATTTAAAAATTAAAAAAACACATCTCAGCGAAAACTGAAAACCGGACGCATGCGTACCTTGCCCATTATGACCATATGGCCTGAGAACGCAGAAGAAGAAGAAGAAGAAGAAGAAGAAGAAGAAGAAGAAGAAGAAGAAGAAGTTCCATGAAAACTTTTGTTCCCCATTATAAACAGAATTCCTGACAACTGCTTAACGAACGTTGCGTGACGCTTTCCGATGAAGGGTAAAAGTGTTTTGGGAACAGCCCACCGAAGAGCTGCTGTACTCATTTGTGCAAGTGGGTCTATCAATCTACAGTTATTTACCTGCTGGGTGCTGAAGGGAGATGCCCGTGTCTAGTTTGTCTAGACGACGGTCGCCGCGAGCATAACTGTTACGCCAAAAGGGGGTCTAAGAAACACTTTAGAAAATGTTTGCGGAAGAATATTACAAGTTCTTGTCTGATTGGTCCCAATTTATTTTATTTTATTATTTTAACCAAACTTTAATGGACCAATCAACAACAGGAAATGTATTCACCCCCTACTGGTTCCCGGCTTGCTCGGTGTTTGGCAAGAACAAAACGTCACGCGGACTATCGGCAAACGAAGGGCGTTTCTTAGACCATTTTTTTGCCGATTTGAGCGAACGCGACGTAACGTTAGCCCTTGTGAAACGGACCCATGGACAAGCCTGCCTCCCACCTATTGGAAGGAATACTGTTCTTACCACGTGTAAGGCCAGTTCTTTCGGTCATGCTGTGAATCCTTTCGTTCGGTTTTGAGTCTCAGGACCTGAATGGCAGGCGTCGACATAATCTTATATATATATGTTCGAAATCTGTGTGTGTGTGTGTGTGTGTGTGTGTGTGTGTGTGTGTGGTGTGTGTGTTGTGTGTGTGTGTGTGTGTGTGTGTGTGTGTGTGTGTGTGTGTGTGTGTGTGTGTCCCTTATGCACGGCCACAGTTCTCAACTGATCGACACCAAATTTGGCATCAAGCATCCTTGGCACCCTCCGAAGGTCATGCCGTCCTTACTTTTCGGAAATCTCTGTCAAGGACGAAGCGCGAGAAGTCTAACCGCGCGCGAAGCGCA
>CM065681.1:62186022-62198522 GCA_017654935.2 Phymorhynchus buccinoides | reverse complement strand
ATGGGTGGACGCTGTCGCGAGTTCCATCCCCTGGAAGAGTTATTCCAGTGAATCCCGCCGAGATATCGCGGAGGAAAGAATTTAAGAAGAAAGAAGAACGAACACCCTGAAATTTGAAAACCACTAGAGAAAGATATCAAGCTTGAAAACTGAGGAATCGACGTCGCGAGCGAGAGAGAGAGAGAGAGAGAGAGAGAGAGAGAGAGAGAGAGAGAGAGAGAGAGAGGAGAGAGAGGTGGAGAGAGAGAGAGAGAGAGAGAGAGAGAGAGAGAGAGAGAGGAGAGAGAGAGAGAGAGAGAGAGTTTTGACAGAGACTGTTTTGTTTGGGGACTTATTATTTCGTTTGTTAACTTTGCATTTTGTGACTATTTAATATTTATTTTGTATTTATAAATAAATTTATTCTCTTCTTTTGTCGTTAAGAAGAGGGGGTATTCCAAGATTGGTATTCCTTGACTATTATTTGTTCGCACTGGTTGAGAGGAGTGATAGCGTGTGCTTGCGGAGTTTGCTGTCTGCTTGCGGGGTTGTATGCGAGTAAATGACAGTATGACAGCGGGTAAGAAGCCCATGCCAATTATCTCATGAAATAAAGCAAATTTCAGTCAAATTTTTGCCGGGGTAAAAAGCCCATGGGCGGGTAAGAAGCCCATGCCAATTATCTCATGAAATAAAGCAAATTTCAGTCAAATTTGCCCTTGAGACGAATGTAACTGAAATTTGCTTTATTTCATGAGATAATTGGCATGGGCTTCTTACCCGCCCATGGGCTTTTTACCCCGTCTTCACCTAGCAAAAATGGGATTGAAATAATTGAAGAAACGTTTCATTTTATACAGCAGGCTACTTGCAAGTAAAACGAGCACGTTTGTGGGAGGGAGAGAGATGGAAGGAGAAAGAGAGGGGGGTTGTTGCGCAGTAAGCTTAAAGGGTAAGATTACCTGCTCAGCAAGCCTAAAGAGCAACTTTGTGCATACTAAGCTTAATGCGCAACAGTAATGGTCTGCGCATTAACCCTAATGAGTACGGAGTGAGCAAAGCCTCAGACTAGAATCGTGATGCTGACAAATATGACTGCACGATACGATTCGATCACGTGGTCTCGATGCGCCAATCACATTTGTTCTTAGAGACCACGTGATCGAATCGTATCGTACAGTCGTGCGATTTTAGTGGACGTGTGGCTGGCCCTTTAAAAATCACTATTTTGGGATCTGCTTTCGTGAATTCCTCTCAGCACGATGACTTGAGTTTTGATCAACTGATTTCTATTTCTCATTGAGAGAACTACTGGTATCACAGATTACATACCTAACCATTCCCCCACAGAGTGGAGTAGAACATTCGGAAATGCATAGCTACGAAAGAAAAGAGTACACCTTTGAGCAAGAGCTGTATCGCGTGCAGTCAACATGAACATGTGACAGAAGATAGTGGTGGTTCACAGAAGACAACAAAATTCGATGGCTTGGAGTCAAAACGGACTATCTTTAGATAGTCCATTGACATATTATTGAACTTATTACGAAAATTAATAACTTGTATTAAAAACAAAGTGCTGAAATATAAAAAGCATAACTCCCTTTTTATATTTCTGTAGTCATTGTCTGATACAAGTTATTAGTTTTTGTAATAAGTCCAATAATACGTCAATGGACTATCTAAAGATAGTCCGTTTTGACTCCAAGCCATCGAAATGAACACCTTTGAGCAAGAGCTGTATCGTGTGCAGTCAACATGAACATGTGACAGAAGATAGTGGTGGTTCACAGAAGACAACTAATGAACACCTTTGAGCAAGAGCTGTATGGTGTGCAGTCAACATGAACATGTGTCAGAAGATAGTGGTTCACAGAAGAAAACTAATGAACACCTTTGAGCAAGAGCTGTATTGTGTGCAGTCAACATGAACATGTGACAGAAGATAGTGGTGGTTCACAGAAGAAAACTAATGAACGCCTTTGAGCAAGAGCTGTATCGTGTGCAGTCAACATAAACGTGTGACAGAAGATAGTGATTCACAGAAGACAACTAATGAACGCCTTTGAGCAAGAGCTGTATGGTGTACAGTCAACATGAACGTGTGACAGAAGATAGTGATTCACAGAAGACAACAAAAGATCACCTTTGAGCAAGAGCTGTATGGTGTGCAGTCAACATGAACATCTGACAGAAGATAATGACAAAGACACACACGTTGAAAATGATATTAATGGCACACAAAATGCAAGTGCACCTGTACGACCTAAATGGTCCCAAGAGAAAGTAAATGACTATGTTGATTTGCTTAACGACAACTCTATTAATTCATTAGATAGTTTGCTAGATAATATTCTGTTGAATGAAATACCTATATCAGATGATTATATAAACGACCTTTATCATAACGTATGCAGCATACTGAAGTCTGCAGCAACTGATTCTGGCATTTTAAAAGATAAATTGCAAAGAAAAGGTAAACAAAGTAGGGTAACAAGACAGGCAGAGCATTGTGAGTGGTTTGATGCGGATTGTGAGAGAAAACGAAAAGAGTTTTTTAATGCTAAGAATTTTGCTAGAAGCAGTAAAGATGAACCTGCGAAAGAAGCTAAAACTAAAGCTAGCAAAGACTATAAAAGTCAATTATCAAAGTCATTCAGAAAGTTTCAGTCACATCTGGTCAAAAAAATACGTAACTTAAAAAGTGCTGACCCTTCAGCTTTTTGGAAATTATTAAATGGATCGACTCAAGATAAAAACGAAACCTATAGCAAAATTACTTGTGATATGTTTTTTGAATATTTCAAACAGTTCAATGACAACACTGATACGACTAATGCGACTGAACCTGACGATACTGATGATTTGCTCAATGACGAGGTTAATACTAGTTTTTTAAGCACACCATTTACTGAAATTGAAGTAAAAGAAGCAGTTAGTAAATTAAAAAATAATAAAGCATGCGGAATTGATCAAGTCATAAATGAATTTATTAAATCTGCTTCTCAAAAAATGTTAGGAATTTTTACAAAAATGTTCAATGTAGTATTAAAAAGTGGAAAAGTGCCCAATGAGTGGTCTATAGGTATTATTAAGCCCATGTATAAGAAAAAAGGTAGCACTGATAACCCTGATAATTACAGGGGCATCTCTCTTCTTAGTTATTTGGTAAGCTATTCACAAGTTTGCTAAATACCCGCCTGACTAACTTCTTAAATTTCAATAACATTTTGGGAAAAGAACAAGCAGGCTTCAGGAAAGGTTTGTCTGTTAATGATCATATTTTCACTTTACATGCAATTATAGATTTTTTTTTTTTAAAAAGAAGAAATTATATTGTGTCTTTGTTGATTACGAAAAAGCTTTTGATTTTGTTAACCATGCACTTTTATGGCAAAAGATTATGAATATCAACGTTAGAGGAGACATATTAAGAGTAGTCAAAAATTTGTATGCCAGAGCAAAGTCCTGTATTTCATGGAATGGTGATTTGTCCTCTTTTTATGAGTGCAACACTGGGGTAAGGCAAGGCGAAAATTTATCACCTCTTTTGTTTTCTATTTTTCTAAATGATATGAAGGAGTATATTGGAAATAAAACAGGTAAACTAGAATCCTTGAAGGTCAGTGCAAGGCAGATGCATGTAAACGAAACTGAAGTAGACAAGCTTTTTAATATGTTTCTGCTTTTGTATGCGGAAGACACAGTTATTTTAGCTGAATCCCCTGCCTCTTTACAAAATGCACTTGACGCTATGTATAGTTATTGTACTCACAACAAACTTAAAGTAAATGTAGCTAAAACAAAAGTGGTTGTTTTTTCAAGGGGCAAAATAAGAAAAATTCCAGAATTTAGGTATAACAATTGTAAATTAGAAGTTACTTTCGATTTCCAGTATCTTGGATTAACATTTAATTATAACAATAAGTTTAAGTTAGCACAGAGGAAGTTGTACGATAAAGCTTCTAGAGCAATGTTTTCAGTACTGCATAAGTGCAGGAAGCTAATGTTACCTGTTGACGTACAGATTTATTTATTTGATAAAATGATAGCCCCTATTTTATTGTTTGGTTGTGAAGTTTGGTGTCCCCAATTATGCGACTTGGCAGCTAAAATGCAATTAAAGTATTATAAATTAGTGCTGAGCTTAAACAAATCTACGCCTACGTATATGGTTCTAGGCGAGTTAGGTCGTTAACTATAGAGATCTCTGCAAAAAGTCGTATGTTGAATTTTTGGTTTAAACTTAGGGATGCTTCTAATGATGATAATCTTTCTAGTATCATGTATAGATTTCTTTTGAAGTTATATGTTTCTGGTGAGTATAAAGCTAATTTTCTTCAAACAGTACATACTACGTTAAATTCTTTGGGTTTCAGTGATCTTTGGCTTGGCCAGTATAATATTAATTTCAGTCAACATTCTTTCAAAAAACAAATAAATCGGCGTCTGCGTGACCAGTTTGTCCAGACCTGGCAGGCTGAGTTAAACACAAACAAACTTTACACAAACTACAGAATATTTAAAGAAAATTTTGTGTTAGAAAAATACTTGACCATTCTCCCTGAATACCAGGCCAAATGTATTCTCAAATTTAGAGTATTAAATCACAGGTTACCTATTCAGCAAGGACGTTTTCAGGGAATTGTTCATGGAGAGAGAATGTGCAATAAGTGTGAATCAAATGATTTGGGAGATGAATTTCATTTTGTTTTCAATTGTAATTTCTTTAGCAATAGCAGAAAACTGTTGTTGAAGCCTTTTTATTACAAACACCCTAATATTATTAAGTTCAACAAACTGTTTACAACACGTAATAAGAAAACTAGCAAAATTTGTTAAAGTTATTATGCATAGCCACTGATTGTTCACATTTCATTGCTCTTTGTCTCTTGTATCATTATGGATGTGCTTGTGCGTTTGTGTACGTATGTGTGCGTATGTGTATGAGCATACGTGTGTATTTGTGCGCACATGTAGGTAAACATGTGTATTAGGAGAGAGAGGAGAGAGAGAGAGAGAGAGAGAGAGAGAGAGAGAGAGAGAGAGAGAGAGAGAGAGAGAGAGAGAGAGAGAGAGAGAGAGAGAGAGAGAGAGAGAGAGCATGAATGTGCGTGTGCTGGTGTGCGCATTGCCTTTGTAAATTTAATATATTGTTTGGTTATATATTATTATGCCACTATTTCAATGATGAGGATGTTTCGATCGCCTACCATGTGGGGGTCATACTGACATCAGTGTAACTGATATGTAAAAGGTTTGATTGTAGTGATGTGTGATATGACAATTTGGTATGTCGTGGTTTAGTTGGATGGGGTGTGACTGGATATTGATCTATATTTTCTGTTTTTTCGTTTGTTTGTTTTTGTATGTTGTTGTTGTCGTCAAAGGTTTGTTTGTCCGTTTATTGTTTGTTCTATTTTACTTTTTCTTTTTTCATTGTTTATATATTTTTGTTTTTGTTTTTTTGTTTTTGTTTTTCCATGTACCCCCAAGGGGCTTTTTTGGAAATAAAAACCTTGAACCTTGATTCACAGAAGACAACAAAAGATCACCTTTGAGCAAGAGCTGTATGGTGTGCAGTCAACATGAACGTGTGACAGAAGATAGTGGTGGTTCACAGAAGGCAACAAATGAACACCTTTGAGCAAGAGCTGTATGGTGTGCAGTCAACATGAACGTGTGACAGAAGATGGTGGTTCACAGAAGAAAAAAGTACACCTTTGAGCAAGAGCTGTATCGTGTACAATCAACATGAACGTGTGACAGAAGATAGCGATTCACAGAAGACAACAAAAGATCACCTTTGAGCAAGAGCTGTATTGTGTGCAGTCAACATGAACATGTGACAGAAGATAGTGGTGGTTCACAGAAGAAAACTAATGAACGCCTTTGAGCAAGAGCTGTATTGTGTGCAGTCAACATGAACATGTGTCAGAAGATAGTGGTTCACAGAAGAAAACTAATGAACACCTTTGAGCAAGAGCTGTATCGTGTGCAGTCAACATGAACGTGTGACAGAAGATAGTGGCTCACAGAAGAAAACAATTAACGCATTTATCAGCAAGGTGATGGACTCTACGTTCTGCCGTGATAAAATAAAATGCCTGATTGAATACGACCTTTTAAAACGGTGCGACGTTGTGGAACTGAAAGATGTGAAGAAGCTGGTAAGGAAAGGAGACAAAGACCAACTTCAGTTCTACGTCTCTCTTGAGGATCTTTTTAATCAATGCAAGAAGCTCATACTTTTTTATTTATTGAACTTTCCCCACATTATTTCACAAGAAAAAAAAAGCAAGTAAGAGTCCAAAATCAAACAAATACGTTAACAAGCGCGAAATCGCAAAAGTTTGTGGCACGCGGTCTATTTTTACCACTCCAACCATGAGTCACCTCCCCTGGCTTTTCAATAATTTTAATCTGTAAACCAGAATGTTATCTCTGCACCATTTCGTAACTTTTTATATCTTTTGGAAAACATTTAAAACTATGTATCCTACTTATACTCATCAAAAGAAGCACCGCATACTCGTCGTGTCTGTTGTAGTGTCTGTATTACGTATGTTTATTATTTTGTACGCTTTTAAAATACATCATGTTAAAGAGTGGCCTCAATTTGAAGTGTAGCCTCGATTTGAAGTGCGACATTTTGTCAAAATGTGCGACAATTTTGGACCGACCGACCGACCGACCGACCGACCGACAAAGTGAGTTATAGGTTTGTGGCTTGAGCCACAAACAAAAAGACACACAAACAGACCAAGACGACAAACACAGTTACACACGACTATGCCGTAGAAGTCATTCAACAATGTCATCACAAAATCTTGAGCTAACAGTTTATCTAATCCCTGTATGTGGAGTAAATGAAACAAAGAGCTCAGCATTGCAAATTGTGAGTTCTAAGCTTTGGACACAAGAAGCGCATATTGCATGTGGTTGGACACGGTTGGTGGAAAAAGAAAGAAAGAAATTAAATAGAACTGTCCAGAAACTATGTGAATGTCATGGAGAGATCGGATCACAAGCTCTACGTCTCCCTTTGTGAGAACTGCCTGCTGAAAAAGTGCAAGATAAAAAAGAAAGGTGTGGTGGTGAATGAAGCCCATCCTGTCACAACGTTTCTCCACAAGAGGACAAGTTGATCTAATTGACCTTCAGAGCCAGCTCGATCGGGACTACAGGTCAGAGTAAATCCAACCCCTGTCTGTCTGTCTGTCTATGTATGTATGTATGTATGTATGTATGTATGTATGTATGTATGTATGTATGTATGTATGTATGTATGTATGTATGTATGTATGTATGTATGTATGTATGTATCACTCACTCGCTCACTCACTCACTCACTCACTTACTCGCTCACTCACTCACTCACTCACTCACTCACTCACTCACTCACTCACTCACTCACTCACTCACTCACTCACTCACTCACTTATTCATTCACTCACTCACTCACTCACTCACTCACTCACTCACTCACTCACTCACTCACTCACTCACTCACTCACTCACTCACTCACTCACTCACTCACTCACTCACTCACTCACTCACTCACTCACTCACTCACTCACTCACTCACTCACTCACTCACTCACTCACTCACTCACTCACTCACTCACTCACTCACTCACTCACTCACTCACTCACTCACTCACTCTCTCCATAACTGTCTCCATCTCACATTATCTGTTCTGTTTATCTCTCTCCTATACTTTTCTCTCTACCTAAATGTCTGTCTGTCACTCGCTCGCTCACTCACTCACTCGCTCGCTCACTCACTCACTCACTCTCTCTCTCCATCACTGTCTCCATCTTGCATTATCTGTTCTGTCTCTCTCTCTCTCTTTCTCTCTCTCTCTCTTCTCTCTCTACCTAAATGTCTGTCTGTCTGTCACTCGCTCGCTCACTGTCTCTCCGTCACTGTCTTCATCTCACACAATCTGTCTTTTCTACCCTACCCCCCCCCCACCCACCCTCTCTCTCTCTTTCTCTCTCCCTCCCCCCTCCTCCCTCACTCCCTCTCTCTCTCTCTCCCCCCTCTCTCCCCCTCTCTCTCTTTCTTTGTCTCACTTCCTCCCCTCCCTCTCTCTTACATAAGCGTCTCTACTATTTTCTTAGTTCGGGCACATTAACCTTAATGAATGAATTTCACGATTTAGCTTGCTCATTAAGCCTAATGGTCAAACCACTATTGCCCATTAAGCTTCATGTCTATTGGGTACGACATCTATAATGAAATATCATTTAATGGTCAAGTTTTTAAAATGAGATTCTGAGAGGATCTGTATTGATACAGACACAAAATATAAAAAGAAAGGCATGCAATATAATAATAAAAAGTATTGTTTCCTTGCAGTTTCACACCAGTTTAATTAAACTCATTGTTTAGACATGGTAATTAATAATAATAATAAAAAGTATTGTTTCCTTGCAGTTTCACACCAGTTTAATTAAACTCATTGTTTAGACGTGGTGAATCGACGCAGTGTTCTTTGAATTACTTTCTGATCAAAGCACCAAGTTTTGGGGAAAACCGTTTAGCTAGATACTGCATGTTATCATAATCTATAATCAATGACACGTGACAGTTAGTTAAATCCAGGGGTAAATTAATGAATAAACTGAACCGCCAGTGGCCTCCCGGCAGACGACGCTGACGAAGGGAGCGAGATTCCCCGGAAAGTTCCGAGGTGAGCTCTAAGTTATTGCTAGAGTGAAATTGTTTAAAATTCTTCTTGTCAAAAAACCCCAAACAAACACTTTTTAAATTGATCGATATTAAACCTGTGTTATCCTAATAATGACTAAGATATTAGCTATATATATTACAAATATATTAATTTATGCGAAAGACGGAGGAAGGAGACAACAAAAGGCAAAGAGTTAGAAAAGGTGGTGGTGGTGGTGGTGGTGGAGGGGGTGTTAGCCATAATTAATAACGGTTTATTAGTGAATACTGAATAGTGTATTTGCCTATTACGCAGAAAAGGAACAATAGGAATTGTTCGGAAATAATTAAGGGGAGTACTTTCATGGTGTGTGGGAGTGATCTCGCCTAATTCCATCGGTCAAACGTGGGGAAGTTACTCTACCATCAGGTAGATCCCCAGCTCTCGCCTCGTGTGTTTGAGTGGACTTACATCGCTTAGAACACCGTGCGTCGTTCTAAAATTGATGTCATTTATATTTCTACGTCACATTTGGCAAGTTCTATCAGTTTTGTGGACACTGGCCACCCCTCATTTTTTTCTATAAAAAAAATGTTTGCAAGTAGCTGACTCGCATCCTGCGGTTTCAAGCTTCGACGCCATGCCGCCATGGTTGCCACGGTTTTGACCGAGTAAGTCGAGGTAATAAACTCTAATTTTCACGAAGTGCTCTCCCCTAGTTTTTTCTTCTCCGAAAATCGTCTATTGACAAAGATAAAGAAGTTTCATAGTCATTAATGGATTTGTACGTTGTATCTCCAAAAGGTACTGCGGTCAAGTTTTCACCTTCTTGTTAAGAAACTATATTTTCCTCGCCTGAGTTGCTTCCCTTCCTTGCCATTGAAACACGTTGCACCTTCTGAAGTTTAGGAAAATGGGAGAGATGAAATGGTTGAAAAGAAAAGTGGATGAGTGGATCATGTGGGGCAGATTGATGTTTAAAGGTGGACCAAGACGGGTGAGTTTTTTTGTGCAACAAACACGTCGAGATCACCATAAAGACAGCCTTTTCAAGGATCGGAACACTCACTTTGCTCCGGTTTCCTAGAAATCAAACCGTCAAAACGGCGAATCCTCCTTGGCAGAGATGTCCATTTTGGACGGGGTGGGTGGAGGCAACTCATTGTGGCTGAAGCATTTTCTTCTTTGTAGTGAAATGAAAACAATTGGAGCTATTTCCTTTGTTGTGAGCGAAACTGCTTTTGGTAAACTGTATAACATTTAAAACAACATAATAAATAGAAGGCTTGTATTGTGAAAATGTCGTGCAAACGATTTGGTCTAAGCTCAGGCGGCCATTAGAAAAGAGAAGGCGCATGCATGCCTTCTCTTTCACTGAAATAATCTGACTGCCAGCACATCAGCCAAGGAGGAATCGCCGATTTGACGGTTTGATTTCTGGGAAACCAGAGCAAAGTGAGTGTTGCGATCTCTGTAAAGGGTGTTTTCCTAGTGAAATGGACGTGTTTCTTGCAAAATCACATCCGTCAGGGTGCCCCTTTAAAGACCCAGCACGTCACATGTCAAAATCACGGTTTTCACGTGTTTTCCCTCTTATAGCTAGTAAGGAATCTTAAGAAATATTCCTGGTATAAGAGGGAATGTGACACGTGACGTGTGGGGTCTTTGAAGTCGAGTTCACCAAGAACTTTCAAGAATAGTTCTTTTCAATGGACCTCAGGGTCAGCTTTTGCTTTGTTCTCTTCCACTTTGTGACACAAGAAGAAGCAAGCGCCTTTATGCCTTGATGCCCTTATCATGACATAAGAAGTGCGGTGAACAGTCGTGCGGTTGCGAAGCAGAAAAAACAACAACATCATCGTGGTTTCTATCCGAGGCATAGCTCTAGGAACGCTTCAAGTGTTGGAGTTCTGATTGTTGTTGTTGTTGTTGTTCTGATGGTCACTGACAATTTCACACACAAATCCGGGAAAGGTTTTTCTCGGTTGTTTCCAGTTTTCCAGTCTTGCCTTTCTTACTGCAGATTGAGTACTTCATCCTCTATCGTTTGCTATATTTAACACTAATTTTCATCCATGTATCTAATTAAACACATGTATTCAATAATAGTAGAAGATAAAAGCAAGACGGAGAAACGCAATGAACCAGGACTGTGACCAATGCTCCGCGGCTGTTGTGTGTACTGCACTACATAGGGGTGGTGGGTGGGGTGGGGGGTCCTATTAGATAATGGCCTTTATCATGACTGCGATTAATGATTCAACAAAGATAGGGGAAGACGGGGTAAAAAGCCCATGGGCGAGTAAGAAGCCCATGCCAATTATCTCATGAAATGAAGCAAATTTCAGTCAAAGTTTGACCATGAAGCGAACGCTCAGCATCAACACTCGTCTCATGGTTAACATTTGACTGAGATTTGCTTCATTTCATGAGATAATTGGCATGGGCTTCTTACCCGCCCATGGGCTTTTTGTGTGTTTTACCCCGTCTTACCCTAATTAGCTGAAAAGGTTAATAAAATACAGCTTAATGTCTGGTAAGAAAGGCAAGTGTGGAGGCGAGGAGAGCCGAGAAATGTAGGGGTGGTGGCACATCTTGACCGTCAAAAATCCAATTTAAATTCAATGGTAATTTGTCGAGACAGTAAGACAGAGGCAGACACATGAATGATCCTTGCGTGTTGGTGAAAGGGTGTTCTACGTGAAAGGCTGATCGGTCTTACAGAAGATCTTTCATGGAAGGAAAACGTCTTGGAGAAAGTGCGCGCGCGCGTGTTTGCGTGTGTGTGTGTGTGTGTGCGCGTGCGTGCGTGCGTGCGCACATGCGTGTATGTGCGCCTGTGTGTCTGTGTCTGTGTCTGTGTTTGTGTTTGTATCTGTCTGTGTCTACTCTCATGCGTACGCAGCGCGAACAGATAACCCCAAACGTCCCGTTCGAAAAGAGAGACCAAGAACAAGTTCAAGGTCAAGAATTTAGGAATAACTAAGTCTCGCGGCCTCTGGATGTGCCCTTTCTCATAGTATTCTTTTATTGTTAATAGTTGGGGAAAAAAACAACCAAAACCAAAAAACACCGTTGGCAAGGCTATGACGATTTCAGAGTATATAATATATCAATCAAAACTGGTGTCTTAATTCTGTGAATTTAGGGTATTTGGTCAATGCGGTTTTTAAACTGGTTACGGTTTGGTGCAAGCTTAACCCTTTCACCGCCAAAGTCGCATTTTATCACCACAGTGGTTTAACACCTATGTCACTAAAAGGCATCAGATTGGGGTCTATTATCCAAAGACCCTATTGTCTTAGTTTTGTGGTTCGTTGCGTTTTCCCGTCTTATAGGGTTAGGTTTAGGGCTAGGGTTAGGGATAGGGTTAGTATTCCAAAAAGGTTATTAGCTAAAAATGTTCCTAAAATACAGCTTTATGTATGGTAAGAAAGGCAATAACGGAACAATAGAATTAACCGAGATAGGTAGGGGGGGGGGGGGGGTGGCACATCTTGACCTTTACCGATAGACCTTATGTTATATATGTCACAGAAGAATCCACAATATTGCAGATGGGTTTTGTTCTCTAAGCAGGTAATTTTGATGGAAAATGTTGGCTGAAATATGGTTGGCGGTGAAAGGGTTAATGTAGGCTGGAAGACTGTTATGTAGGAAAGGCAGACGGACAGAAGTAGCCAGGGAAAGCGATGCCGTAAACTGACTCTAATTAGTGGGTTGTGACATGGCTTTGTCTCGTGCTAATCCGCCATTGTCCTTTCTTTCCCTGTCGCTTCGTGGTGGACAAGAAACGTCAGATGACTACCGTTTAATGCCAGCAATTATCTGAGAGTAGGCCT
>CM065681.1:62176022-62181022 GCA_017654935.2 Phymorhynchus buccinoides | reverse complement strand
GGGGTCAAAAGCTTGGACAAGTTCGAATTTGAGCAAAATCGGGTTAGCGGTTAAGGGTTTAGGTAAAGATTAGGGTTAGGGTTAGGGGTGCAAGCGTGTGTCGCGACTGGGTCAGTTTACGCAAGTACTCTAGTTTTAAATTGTAGTTTCTTTTTTTGGTGGTGTGTTTTCAAAACAAAACAGAGTCCCGTTCCGACCTGTGCCAGAGTAAAGGCTACAATATCCATTCATTAGTTCGGTGACATCACTTCTGGTTTTGGCTGTTCCGTGAACCAAATGAAAGCTGCACGTTCTTAGCTGGAGCACTTCCGGGTGGTACTTCCGGTTCGATTTTACACCAGAAGTGTTGCAAATGTACTTTTTAGTAAAATATGAACATAATCAATTCAGCCGGCTTTTAATTTTTTTAAATTTTTATTTATTTATAGATATTCAATATTGAAATATCGCGAATTTCGCGTGGTTTTTTTTTTTGCATTATTGCGAAAATTCGGCTAAATCGTTTAAACTAATATTGCAAAATTTCGCATATCCACAATGGTCTTGCAACTTTTTCCTGACAATTTCATCTAGATCGGACAAGAAAAATGGAACGAAAAGAATAACAAAACCAAAACAGATTTTGTTTTTACAATAACAGTAGTGTTCTCCTTTAAAGGGAAACATCCTAATAAAATAATGGGTGGTGCTGCGCTGGCAGCGACGCGGTCTCCGGGTGGGAGACTGGTCTCTGTGACTAGAGAGTAATACCAAAGACTGTACAGGGGAAGATAAACATCCGGTCTCTTTTCCCTATATGAGTAGTGAGGACAGAAACACTGGTTATGTCCCTTTGAAACGTGACACATTTTACACGTCGATAGGCCAGTTGAATTCTCCGTTCAAGTTCCAGTCCGAGTTTTTGGATAGCCTCCACTGTTAATAGTGTACACGTCCGCACTAACGATAACTCTATCAGCCCGGTTCGCCGAGCTTTTAAGTAATCCATCTTACCCTTTTAGAATATCTTTGGTAATAGGGGAAGACGGGGTAAAAAGCGCATGGGCGGGTAAGAAGCCCACCCCAATTATCTCATGAAATGAAGCAAATTTCAGTCTCATTTTGCCCATGAGACGAGCGTTAATGTCTAGCATTCGTCTCATGGGCAAATTTGACTGACATTTTCTTTATTTCGTGAGATAATTGGGGTGGGCTTCTTACCCGCCCATGCGCTTTTTACCCCGTCTTCCCCTACCAATACCAGACCACCACCGGTCCCCCTGACCCGCCGTGGTCTACTCAGGACTGTGGCAGTTTGCACTCTGTAATTTCCCACAGAACACGGCAGCCGTTCAAACTAATTACTGGATATTGTAGTCTTATTAGGGAGCTGGAAATGGGGCGGCTGCTCTCTCCTGGCACCGTTAAGGGACGACAGTGGAAGTTCAGTTTAACGTCGCGTATCGGCTTTCGCCATGTACGACGGGCTGAACAAACCAACCAGGGTAAAAACAAAAATTTATATTCCTGAATCACTGTCTTAGCCAAAAGGCCGAGAAGCGATCAGAATGGGCAAGCTAGGGACGACAGTGAATCGGCCATTGATTTTATAGGAAAACATCTCGTGGCCTAGTTTTCTGCTCTGCGGGGTGGGGTGGGGTGGGGTGGGGTGGGGTGGGGTGGCTTTGATTGCATTGCCTGTTTGTTTTGTCTGTCTGTCTGTACAGAATGTGTGATTTGCATATTTGTTGTTGTTGTTGTCGTCGTCGTTGTTGTTGTTTTAGTCTCTCTGCCGAGAAGATGTTTTGTTTTCGTTTGGGAATTTGTGGGATTTTTTAAATTTTATTTTATACATTATTCCAAAAGTGTGTCGACGAATTTTAATGAAATACGTTGCAACGTTAGAGTACCAATCAAAGCGCATTGTATGCACGGGATTTTGTTATCCGGCTCTGTTACAGCCCAAAATGTAACAGTTGCCCCAAATGTAACAGGTGTTACATTTTGGACGAAATCAATATATTATAACAGCCGAAAATGTAACAATTGCCGAAAATGTAACAATTGCCCCAAATGTAACAAAAGCTCACTATGTAGCAACTGTCCAAAATATAACAATTGCCCAAAATGTAACAATTGCCCAAAATGTAACAATTACACAAAATGTAACAATTGCCCCAAATGTAACAAAAGCTCAAATGTAGCAATTGCCCAAAATGTAACAATTGCCCAAAATAGCAATTACCCAAAATGTAACAATTGCCCAAAATGTAGCAAAAGCCCACTATGCAACAACTGCCCAAAATATAGCAATTGCCCAAAATGTAACAATTGCCTAAAATGTAACAAAACCCCACTATGCAACAACTGCCCAAAATGTAACAATTGCCCAAAATGTAACAATTGCCCAAAATGTAACAATTGCCCAAAATGTAACAATTGCCCAAAATGTAACAATTGCCCAAAATGTAGCATTTGCCCCAAATGTAACAATTGCCAAAAATGTAACTAAAGCCCACTATGTAACAACCGCCCAAAATGTAACAGGTGTTGCATTTTGGACAAAGTCAATATATTCTAACAGCCCAAAATGTAACCGGTGTTACATTTGGGGCAAGGAAGTGTTTTTGTTTGTGGCTCAAGCCACAAACCTATAACTCACTTTGTCGGTCGGTCTGTCTGTCTGTCGGTCTGTCTGTCTGTCTGTCTGTCTGTCTGTCGGTTGGTCGGTCGGTCCAAAATTGTCGCACTTCAAATCGAGGCTACACTTCAAATTGAGGCCGCTCTTTAAAATGATGTATTTTAAAAGCGTACAAAATAATAAACATACGTAATACAGACACTACAACAGACACGACGAGTATGCGGTGCTTCTTTCGATGAGCATAAGTAGGATACATAGTTTTAAATGTTTTCCAAAAGATATAAAAAGTTACGAAATGGTGCAGAGATAACATTCTGGTTTACAGATTAAAATTATTGAAAAGCCAGGGGAGGTGACTCATGATTGGAGTGGTAAAAATAGACCGCGTGCCACAAACTATTGCGATTTCGCGCTTGTTAATATACGATAATGAAGAAAACAAAAAAAAGTGAAGTCTGACTCGAGAGAGAGAACTGAGGGGGAGAGTTAACGATTGGGATGGAACCAGCTTGACCAAACTACGGCAGACTGTGGTGACGTTTGTGCCTTGTTCAATATAGATAACCAGCGGTCAGTGACAATGACCAGTGGTCACTTTGACGTAGATTCCACAGTGTCACTATTTAACTGCTTATAAGTGTGTCATCAGTACTACTATGCCTTCTACAATGTAGATGATCCAGTGGTCGGTGACAATGACCAGTGGTCACTTTGACGTAGATTCCACAGTGTCACTATTTAACTGCTTATAAGTGTGTCATCAGTACTACTATGCCTTCTACAATGTAGATGATCGGTGGTCGGTGACAATGACCAGTGGTCACTTTGACGTAGATTCCACAGTGTCACTATTTAACTGCTTATAAGTGTGTCATCAGTACTACTATGCCTTCTACAATGTAGATGACCGGTGGTCGGTGACAATGACCAGTGGTCACTTTGACGTAAATTCCACATTTTCACTATTTAACTGCTTATAAGTGTGTCATCAGTACTACTATGCCTTCTACAATGTAGATGATCGGTGGTCGGTGACAATGACCAGTGGTCACTTTGACGTAGATTCCACAGTGTCACTATTTAATGCAGTGTGTAATCAGTACTACTATGCCTTCTACAATGTAGATGACGGTGGTCGGTGACAATGACCAGTGGTCACTTTGACGTAAATCCACATTTTCACTATTAACTGCTTATAAGTGTGTCATCAGTACTACTATGCCTTCTACAATGTAGATGACGGTGGAGTGACAATGACCAGTGGTCACTTTGACTTAAAAATCGAATTTTGATTCTTAACAGCTTAGTTACTGTCATCTTGATCATTTATGCACTTGTACAATGCAGATGACTAGTTCTCACTGCCACTGACCTGTGGTCGCTTTGACGAAAATTCCGCATATATTTGCTATTTATCAGCTTATTATTGTGTCACGAGTACTACAGTGGATCCTCCCTTATAAGACCTTCAAACACCATCCAAAATGAGGTCTTATAAGAGAGGTAGTTTTAATACTTACAAAGAAGGGGCAAAGTCTCACAGAAGTAGGTCTTATGTGGGAGGGAGTCTTATAATGGGAGGTCTTATAAGGGAGGTTCCACTGTACTGAACATTGTACGTTGAAAATTGTCAAAGTGAGCACTGGTCATTGTTTAGAGGGGTTGAGGTTGAAGATTTGGTAGGAGGTGTTGTTCGCCTGTTGCATTCGTATTGAATTTTAATCTTTGGGCAGCAACTCCATTCTATTCATAATGTTGTGATAGGTTGAGGTTGAAGATTTGATAGGAGGTGTTGTTCGCCTGTTGCATTCGTATTGAATTTTAATCTTTGGGCAGCAACTCCATTCTATTCATAATGTTGTGATAGGTTGAGGTTGAAGATTTGATAGGAGGTGTTGTTCGCCTGTTGCATTCGCATTGAATCTTAATCTTTGGGCATGAACTCCATTCTATCCATAATGTTTAGAGGGATTGAGGTTGAAGAGTTGATAGGAGGCGTTGCTCGCCTGTTACATTCATATTGAATCTTAATCTTTGGGCAGCAACTCCATTCTATTCATAATGCTTAGAGCGATTGAGGCTCATTAGATAGGAGAGCCTTAAGTTTGAGAGCTTGACATCAACAGTCAGTGAACCAACTGGCAGTGTACATTTCTTTGAATTCTTCGTGCTCTCAGACGAAACGTCAAGCACTTTTCAAATACTTGGTCATGCAGCACCCTGCTTTTCTCTGATAATGCCAAAATGTGACCCAGCACCACGAAAGGGACATTAAGTCGCTGGGCTTGTTTCTCACAACAGGCTTGCAAAGTCAAAAATCTCATTTTGTGTCAATTTTGAGTTATGGATATTGTTGAGTTCTCTGACATATTATCTT
>CM065681.1:62158522-62171022 GCA_017654935.2 Phymorhynchus buccinoides | reverse complement strand
CTTCCAGCAGCTCCGCCAAGGAGGAATCGCCGATTTGACGGTTTGATTTCCAGGAAACCAGAGCAAAGTGAGTGTTGCAATCTCTGTAAAGGGTGTTTTCCTGGTCATCTCGACGTGTTTCTTACAAAAACGCATCCGTTAGGGTGCCCCTTTAAAAGTGGGATTAGAATCAAACTGCTTCACAAAAAAAACACGGATTTATCACGAATACAAATTCTGATCGGAGTTATTATTGAGGCTAGGGAGCAATTTTTGACTCAAAAGAAAACTTTGGGTGCCTGAAAAATTCGTATCATGATGGGAAACGTGGATGAATTCAACAGCACTTTTCATCGCAGAAATGTGTTTTAGAGGGAAATAGTGTGGAGAAAGAAAGCATGATGAAAGTCTGAAGCTAGTCAAATATGATACATTCATGCTTGTATGCAAATAAGCCGAGCACGTGCGACACTGCACGTGGGAATTTAACCTAGTATAAGGAAACATTCTTTAGATAAAAAGAAACGCAAATTACAATCGTCAAACGCGAAACAGGCGTAGGGTAAGACGGGGTAGAAAGCCCACGGGCGGGTAAGAAGCCCATGCCAATTATCATTAAATGAAGCAAATTTCAGTCACATTTTGCCCATGAGACGAATGCTAACCAAGACGGGGTAAAAAGCCCATGGGCGGGTAAGAAGCCCATGCCAATTATCTCATGAAATAAAGCACATTTCAGTCAATATTCAAAGCCCATGGGCGGGTAAGAAGCCCATGCCAATTATCTCATGAAATAAAGCACATTTCAGTCAATATTCAATTATCTCATGAAATAAAGCAAAAGTTCAGTCAAATTTTGCCCATGAGACGAATATTGACTGAAATGTGCTTTATTTCATGAGATAATTGGCATGGGCTTCTTACCCGCCCATGGGCTCTTTACCCCGTCTTCACCTACGTTGATTAAAATACGAAAACCAGGCAGTTTTATACAGGCCACAACGGGTTACAAAATGTTTCTATGTTCAATGTTTTCCTTACACGACAAGAAAACTAATAACATATAATAATAAAAGTATTGCATACCAATAACACGTGTCGTTAGTGTGTCTGAAAGCGTGATCAAACTTTCCACTCTATAGTCGAGAGAAAAATTGAATGTTTACTGAACAATAAATATATTCAGCGGCAGGAGACTCGACCTGTTTCTCCCCATCAAACTGGCCAGCCTTATGATCAAACAACGTCTACACTGTTTGCCTTGTTGATCATCGAATATTTTGTTTTTTGTCCTTCTTGCATGCTACACGTTACATTCTGAATTCCTACGTTGGAATAATTCTCTTCTTGCTACCAACCGTGATCGTAGAGAGCGGATTGGTAATGTTTTCACTCGTGTCTGAGGCGGTGTTTGTATGTTTGTATGTATCCTCTCTAGCGTTTGAACGGATGGACTTAGGGTGCTCAAATTGTGCATGCTGGTAGGTAGTAGGAAGATCGAGGCCAAGTTCGATCATGAAGGTCATGGGTCAAAGGTCAAGGTCACTGGAGCCGAAAACGCTGCCGAAAGCTGGCCAGTTGCTTCCCCTTGCAAACTTGATATTTGTATAGGTTACTTTTCTAGATGGCCAGTTGCTTCCCCTTGCAAACTTTATATTTGTATAGGTTACCTTTATTTTCTAAATAATTGTAACAGATACAAACGTGACATTTTGGAAATATGAACAGAATATACAGGACTAACACCTGCAAAAGTTTCACTTTATTAGTTTTGAAATCTTTGAATTTGTAAAATAAATGCATGTTTTGTCAAGCCACATACTCGTAGAGCATTTTTTGCTCTATAAATTGACCATATTACAATTCTAATTCATCTTATATATCAAAAAATACTAAAATACTTGTAGTGGTGCCATAGCCGATGAGGTTTAACCGAGGCGTGGTTACCGCTACACCTATCTGTATTAATAAAAAATCGGGACTTTACTGGTTTCGTACTGCCTCCGGGCATTGCCTCCAGTATTGTTCCCACCATATTTGTATTTACAAATGTCCCATATGTGTCTGATTCAGACCGAGAGGACGTGAAACACCATTTTCGTCGTCTAATTCATCTTATAAATCAATATTAAATACTTGTAGCGGTGCCATAGCCGATGAGGTTTAACCGAGGCTTGGTCACCGCTACAGCTATCTGTATTAATAAAAAATCGGGACTTTACTGGTTTCGTACTGCCTCCGGGCATTGCCTCCAGTATTGTTCCCACCATATTTGTATTTACAAATGTCCCATATGTGTCTGATTCAGATCAAGAGGACGTAAAACACCATTTTCGTCGTCGTCTAATTCATCTTGCCCCACATGGCCGAAAGGCCAAAGAGGGCGTAAAACCTTTATTTCCTCCTCTAATTCATCGCATCTGTTCTTATCAGCTTAATATCTGATACGCTCCCTATCCGGGGGCTTCGATATTAAACTTTTTGAAAATACAAGTAAAAGAGTAAGTCGGCACGATATGAGGCGCATGGTTGGTGATTTAGCGTCTTAACGCTCTAGTTGTTTTGGGTGTTTGTTTTTCTTCCCAACACAAGCCTAGAACTAATGCAATGTTAAAATCTTCACATGGGCTTTTTACCTCGTCTTCCCCTACATGTGTGCCTTTTTTTCTATTCTTCACATCATTGTTTTGTGGTGAACATGATTAGTAGGCCTATTTTAACATTTCCAGTTTGCTTCCATGGATCCAGACAATCGATTTCTTGCGCTTGAATATTTTAGCCATTCTTTTGCTGCCAGACTTATGCGGAGTACTACAGAGTGTACGCAGAGAGGTTTTGCCAGAAGGTTCATAATGGTACTTGAATGTTGAAGCTTACTCAATACATCTGTATTGTTAAAAATAAAATAAAATCGGGACTTTCCTGGTGTTGCACTGCCTTCGGGCATTGCCTCCAGGATCGTTGTTCCCACCATCTGTATCTCTATAAATGTCCCATATGTGTCTGCTCCAGACCGGAGGACGTTAAATGAATTTTCATTCATTGCCAGAAGGTATTAATTATCAACCTGTTTTTTTTATCCTTTCGTGATCATGTTTTCTGCCATATACCCCTTGGTATACATGTCTGAATTTCTTCCATTCATTCGTGGAATGCCTGATGTCAGTGAAGAGGGCTTGATTGGTAGAAAATAGTGAATTAAAAGCCAGTCACATTTGAGTTGTAGCATCTGAGCACTGAACGTTGTGACCTTAACGGTGAATGAGATAGAGGGACAACAGCCACATGTTTGTGATAGGAGGGTTGTTTGTCAAAGTCAAAGTTAAAGTCAGTTTATTTCAGGGGGGTGCATGAAAATTGTTACATATGACATGTAACCATTTCAATATGAAGCATTACACACATCACCAGCAGAGAGAAACATAGCAGCGGTATACATAGTACCCCTTAAACCGGCATACACATCATAGCATGCACACACACACACACACACACACACACACACACACACACACACACACACACACACACACACACACACACACACACACACACACATTCACACACACACACATTCACACACACACACACACACACACATTCACACGCACACGCACGCACACACACACACACACACACACACACACACACACACACACACGCACACGCACACATTCACACGCACACATTCACACGCACACATTCACACGCACACACGCACGCGCGCACGCACACACACACACACACACACACACACACACACACATTCACACGCACACGCACGCACGCACGCACGACACACACACACACACACACACACACACACACACACACACACACACAACACACACATTCACACGCACACACACACACACACACACACACACACACACACACACATTCACACACACACGCACACGCACGCACGCACACACACACACACACACACACACACACACACATTCACACGCACACATATATGCCTACACCAAAGTTATGTATCGTTTGTGTGTATGTGCGAGTGTGCGAGTGTGTGCATGCGCGCGCGCGTGTGTGTGTATATATGTGCGTGTGTGATTGTTTGTATGTTTGTACGTGAGCGCGTGTGTATGTATACGTGCGAGCATGCGTGTGTGTGTGTATGTATGTGCGTGTGTCATTGTTTGTATGTTTGTACGTGAGCGCGTGTGTATGTGTACGTGCGAGCATGCGTATGTTTGTCATGCTGATAACAATGTTAACAATGTCTTACATGCATACAGGAGGAGTATTCCATGCCCTTGGGTCACAAGGCCAGTTATTTAAAACGCAATTGTAATTGCATAATTATCTGAGCGTGCTTGTGTTTAGGACGAAGATAATACTGATCTAACATTACATTCACCCTTTCTGTAAACCATTCTGTATTTAGAGAGACAGCACAAAACTGTTTCCTAAATGTTAGTAGATTCTTTGCAATCTCTCAATCGTTGGCCCCCCCCAAAATGTAGAGCAGTTAAACGGTTTAAGATTCCCTGCACAGCCCTTAAGCTCAATGCCCGTAACATTAACACGCTAACCCAAAGTAATCAACCCTTTTATTTAGTTCATGTAATCAACAGTTTGAATAAACAATCAACCGCGGTTGGAATAACAAAAAGACAGACGAATTGCGAATGTTTGTGAGTCGGTGCAGCTCCCCGGAGAGGTTTGCTTGCTTCCACGTTCTGCTAATATAGTGCCAGACTCAATGCCAAGGGCCACTGCACCTTTGAAGACCAAACGAAAATGAAGAAATAACAGGCAATGATAATAGTTGTTGATGTTTTTTGTTTATTCCTGCGTTGGGGAGATGTGGGCAGAAATCTGAGTTTGTTAGAGTCTGGCGTTGTTTGTATGTGGGAGCAGAGTGTGTGAGAATGGTGTGTGTGTGTGTATGTGTGTATGTGTGTATGTGTGTGTGTGCGTGTGCGTGTGTGTGTGTGTGTGTGTGTGTGTGCGTGTGCGTGCGTGTGCGTGTGTGCGCGTGTGTGCGTGTGCGTGTGTGCGTGCGAGCATGCGAAACCACATAACATGGTTTAGGCCTGTTACAGATCGCAGAAGTCCTGTGCATATTGTGAACACCATATCTTCATTGTTTTAGCATGTTTTTTGTGACAGTTACATTTTGTAATCATATTTTACCTAAGCGGTTTTGACAAAGTGAACCTCCTGTTTTAGAATATCACCCTGGAATACCGCATAATAATTGTGCTACAGATTTTACTTTCTTTTCATTTTTTTCCCTTGACGCAAATCTTGCAGAACAGTAACATAGCATCCAATGTACAAACGCCGAGAACACACACGCACGCACACATGCGCACGCACACACACGCGCGCGCGTGTGCACATACACGCACATACTTACACATAAACACACACATGCACGCACGCAGACATAGACACAGACACAGGCACGCACGCACGCACGCACACGCACACACACGCACGCACGCACGCACGTACGCACGCACGCACGCACGCACGCACGCACGCACGCACGCACGCACGCACACGCACACGCACACGCACAAAAGGCCTTGGCCACATTTGAAGGGGGAAAACATGAACATTCAAACAATACATTCATCTAATTTATATATATATCTCTGATCTTAAATGCATGATAAAGAAAAATAGCAAAACATTTTATAACATTTTCATTGCTAGAGGAGAGTAGCATTATAAGCTTAAACAGACAGGGATTACGAATGACCTTAGCAGGAATAAGTTTTCTTCTGAGATCATCATATAATGAACAGGTGAATACAAAATGAACTTCATCTTCAATTACATTTTGACAATAAGGACATAATAACTCAATTTCTTTATGAACCCTGTAATAAAAATAATGTTTGTTTAAATCTGATATTCCAAATATGAATTTAGTTAGTATTCTTTTTAGATGTCTGTTTAATTGCATAGTCATATACAAAGGAACTAAATGAGACGAATTGATTAAACTGTACATATCATATCTTCTGCTGTCTTCCAAATGTGCATGCCAATCGAGAGAGAGAGAGAGAGAGAGAGAGAGAGAGAGAGAGAGAGAGAGAGAGAGAGAGAGAGAGAGAGAGAGAGAGAGAGAGAGAGAGAGAGAGAGAGAGAGAGAGAGAGAGAGAGAGAGAGAGAGAGAGAGAGAGAGAGAGAGAGAGAGAGACGCGCAAGCCGAAACATGCAGTACATAGACACATTATATAAATAATACACATTGAAAGAAGAAAATGTGGACAGCTGGTCAACGTATTACAGATTGTTGAGACTGAGACTAACAGTACCCCCTTCTCCACGGTAAACCAGGCCCCAACCAGTGTAAACTATGTCCAGGGGGGGGGGGGGGGGGGGGACAAAATTGATCCGTGATGACCGAACATACAGACCAACTTACTAGAGCCTCTCTGACACGTACTGTTCAATTTGGTTAACAGAAAGAGGATTTATGAGAGCACTTAAAGGGAGAGCTACCGATCCCAGGGATCGGGTATATAGACTGCTAGCCTAGTCGCTGCGAAGTTCTGACTCTGTGGCTCGAGCAACAGGGAAAAAAAAGAACGGTTGAACCGTCTCTCTCGCCAGCAGCGAGGGGAATGATGACGCGCGCCAAGATAGTGACTTTATCGTCCAATTGGTCGTCGACCCTTCTAGTGGTAGAATACTCGCCTGCCGCGCGCCTCTCGTGAACGCTTTATATATGCCGGCTCTGGGTTTAACTGTAGACCTAAGTAAGCTTTTTTTGTTTTTAGTTATATATTTACCAGTCGCGAAGCGAGACTGGTATTGTTTTCACTTGGTCCGTCCGTCCGGTTTGTCTGTTTGTTTGTTTGTCTGTCTGTCTGTGACAGCGATAGCTCGAGAACGCTTGGATATATCAACATGAACATTTACAGGTGGCTACTAGGGGTCAAAAGCTTGGATAAGGTCGAATTTGGGCAAAATCGGGTTAGTGGTTAGGGTTTGGGTTATGATTAGGTTTAGTGTTAAGGTTAGGGGTGCAAGCGTGTGTCGCGACTGGGTCAGTTTACGCAAGTATTCTAGTTATTATTATTATTATTCGTTTTCACGTTAACGCGTAAAGCCGACCCTTGTTGTCAAGTTTACTGCATGCGAAGATGCTTTGTCTGGTTTTGATATTTTTCAAAAGCTGTACTTGTTTTATCCTTCTTTCTCTACTTGCTTCTTCTTCTTCTTGTACTTATTTCTTTGTGTGTTTTCTTTCTCTGTCTTCCTGTCTTTATGACGATTTGATTAAAATCATTCAATACGCCTTGTATGTTTATTTAATTCTTTCAGCTGTTTGTTAATAATGTCAGTTTCTACTTTAACTCACGTTTTCTTGTTTATTTTCCTTGACGATCTTGGAAAATTATTTATTCTGTTTAAATTTATTCACGTTAAGCGTGACAGTTCTTACGTGTTGTATTTGCCAGCTGCCATATTATGTACATTACAATGGTAAAAATAGGCACATTATAAGCTTCAAGCTTGTTAATGCCATTATCCATATTTGTATAGATTATTGTATGTGTTGTTGGTGAATAAAAACCTATTTAAGCCAAAGAGGTTTGAGCTTAGCTTTTATTGAACTTTTTACTATGTAATTGTTCAGTGGTGGGAACCTGTTTCGCTCGAGCATATTGGAGAGCACACCTGCAGCGCTGTTTATCATTTTATACTATTGTACAAGACTACGTTCTATTTTCGTTGATTACCGCTATTCTTATTTCGCGCATGTAGCCATAAAATAGCGATTATTACGGCACGGAACGACGTTCCGAAACCTAAAATGTAAACAAACAAGAAGCACATAATTATCCACACTTCCCAGTACTTATTTTCTTCTCTTGTTTTGTCTTCTCGCTTACCTCATTACAAGTTACCATCGTTATTCTGACAGCCACAAAAGACAGACACGCATACAGACTGACTGGAGAACGGACTGACAGACAGACGGACAGGCAGACAGACAGACAGAGAGGTAGAAATTCGGTGCTCTACTTTCGCCATGGTGGTAGACGTTTTACCGTTAAAGTGACTGAAGCGATGAAGACGGGTCCAACACGGCGTGAGAATGATCTCCTTCCCCATATCTACGTTCGTGGAGCTTCCGTTGAAAAGTGTGGTTTTGAAGTCTACTCATTCGGTTATTTCAACATCTTCGCCTCTGTCTGGTCACCTCTCTACCTTACCTCTCTGTCTGTCTGTCTGTCTCTGTCTGGTCACCTCTCTACCTTACCTCTCTGTCTGTCTGTCTGTCTGTCTCTGTCTGTTCACCTCTCTACCTTACCTCTCTGTCTGTCTGTCTGTCTGTCTGTCTCTGTCTGGTCACCTCTCTACCTTACCTCTCTGTCTGTCTGTCTGTCTGTCTGTCTCTGTCTGTTCACCTCTCTACCTTACCTCTCTGTCTGTCTCTGTCTTGTCACCTCTTTACCTTACCTCTCTGTCTGTCTATCTGTCTGTCTCTGTCTGGTCACCTCTCTACCTTACCTCTCTGTCTGTCTGTCTGTCTGTCTCTGTCTGGTCGCCTCTCTACCTTACCTCTCTGTCTGTCTGTCTGTCTGTCTGTCTGTCTCTGTCTGCTCGCCTCTCTACCTTACCTCTATGTCTGTCTGCATGTCTGTCTCTGTCTCTCCCGATTCCCAACACTAACCCCTATTTTAAAGAACACAAATGCCTATATAGTGTAGCTTGATTATTTTCAAACTAAAAAACAAATTTGCTTTCAAGTCATTCTTCTTCTTCTGCGTTCCAACAATGCTGATGGCTGGTTGATCAAACCCGAAGTTTGATGGTTTTGTCTGGTCGCATATCTAACAAGGAAACCCCCCCCCCCCCACCAACAACACCAATAGGCACACATATGGCAGTTTTGTACAGCTAACTTTGCAATGTTTCTTTTAGTTCGCAATTTCGAAAATGTTGCAAAACGATGAAAATAGATTTCAAGATTCAAGTCTAGGGGTTGTAAGAGGCCAATGTTTTTTGTCGATAGACATTTTTTTGCTAATGTCAATGAGGGTTTATGCTGAAAATTATCTTCCCCCTACTGGGTGGCGCTTGCACGTAGGCCCTAAAGCCCGCACTCTCTCCCTAGCTCATCTCTCTCTCTCTCTCTCTCTCTCTCATCTCTCTCTCTCTCTCTCTCTCTTCTCTCTCTCTCTCTCTCTAATCTCCCTCTCTCTCTCTCTCTCTCTCTCTCTCTCTCTCTCTCTCTCTCTCTCTCTCTCTCCATCTTTTCTCTCTCTGTGTGTCTCTCTCTGTGTCTCTGTCTGTGTGTGTGTGTGTGTGTGTTGTGTGTGTGTGTGTGTGTGTGTGTGTTGTGTGTGTGTGTGTGTGTGTGTGTGTGTGTGTGTGTGTCTGTCTCTGTCTCTCTGTCTCTCTCTCTCTCTGTCTCTCTCTCTCTCCCTCTCTCTCTCTGTCTCTCTGTCTCTGTCTCTCTCTCTCCTCTCTTCTCTCTCTCTCTCTGTCTCTCTCTCCCTCCTTATCTCTGTCTCTCTCTGTCTGTCTCTCTCTCTCTCTCTCTCTTCTCTCTCCTCCTTCTCTCTCTGTGTCTCTTTCTCTGTCTCTGTGTGTGTCTCTCTCTCTTTCTCTCTCTCTGTCTGTCTGTCTCTCTCTCTCCTCCTCTCTCTCTGCCTCTGTCTGTCTGTCTCTCTCTTCTCCTCTCTCTCTCTCTCTCTCTCTGTCTCTCTCTCTGTCTCTCTCTCTGTCTCTCTCTCTCTCTCTCTCTCTCTCTCTCTCTCTCTCTCTCTCTCTCTCTCTCTCTCTCTCTCTCTCGCTCTCTCTCACGTGAACAGAGGGCCTCACGTGAAAACGCCACCTACATAAAAGTATCGCCCTTGGGCAACACGAAGAAGCAGTGTAAAGCCTCATTAGAGTTAGTCAATGCTTTCACAAAATGTGTTTGCAGGCAAGTGGTTGCAAGGAACAACAGACACCCGACGTGTAAATGGAAGCGTTAAATATTCAGCACCAGCACGACCACGCGGCACCTTTCTGCCAGTTCTTACATCGATTGACTCTTCACAATAGTCCCCCTCCCCCACCACCACCACCACCACCACCACCACCACAACCACACACCACAACCACCCACCACCAAGAAATACGATGGATTAATAGACGATTTTCGGAGAAAAACTAGGGGAGAGCACTTCGTGAAAAATTAGAGTTGCTTACCTCCATTACTCGGTCAAATGCCATAGCAACAATGCAACAATGGCTTGAAACTTGCAGGATGCGAGTCAGCGACTTGCAACCATTTTTTTAGAAAGAAAAAATTAGGGGTCACCAGTAGCCACAAACTGATAGAACTGGCAAAATGTGACGTAAAAATATAAATGGCATAATTGTTTTCTTAGAATGACGCACGGTGTTTTAAGTGCTGTACGTCTGCTCAAACACACGTGTCGATAGGCTACGAGAGCTGATGGTAGAGTGACTTCCCCCTGCTTGGCCGATTGAATTAGGCAAGATCACCGTCCCACACACCATGAAATTACTCCCCTTAATTATTTCCGAACAATTTCTATTGCTTATGAATCTGGTCGAGTCTGACGGTCTGTCTTGTGCGGGTTGTATTGGTACATGGTCAAACTTATCTTGCTGCGCTGTTTGGTCAGAGATGGGGATAAACCAGGAAAAGGGGGAGCGGCTTTGTGGGGGTTGTAGGGGGAAGAGAGAGAGAGAGAGAGAGAGAGAGAGAGAGAGAGAGAGAGAGAGAGAGAGAGAGAGAGAGAGAGAGAGAGATTGAAAAATTGAAATTGAAAAATGGATTTTTTTGACATTAGCAAACAAAGCTCCGATGCCAAGGAAGCACAAACCATGAACTAAAGAATAACATAAGCCTAACTGGCGACTCAATCAAGTTCATAAGAGTTTGTTAAGAAACATAAAATAAAACATCTTACATACATAGATAGACTACGCTAGAGAAAAATAAATATACACTAAAGCATAACTGTTAGACTGACCAACCAATAATAATACGTAAGTTACCAATAGGATAGGTCGAGTAATGCAGCACAAAATTATATGCAACAATCCAATTTGAGAGAGAGAGAGAGAGAGAGAGAGAGAGAGAGAGAGAGAGAGAGAGAGAGAGAGAGAGAGAGAGAGAGAGAGAGAGAAAACAAAACGAAAACGAAATTTTATTTAACCAGGGAAACATGAGATAAGCAATGCAATGCTTTTTTCCACCCAGCCCTGGAGAGAGAGAGAGAGAGAGAGAGAGAGAGAGAGAGAGAGAGCAAGGCATTTTACAAAAATGTGTGTGTGTGTCTGTGAGAGTGTGTGTGTGTCTGTGAGAGTGTGTGCGTGCGCGCACGCGCGTGCGTAATCGTGTGTGCTTACGCGCGAATGTGCGTGTGTCTGTGAACGCACAGATACATGCGAGTACACGCAATAAAGATCAAGATACAAGCAACATGAATAGGCCTAAGCATTTTTACCATGTATTGAAAATATTCCGATCCCATGTTTGTTTTCATTACTACGTTTGATAAAGAATTGGAGGGAGAGAGAAAAAATCCCCCCCCCCCCCCCCCCCTTGTCATACCCCATTCTCCAGGAAATGTTGATGTCATTTTTTGTTGGCGGTGGACATGAAATCTGACTGTACTGTTGCTAGTGGATAATAGAGTTGAGAACCGGTTCTTAAATCTGTAAAACCGGTTTTCCCTCTCCGAACCGGTTTTCCCTCTCCGAACCGGTTTTCCCTCTCCGAACCGGTTTTATCGAAGAGGTGTTTTTTAACCAGTACTCGCATCACTAGTTGTACCTATGCAAACACATATTTATTTGTCAGAATATCCACACACGCGCACGCACGCGCGCACGCACGCACACACGCGCGCACGCACGCACACACGCACACACGCACGCACACGCACACACACGCACACACACACACACACACACACACCACACACACACACACACACACACACACACACACAATAAAGAATCTTATGACTTATGACACACACACACACACTCAACTCAACACTCAAAGTCAAAGTCAAAGTCAAAGCCATACACCACCACAAACTAGAAACAGCTACTCTTGGTTTACAAACACCCAATCTGCGCTGAGAATCAGTTTTGTTTTTCGAAAAGAATGCGTTATTCTAAGAAAAACTTACTTTCAGTTTGCAGTTAAAAAAACCGGTTCACAGCAACTCGAACTGGTTTTTCGAACCGCGAAAGTTCAGCACCGGTGTTTCGGTTCAAACCGGTCTTTACCCCCCCCCCCCCCCCCCCCCCCCACCTCTAGTGGATAAAATTGGGGAAGATGTCAGCGGGAGATGTTTATTTGCCCCGAGAGCCTTTCAGCAATAATGGAAAAAGACGATGACGGGATCTTTCTCATTGTCTTCATTTTTTTTTACTTCTTCGACTCTCTTTCTCCCAAGCTCTTTTACTTTTCTTTCTTTCTTTTCTTTCCTTCGTGTTTCTTCTAATGGTCTGGGGATCTTTCTTTTACTTTTTATTAGTTTTTTTTCTTC
>CM065681.1:62148522-62153522 GCA_017654935.2 Phymorhynchus buccinoides | reverse complement strand
TTTTCACGTGTTTTCCCTCTTATAGCCGGAAATAAATCTTGTTTTGACCAAGTCTGACTCCCATATAATGCCCCCAAATTCAAACCGAAACAACATTTTAAAGAGCAGCCTCAATTTGAAGTTGGGGACATCTGTATGTGGGTCACAGCTACCCAGAAAAAAACCCAAAGGACTTAATCGTGGTGCGTCAGTGTATCTTTGAGCATGTATTCCGTGCTGCTCTGATATGTGATGTTTCTTTATGTTTTGTTATGTTATGTTATGTTATGTTATGTTATGTTATGTTATGTTATGTTATGTTATGTTATGTTATGTTATGTTATGTTATGTTATGTTATGTTTGCCCTCGGTCCATACAAATAGAACGAGGAGTATGCATTTGGGTTTGTGTGGTTGTTTCTGTTTCTGTACCTAATGCACTATGAGTCTGTCTGACGTAGAAATTTTTTTCTCCCCCAAAACTTCATCACGTGATGGATTTTAACCAGTGGAAAAGCATGTGAGGAGTTTTTAATATTTGTTTTTATATATAATCAAGGTAATCGGTGTATTGAACAATACAACACAGGAACTTTGTCAAGAGCTGGATCCATTAAACTTCCATATAATATAGGCTACTAAGTTAAACCCCTTGACTGCTGCTGAGCCCAGTTCCGGTTCCGGGGCAACTATTTGCCAAGCCGTTTTAGGTTGCCGAGTCTATCGCAAAACTTTCTGAATAAAAGTGCATATAACCTATGCTTTTCTGAACGGGGATTGAATATACTATCCTTTGAGAACACTCTCACATGCATTCGAACATACTGCGAAAAGCGTATGGATAGAAAACGGGAAACTCTTAGAATAATCCTATGACGGATATTTCCGTGACGGGGCAGTTTATAGGTTACCGGCAGTTGACGGAAATATCCGTGATGGGGCAGTGAAAAGGTTAAGGAAACAATCATTGGGCAAATCATGCCATGAAGAAGACAACTGATAGAGCCAATCTGGTTTAATGGTCTGGGGGTGTAACTCTCTTCACTGTGTTAGAGCAAAAGCCAGCATATCAGGGATATTCCTCTTCATCTGATCACATCATCAGTGATGTCATCAGGTGGCAGTCAAGGGGTTAATGATTGTAGGAACGAATAGCTAAAAGTAGGCCTAGTACATAAATTACCTTTGTAACCTATTGAGTTGAGTGCTAATTCCAACGAAGAACTGAGACAGGGGAACTTTGCAGGAAGCGAAAAAGGTGGACCGAGGAAATGTCTGCCGCTCAGCGACACCTTATAATATATATATATATATATTTTTTGCTTTGATAAAACATTTCTGTGTCCAATGTCTGTATTTGTGAACCTCAGAAACAAAACCAGTTAACTTTGAGTAATGTTCCGTGTTAAAAAACACCCAAAAACATTATATAAATTGTGCTGATTTACTTTTTCTCTCAATGGGGGAGGGACAGTGCCTTATGCAAAGACAGCTGTTTCGACCTAAGTGAAGGTCTCATCAGTTTGCATGATCGGCCTGCAATTTGACTGTCCAGTGTCCTGTCTTTGCATAAGGCACTGTCCCTCCCCCATTGGGAGAACAAGTAAATCAGCATAATTTATATAATGGTTTTTTTTGTTTTTGTTTTTTGAACATTACTCAAAGTTAACGTTAACTGGTTTTGTTTCTGAGGTTCACAAATAAAGACATTGGACACAGAAAAGTTTTATCAAAGCAAACTATTCTGCATTTCAAATGCACTAACTTTTAGTCCTTCAGAGTAGGGGTACGGAGCTCAGCTATTCAATAAGAGTTTTCTTTCATATAGGTTCTGCCAATGCCTCCCTAATAAGGAGGAGAAACTAAGCTAGCACTCTTTATGGTTTTTTTAGAACATAGATCAAGATACCAAGTTAATATAACTGGTTTTGGTTTTAATGTTCGTTTCAAAGACATAGGGACAAAAAAAGATTTAAACAAAACTATATATATATATTATCACGTTATCTTAATATGGTGTACAATGTTCTGATGGATCAAATGCTATCACAGAAATAGTTCGTTCAGATAGGTTCATCTCTAGTAGCCGTAGAAAGAAGAAACTACAGTGAGACAAACGTGCTTTTGGGAGGGTGATGTATATCCCTTACTATCCCTCCTTGAGGTCATAGACCATTATTTTCCCCCAAGATAAATATTTCGGGAAACTCTTGATCCCAGAAGCAAGACGCTTTCCACACACACACAAAAATGTTGCCTGCCAGAGCCAGCTTTGATTAAAGGAAGAGAAACGATATATGGCCTGGCAAGGGTGGGAGGGGATATTGGAAGTCCGATTTGTGCCAGGGCTGTGCTTTATTGTATCATACTTTATGGCGTGATCAACGGCGAATGTTTTTGTAAGGGGTTATATTAAGATAGTGAACTGCTGCGATTGTTTCGGGGTTTTGGTTTTAGGAGTGTAGCTCTCGATAGGAGGAACTTCAAATAATAAAGTCTACGTTATTAAAATCAATTTTCTTCTTTTTATTATTTTAGTTTTTTTAATCTAGTTCTCGATCTTCTTGTTTGTTATTCTCTCTCTCTCTCTCTCTCTCTCTCTCTCTCTCTCTCTCTCTCTCTCTCTCTCTCTCTCTCTCTCTCTCTCTCTCTCTCTCTCTCTCTCTCTCTCTCTCTCTCTCTGAATTTGGGGGTATTTGTATGGGAGCCACACCTGCCTAAAATCTTTATCCTTGCAAAATAAAGTTCAAGTTTTCAAGTTTTCAAGTCTCTCTCTCAATCTCTCTCTCTCTCTCTCTCTCTCTCTCTCTCTCTCTCTCTGTCTGTCTCTCTGTCTCTCTGTCTCTCTCTCTCTCTCTCTCTCTCTCTCTCTCTCTCTCTCTCTCTCTCTCTCTCTCTCTCTCTCTCTCTCTCTCTCTCTCTCTCTCTCTCTCTCTCTCTCTCACGCACACACACACACACGCACATACACAGGGTCAGATATACACTTGCACAGACGCTTTTATTCACAGAGAGAGAGAGAGAGAGAGAGAGTTAGAGAGAGAGTGAGAGAGAGAGAGAGACACAGAGAGAGAGAGAGAGAGAGAGAGAGAGAGAGAGAGAGAGAGAGAGAGAGAGAGAGAGAGAGAGAGAGAGAGAGAGAGGGACGGAGAGAGATAGGCAGACAGAGAAGGAGACGATGAGATGCGAAGTTTGGATCGAAGCCGGGCAGTCCAAGTCAGACTATTTCCATCTGAATATTTCCTTAAACAGTGATGCACGTTTCTGTCATGTTCCGGACATTGACCTATCAAAGACCCACCACATCCCTGAGCGAAAATCACGGTTTTCACGTGTCTCCATCTCTCGCTGGTAAAAAATCTTATTTTGACCAGGTGTGGCTCCCATACAAATACCCCCAAATTCAAAACGAGAGAGAGACTTTGAAGAACAGCCTCAATTTGAATTTGGGGGCACACCTATGTGGGTCACACCTGGTCAGAAAAAAATCAAGGGACTTAAGTGTGCTGGGTCAGTGTGTCTTTGAAATTGGAAATGTTCTATTATCCTGACCCCTGACAGGACAATTGTCCTATTGTATCACTGAAGAGGCGGACTTGTGTCCTATAACGTTTGTAAGAAAGCGCATAGCAAAGAATCTTGTTTTCCTCTCGTGTATCCCTTTTTAGTTCATCATCATCATCATGTCATTTACTAAATGACTGATGAAGTTTCAGAGAAACAGTTGTTATTTAAAATATATTTAACCCTTTCACCGCCAAAGTCGCATTTTAGCACCACAGTGATTCAAGACCTATGTCACTAAAAGGCATCAAATTGGAGTCTATTATGCAAAGACCCTATTGTCTTAGTTTTGGGAAGCAAGGATAGACCTTATTTTATATATGTCACAGAAGAATCCCCAATACTGCAGATGGATTTTGTTCTCTATCCATGTAAATTTAATGGAAATTTTGGCTGAAATATGGCTGGCGGTGAAAGGGTTTATGATTAAGATTGCTAATTTTTTTAAATTTTATACTTTTGATTTAAGACAACTTTTTTTGGGTGTATAAAAAAGTTAATAATAATAATAATAATAATAATAAATAATAAATAATACATAGTATTTATATAGCGCCTTTCTTTAGAATTAAACTCAAGGCGCTCACATTCACTGATTCACACGCAATTGGGCTAACATACACACATTCATTCAATCATCATCTAATTAATGTGACAAGTTAGAGAAAGAAAGCTCTTTGAAACAAGTGAGTTTTCGTTTGGGTTTGAAAGCGGGAAGTGCTGAAATGTGACGGAGGTGAACAGGCAAGGAGTTCCAGACAGTGGGGGCGCAAAAACTAAAACTGCGTTGTCCAAAAGACTACCTTATAGGCTACCTTATTAGTTGGCCGTGTCTCTTGTGTCCTAGTAAAGCAAGTTCAGGACATTTGTCCTACTCATAATGCTGCGCCAGGACACATTGTCCTATTCGGAATCCCCCAAAATGTGCATCGCTGCCTTAACCCTTTCACCGCCAGCTACATTTCAGCCAAAAATGTCCATTAAATTTACCTGGGTAGAGAACAAAAACCATCTGCAGTATTGGGGATTCGTCTGTGACATATATAAAATAAGGTCCATCCTTACTTCCCAAAACTAAGACAATAGGGTCTTTGGATAATAGACCCCAATTTGATGCCTTTTAGTGACATATGTGTTAAATCACTGTGGTGCTAAAATGCGACTTTGGCGGTGAAAGGGTTAATGATATTGAAAACAATGAAAAAGGACACTGCGAAAGAATGCCAAAACGCTTTCAGGTTGGCCAACAATATGAAACGGGAACATTTTTTAAGTGAACATTTTGCAGAATCTGAAAGCTAAACAAAAGATTTTAAGAAAGAAAGAAAGAAACAAAATACAGAAGTCTCCCTGAAACTAATTAGAGAGTGTTTTAAATGTACGTGTCGTGTCCAAACCCAGTAAGAACCTAATTGTCGGTTCCGCGGAATTGGCTACGGTATGGATGAATCTGTGAA
>CM065681.1:62138522-62143522 GCA_017654935.2 Phymorhynchus buccinoides | reverse complement strand
AGTCATAAGTTTCTTTCTTGTCCATTGGCATTGTACAACGCACATGGAAACTTGTTTTCCAGCGTGTAAAATAAAAATATTAAATAAAAGTATGAAACATAAATTTACATTAACAAATAGACTATGTGTAACTCTCACACCACACCCAATCATTCATCCGCTCTCTGCTATCTTGCTCACTCATCATGCAACCCACTACCACTCCCGCCTTCATTTTTAACCCTTTCTTTTCTTTTTTCCTTCCTTTCCTCCTCCTTTTTCTCCCCTTGCTTTTCCCCCTTTTTTCCTACACCCCCCCCTCCCCGCTTTTGTTTTAAAAAATTGGTTTTAGGTAGGCTTTTCCCCCGCTCTCTTTCATCCTGTTGTCTGTGTGGCTGACTAAGATGGACATTTCCAAGAGCCTTCAGTGTTGTTATTTGATACAACAATGTCTGGGTTTGTGTGTGACCTAGTGTACTGACGCATTCATACTGTGTGAAGCTGGTGTAGATGTGTGTGGGAGAGTGTGTGTGTGGGAGAGTGTGTGCGTGTGTGCGTGTACGTGCGTGTGCATGCATATATGCGTGTGCGCGCATGCGCATGCATATGTGTGTATGTGTGTGTGCTAGTGGATAAACATGTGCATTAAAAGAGTTAAGTGGACAATCACCACAACAACAACAACAACAGTGATAATGATGAAGATGATGATAAATAATGAATAAGTAAAATGGGAACCACCACCACCACCAATACTAATATTAGCAGTAATAAGAAAAACAGAAATGATGATGATAATGATTGTGATGATGATGATGATGATGATGATTATGATGATGGATGATGATGATGATATAACAACACATCAGTAGAAACATCAATGAGGACAATAGGCCTACTTCTGATAATGATGACATCAATAACAGCATCAATCATAATGGCAAAAATGATAATAATGACTTATAATGTTGAACAAGATAACACAGAAACACACCCACGTCCATACACTCACACTCACACATACACACACAGACACATACGCGCGGTTGTTGTCGGCGGGGCTATAATTTTAATCTTAATCTTAATCTTAAACTCAGATCAAGATTCATGAAAACAAGTAGGAATTTATTTTTATTCAACAGGATTTCTGCAAAACAAAGAAAGATCAACTTAAAGGACCATACGCATCTCCATTCGGACCTAAAAACGTTCTGGAAAACGTTTCAGCATTATTTCCTACTACACATAGACACAGTATACAAACTGTATCTATGTAACCTACCTTTTATGTTACATTCTTCAAGATAAAGTGAACGCACACACTTTTATTTCGCAAAAATCGGTCTCCTGTGGCAGATTTGCCAGCTGCCATTGAATCTCACCAAAAATGGGATTTGTGCGATAATCCATTTGGCGTGACGTAGATTAGGGGAAATCAATACGGCACCTGTGACTGATGTTGAACTATTTGAAGACAAATTATTTTACCTGTTTGTGGCCCGTTTTTAATAATAGAACTTGTTGGGACACTTTCAGACCTAGCTTATGACGTAACGCTGTCAGAGGATACGTATTATTATTATGACGCTAAGTTGTACACCTTCAAGTTCCTCTCTTCTTGTTCTAGTCCAGGCGAAATTATAAAGTTTACCTTGTTTTGTGATATATTAGGTTTCTATGTTGATCTAACATGATTTGAGGGTGCTTAATCAAAATCCGTCCGAGGCTAAGTTGTAAGTGTTGGGCATTTTGAGTTATGACGTAATATTCAAAATGGCCGACATGGGACTCTAGAGAACTTTAACGTAATTATTTTGTATCTAATGCTTTTTTTTGTAAGAAAAATAGAATAATTTGCTGAAATGATTCAAACTATGTGAACTATATCCTATTTTAGTACTTATTAGCCCCCAGCCACTGCGGAAAGGGCTATCACGATATTTCGTGTCCTTTCATTTGCCTGGTAATTATCTTAAGAGCCATGTCACAGGATCACTTCGAATGTGTCTGCTACTATTTTAATGAAGCTGATGTGCCCCTAAGTATGACTTGTTGACCTTGGCCTTTGGCCTTGAGAATGTGATTTTATTGTATCAACTATACTTTTTCAACTTTTGCACTGCTGTCGTAAAATGTTTCTAAGCTAAGGTTTGTGGAGGATGCCTGTTTTATGCCTAAACCTTTCATCTCAAATGCTTGACCTTGAATTAGCATTGAATATTTAAACTTTTTGCTTTAATATATTTTAAATCATTGCAGTAACTGTCTCATAATTGGTACATGAGCTTATGGTTATATAGATGCTAACCTAAGTACCGATGACATCTCTAGCCTTCATCTTGATGCTTGGCCTTTGTTGTTAAGCGCCAAGCAGAACAACACTGCGATCAGTGTCGATATTATATTTTATTTTATAGGTGGGTAAATGACCAACATTTCATTGCACGTCGGCACTTTTACCCACCTATAAATTGGTTAATGCACCAATTATGAGACCATTACTGCAAAGATTTAAAACAAATAAAAAAAAAAAGTTAAAATATTCAATGCAAATTCAAGGTCAAGCATTTAAGAAGAAAGGTTTAATAAAATGGGTATCAGGAATTCCATAGTCTCTATACACTTTAGCTTAGGAAAAAAAACACATAGCTTATTTTACCACAGCAGTGCAAAAGTTGAAAAAGTATAGTTGATACATTAAAATCACATACTCAAGGTCAAATGTCAAGGTCAATAAGGTATACTGAGGGGCACATCAGCTTCATTAAAATAGTAGCACACAAATTTGAAGTGATCCTGTGACATTGTTCTTAAGATAATTGCCAGGCAAATGAAAGGACACAAAATCGTGATAGCCCTCTCCGCAGAGTGGCTGGGGGCTAATAAGTAGAAAAATAGGAAATATATTTAACATAGTTTGAATCATTTCAGCAAACTATACTATTTTTCTTACAAATAAAAGCATTAGATACAACATAATTACGAGATACAGTTAAAGTGCATGTTTTAACAGTTCTTTAGAGTCGCCACCCATAGTGGCCATTTTGAATATTTCGTCATAGCTCAAAATGCCCAACTTTTACAACTTGGCCTCCAACGGATTTAGATTCAGCACCCTCAAATCATGTTAGATCGACATAAAAACATAAATATATATCACAAAACAAGGTCAAGCTTAATTTCGCCTGGACTACTACTAAACTAGGCCGACTGACTACCCTTAGCTGCGTCATTTGAGCTAATTACCCCTAGACGAGATTTCAAGATAGCAGAGTACACAGAAGAAAAAAGGTCAGCGCAGTTTTGTTAACTTTGAGTTAACAGTATGATTGCGTTCAGTTTTATGCTTGTCTGTGACTTTGAATAATGTCAGAGTTTACAATCCAGATCGATTTTGCATCATTCTGCACGTTATTTACGAGAAGCGTATGGGCCTTTAAACAAATAATCGCTAAAAAAAATCAAAAAAATCAAGAGATGAATGGAACGTGGAATGAAAGTTTTTCGCGCTCGTGATTTAAGTTTAAAGACCCACCACATCACGTGTCAAAATCACAACAAGTTGGGGGCATTTATTTGTATATTTGTATAGACCCACAGCTACCCAGAAAAAAACAACAACCAAGGGACTTAATCGTGGTGGGTCAGTGTGTCTTTAAAGACCCAGTGACGCACCACGATTAAGTCCCTTGTTTTTTTCTGGGTTGTTGTGACCCACAAACAAATGTCCCCATATTCAAATTGAGGCTGCTCTTTAAACTGATGGGTCGATTTCAATTTGGGGACATTTATATGGGAGTCAGACGTGGTCAAAACAAGATTTCTTTCCAGTTATAAGAGGGAAAACCCGTGTGAAACCCGTGATTTTGACACGTGATCGGGTGGATCTTTAACAGTTCATAATGTTGCGTTAAGTAAGCCCAACTACTACTGCGCAACAGGAAACAGCGGCAACACGTGCAACCAAGGTAAAAGAACGACTTGGCGCGTGCACAGAGCTTCTTTGAGTTAAAGATGCACTGACCCACCACGGTTTTTTTCTTCTGGGTAGCTGTGACCCATATGCAAATGCCCCCAACTTGAAATTGAGGCTGCTCTTTAAAATGATGTTTCGTTTTGAATATGGTGGCATTTGTATGGGAGGATAACCTGGTCGAAACAAAATTTCCTACCAGCTATAACAGGGAAAACCCGTGAAACCCGTGATTTTGACACGTGATCTGGTGGGTCTTTAAAGACCCAGTGACGCACCACGATTAAATCCCTTGGTTTTTTCTAGGTTGCTGTGACCCACATACAAATTTCCCCCACTTCAAATTGAGGCTGCTCTTTAAAATGATGTTTCGTTTTCAATTTGGGGGCATTTGTATGGGAGTCAGACTTGGTCAAAGCAAGATTTCTTTCCAGTTATAAGAGTGAAAACCCCGTGAAACCCGTGATTTGGCACGTGATCTGGTGGGTCTTTAAGCCCCACTACTACCGCGCAACAGGAAACAGCGGCAACACGTGCAACCAAGGTGAAAGAACGACTTGGCGCGTGCGCAGAGCTTCTTTGCGTTAGCCTAATACTTGACCGACTACCCTCCTCACAGACTGGCTCGTTTCCTCGTCCTCGTTTACGTCAGTGTGACCTGGGAAGAGAGACTGGAAGCTTGTAATCAAGTTAGCTAATTAGTTAGTACGGTAGCTGAGTTCGTTCGTCAAGGATCGATTGATGGTGGTGACAGTTGTGATTGCGACGCTGATGGTGATGGACCCAGGCATAGGCGGCTGGTATGTTTTGGAGAGTTTAGAGACCAGCAGACAGTAAATAAATACAAGCGCGAAATCGCAATAGTTTGTGGCACGCGGTCTATTTTTACCACTCCAATCATGAGTTACCTCCCCTGGCTTTTCAATAATTTTAATCTGTAAACCAGAATGTTATCTCTGCACCATTTCGTAACTTTTTATATCTTTTGGAAAACATTTAAAACTATGTATCCTACTTATGCTCATCAAAAGAAGCACCGCATACTCGT
>CM065681.1:62111022-62121022 GCA_017654935.2 Phymorhynchus buccinoides | reverse complement strand
TCTCTCTCTCTCTCTCTCTCTCTCTCTCTCTCTCTCTCTCTCTCTCTCTCTCTCCCTCCCACCCACCCCCCTCTCTCTCTTTCGTTCTGTCTTATTCATGTCCAAGTCTGCACTGCCCACTTGTCTCCGTCTTTTTGTCTGTCCCGCCCCCCCCCCCCCTCCCCCCATCCTCCCTGCCTCTCTCTCTCTCTCTCTCTCTCTCTCTCTCTCTCTCTCTCTCTCTCTCTCTCTCTCTCTCTCTCTCTCACGTGTCATTATATAATGTTACTTTTATTCTATATAATTGTTATGAAACATGGCGTATCAACTTGTTTAATTTTTTGTAAAGCGCTGAGAGCTTGCTTTTAGCATGATTTTTTTAATTGCGCTTTATAAATGAAATTATTATTATTATTATTATTATTATTACTTTTATTATTATTATTATTATTATTATTATTTTTATCCTTTATTAGGATTTGGTGCTAAGCGTCATCCTTTTTTTCTCCATCAAACGTAACGTTTCGAAGGAGGTAATTCATACCTTGCATGAAAGTTTAGCCTTCAGAGTTCAGCATTTCCCTTATTGTTGTGCCCTATGCTGTCGTGCCTCGCATGCGAATTCATCCTACGTTTCTGACCACCATTCTCTCCGCCATTGTTGATGTGTACTGTGTGGGTGAAGAATCATAAAAGCAAAACCTGGCACATCTTTTTTTGAGGATGATGCTTTGTTCGCTTCCCTTTTAGCTCTGATCCACTCATTGCTAGGTCATTGGTATCGTAATTAACTTTGATGGATGGGGAGTTCATTAAAGAGAGTTCTCTACCTTTGATTATTTTCGTCATCTCTTCTCTTAGCCTCACTATTTCAATCTTACATTTTAAAAATTAAAAGTGAGTGCCGCCATTTTTGTTCTCAGTTCCGTGTCTCATTTTCGTCTCATTCGAAAAGTATTTCTAACTGAATCGTCACTAGAGTCAAACCAGGGTCGAGTTTTTCTCTAGATAACGGTCGCCGCGCGAATAACGCTTACGCCAAACGAGGCATAAGAAACACCCTAAACGTTTGCTAAGGTCAGATAACTCTTTAAGCTTACTCTTCATTTTTGGGAGAGAGAAAAGGGTTGCTATCATAAGGGCGATAAATCATACCTCTCTGTCAGTTTGTACCAAGTTTTCGATTTCACCCACGACTATTTGTGTGCAGAAAAATTAAATTTGCACTTTATTATGCCATCTAACATGATGGACAATTAAGAAAGAGCACTCTAAAACACTTGTGTTTGTTTAATTTGCTAAAATCATCCCGTATGTTTTCACGATAGACTAAAGAATATTTGCTGTGACAAGCTTGTTGTTTTGGTCTTCCATTTTTAAAGTTCAAGTCTCGTCACGCGAGATATAAAAAAAAGCCGGAAGTATTGATATTTCCCATGATCCTTCAAATAGTTTGTCGCTCGCTACCTCGATCACAGCCACAAAACGTTTTCGACAAACGTCGGCAAAAGAGGTCTTTCTTAGTACCGTTTTTGCCGATTTACGCTCACGCTACGTAACGTTAGCCCTTGTGAAACGGCCCGCCGATCTGAAGCAATGAATATGTAATCTGGGCAAATTCTGGTGGGGGTAGGCCGAAATAAAGGCCGTCACGTGGAAAACACGATGAATGTTGCATGAGATGTTCACCCCCCGTTGTGCGTTAGCTTCACCGGTCTCTGCGTGATGTTTGACGGGCCGAGAGGGGTGTTGTCCGGTCACATTTGTTGACTTCGCAGCTAAGGTGGTTTGTAGCGTTGCTACCCCTTTCAAAGAACTTAAAGGGGCACCCTGACGGATGAATTTTTGCACGAAAAAGTCGAGATCACCAGGAAAACACCCGTTACAGAGATTGCAACACTCACTTTGCTCTGGTTTGCCAGAAATCAAACCGTCAAATCGTCGATTCCTCCTTGGCGGGGGTGCTGGAAGTCAAAGTCTTTCATTGAAAGAGAAGGAATGCGCCTTCTCTTTTCTAATGGCCGCCTGGGTTTAGACCAAATCGTTTGCACGAAATGTTTACAATACAAGCCTTTTTTTTCCGCTCACAACAAAGAAAATAGCTCTTTTTTTTTTTTTTTTTACTGCACTACTAAAAAGAAAAAAGCTTCAACCACAATGAGTGACCTCCACCCACCCTCCACCCACGTAACCATCCAAAATGGCTTATCTCTCCGGCATCTCCGCCAAGGAGGAATCGCCGTTTTTGACGGTTTGAGTTATTGGAAACCAGAGCAAAATGAGTTTTCCTATCCTTGAAAATGCTGTCTTTCTTGTGATCTTGTGATCGCGACGTGTTTCTTGCAAAAAACGCATCCGTCAGGGTCCACCTTTTAGGTTTTTGACGTTGCAGTATGTTACCTTGGCCAATACGCTAAAAGTTTTGTTTGTTTGTTTGGGTTTTCTTTTTCTGTCTGTATGTTTGCCTTCTCGTTTGCATGTCTGTCATTTCTATCTGCCCGTCTAAGAACAAGTTTACTAAAACAAGCGCGGATTCGCAATCGTTTGTGGCACGCTTTTCTTTCTCTTTTACAATATGTGCGACAATTTTGGACCAACCGACCGACCGACCGACAGACAAAGTGAGTTATAGGTTTGTGGCTTGTGCCACAAACAAAACTATTATGAACAGATTTTAAGTGTGTGTAGGCATATGTGTGCGTGTGAGGGGCATTGCAAGTTTGCTTGTAAGCTTTGTCTCTTAAAGACCCACCACGTCAAGTGTGAAGATCACGATTTTCACGCGTTTTCCCTCTTATAGCTGGTAAGAAATCTGAATAAATCTTCCTAGCATAAGAGGGAATGTGACACGTGACGTGGGTGGTCTTTAAGCATGGCAATGTAACAACTGCATTGATGCCAATTGGGGAGGAGCATGAGCAATGTTTTAGGCGAACAATGATGCCAATGGTTTTGTACTTCGTGACATTGGAATGACAAACATAATAAATAAATAGCGTATGCCCATTTGTCTTGTTCTTTTGACAATAACACGCGCTTCAATTGACTTTGCAACAAAGCCGTGGGCATAGCGGAGGTGGAGGGGGGTGTCTTTGATACAAATAGTTCCCCCACCTTCTGGAAGTTCTGTGCTTGTAGCTTCCTGTCACTCTCCTTGACTCTGCCTTTCCCCTTTGTTTACCGTCATCTACTATCTTTCTGCCTTACTGGTTGCATTCTCTTGACATTGTTCTTCTCTCTCAAGAAACTCTTACAGATATGTTCTGCAGCCGAAGACAGACCTGCTGGGCCTAACTATTTCTTAGGCGCATAGCGTACGGCAGCATGACGCATCTGCGCTCATAACGACAGGAAACTGTCAGAGTGACCGACAAAGCAGAAATTGACCCACACAAAAAGAGCATGTTAACTGTATTGAAATATAGGTAGGAACTGGTCTGTCAGTTGAGTTTTCGTGGCATTTGCATAAGAAAGAAAATTGTACCTGGAACAACGGTATTGGGTGTTCTCTGACGTGGTATCTTCTTTCTCCGAATGCTGGTTGTCCACTCGGTCGGCCCAAATCATATTTACCCGGCCAGAGGCCGAGGTATTGCGATCGGTTTGTGTGTCTGTCTGTGTGTCTGTGTGTCAGTCTGTGTCTGTGTATCGATTATCTTAAAAACTACTGTTTGGATTTTGATTACAATTGGCAGAGGGGTAGACAGCTTGAAAAGGAAGCTTCCTTTCGTGAATCAATACCGTGCTGACCTTGACCTTGAAGTTTGACCTTGAAAACCGAAATGTCCTTCTTTGGGCTATGTAATTGTCCCCCAGCTTTATCTCGTGAACTAGAGAACAGAATCGCTTCAAATTTTGTGTGGTGGTGTACCATGGTGCAATGAAGTTTGCATAAAAGTTCAGCTGTATCTCGTGAACTACTGAACAGAATCGCTTCAAATTTTGGGCTATGTATTTTATGCGTTCTGTAAGGGTGGAAAGTGGTGTGTTTATTGGGGGGTGGGGGGTGGGGGGGGGGGGGGGAGAGGACATGGTGCAAGGAAGTTTGTATAAAAGTTCAGCTGTATCTCGTGAACTACTGAACAGAATCGCTTCAAATTTTGGGCTATGTATTTTATGCGTTCTGTAAGGGTGGAAAGTGGTGTGTTTATTGGGGGGGGGTGGGGTGGGGTGGGGTGGGGGGGAGAGGACATGGTGCAAGGAAGTTTGTATAAAAGTTCAGCTGTATCTCGTGAACTACTGAACAGAATCACTTCAAATTTTGGGCTATGTATTTGATGCGTTCTGTAAGGGTGGAAAGTGGTGCGTTTATTGGGGGGTGGGGGGGGGGGTAGGGGGCAGGACATAACTCTGGCCGGGTTTGCATTGTCACAATGCGTTGCTGCCGCTCGGCGATGCCCTTGTTGAATCTTTCTACCGACAGACAGCGTTGCACTTACTGCTTTTACACAATACAATGTTCATCTTTAAAAAACAAAAAACAACCGCGTGCACGTACGTAACAATTTGTGGTTCCGTCTCAAAGTTGTACGCATACCTTAATAATACTAAATTATGTGACCCAGCGCCACGAAAGGGACATTAAGTCGCTGGGCGTGTTTCTCACAACAGGCTTGGAAAGTCAAAAAATCTCATTTTTGGGGGTCAATTTTGAGTTATGGGTATTTCGTGTTCTCTAACATCTTATCTTTCATATTTATAAGGATAATCTTTCATACGGTATCTAAATGGTCTTATAAGTGTTTTAAAACGAGTAGGTCAATGCATTTTCTTCAGCTAGGCTAGACTTTAGACAGTGTTTTCTCAAAATGGCCGACACTCAACCTACTAACCTTAAATGCTCATAACTCTGGAACGAAAAACGATACACGAATGGTTCTCGTATCATTAGAAAGAGAATTGTCTGACGTTTTCGCGTGTATAAATTTCTCAGAACGGTCAGCTTAACACTTAATGTCCCTTTCGTGGTGCTGGCTCACTTAAGAAAACAATTACTAAGGCTATTGTGAGCGAGGTTTTGTGCTTGCCGCCTCGTTATTCTAGTTTTGTTCATCTGTTTACTCCTGGTTCTACTTTCCCTTGTTTCTGTTGTGTTCTTTATGGGTGCTTTTTTATTTATTTATTTCCGTCGTTCACTATAATAAGGAAACGGATGCTGGGGATAATGACAGGAACTGTTATCGTCAAGCCCATGCCATTATCTCTTTCTTCTTCTTTCTCTCTCACCCTGTGCGTGTTGCTGAAAAAGATAACGCCATTAATTTTGTTCAGAACCCTGAGGCTGTTTGGCTGTCCTGCTGTTTCACCGACAGCTGTGGGCAAGATCACATCTTGGCACGGATTCCAATGAATTGATTTGGGTTTCTGTAATTGTGTTTACAGCATTTGTTTGTTGTTTGCTTTACATGATTTAGGCCTACGCTATTTCCACTTCTGTTCTTTCGCGTTTTTGTTGGTTATTTGTTTCGTTTATGTGTGCGTTTGTTCGTGTCCTACAAGTGTTGTTTTTTTAATAGTATTTTGGTGTTTGGGGATAATTCTAGTCACAGAGACAAGTCTGTGAAATTCGGGCTGTTCCCACGCGGAGAGCGCATCGCCGAGAGCGCAGCGCCACCCATTTTGTATATTGTGCGTGTTCTAAAACTATAAAGTGAGCAATTGTTTTTGTTTGTTTGTGTGTGCGTTTGTTCATGACCTACAAGTATTTTGTTTTTAGTATTTTGGTGTTTGGATAGTTCTAGTCACAGAGACTTGTCTGTGAAATTCGGGCTGCTCCCACCTACCTGGAGAGCGCATCGCCGCGAGTGCAGCGCCACTCATTTTGTGTTTTGTGTGTGTTCTAAAAATATAAAGTGAGGAATGGCGAGATGCCTTGGCAACATGGCGACTGTCACTTTTTATTTTTCTTCTTCTTCTCCTTCTTCTTCTTCTTCTTCTTCTTGTTCCCTAACATCTTATCTTTCATATTTATAAAGGATAATCTTTAATACGGTCTCTAAATGGTCTTATAAGTGTTTTAAAACGAGTAGGTCAATGCGTTTTCTTCAGCTAGGCTAGACTTTAGACAGTGTTTTCTCAAAATGGCCGACACTCAACCTACTAACTTTAAATGCTCATAACTCTGGAACGGGAAAAAGATACAAGGATGGTTCTCGTATCATTAGAAAGAGACTTATCTGAAGTTTGCGCGTGTATACTTTTCTCAGAATGGTCAGTTTAACACTGAATGTCCCTTTCGTGGTGCTTGCTCACATTAAAAAAAAAATCACTAAGGCTATTGTGAGCGAGTTTTTGTGCTTGCCGCCTCGTTATTCTAGTTTTGTTCATCTGTTTACTCCTGGTTCTACTTTCCCTTGTTTCTGTTGTGTTCTTTATGGGTGCTTTGTTATTTATTTATTTCCGTCGTTCACTATAATAATGAAACGGATGCTGGGGATAATGACAGGAACTGTTATCGTCAAGCCCATGCCATTATCTCTTTCTTCTTCTTTCTCTCTCACCCTGTGCGTGTTGCTGAAAAAGATAACGCCATTAATTTTGTTCAGAACCCTGAGGCTGTTTGGCTGTCCTGCTGTTTCACCGACAGCTGTGGGCAAGATCACCATCTTGTCACGGATTCCATTGAATTGATTTGTGTTTTTGTAAGTGTGTTTACAGCAGTTGTTTGTTCTTTTTTTGCTTTATGTATTTAGGCCTACGCTTTTTCCACTTCTGTTCTTCTTCTTCTTCTTCTTCTTCTGATTGGGGATGTTTATCCTGCCCCACGCCCAAAGTCTTCGTTTAGACTGCTATTGGCGCAAAAGATGCATGCTTTGTGAGTTCGTGTCATCCATTCCACTGGCACACACGGCCTATTCGTACTGAATAGTGAAATGGGCGTTAAGGTGCGCGCAAGATCTTGTGCGTGCGTTCGCACACGGGACCTCTGTTTTAGGTCTCATCCGAAGGGCCAGGAAATAGGAATAAAGTATGTTCTTTCGCGTTTTTGTTGGGTTTGTGTGTGTGTGTGTGTGTGTGTGTGTGTGTGCGTTCTTTCGCGTTGCGTTGCGTGTGCGTGCGTTGCGTGCGTTGCGTGCGTGCGTGCGTGCGTGCGTTTGCGTGCGTGTGCGTTTGTTCGTTTGTTCGTGATCTACAAGGATTTTTGTTATAGTATTTTGGTGTTTGGATAATTCTAGTCACAGAAACTTGTCTGTCAAATTTGGGCTGTTCCCACCCGGAGAGCGCATCACCCATTTTGTATTTTGCGCGTGTTCTAAAACTAATAAAGTGAGAAATGTCGAGATACCTGTCACTTTTATTTTTCAAAATCTTCTTATATGGGGTAGTTTTAGGACCAATCTAGGATTATTATATTTTTTTTATAAAACTGAAAGAAGCTGACTTTGAGCGTGAGGATCGTAAACACGAGGGGGTGACTAAAGTACAATATTGGTGAAATGTGTATCCTTTTAATTGATTTAATTGTTATATTTTAATCTCTTGGAAGGGGGGGGGGGGGGGGGGGCTACATAAATACTATCATTAACATTATGTGAACGAGGAATTGATTAATTCTTTAATAATTATTCAGTAAAAGAGCACAGGTAAAAAAAAAACCCCACATAAAACAGAACATTCCTATTTAAAATATAACGCCCTTGACAGTGAGAGTTAAGCCCTTGTTGGTCAGTATCCAAAAAGGCATAATATAACTCTATATGCTTTTATGTGAAGCTCTAAATACTCTATTTGTTTGGATCTTAAATTCTTCTATAAGATGCGTATCGTTTTGATGCAACATTTGTTTTTAGTACAGAATGAAATGCTTGTAAACTGTTGCTAATAAAAAAAAGTTTAATGAAGTTCTGTTATAGTGGTAGAAAGTTGCTTCCGAACATAAGCAAGCCTCAGCATAAAACATGGAGCTGATCGAACTGATCCCCCCATTACACACCCTTTTTCTGGCTATGTGGCCAGCACCTGTGATGGGGGATCACTGTCTCTGCTTCAGATAAGCTTGCATTCTTCCTAGTTGTCTGAAGGGCTATTTCTGTCCGCACTTGCTGACAAAGTCTTCCCGAGCCGCGGTTTGGGTTGATAATTTAAGGAACGCACATTTTAAAACTCGGGTGTAGGGGAAGACGGGGTAAAAAGCCCATGGGCGGGTAAGAAGCCCTTGCCAATTATCTCATCAAAAACAGAACATTTCAGTCACATTTTGCCCATGAGACGAGTGTTAATGTTTATCATTCGTCTCATGGGCAAATTCGACTGAAATTTGCTTTTTTTCATGAGATAACTGGCATGGGCTTCATACCTGCCCATGGGCTTTTTACCCCGTCTTCCCCTACGCATTACTCTTTTGAGAACAGAACTCTCTAACTTCATAGCATAGCCTATCCTTGAACTGTTGGTGCGGTTGAAAATAGCTAACCAGACAAGAGAAATTTAATCAAGTCTAGGGGGGGCCCTGCTAATCCCGTTCGCATCTGCTGGAGGAATAGCCAGACGCCGAACCCTTGGAATGCGGATCAGTCCTATCATTATCTCCCCTGTACTTACAAGCTCTTGCTTGGGAAGACCTGCCTGTCCGGTAAGAAAGAGCCTTACATCATTCTATGCAGTTCCAAGCACTGGAGTTTTCTTTTTTTAATGCAAGTTACTTATATACTAATCAATAAGATAACAATTATGTGGGTGAAATAGAGCTGAATAATGCTACTGTGACTGTGGTTTTATGCTTGTCGTCTCACTGTCCAGCGTCAATATATCCTTCAGTGCGCATGCCCGTACTGGAAAATAAAAACGACATCATTGATATAAGTAATCAAACAGCCGCGTGAATAGTATAACCGATAATATCGAAAGTTAAAACTTGGCTCTAAATGTAGTTGCGCTTCTTTTCTATTGATATAAAATTTACTAAGCAATTGTATTTCATGCAGTACATGATTATTGTTTTCCTTGTTTTTAGTTCTGTAACTTTTTTTCGTGCACGCTTTTAGTTCGCGTTTTTTCTGTTTGTGTTCATTCAGACACGTGTTCTTTTTTTGGTTTTTTTTTTATACGGATGCAGTGCTATGATATCTTTATATGCTTATAGCATGCATACTTTACGTTATCTCGGAATGTGCGGCCTGTGGCCCCCATCATTGATGATAGCACTCAAACAGCCAAGACATTCGTTACTGAATGTATGCTGAACATTACATGTAATCTCCTGTTTCACCCCCACCTCTCTCTCTCTCTCTCTCTCTCTCTCTCTCTCTCTCTCTCTCTCTCTCTCTCTCTCTCTCTCTCCCCCCCCCCCTCTCTCTCTCTCTCTCTCTCCCTTCGTGCCAAGCATTACATGGTGTTTTGAAAAAAAAGCTTTCTGTGGTTATGTTCCACTTGGGCATTCCAAAGTAGTGATGCATGTAACGAGCAAGGCTGCAACTTTAAGGGGCAAGATCGGAACTTCTACAAGGTTGTAACTTCAAACAAGGAACCGATGAAGTGTAAGAAAACAACAACCAAGAGCCCAGGAGAGGTAGTGGAGAGAGAGGGGGGGAGAGAGAGAGAGGGGGGGGGGGAGAGAAAGAGAGAGAGAGAAAGAGAGAGAGAAGAGAGAAAACTGGAACACACACTGGATTTTTAATGTGAGGCTTCCGGCCTATCAAGAGAGAGAGAGAGAGAGAGAGAGAGAGAGAGAGAGAGAGAGAGAGAGAGAGAGAGAGAGAGAGAGAGAGAGAGGGGGGGGGGTGTTGCAGAAAAACAGAGACAGGGAGAGAGATGAAAGAGACAGAGCGAGAGAGAGAGAATAAGTTGCTGGGGAGGAAGGAGTTTTTGAGTGGGGACAGTCTTTAACTCCTCAGATGTGACATCATAAGAACGATAACCTTTTGGTCACCAAGAAGGAGGAGGAGGAGAAGAAGACGAAGAAGGAGGAGAAGAAGAAGAAGCAGAAGAAGAAGGAAAAGAAGAAGAAAAAGAAAAAGAACAAGAACAAGAACAAGAACAAGAAGAAGAAGACGAAGACGAAGACGACGACGACGACGAAGAA
>CM065681.1:62106022-62108522 GCA_017654935.2 Phymorhynchus buccinoides | reverse complement strand
AGAGAGAGAGAGAGAGAGAGATAGAAGACGGAGAGAAAGAGAGAGAGAGACAGAGAAAGAGAGACAGAAAGAGACAGAGAGAGAGGAGAGAGAGAGAGAGGAAAAAGAGAGAGAGAGAGAGAGAGGAGAGAGAGAGAGAGGGGGGGGGGGGAAGTGAGAGAGAAAGAGAAAGAGCATGTTATTGCTTATTCTATTACCATCTATAAATACAAATTCATTCAATTCAATTCAATTCAATTCAATTCTCTCTCTTTCCCTCTCTTTCTCTCTCTCTTTCCCTCTCTCTCTCTCTCTCTCTCTCTCTCTCTCTCTCTCTCTCTCTCTCTCTCTCTCTCTCTGTCTCTGTCTCTGTGACTGTCTCTCTTTCTTTGTCAATCTATCTCTCTCTCTCTCAATCTCTCTCTCTCTCTCTCTCTCTCTCTCTCTCTCTCTCTCTCTCTCTCTCTCTCTCTCTCTCTCTCTCTCTCTCTCTCTCTCTCTCTCTCTCCCTCTCTCTCTCAACCTCTCTCTCTCCACCCGCTCATTTTTAATCTCACGTTGAGTGATTTTGCAAACAAGAGAGCCTTGCTTCGAAGCATTCTAGAAAGAATACTTTATATAACGGTATGGACTCTTTGGTACTCCTGGGTGAGCTGACCTTTCCGTTATGGACCTAGGCCTACTTGACAGTGCTGGAAATGTCGACAGAATCGAACAACAAATTATCATCTGCCGAACTCCCAAAGAGGAAACCTTTTCAATTGTGAAATATTTCACCATTTGTGAAACTCAGTTTTCTGTCAACTAAATTAGACATCATTATGTTAAAAGGCAACAGTCCGTCCGTCCGTCCGTGTGAAACAAAGAACGGGACTTATAACTCCGCCGTTTTTCGACCGAATCGCCTCACATTTGCTATCGGCCCTAACGTGGCGATGGCAACGGCAACCAAGGCGGTCGTGTCATTTGCGCGGTTTGGCAAATGCGCGAAACGCGTATCCACCGGCCTCTCGACGCCCGTATCTCCGATATTTCTGAACGGATTGCCTTCAAAGTTGGCAGACAGATGACCGGGGACAGTGACTATCTGTGTGCCTAACTGGAAGCAAATCGATTTATAAACGTGCGCGATATGCGCCACTTGACCTTTTCACAAACCGTGGCGAGACGAGACCCGACATTGACTCCAAATTTGGAACGTGCATAATCAGGGATAGTGACTATCTTGGTGCAAAATTGCAACAGCATCCATTCATACACGCGCGCGATATGAGCCAATTTACATTTGCGCAGACGCGGCATTTCAAGCCGTCCACAACAAACAGTTTACACAGAAAGAAATCAGTATTGCGCGCGCGTGCAAAAGAAAAGGGTTGGAGAGCGGAGATTACATTAGCGAGGGACAATATCCCGCTATTCACCGAGTGAGAGCGGAGATTACATTAGCGAGGGACGGGGTGGAACGGGATGAGAGAAGAAGATGGAAGAAGGGAGAGAGACAAAAGTAATAATACAATATTTCGCGGACCCGGAGAAACCGGTACTCGGCATTACCGGTACTTGGCGTTACCGGTACTAGGCGTTACCGGTACTAGACGTTGCGCTAGTTATAAAAAAAAGAGCTTTGACAAAGCTTTCTGATGCTTTTGTTCTGTTTTTGTTTTTGTTTTGTTTTTGGCTCCGTGTTTGGTGATCAGCCGATGCGTCATCTCTTTACCTGAGATTCCATAGTTATAGGACTGGCATTGGATGATATTACAGGATTGCTCTTCATGCTCAACGCTTGGCAACCTTCTGCTGAAGAGTCTCCATGCACGAGACAAGGGGGTTTGTCTCTTACCAATTGGTCCACGGGGACTGTTAAGGATGCTTTGTTTTAGTGAGACATTGTCACAAACTGCATGCACATATTATGTATGTTCGTAGTTTGTATGTCGTTGTTCAATGGTTGAATTGTTCATTGTTTTGCATACTTTGCAAACTGCGTGTTAATTAAAGATGTGCCTTGCAAAATAACAATAACATTATATCTGTGTTTTTGTATTTGGGGTTCTCTCTCTCTCTCTCTCTCTCTCTCTCTCTCTCTCTCTCTCTCTCTCTCTCTCTCTCTCTCTCTCTCTCTCTCTCTCTCTCTCTCTCTCTCTCTCTCTCTCTCTTTGTTTCTTATCCATTGTCGTGTTTATCACACCAATAAATGATGCCCGGATATACGATAAAAAAGATTCGTTTGAAATGTCGTGACTGGAAAAGTTACTGAACTGCGCAGAGAGAGGAAGAGAGAGAGGGAGAGAGAGAGAGAGAGAGAGAGAGAGAGGAGAGAGAGAGAGAGAGAGAGAGAGATAGAGAGAGAGAGACGAGAGAGAGAGAGAGAGAGAGAGAGAGAGAGAGAGAGAGAGAGAGAGAGAGAGAGAGAGATAGAGAGATGAAATGAATGAAATGAAAATGTTTTAACAATAAACGTTTCTCTTAAGCCATTATAAAACGGACAACATAACAAAAAGTGCATTTCATTTTCTACTGT
>CM065681.1:62086022-62091022 GCA_017654935.2 Phymorhynchus buccinoides | reverse complement strand
TGAAAGAGTGGGCTATCACTGTGTTGCCATGGGGAAATAGAAATATCCCGTAAATAATGTTAACGTGTACACAGACCTTAAAGAGTGGGCTTTCACTGTGTTGCCATGGTGAAATAGAAATAATTAGAAATGTGATTCGCGCTTCGAGATTACGTGATCGAATCGAATCGCACAGTCGTACGATTTTAGCTGACCCTTTAGTGATGACTCGATTTAGCGACCGTGTTAAAGTCTGTCTTTTTTCTGACGGGCAGTAACACGTACGCACGATTGTAATAATACAATCTTTTTTCCTTTTCTTTCTTTGTAGATATATATTTTGTAGAGTGGCACAGTAGTATCGCGTTCGCTTCGTGTCAAGTAAACCCGAGTTCGAACCTGGGTACAGGGGATTTTTTCCTCTCATTCTGCACTAGGCCTTAACGGTCTGAACGTGGAGTCTTTCGGATGAGACGATAAACCGAGGTCCCGTGTGCCCATGCACTTAGCATACGTTAAAACCCAGTGGCAACGAAAAAGTTGTCATTTGGTCAAAATTTACCCCCCCCCTCCCCCCCCCCCCCCCCCCCCCCCCCCCTCTCATCAGTGACAAAAAAATCGCATGCAAAAAAACAATTTAAAAAAATTGGGTGGCGCGCCTCTGGCTGCGACGCGCTCTCCAGGTGGGAGCAACCCGAATTTCACAGAGACGCCTCTGTGACTATAAAGTATAAAGTACCTAAGTAAAGTACCTAAGTACCTAAGTTATGTTTTATTTTTTGTGTTGTATGTATATCACCACGTTTTGTTTTCTTTGTTTTCGCCTTCTAATGTAGATTTTGTTATGGGTTTTACATTAAGAGGCCGCGAGGCCCAGTGGTCCTAAATTCTTGACCTTGACCTTGACCTTTTAAATGCATCTATCTTTATTTCCTCTAACTGTGTAAATCAGCCTGTTTACAAATCACCCGCCGTACTGAAATTCGTATGAAATAAGTGTCACAGTACTAAATAAATAAGCTTTCAGCTTCTTGTTGCCGTTAGTTTTATTTGTAGAATGTGCGTTGTTGGTAAAATAAATCATTCGCAACGAGGAAGACCGTCAGAATAATACATTAAGCATGCAGACATACTCGGTGATGACGCATGGGGAAAACCTACATAAGTCGCTCAGAATGTTTTGAACAAAAGCCCCCAAAATAGTCAACAACCCCAAAAATATCAATTTCCTATGTATGGGCATACGTATGTCTATGTTTATATATTCTACCAGTATCCACAACATAAAAGACAATTTTGAACGATTTCTTTGTTTATTTGATCGCTTTCTAAATCAAGTCAATAGAAACAAAGAGGCAAAGTTGTATCTTCTATGCCCGATTTCTGCAAAATGATCTGTTTCGAATGCCCCAAACTTCAAATAATTATAAAATAAAAACTACACAAGATAACTCAGTTCGGTTTTCTGTGTATTAACAAAGAATCTTTTACTCCACCATGAAAAATTAAAATCTCAATGTATGACAAACTTCCATAATGTCTGGTTTTCCCAAGCACTGTCACTTGTTTTATTGTTAGGAAGGAAGGCTTCAAACGGTCGGGTGAGCAAATCGATGGGCAGACAGGCCCCCAGACAAAGATGGGATGCGCTAGTCGATGTTTGTACACACTTGGACAGTAAGTACAGACCGACATGGACAAGTCTCATGAAATATTGGTGAGGGGGCAAATGTTAAGAACAGCCCCCTCCTCTACCCCTTCCATTCATTGCAGACGGTTTCAGGTTAGGGTTAGGGTTAGGAATAGGGTTTGGGGTACTTTAGGGATAGGCTTAGGGTCAGTGTCAGTCTCATAGCATACCATAAGGGTAGGGATAGGGTTAGGGATAGGATTAGGGTCAGTTAAGTGTCAGTCTCATAACATACCATAAGGGTAGGGATAGGGGTAGGGATAGGATTAGGGTCAGTTAAGTGTCAATCTCATGCCATACCATAAGGGTAGGGATAGGGTTAGGGATAGGATTAGGGATAGGCTTAGGGTCAGTTAAGTGTCAATCTCATAGCATACCACAAGGGTAGGGATAGGGTTAGGGATGGGCTTACGGTCAGTTAAGTGTCAATCTCATAGCATACCATAAGGGTAGGGATAGGGTTAGGGATAGGATTAGGGTCAGTTAAGTGTCAATTTCATAACATGCCATAAGGGTAGGGATAGGGATAGGGATAGGATTAGGGTCAGTTAAGTGTCAATCTCATAGCATACCATAAGGGTAGAGATAGGGATAGGGATAGGATTAGGGTCAGTTAAGTGTCAATCTCATAACATACCATAAGGGTAGGGATAGGGATAGGGATAGGATTAGGGTCAGTTAAGTGTCAATCTCATAACATACCATTAGGGTAGGGATAGGGTTAGGGATAGGATTAGGGTCAGTTAAGTGTCAATGTCATACCATACCATAAGGGTAGGGATAGGGTTAGGGATGGGCTTACGGTCAGTTAAGTGTCAATCTCATAACATGCCATAAGGGTAGGGATAGGGTTAGGGATAAGATTAGGGTCAGTTAAGTGTCAGTCTCATAGCATACCATAAGGGTAGGGATAGGGTTAGGGATAGGATTAGGGTCAGTTAAGTGTCAATCTCATAACATGCCATAAGGGTAGGGATAGGGTTAGGGATGGGCTTACGGTCAGTTAAGTGTCAATCTCATAGCATACCATAAGGGTAGGGATAGGGTTAGGGATAGGATTAGGGTCAGTTAAGTGTCAATCTCATAGCATACCATAAGGGTAGGGATAGGGTTAGGGATAGGATTAGGGTCAGTTAAGTGTCAATCTCATAGCATACCATATGGGTAGGGATAGGGTTAGGGATAGGATTAGGGTCAGTTAAGTGTCAATCTCATAGCATGCCATAAGGGTAGGGATAGGGTTAGGGATAGGATTAGGGTCAGTTAAGTGTCAATCTCATAACATGCCATAAGGGTAGGGATAGGGATAGGGATAGGATTAGGGTCAGTTAAGTGTCAATCTCATAACAGCCAGAAGGGTAGGGATAGGGTTAGGGATAGGATTAGGGTCAGTTAAGTGTCAATCTCATAGCATACCATAAGGGGTAGGGATAGGGTTAGGGATAGGATTAGGGTCAGTTAAGTGTCAATCTCATAGCATGCCATAAGGGTAGGGATAGGGTTAGGGATAGGATTAGGGTCAGTTAAGTGTCAATCTCATAACATGCCCATAAGGGTAGGGATAGGGATTGGGATAGGATTAGGGTCAGTTAAGTGTCAATCTCATAACATGCCATAAGGGTAGGGATAGGGATAGGGATAGGATTAGGGTCAGTTAAGTGTCAATCTCATAGCATACCATAAGGGTAGGGATAGGGATAGGGATAGGATTAGGGTCAGTTAAGTGTCAATCTCATAACATGCCATAAGGGTAGGGATAGGGATAGGGATAGGATTAGGGTCAGTTAAGTGTCAATCTCATAACATACCATAAGGGTAGGGATAGGGTTAGGAATAGGATTAGGGTCAGTTAAGTGTCAATGTCATACCATACCATAAGGGTAGGGATAGGGTTAGGGGTAGGATTAGGGTCAGTTAAGTGTCAGTCTCATAACATAACGTAAGGGTAGGGATAGGGTTAGGGATGGGCTTAGGGTCAGCTTAGTCATCAACTTTTATTTGTGTGTGCGTTTGACACTAATCTGACCCTAAGCCTATCCCTAACCCTAACCCGAACCCTGTTCCTAACCCTAACTTGAAACAGTCTAATCCACACAACGACAACAAACATTGATGGTATGTTATGAGATTGACACTGAACTGCCCCTAAGCCTATCCTTAACCCTATCCCAAACCCTATTCCTAACCCTAACCCTAACCGAAACCGTCTGAAATGAATGGAAGGGGGTAGAGGAGGGGGGCTATTCTCAACATTTTCCGGTGAGGGGCATTGTCATGACAGACAGTGAGGAAAACCCCCAACAAAAAACAAAGGAAAGAGAGGGAAGAATGGGATGAAGGTAAAGAAAAGGGAATGAGAGGATGAGGATGACGGATAAGAAGAAGAAGGGAAACAAATTGGAGAAAGATAGGCGTTGGGGTTGATTGAAATTAGGCAGAGGAGAGAAACAGAAATGCATACAGACAAAGACTGTTAACCCTTTCTTCGCCAGCCATTTTTCAACCAAAACATGCCATTACAGTTAACTGGGTAGAGAAGAAACTGTATTTACAGTATTGGGAGTTCCTCTGCGACATGTGTAACATTAGGCCTATCTTTGCCTCCCAAAATTACGAAAATAGGGTCTTTGGATTACAGGCCCTGATTTGATGCGTGTTAGTGACGTGGGTGTTAAACCACTGTGGTGCATAAAGGTGACATTGGCGGTGAAAGGGTTAAAGTCGGAGAGCAGAGAGGAGCAGAAAAAGAGCGTGCTGAATAGGGAATCAACAGAGAGAGAGAGAGAGAGAGAGAGAGAGAGAGAGAGAGAGAGAGAGAGAGAGAGAGAGAGAGAGAGAGAGAGAGAGACAGAGAGAGAGAGAGAGAGAGAGAGAGAGAGAGAGAGACAGAGACAGAGACAGAGACAGAGAGAGAGAGAGAGAGAGAGAGAGAGAAACTAAAGACACAGGGAGACTGAAAGAGGCAAACATACTAGGCTACATACATACATCTAACGACTGACAGATCATAGGGAGATAAACAGCGCAAATTGACAGAAAGAAGCAGAGTGCACTCGATGAAATATTCACATCTTCCGCTCTGGCAGTCTCCGTAGCTCTGGAACTGAAGCAGCCTGTGACCGTTCAGGCAGAACCGCTTCGGAGAGAAAGGGGAGGTTGTCTTGTTGTGAGTTCTGAAATAAACGAACATCGTGTGTTTCGGTCTGCAACACTGAGAAAAGGGCTAGTTTTAACAGAAAGAAGGACAAGAGGCAAAGCCTTCTAGGCTCACTCGAACAGACACACAGGGGACAACAACACACGAAGATTGAGGGGGGGGGTGGGGGGGGGG
>CM065681.1:62058522-62078522 GCA_017654935.2 Phymorhynchus buccinoides | reverse complement strand
TTCCAATCAGTGTGGGTTCAAAAAGACCAGCAGTAGCTGGTGAGAAATGCCTCAAAGGTATTTTCTTTTCTTTTTTTTTTTGTTTAGTTTTGGACTCCGAGTAGGAATCAAAACATCATCGTTTCACTGCTTTTCCCACACATTTTCTTCCTCATACAGATTTCCCCTCAGAATAGAATTTGTCTGGTTTTGCGTACTATACCATACATTTCCATTGCAATATTTCGAAACTCTGCTCTGAACTTGCTTCCAGTGAGACAATACAAGTAGAAATTCACTGCACTGTTGGCGTACCACAGGGTCTGGCTCACTGCCCTGAACACAGTATACCGCCCGTTCTGAATAGGGTCATTCCAATCGATATTCATATAGGTCAAGGAATATACTACAATTGGCGTTGTTAGCACGAAAAAACAGAAACTAGCTGCAATCAAGGTGGCAGTCAAAGAACGTACATTCTGCTTTCTGGAATCCTGGCTGGCTTGCTGTAGACGTCTGCTCACCTTGACAGATCTGATCAGTGACCACAGAAGGATACTGTTGCTGACCACCAACAGTAAGAAAGGTACGAGAAAATAGCGAAGCAGTTTCATCCACGGCCAGATTTTGTAATAAAACCATCGGTACATTTTTGATCCAGATAAACGGCAACGTCCTTTTCTTAAGTCATATCCGTACAAATAGTGACATTGCATCAGAACAAGAATGGCAACAATTAAACCAGTAGTAACTTGTGATTTTCTCTTGGTCCACACAACATTCGTACGAAGTGGCCACAGCACAGAAGCTGTCCTTAACATGGTAAGCGCCACGAGCATCCATGACGACAGAGGTGACGTGGTCCATTTAAAAAGCTGATTGACCTTACACTGCCAGGCGCTCCTTCTGTTAGAATATTGGACACCTAATTTGTTATGGAGCACTTTTTCCAGAGGGCCTAAGATCAGCACTAACTGGTCGGACACAGCCAGAATGGTGAAGAAAACACTGAAGGTGGATGCAGGAAGACGAAGCATGATCAGGATGGTCATGACATTTCCGAAAAGTCCAAATGCCAGTACTATGGGTTCACCAATGTTCCAGATCTGCAGGGCAATATTTAGATAAGGCTGACGTTGATCAGACCAAGAAAGTTGTTTGAAAACACGAGGACTGTCGGTTGTCTTCATGATTACAAATATACGCTAAGCAGCTGGATACAGGAAGCAATTAATCCTTATTAAGCACGTGTATCAGAGCATGCTAAGTGTCTTATCAATGCTGATAAATGAATTATTTTACAGATCAAAGTTGTTGATTTCTGGACATTAAAACTTTGGCGAACAATTTTCAAAGCAAAACTGCAAAACATTGAACCCCCAAATTTGTATGGAACAATACTATAAACTATGATTTTTAGTTTTAAAATTACTTTACCAGAACACATTAGCACAGCAAAGCTGTTATTTCTAGCTTCAAACAATCTAATCACAACCCCATTCCATCCTCTCATACCAAATCAAGATCTACAGTATGAAAGCATCAATACAACAACAACAACAACAACCTAAAAACATATAACGTTGGTCATTTTGTTTGATGAAATAAATGTGTATCTTAGCAGAAATCACAAGATGTCGCAATAGTTCTGGGAAACTCTTGTCAATCAACTAAGATTCTATCTTAAAAACCCTTTTTAGATGTGGAGATTCTGGTGGAATCACAAAAAATATCAAATAATGTCAAGAGCTAAACCAGTATTTGAATACTTATATCGCAAAGATTGTTACAATCGGACGATTTTAGCTGACGTGTTGCTGGCCCTTTTGAGTTGTCAAGTGATAGTGGAAGACGGGATGGCATCAAAACAGCTGAATTGTTCAAACTAATCCAACAAATTGAAAATTAGTATGAACAGACTCAGGAGAGCTTCTTTAACATTTTCTGACGTAGGGACATCAACATTTATGAGTCTATCGTTGTTTATTTGGTATTTTAAAATTGGTAACTAAGCAGACGAAAATGGAGGGCCGCCATTGAAAAAGAAGTCGCAGATAATGCTTCTTCAACAAATCTTGTTTGGAAAAAATAAACTTACCATGCAAATATCTTTATTTACCGCACATTATGGGTTTTTTTACGTTTAATTTTGTAAAGTACAGCATTATTATTTTATATTCTATTATTTTATTACACATCGTTTTCATTTTAACCAATCAGGTTTTGAAAGCATTTCCGGAACAAATGTCAGAGCGAATTAGGATTAGTTTTCGAAAAAGGCAAAATGACAAGGAACATTGAAGAAAACTGGAAAGGAAGGCTAGAATTCAACAGCAAATAAAATCATGGAGCAAACGAGATATTAGCATTCATGGTAAAATCATTGTAATAAAATCATTCTTAGTTAGTCAGCTAATTTTCATAATGCAATCAGCTTTTTAAATGGACCACGTCACCTCTGTCGTCATGGATGCTCGTGGCGCTTACCATGTTAAAGACCCGGTGACGCAACACGATTAAGTCCCTTGGTTTTTTCTGGGTCGCTGTGACCCGCAATCGAAATACCCCATATTCAAATTGAGGCTGCTCTTTAAACTGACTTGTAGCTTTCAATTTGGGGTACTTTATATGGGAGTCTGACTTGGTCAAAACAAGATTTCTTTCCAGTTATAAGAGGAAAAACACGTGAATCCCGTGATTTTGACACGTGATGGGGGGGGCTCTTTAAGGACAGCTTCTGTGCTGTGGCCACTTCGTACGAATGTTGTGTGGACCAAGAGAAAATCACAAGTTACTACTGGTTTAAAACCTAACACAGTTTTAAACAAAATAAATATAATGTTGTATAAATGTGTATGGCAGATAAAGCATAGCAATAGGAGAGCCTTTGAAAAGGTTAAAAGAAAAATTATGGAATCAGATTATAGCATAGGAGGATTAAACATGGTAAACGTAAATGAGCTTCAACGAAATATGTATTTACAAGGGGCAGGAAAGCTTTTTTCCACAACAGAAGAAAATTGGTGTGGAATTCCAAAATGACATTTTAACAAAATTATAAATAGTAAGAATATATTCAATATTAATTGTAAAGCAAATCAACTGGAAGGAATTGACAAAGTTGACAATGAATTTTGGAAGGAAGTAATTATCACTTACCTAGACCATAAACAAGAAATAAGAATAGAAGATATAACAAGTGACACTTTCTTAAATCAGCTACTATTCCATAACAACTTAATCCAATACAAAGGTAAAACACTAATCTTTCATTCATGGAAAAGTAAAAATATATTACATGTTAAAGACATTGTAAATTTTAATGAAAACAGACTGTTTACGCTTGAAGAAATAAACACACTGTATTTGAATATAATGCTTTACGAAATGCTATGCCTCAAACGTGGATATTATGGATGAATAATGATAGACATATACATCATGATACTTATTCAAATGAATGTGAAGCCATAAAATGTAATGTTAGACCAAGAGAAATAAAGAAACTTTTAGAAAAAAAAGAAGTAAAAGCTTAACTCCTAGCTGCATATATTTCTGGCTTAGGAAACTTAATTTATTTATTTATTAAGACAACTTTTATAGCGCCTAATCTTTAAGCTCTAAGCGCTTTAATGTAGAATTAAATGAAAACGACTGGATAACACCTAGAAAATCAACCAAATAAATTAGATTGTTAGAGCTACAGTGAAAAATAAATCACAATGTTTACCCCACAAATATTATTTTAAACAAAACGAAAGTTACAAAAACAAATAAGTGTGACATATGTACTGATGAAATAGACTTCTTTGAACATTTCTTCTTCTTCTGCCCTATAGTCAATCAATTCTGGAAAACAGTAGAAGGCTTCATATCTTCAAACATTGGCAAAACAATTACATTGTCTTTAACAGAAGTATTGTTTGGAATTCATAAACCTTGTCGGTAAAATGAGCATTAGTATTGCTCGTAAAACTAAAAGGATGACTGCTTTACCAGTGATCTTTGAGCACCATCTAGAACTTAGGAAACAATATATCAGTTTACTCTTCAACGACTCGTAACGTTAAAAAATACATGTATACTTGAAAGAGCAAAAACAAAGAAGTGTGTTAGTATTATTTGATCGTAGTGTTCTGTTATGATTATTAGTAAAGTGTGCTAGTATTCTGGAAAAAAAATAAAAAAATAGTACCTAGTACCTAAAGTAATACTTAAAAATACCTAAGTTTAGTCTATGTTCCATGTTACTGCCCGTGTTAACTGTGATTAAGACGTACTCATGATTGCGGCGCCTGGTGCTTTGAAACGGGAGCTTGTCTTCTTATGCGACTTTTTGTTTGTTTTGAGAGTGACTTTGTAATTAAATCAAAGTGTCTGTAGGGTTACTTACGAATGACGTGGATTTAAACAAACCCCGCAACGTTTAGGAAAGTAAAGTGTGTCATTAGTCAATCCAGCATCATGTGTTTATATTTGTGAAAGAAAGTAAAGTGTGTCATTAGTCACACAAAAAAGAAAAAAAAGAAAAAAAAAGAAAAAAAGAATTAGATCACTAGCATCTGTTAAAATGTTTCTACTCGTACTGTACCAACTCTCTTGTTTGTAACTGAAAGCGTTTTCTAGACTCAAACGGATTTCTGAAGATAGCTATGACACATTGGTCATTGCATTCCGGTAAGTATTTTGGTCAGTGCGCACCTTAGATACAGGCCATCGCGTTCTGGCTCTAAAAACAGTACTTTCAACTTAAAGTGAGTTCTTTTCAAATGATAAAAATATGTAAACATTCAGCTTTCTTTTACTGTCAAAACTATTTAGACTTGTCATTATTTAGATCAAATGAGACACAAGACAATCCAAGACAGTGATCTGTGCTCAAAAACAGTTTTATCTCTTCCACTTCGTCGATCACTCTGACATCCTGCTGTCATATGAGTGCAGATGCGACATGCTGCCAAATCTAGGGTCCAGACTAGATCAGTTGAGCAAATAACATACACATGTGTGTGCGCACGCACACGCGCGTGTGCGCTCACACACAGATATGTGTGTGCACGCATGCAGAGAGACAGGGAGAGAGATAGAGTCGGTTTTTTTTTAGATCTTTCTAAATCTAAAATATGCGTTCAATGAAAAGATCTAGAATCGAGATATGGCCTAGATGTAGATAATCTCTCTCTCTCTCTCTCTCTCTCTCCCTCTCTCTCTCTCTCTCTCTCTCTCTCTCTCTCTCTCTCTCTCTCTCTCTCTCTCTCTCTCTCTCTCTCTCTCTCTCTCTCTCTCTCTCTCTCTCTCTCTCTCTCTCTCTCTCTCTCTCTCTCTCTCTCTCTCTCTCTCTCTCTCTCTCTCTCTCTCTCTCTCTCTCTCTCTCTCTCTCTCTCTCTCTCTCTCTCTCTCTCTCTCTCTCTGATTGTGTGTGTCAAGTCAAAAGTTTATTTCCAGATAGGAACATTGTATAAGCAAATGACATGCTTTTTTTCAACAAGCCATCCATAAAAAAATTATGTAAAGAAAAATTAAGAACTAAACATTCCAAAGTAGCGAACAAGAAAAGGAAAATAAACAAGTAAACAATTAATTAAAGAAGCAAGCACATATTCCAAAAACAGGCAGGAGGATGGGGACTGGGTGAATAGCATAATTATGTACAATATATACATCAACATCAACAACGAAACATTTAAAACATTACATTTACTTAGTAAAATAATTATGTTATCTACATTTCCATTATTTCAAATAAAAGGAATAAAGTGATCAATTATGCCCTGTTAAAGAGATATATTTTTTATTTGTTCGTGAAGCAGTTCTTGATTTTCATGTTTTTTAAAATGGAGGGTAAGTTGTTCCATAAAAATCTCCACCCGAATAGAGGAGACCAGATTTGAATAGATTATTATTTGGTCGAGGAAATGTTAGCAAATGAGTGTGTCTGCTTGTGTTTGTTGTAAATTTGTCTGTCATCTTTTTTGGAGCATTTCCGTTGACAATATTATGCATGCAGATTGCCTTGTTTAGGAAAAGTCTGTCTCAGAATACTCACTTTATCCAGTTGTTTGTAGTCTTCTTAGGTAAGTGAACTTGATCTTAATAAAATTATTTTAATTGCTTTTTTGTACATACGTTTGATAATCTTGAAATTGGTATCACTACAACTATTCCATAGTGTTGAAGCATAATCGATTTTGAGGGTATGTGAGCATTAAAGAATGTGAGTGCGTGTGTGTGTGCTTGCGTGCATGCATGCATGTGTGTGTGCGTGTGTATGTTTCAGTTCACAATGACATCATTATTACGAGCTCAAAGAAGAAAGAAAGGGAGTTAGTTGGGGTGGGAGGACTGCAATATTATGACATATTAGATATACACGGTGCACGTCACCAATACACCCAGGAGGAGGCATGGTCTACGCGTACACCCCTACAGTGCTATAATTGATTACTATGCCATTGATGATAAAAACTGAACGTTTTTTTGGGTTGCATCCCGAATTAAAAAGGACTATATGTGTTTTTTCTACTGATAAAGTTAAACCATTTTATTTCATTAATGTATTTATTTTATCCAATTCACGTTGATATAATTTGTTGGTATAGTTCAAGGATCTAAGTGGAGTTTTACGCTTCATTGTTACCTTCATCCACATGCAGATATCGTCTGCGTACTGAGCTAAGACTGTGTCTTTAGATATATTATTTGGTAGATCTGCTATCAATATATTAAACAAGATAGGTGAAATGACAGAACCTTGTGGAAGACCCATCTGAAGTTCTCTGGGTTTTGAATATGTACTTCCAACTCTTACTTGTATAAATCTATCTGATAAGAATTTTTTTTATGTAGTTATACATATTACCTGTAACATTGTGATTTTGAAGTTTTTGTAATAATTGATAGTGCCATACTTGGTCGTAAGCTTTTTTGACATCAAAGAAGGTTATCAATATATAAAATAAACACACTGATAAAATAGCGATATTTCGGTTTATTTTTTAACCTTTGACGGGCAAAGCACCAGGGCAACTAAAACAACCTTTAAAATACAGTGGTACACAATTAAAAACAATTATGATCAAAACTCATAAAAGCTTCCAAAGCGTCCGTATGTGCGCGCATTTGTGCGTGTGCGTGCGTATGCATGTGTGTGCGTGTGCGTGTGCGTGTGCGTGTGTGCGTGTGCGTGTGCGTGTGCGTGTGTGTGTGTGTGTGTGTGTGTGTGTGAGTGTGTGTGTGTGTGTGTGTGTTTGTCAGTACAACTTTTGTAGTTAATCTGACAATAAATTGGTTCCTGTCCAGTGTGTGTGTGTGTGTGTGTGTGTGTGTGTGTGTGTGTGTGTGTGTGTGTGTGTGTGTGTGTGTGTGTGTGTGTGTGTGTGTGTGTGTGTGTGTGTGTGTGTGTGTGTGTGTGTGTGTTCAGAATTGTTCAACCAGTAAATGTCTCCTAGCAGAATGATTTATGTCTAATGTTGTTCTTTTCTTTTTGTTTTACATGGTTTGCTTTAGTTTGGTGTAATTATCTGTATGTTCCAACAACTCTTCGATGTCAGGATCAATGATTTATACACCAGATAACTTACGCACTTCTTACAAAAGATATAAGATGTCACAGCACCCGCATTCATACTCACTGCAAACGGGAGAGCTTGTATTATTCAAACCCGATCTAGCACACAGCAAATGAATTTATTAATAACTCGTTTCGAGTATTGTACATAGAACCAAGAAGAAAGATTTGTATCCATAAAGTCATGCAGTCTGAAGTGGATCTTTAAGGTTTACTTACAGAATTCATTTTAAGAATGTTACAATTGCATATACACACATGCGTGTTACATTGCTGTTGGTAGAATCATGCTGGAAACGGATTGCCAGAGAGAGCGATGTGCGAATCGTTGCCTACACTTAAAAACAAAACCTATTCACACACAGACACACATATGCACAGACACACATACACACACACACACGCACGCACGCACGCACGCACGCACGCGCACGCACACGCGCACGCACACACACACACACACACACACACACACACACACACTCTATCATGGTTCATGATTTGTGATTAATTGTGCTGCACTGTCATATTGAATTGTCTGTCCATTCAAGTGTTGTGTGCTCCAGAAGCAGCCATACGGCGAAAGCTTGAGTAAACTACCCCTGTGGGATAAATGTATAACTTGTCTCTTTATATATATATATATATATATATATATATATATATATATAAACGTACAAGAATTGAAGAAGAAAAAACAACCACACCATTAAACTTTCCTCTTATATATATAGTTTGCTTGAATAAAACTTTTTTTGTGTCCAATATTTAAGTTTGTGAACCTAAGAAAGAAACTGAATAACTTTAATTTTAACTTTACAATTTATTCTGTGTTCTGAAAAGAATAAAAGAAAATAATGTGCTGATTTACTTTTTCTCCCAATGGGGGAGATAGACAATGCCTATGCAAAGACAGCTGTTTCGTCTTTGAGAAAGACTCTTCAGTCTGCATATCGGCCTGCAAAGAATGTCCACAGTGAACATTCAAACTGAGCTAGAAGACTTTCTACAAGAGAAAGGTTGTCCTCTTTGCACCAGATTGAAAGTCCACAATAAAAGCAAACCAGCACTTAATTCAAAAGAAATGGTAAAAATCTTGTGTAAAATAACAAAAATAATAATGTTCTAAAATTACAATCCCTCGAAGAGAGTAGAAGAGATGGGATGCCATGTTGGCCATATATATATATATATATATATATATATACAGCTGAGATTTTTTCATATCTATTTTTATCCTTTTGGATACTATTTCAGTTGCTGGCCCTCTCTGGTCGTGTCGCTTAATTTTTCATATTTTAAATTTGGAACATTGTTATGTTCATACTTTTATTTAAGATTTTTATCATTTCTATTTTACTTGAGTGCTGGTTTCGTTTTTTGGAGCCTTTTACCAATATACAGGAAGAGACCTTCCCTTTGTGGAACAATCTTCTTGTTGAGGTGAGAGTAGTTCCACTTTGGTAGGCTAAGACCCCATCCAGTGTCGAGCTGATGAGACTCCCTAGAGTCGAAACAGCTGTCATCGGCTTGGGTTCTGCCATTGCCTCCCTAATAAGGTGGAAAAACTAAGCTAGCACTCTTTATTTATTCTTTTTTTTTTTTTTAAAGAACATAATCAAACAGCAAGTTAATTTAACTGGTTTTGATTTTAAATGTTCGCATCCAAGACATAGGGACAAAAAAGTTTTATGCAATTTTATATATATTTATTATTTTTGTCCTATTACAAAAGAGTTTTACCATTTCTTATTAGCTTAGTGCTGGTTTGCTTTTATTATGGACTTTCAATCTGGTGCAATGAGGACAACCATTCTCTTGTAGAAAGTCTTCTTGCTCAGCTTGAACGTTCACTGGACATTCTTTGCAGACCGACAAGTCATGCAGACTGAAGAGTCTTTCACAAAACGAAACATATGTCTTTGCATAGGCACTATCCATCTCTCCCATTGGGAGAAAAAGCAAATCAGCACATTATGTTCTTCTTTTTCAGAACATAGAACAAATCGTAAAAGATAAAGCAAACTGAGTTTGTTTCTGAGGTTCACAAATACAGACATTGGACGCACAAAAAGTTTTATCAAAGCAAACTATTCTGCATTTCAAATGCACCAACCTTTTAGTCCTTCAGATTAAGGGAATGGAGCGCAGCTAATAACTGAGATTTTATATTTATTCTAATTTTGGATATCATCTCAGTAGTGGGCCCTCCCTAGTCATGTCTATTATCTTTTTAAATTATAATGTTAGAACATTATTATGTTTGTAATTTTACATAAGAGTTTTACCATTTCGTTTTAACTTAATGCTGGTTTGCTTTTATTATGGACTTTCAATCTGGTGCAAAGAGGACAACCGTTCTCTTGTAGAAATTCTTCTTGCGCAGCTTGAACGTTCACTGGACATTCTTTGCTTCAAAAGACGTTTTAAAATTTTAGTTTTAAAATTTTAGTTAATACATCTGTATCGCTAAAATATCGGGACTTTCCTGGAGTTGCACTGCCTCTGGGCATTGCCTCCAGGATCGTTCCCACCATCTTTATATCTACTAATGTCCCATATGTGTCTGTTTCAGACCGGAGGACGTTAAACGGAGTTTCATTCATTCACATTCTTTGCAGGCTGACATGCAGACTGAAGAGTCTTTCACAAGACGAAACAACTGTCTTTGCATAGGCACTATCCACTTCCCCATTGGGAAAAAACCAAATCAGCACATTATTTCCTTCTTATTTCTTCTTTTTCAGAACACAGAACAAATCGTGAAGTTAAAGCAAACTGAGTTTGTTTCTGAGGTTCACAAATACAGACATTGGACACGAAAAAGTTTTATCAAATCAAACTATATATAAACATTGAAACCAAAACCAGTTATATTAACTTGGTATTTTGATCTATGTTCTAAAAAACACATAACGAGTGCTAACTTAGTATTTTTTAGAACATAGATCAAAATACCAAGTTAATATAACTGGTTTTGTTTTTAATGTTCGTTTCAAGAAATAGGGACAAAAAACGTTTTAAACAAAATTACTGTTATTGCATTTCAAATGCTCTAACTTTTGAGTCCTGTAGGCTGGAGGAACGGTGCCAGCAGTAAACTGAGATTTTACATATCTATTTTTATCCCTTTGGATACTATTTCAGTTGCCTGCCCTCTCTGGTCGTGTCACTTATTTTTTCATATTTATAATTTTGGAGCATTGTTATGTTCACACTTTTACTTAAGATTTTTATAATTTCTATTTTACTTTGAGTGCTGGGATTTTGTTTGGGAGCCTTTGCCAATATACAAAAAGAAACCTTCCCTTTATGGAACAATCTTCTTGTTGAGGTGCGAGTAGTTCCATCTTGGTAGGCTAAGACCCCATCCAGTGCCGAGCTGATGAGACTCCCTAGAGTCGAAACAGCTGTCCTCGGCTGTGTTCTGTCATTGCCTCCCTAATAAGGTGGAAAAACTAAGCTAGCACTCTTTATGTTTTTAGAACATAGATCAAATACCAAGTTAATCTAACTGGTTTTGGTTTTAATGTTCGTTTCAAAGACATAGGGACAAAAGGGTTTTAAAAGGTTTTACTATTATTGCTTTTCAAATGCTCTAACTTTTGAGTCCTGTAGGCTAGATGAACGGTGCCAGCAGTAAACTGATATTTTTTTAATATCTATATAGTTTGATCAGTCATTTTCGGAAATTCCTACAAGTTTTAGTTATTTATAGTAAATTCCTGAAAGTAGGTCTGTCATTTTCGAAAATGCCTAAACTATATTTTCGTGCATCTGTGTGTGTGTGTGTGTGTGTGTGTGTGTGTGTGTGTGTGTGTGTGTGTGTGTGTGTGTGTGTGTGTGTGCGTGTGCGTGCGTGTGCGCGCGTGCGCGCGTGTGCGTATGCGTGAGTGTGTGTGTAGGGGGTTGTTTGAAAAAGAGAGAAGGAGATAAAGAGAGTCAAAGCCTGAATGGCTTAGATCATTATGTTAACATAATCTGTTTCACTATTTAACGACTGAAAAGACAAAACGTTCACAATAGAAGGGATGTCTGAAAACATGGTGAAGTGGATGAAAAGAGAAGTTTATATTAACCTTTTGAACCCTTCACCATCTCTTTCATATTTTTTCTCTCATTTTTCTGTTCTTTTCTTTTATGAGTAAATGCAATATTTTGCTTATCAAACAGGCTTCCAAACACTCAGTAACACTTTTTTAAGGGCTACGAATTTCAAATGCTTTGCAAAACTAGGATACCTAACATAACAACGCTGGTTTATAACTTTAGACAATTAAAAGCAAGTTGTTGTTGTTGCCTGTCTGTCGTTCTGACAATGACTGCCAGATAGCAGAGGGGGCAGCTGCTATTCCGACAGGCTGGGTTACAATATTTTTTTGTTTATAGTGGAAAAGCCTTGCCCAAGGTACATCCCCACTCTCTCGGCCAATGGGATTTGAGGACGGGAGTTGACGTTGGGGAACATCCCCAAAGGCCAACCAATCCATTGTCTGCAGCACTCCAGCTAGTGCATTATGCAGCTAGTGCATTATACGAGGGCCTCTCATTATATTTTGCAATATGAAGAACTGGCAGTGTGTACCCTCCTTCTGGCTAGTCCAACGTTTAGACGTGACCCTAACTAGAACACACGCATTTTGCTATCCTTTCAAACCAAACGGCTAGTGCACCAGTCCAGGTTGACTGGGGTATGTAAAATACAGCGCCCTCAGCGAACGCTCAAGCATATTCAGCTTTCTAGATTTGCTTCCCCCTCTACTGATTATGGACACGAGGAAAAACTAGGAACTACCACATTTTGAGTGTATGGCAACCGGGTGCTTGTCAAAGCTGTGATTAACACCATCCATGGTTTACTTGAACCAAGAAGGGATCTGATTTTGAGCATTCTTGATCAATGATTTCAATTTCCTGTTTGCAATGTGAAGTGGATGCACCACTTATTTGCTTCAAACAATTAGCATCTTGCTACCTTTCTGTTGCACTGGCTGTCTGTCGCTCACAACATTGCGTACACAGCCGCAGAGGGATAGAAAGTGCACGTGTTGGTGGGCATACGATCCACAATGGTCCAGGCAGACCTTTTCCTGTGTCCATGTACGCGAGGGTGGTGGTAGCGATTTGTTTTTAGTTTACTTATTTATCATCTCTTTCACTCAAACATAAAAAAACGCAAACATGTTTACGATCCTTAATCTCAAAATCTGCTTCTTTCAGTTTTATGGAAGTAATCCTAGTTGCCGATACTAACCCTATCCCTTTCCACCAGCCGCCGTGGCGTAGTGGTTAGCGTCGCGGACTACTGGCTGGGAGGTCTCGGGTTTGAATCCCATCAGAGGTGATGGTTTATTCGGTCCTGGACTGACTCCTACCCAGAGTGAGTGGCTATGGGCTCAATTGGTAGACTGACACCACATAGTCGAGCTTCAGCCGCTTAACGGATGCAATTCTCAGAGTGTTGCTCTAATTTCAAGACCAACACTGCAGGTGTCTGTAGTTCTCGGGCCTGGTTAATGCCGCGATATTATTATGAAAGGAAGCGTAGAATACAGCTCTATCATGCAGTCTCAGACCGATACGGAACTCCATAGCATCATCATCATCATCATAGTCATCCGCCTCATTTGCATCAATGATTAAACAAACATATAAAAAAAGTCTCAAATGTTGTGGCTTTGCAAGCCCTGCTCTCATGGTGACCTCAGTTTTGGCTTCCGATCCAGTCTATGCCTTGGTGCGTTCGGGTCAGTGTGATCAGTGTGTTCTGGGGAGCTGTCGATACGCGGTGGATGGTCGTGGTGGCGCCCTCGGAGGAGGACCTCGCTCACGCTGGCTCCGCGACTAAAAGAATAGCGTCGTCAGTAGGGGGCTTAGTAGGTGGTGTCCTGAACAGGCTCCACTGAACTCCACCGAAGTGACTCAGCAGCAGTGCAGTGTCTCCTCGGTTGTCTGCCTCCTGACTACTGTGGCGAGGTAATGGGTTAAAAGGCTAAGTCTCTAGGGAAGACTTTTCGTGTGTTAAATTTTCAAGTAGAAAATTTGCCTTTAGCCCACTTCTCTAGGGTATGGGAGGTGAGCAACTTTCCCGGCCCCTTTTCATCTAATAAATTTATATTTGTGCACGGGTTCTGGCTCGTATGATTGTAAGAAATACAAGTGGTTGATTTGCTCTTAATGGCAGACAGAGAGAAGTAGGGTTTTACATGAAATTACAAGACTCCCACTCTCATCAGTCTGACCAAAGGGTTCAGAATTATTTGACACTTGTATTTTATTTACTCACAAAATCTGCATAAGATTATGCAACAATAATAATAAAGCAGCTCAATGGCGCCAAAACAAAATATGAATAAAAACAATGAAATCCGAAAGGATTTACAAGACTTTTGTCTTTCTAGAAGGTTAGCCCCAAGCGAGAAGGGTCACTTAGTGTCCTGGTTTCCAGTTAGTGTTCTTTGGCACTGTCGTAGTGACTTAGCTCATGGCTGTGCTGAAGTTCCTCCGTAGGGATCGGCGAGTGCTGGGTTGGCTGGGCTTGCTCGTCAGGTGAGAGTAGCTCCCAGTTGTTCCGGTTACGGCGTCGCGGGATGGCACGGTTCAGGCGTGGTCTCCTCACGGATTCTGGGTGCGGGGCGTCTTGGCGGCGTTCCCGTCTTGGTGCTTGTGAGTCAGGGATGATCTTCCTGACCACGATGCCCTGCTGATAATCACAGGAGAAGGTGGATGTAGATCTCTATGGCTTAGAGACAAGGGGCTTCAGTCGGCAGGGAATTAGTGGATCCCAACCGGCTAGAAGGCTGCCCTTGTACAATAGCACTAGTTAATAAATAAACTGAATTTCAGTTAACAAACTGAGATCAGTAAAACATAAAAGGTGTACAGGGATCAACTGGTATTAGTCAGTACCTGGCTAGATCAAAGTCTATGATCAAGCCAACATCACTCTCCATCCAACACCTGGAAAGGAATGGTATCATAAAGTGCAAGATTGCAACCCACAGGCTTCCTACTAAAAATATACAAAAGGGTTAGTAGGCATAAAATCCGGTTCTGGTACCAAAAGAGTTAAAGTCAAAAAAACACACACACAAATAATCAGTGCACATAAATAGAACAGAATGTTTACCACTTCTTTTCAATAACATATCTACTCCTTATTCATCATTGAACATAGGATCTAGATCAAAAATAGGATCAAACAAAACAATTCTCAATCACCAGCCGTCAATAATACTCACTAGTTGGGCTATTAGGACTGGCTGGGAGAGAGGTTGAGTCTGCAATGTTGTCTCGCCAGGTTTTGGAGGTATTATGAGAGAGTATGTGTAGGCTAACTTTCCTCACTACTCAAATTTTTCCCTCCCATTTTCAAACAACGAGAGCCTGTCATTGGTTTATAGCAGTCGACACGTCACAAGATGATGCTATAATATTATGCATAGTAGTACAGAACAATCACGCGCCGGTTACATCACTGGCACGTGCAACATTCCAGGCATTCCTATCCTTCTCGTGATCGGAAAGGAAATACCAGGAACAGAGACCGCCAGTGTGGGTGTTACATGCTGAAAGGGGAGGTAAACCGGGCTTCAAAGAGATAAGGGCCTTAATCGGCTTCGGGTTTGATGTTGAATGGTAATTAAAGTGGCGGCCCGAGAAAAGAAAAGGGGGGGGGGGTGTAGATACAGAAAGAGGGGTCGTGCGTGATACATTGTCACAACTACCTAACATAGATTCGCTCTCTTGGACTGCTGGTCTCGGATTCTGCGACCTGAACGTGCGGAGGTGTGGCTGCGAATTGGGACTCGGAATGAGCGGCGTGGGAGCAATGCCACTGTACGGACCAGAAAATGGGACAGCAAAAAAACACCCCCCAAACCCTATCCCTTTCCCCAAAATGACAAAATGTTGCCTGTCAGTGAAAGTTTTAAATAAACAAAACGTGGGGGAGGTGTGTGTGTATGTGTGTGTGTGTGTGTGTGCGTGTGTGTGTGCATGCACGTGTGTGTGTGTGTGTGTGTGTGTGTGTGTTGTGTGTGTGTGTGTGTCTGTGTGTGTGTGTGTGTGTGTGTGTGTGTGTGTGTGTGTGTGTGTGAGTGTTTTTGTGTGTGTTTGTGTGTTTGCTAAAACTCCCTCCTTGTTTCGTTTATTTTGTGCTCTGTTCTTTCCCTTACTTACTTCATTCCTTCACCCTTTCTTTCTCTCTTTCTTTTATTTTGTTTGTTTCTTTTCGTTTCTTTTTGGGCAAAAGAAAGTTGGCCAGACATGGCCGGGCCAGCCGGGCCGCTTGCTACGTCTGTGCGCATGCACGCACGCACACACACACACGTCACACACACACACACACATACACACACACGCAAGCACGCACGCACGCACGCACGCACGCGCGCACACACACGCGCGCACGCGCACACACACACACGCGCACACGCACACACACACACACACACACACACACACACACACACACACACACACACACCACTTTTGTAATTAACTTTTTTGCTTTCATCCTTTCATTCATCTTTTAAATACTCCTTCATCCGAATTAATCATTATTACCTCCTACACTTTCTCTCATCTATTTTGCTTTGACATGTGAAATCCTCACAATTCTCGTCCTATATCCTCTTTCCCCTTCTCAACCCTTCTTCGTCATCCTCTTGTTCTCTTTCCCCTCCATCTTCTTCTCTTTCCCCTTCCCCCTTCCCATGCGATTGGTTTCTGGAGGGTTGTGTTTGGCTGGCAGTAGTGGTGCGTGAGAGAGAAGAGAGAAGAGAGAGTGGAGAGAGAGAGAGAGAGAGAGAGAGAGAGAGAGAGAGAGAGAGAGAGAGAGAGAGAGAGAGAGAGAGAGAGAGAGAGAGAGAGAGAGTAGTGTGAGGAAGGGAAGTATAAAGCCCTCAGCTGTTCCAGTGGCTGACAGAATGGGACAGCATGCAGTATCAGTGTTGCTGTTGCTGGTGGGTGTCTACTATTTGTGAAGCAGTGTGTGTGCGTGTTTGTGTGTTTATATATTATACTGTGGGGTATTTACTGCACTGCGAATCAGTGGGGCTTTTATTGCATTGTGAAGGAGTGTGGCCTTACTAACTGTACACTGTGAAGCAGTAGGTCATGAATGTAATGTTGCACAGTAAAGCGTTGTTGCTGCATGTCGGTCGTTTCCGACAATGACTGCCAGATAGCAGAGGGGGCGGCCGCTGTTTCGGCGGGCTGGGCTACAAGTTGTTTATAACGGAGAAGCCTTGCCCAGTTACATCCCCACTCTCTCGGCCAAAGGGGATTTGGGGACAAGCGTTGGCATTGGGAAGGTCCCCAAAGGCCAACCAAATCCCATTGGCTGCAGCACTAGAGCCAGTGCAAATGCCCCCTAGGTTAGAGAGTCAGTCTTCCACGAAAGCCTAAGCTGTACCATGATAGGCTATTCCAATACTGTAGAAAATGATATGTTAGTACAGCTCGTATTTACTATTGGCCCTTTCCACAGGCTAATGCCACCCAGTGATAAAAGCCATTGGAGTGAAAGTGAAGCAGTGAGACGTTAGCTACATTTTGAAACAGTGCGGGCATTTGTTGCATGGTGAAGCTATGGGACGTTTACTATTGCACGGCTAGGATGTTTGCCCCCACAATGATGTGTGGGGACATTTTAGTGTTACCCTGCTGTGGAATAGGACATGCATCGTTGCACTGTGACATAATAAGACGTGTGTTGTTGCGCTGTGAAACAGTTGATTATCTGTTACAATGTGAAGTCGTGGGACAATTTTGCACTTTGACGAAGTGGGAGCAAAACGTTGTGTGGTGAACTGGTTGGGAAATTATAAACATTATTTGACAACTCGACTGTGGGCATAAGAAAAATGTCAGTATATTTGATTAGTTGGTATAGGTCAAGATGTGCCACTCCCCCCTACATTTTTCGGTTAATTCAATGTTTCCGTTTTTGCCTTTCTTACCAAACATGAAGCTGTATTTTATGACCATTTGCAGCTAATTATCTTTGTTCAATAATTAATTGCAGTCATGATAAAGGCTATTATCTAATAGGACCCCCCCCCCCCCCCCCCCCCCCCCCCCCCCCCCCCCCCATGTACTGCAGTACACCGCGGCATTTGTCTCAGTCGTGGTTCATTGCGTTTTTCCGTCTTATAGGGGGGGGGGGGGGAAATGGTGGGGGGGGAGGGTTAGGGTTAGGGTTAGGGTTAGTATTCCAAAAACGATAATTAGCTGAAAAGGTTAATAAAATACAGCTTTAGTTTTGGTAAGAAAGGCAAAAACGGAAAAAAATGGAATTAACCGAGAAATACAGGGGGGTGGCACATACAACATCCTTCACGTGACATACTTTCTATTTCAAACCGAGCAACCCCAAAGATCCTTTGCTTAAAAACAACACGCTTTGCTTACCCTACCCCTTCAGCCACCTCTAATAAGCATCTTTTTTTCAATTCCACTCCCTCCCCTGTTTTCTCAATGGTATTCCATTCTTACCATTTCTTACGCTGTTCTCAATGGTATTCCATTCTTACCATTTCTTACGCTGTCTCTTCAAAGTCTTTCCCTTCTTTTCCCAGACGTTTTCTTTCCGTTTGTTTTAAAACTTCCACTTTTCTTAGTGTTGCACACGAACACACTTGATGGTCGTTGTTTCATAACTCACAAAGCGAACAATCTCCCTCTTTTTTTTTATTCTCTTCAATTCAGTTGTGCCTGAATAGTCAGGGTGCTATTTCTTCAAGTCGTTCCCTTCTTTTCCAGAACATTTTTTTCTTCTTTTTTTTCAAGCTACCACTTTTCTTTGCGCTGCAGACTGAAACACTTGAAGGATGTAATTTTCAACGTTTTCAGAACTCAGAACAAGATAATCTCCCCTTTGTATTCTCTTCAATCAAAGACCCTCTGTGCTTCAATTAAGTTCTGCCTCAATAGGTCTAGTCATGCTGCCATCTTTTCAAGTCGTTCCCTTCTTGTCCCAATCATTTTCCTCCTTTCTTTTTTCTTTGTGCCGCGGACTTAAGCTGGAAATCCATCCACATCCACGTTTTCCCGACGACACGGCAGTTTTTTTGGTCATTGTCGTCCTAGGTTCCGTGACGAAACCCGAAGTTTTGAATCCATCCAAACGGAAACGACACGGCGCCTTTTCTGTTTGAAAGAGATGGCGCCCTACCTATCCAAACACGACCTTGACCGAACCCCCCACCCCCCCCCTTTCCATAGCTGACGCTGACCGAGGCATTTTTTTCTTCTCAGATTTCATGGTGCCGTCCCTATTTCGTGGACGACAACGGCAGAATTCGCTACATGCTCCGAAAACTCCTGCCGTTGACGGTACCGGTGACTTGCCGTTGCCGTTTCTTGTCTTATGAATTCAAGGAGTATAAATTTAGTTTGAGCAAAGCAAGGCAAGGCAAGGCAAGGCAAATGTTTTATTTCACACCCACTTGGGGCACAGAAATATAAAACAAAGTACACACATAGTTAAACAATTGAACATCAAAACAGAGTGATGTCTATTATTATGAAAAACGACAAGTAGATATACAAGACTAACACGACATAATTTTTGCCTTTGTCGTTGCCGTCGCCGTGCCGTTTCCGTGCATGAGGATTTGAAGGCCGTTATTTCAGAACTCACAAGATAACCTCCCTTTTTTCTCCGATGCGGTTCTGCCTGAACGGTCCCAGGCTGCTTCAGTTCCGGGGCTACGGAGACAGTCAGAGCGGAAGAATTGGTATGAATATTTCATCGTGTGAACCCGGCTTTTTGTTTGTGGCTCACTTTGTCGGTCTGTCTGTCTGTCGGTCCAAAATTGTCGCACATATTGACAAAATTGTCGCACATATTGTAAAAGAGAAAAAAAATACTTGGGCATAAAGTAACATTTCAGTTGTCATAATTATCTACAGTCCTTAGGTATGGAAAGAATTGTATACTGAACAGAGCACATGAATCTTCATTTTAAAGCGTACAAAATAACAAGCGCGAAATCGCAATAGTTTTGTGGCACACGGTCTATTTTTACCACTGCAATCAATCATGAGTCGCCTCCCCTGGCTTTTCAATAATTTTAATCTGTAAACCAGAATGTTATCTCTGCACCATTTCGTAACTTTTTATATCTTTTGGAAAACATTTAAAACTATGTATCCTACTTATGCTCTTCAAAAGAAGCACCGCATACTCGTCGTGTCTGTTGTAGTGTCTGTATTACATATGTTTATTATTTTGTACGCTTTTAAAATACATCATTTTTAAAGAGCGGCCAGAAGTGTAGCCTCGATTTGAAGTGCAGTGTAGCCCTCGATTTGAAGTGCGACAATTTTGTCAAAATGTGCGACAATTTTGGAACGACAGACCGACAGACCGACAGACCGACCGAAGACCGACCTACCGACAAAGTGAGTTATAGGTTTGTGGCTCAAGCCACAAACAATAAACATA
>CM065681.1:62048522-62056022 GCA_017654935.2 Phymorhynchus buccinoides | reverse complement strand
ATGGAAGTAGAAAAGTAATGGGGACGAAAGACATGGATTGAAAACCGAAGGTTTGTAATATCATACATTGCGAATTAGTCCAGGGCAAGACAATGTGATGAATACCATGCAAAAGTATTATTATATAAATTTGATAATTTCTACTAATGTATGTCTGTATAATCTAAACAAAATCTTTCTATACTAAAACAATATGAAATATGAGAACGGTACAATGAATAGCACACAACAAACAGAGAGAGAGAGAGAGAGAGAGGAGAGAGAGAGAGAGAGAGAGAGCGAGAGAGAGAGAGAGAGAGAGAGAGAGAGAGAGAGAGAGAGAGAGAGAGAGAGAGAGGGAGAGAGAGAGAGAGAACTTGAAAACTTGAAAACTGAACTTTATTTTTCAAGGATAAAGATTTTAGGCAACGCCTAGTCTTCCAATCTGTCCTTGGTACATAGGCCTACGAACATAGAATACAAACATGGCAAGGCATGATATTACACACATATTTGAACATAAAGGTAGCACCTTTGTACATATACGAACATAGGATACAAACATGGCAAGGCATAAAATTACACATACATAATTGAACATAAAGGTAGCAAAGCAGGTATTATGATAAAGACAGGTTGAAATACGAATTTATAGAATTACATACGCACATGTATAATTGTTAATACTTGTGCGGGCATACATGCGTGTAACCATACACGCACACACTATGCACCTGCGAGAGGAGAGAGAGAGAGATGAGAGAGAGAGCGAGGAGAGAGAGAGAGAGAGAGAGAGAGAGAGAGGAGAGAGAGAGGAGAGAGAGAAGAGAGAGAGAGAGATTTAGTTCAACGCCTAGAGAGAGAGAGAGAGTACGAGAGAGAGAAGAGAGAACTTGAAAACTTGAAAACTTGAACTTTATTTTTCAAGGATAAAGATTTTAGGCAACGCCTAGTCTTCCAATCTGTCCTTGTATACATATACGAACATAGAATACAAACATGGCAAGGCATGATATTACACATACATATTTGAACATAAAGGTAGCACCTTTGTACATATACGAACATAGAATACAAACATGGCAAGGCATAAAATTACACATACATAATTGAACATAAAGGTAGCAAAGCAGGTATTATGATAAAGACAGGTTGAAATACGAATTTATAGAATTACATACGCACATGTATAATTGTTAATACTTGTGCGGGCATACATGCGTGTAACCATACACGCACACACCTGCACCTGCGAGAGAGAGAGAGAGAGAGAGAAGAGAGAGAGAGAGAGAGAGAGAGAGAGAGAGAGAGAGAGAGAGAGAGAGAGAGAGGAGGAGAGAGAGAGAGAGAGAGAGAGAGGGGAGCAAGCATGCAAAGTCAAAGAGATAAGGAGGCAGGCCCGAAAACAGACAAACAAACAGACAGACATAGAGGCAGACAGATAGACGGAATATCTACCAGCAAAGAGTGTTATACATTTTATTCATGTAGAAATAATGTGTGGTGCAAAAAGTGGCTCTTTGTCATTTAAGATGAAGTTAGTTCATAATTCACTCTGTCTGATCACAATTGTTTTTAAAAGCCCATTGATTTTAGAAACTGGTTCTGGGTGGTTAATTAAGGGCCCGCCACACTACATACGATTCAATCCCAACGCGATGCGATTTGACATTTGTCATGCATGATTCTCGTGGAATTCAACTGCCTACGTGAATTACATGCACACGCACGTACACACACACACACACACACACACACACACACACACACACACACACACACACACACACACACACACAACACACACACACACACACACACACACACACACACACACACACACACACACACACATGCACACACACACACACACACACACACACACACACACACACACACACACACACATACACACACACATACACACACTCTCTCTCTCTCTCTCTCTCTCTCTCTCTCTCTCTCTCTCTCTCTCTCCCACACATACACCAGCTTCACACAGTATGAATGTGTCAGTACACCAAACACTAGGTCACACAGAAACCCAGACATTTTTGTATCAAATAACAACACTTAAGGCTCTTGGAAATGTCCATCTTAGTCAGACACACAGACAATAGGATGAAAGAGAGCGGGAAAAAGCCTACCTAAAAATAATTTTAAAAAACATAAAAGTGTGAGGGGGGGGGGGGGGGGGGGGGGTAGGAAAAAAAGGGGAAAGGGGGGGGGGAAGAAAAAGGAACAAAGAAAAAAGGAGGAAAGGAAGGAAAAAAAGAAAAGAAAGGGTTAAAAATGAAGGCGGAAGTGGTGGTGGGTTGCATGATGAGTGAGCCAGATAGCGGAGAGCGGATGAATGATTGGGGTGGTGGTGTGAGAGTTACATATTTGTTTATGTAAATTTATGTTTCATACTTTTATTTAATATTTTTTATTTTACACGGTGGAAGACAAGTTTCCATGTGCGTTGTACAATGCCAATGGACAATAAAGAAACTTATAACTTATGAGTTTTGTTCACTGTATATTTGTAGTCTCCCGTGGACGAATCTGATGAAATATCTTGTATTTTTGTATCAGACATTTCATGTGAATCATGTACTGGGGTCTACGTGAGTATATGTGATGGTGCATGGGGAAAACCTACATAAGTCGCTCAGAATGTTTTTAGCAAAAGCCAAAAATAGTCAACAACCCCCAAAATATCTAATTTTCTATTTAGGGCATATTTATGTCTATGTGTATGTGTTCTACCAGTATCCACAACATAAAAGACAACAATTCAAGATGTGCCACCCCCCCCTACATTTCTCGGTTAATTGTATTTTTCCGTTTTTGCCTTTCTTACCATACATAAAGCTGTATTTTAGGAACATTTTTAGCTAATAACCTTTTTGGAATACTAACCCTAGCCCTAACCCTAGCCCTAACGCCTAACCCTACCCCCCACCCTATAAGACGGGAAAACGCAACGAACCACAACTGTGACAAATCGCGGTGTACTGCAGTACATAGTGGGGGGGGGTAGGATTAGACTTAGGGCTAGGGTTAGGGGTACTTAGGGTTAGTATTCCAAAAAGGTTATTAGCTAAAAATGTTCCACCAAGCAAAAATATAGCTTTTGTTCAAAGGCAAAAACGGAAAAATAGAATTAACCGAGAAATGATCTATTTCAAATGTCAAATAATTATAAAATAAAAACTAGACAAGATAACTCAATTCGGTTTTCTGTGTATTGCCAAGGAATCTTTGCTCCACCATAAAAAAATAACATCTCAATTTATGCCAAAATTCCATTATGTCTGGTTTTCACAAGCACTGTCACATATAAGTGAGTGAAAATAGTAGAATTATTTTTGAGACGGAAGTATTTCACGTGAATCATGACTCACCGAATGGTCATAATCGCATCGCATTGATATCGAATGGTATGTAGTGTAGCGGGGTATATTAACCTACTTTTCTACATCCTTCTTTTCATTGATTTGTGTGTGTGTGTGTGTGGTGTTTTGTAGATTATTGATCTATTACGAAGCACTGACGTCCGTGTCCATTTCTGTAAAATGTAGGTCACAGCTCAGGGACGAATGTCTTTTAAAGACCCACTCCCCTTGTTTTTTTCCTGGGTCGGTGTGGCCCACATACAGTCTTTCCTCACATACGCTCGAGGCTGCTCTTTAAGGTGATGTCTCGTTTTCGTGCATGAGGAAATGTGTATGGGAGCCACATTTGGTCAAAATAGGATTTCTTACCAGCGAGAGAGGGAAACACGTGAAACCCGTGATTTTCACTCGCGGACCTGGTGGGTCTTTAATAGGTAGTGCAGATAAATATGTTCATGTACTCACACGAAGAATTTGATTTGCTCAAAGCTGTAACTAATTAGTGGGTATAATTTGGTATTTTGGTATTTGGTATTATATAGTCACAGAGGCGTCTAGTCTCTGTGGAATTCGGGTTGCTCCCACCTGGAGAGCGCGTCGCAGCCAGAGGCGAGCCACACATTTAAACAAAAATATGTTCAATATGATAACTTTGCACATAAATATGTTCATGTACTCACGCGAAGAATTTGATTTACTCTGTAGCTAATTATTTGGTATAATTTGATATTTGGGTATTCTGTATAATAAAATTATAGTCACAGAGGCGTCTAGTCTCTGTGAAATTCGGGTTGCTCCCACCTGGAGAGCGTGACGCAGCCAGAGGAGCGTCACCCATTTAAAAAAAATTATGTTCAATATGATAACTTTACACAAAATGTAATCATTAGAGGTGGGGGGAAAACCGGTTTGAACCGAAACACCGGTGCTAAACTTTTGCGGTTCTAAAACCGGTTCGAGTTGCTGTTAACCGTATTTTTTAACTGCAAACTGAAAGAAAGTTTTTCTGAGAATAACGCATTCTTTTTGGAAAAACAACACTGATTCTCAGCGCAGATTGGGTGTTTGTAACCCAAGAGTAGCTGTTTCTAGTTTGTGGTGGTGGCTTTGACTTTGACTTTGAGTGTTGAGTGTTGAGTTGAGTCTGTGTGTGTCATAAGTCATATGTTTCTTTATTGTGTGTGTGTGTGTATGTGTGCGCGTGCTTACGCATGTGTGAATATTCTGACAAATAAATATGGGTTTGCATAGGTAAAACTAGTGATGCGAGTACTGGTTAAAAAACACTGTTCGATAAAACCGGTTCGGAGAGGGAAAACCGGTTTAAAACCGGTTCAGATTTAAGAACCGGTTCTCAACTCTAGTAATCATATACTACCAGCCCTGCTAAGAAGAGTGAATGTTGGCTTTTTGTCTCAAATTATTGATTCTATTTTGATTGATGTTATTAATTGATCGAATGAAGCCGCTGCCGTTCAAAGGAAAATACGACAGAAAACCCCCCCAGTCCATTTAAACCCTTTTACTTGTCAAAAGACCTTCCAATCAACATGTCAAACTGCCCCTCTTTCTGTCTGTCTATGTGTTAGTCTCTGTCTCTCTGTCTCTGTCTGTCTGTCTGTCTGTCTCTCTCTCTCTCTCTCTCTCTCTCTCTCTCTCTCTCTCTCTCTCTCTCTCTCTCTCTCTCTCTCTCTCTCTCTCTCTCTCTCTCTCTCTCTCTCTCAGAGTATCATGTAAATGTTTTAGAAGAAAAACACCCATCTCAGTAATTCAAAGAGAAAAAGAGGAAAGTCTGTTACCTAATTAAATGTGTGTGTGTGTGTGTGTGTGTGTGTGTTGTGTGTGTGTGTGTGTGTGTGTGTGTGTGTGTGTGTGTGTGTGTGTGTGTGTGGGTGTGTGTGAGATGGAGAGAGAGAGAGAGAGAGAGAGAGAGAGAGAGAGAGAGAGAGTGAGAGTGTGTGTGTGTGTGTGTGTGTGTGTGTGTGTGTGTGTGTGTGTGTGTGTGTGTGTGTGTTTGTTTGTGTTTGTGTATGCATGTGCGCGCGCGCGCGCGCGCGCGCGTGTGTGTGTGTGTGTATGTGTGCGCGTGCGCGCGCGCGCGCGATATTTAGTCATAATTAGTGATGGAAAGCACTTTTTAATCCCTGCACGCTTCATCTCACGTTCGATGTTCCGTAATTATGTATGGGGCTGCTGACAGCAGAATATTTATACTGCACTATAATATCTGGCGGGTCACACCATGTTGAGTAACATATTCTGCTGCCAGCGGTGGCGGTCAGCCCTCATACATGTTCAATAGAATCCTCTTAGACTGGGTGCACTGTGTTGAGCATTTCAATGAGAACTGTATTCCCTAAAAAGTGTGTTTTACAGTTTTTATATTATGTTGCTCTGTAAAGTGGTTTGATATTGACTTCAGAAATGGTTCATATCATTGTTGAGTTTGTATGTACTTTGTATAAAGTACTGTGGCGGTCAGCCCTCATACATGTTCAATAGAATCCTCTTAGACTGGGTGCACTGTGTTGAGCATTTCAATGAGAACTGTATTCCCTAAAAGTGTGTTTTACAGTTTTTATATTCTGTTGCTGTAAAGTGGTTTGATATTGACTTCAGAAATGGTTCATATCATTGTTGAGATTGTATGTACTTTGTATAAAGTACTGTTAGGGAAACATGTTTGTTATTGTTGTATGCAAAATATTGGTACATGAAAATGTTTGCAAATGTGATGTAAGTGGAGCTGCATTTTATCGTTAATATTGCTTAACTAGTTTTATGCAAGGTAATATTGCTACTTAGGTTTGGTAATAGGATATTGGCACTTTTAAATAAAGTAGCCCATTTTCACTCAATTAATGGTGTGGTCTTGATTTGTTGCAAAAAAGGTTTTGTGTGGATGCAAGAAACACAAATAAAGTTTTTTGCAAGGAATCGAGATGTGAAGGTTTATAATATTTTGTAGAAGCGGAGTGCAACCTATGCCGGGCATACACTCTTGATAATTTAATCTCTAACCCGGAAGTGTCGATAAAACGTTTGCGCTACGTAGCCTCTGCCTTTTCACATTCGACTGCAGACCAAGCAGGTTGTATCGTAAAGCGCACATTAATAGCTGAATTAATCCAAGTCTTTTTGTTGAACTGATTTATCCCTCCTGCCACCCCATCACCTCCATCTAGTAGTTCAATTTGTATGTATCCATGCATGTGGCAGTCAACCTCTAGGTCCGGACAGCCCTCATGCATGTTCAAAGGAATCATCTTAGACTGGGTGCACTGTGTTGATCATTTCAATGAGAACTATATTCCCTAAAAGTGTGTTTTACAGTGTATGTTAAGACGTTTTTATATTCTGTTGCTCTGTAAAGTGGTTTGATATTGACTTCAGAAATGGTTCATATCATTGTTGAGTTTGTATGTACTTTGTATAAAGTACTGTGGCGGTCAGCCCTCATACATGTTCAATAGAATCCTCTTAGACTGGGTGCACTGTGTTGATCATTTCAATGAGAACTGTATTCCCTAAAAGTGTGTTTTACAGTTTTTATATTCTGTTGCTCTGTAAAGTGGTTTGATATTGACTTCAGAAATGGTTCATATCATTGTTGAGATTGTATGTACTTTGTATAAAGTACTGTTAGGGAATTGTTTGTATGTTTGTTATTGTTGTATGCAAATTATTGGTACATGAAAATGTTTGCAAATGTGATGTAAGTGGAGCTGCATTTTATCGTTAATATTGCTTAACTAGTTTTATGCAAGGTAATATTGCTACTTAGGTTTGGTAATAGGATATTGGCACTTTTAAATAAAGTAGCCCATTTTCACTCAATTAATGGTGTGGTCTTGATTTGTTGCAAAAAAGGTTTTGTGTGGATGCAAGAAACACAAAAGTTACGTTATAAAGTGAACGTTTTCTGAAAGAGACTTTTTCTGACAAGATAAGAAAGGAATTAGTCGGTCCCATCAATAGGCTAATCAACGCACTACTTTCATACTTTTAGTGATTAGTGTTTTCAAAGAATTGTTAACAAACAAAATGTGCTGATCTGGGGGTTGTTGAATGCTTCGCGCGTGCGCACTTTTACATTATTTGTGTGTGTGTGTGTGTGTGTGTGTGTGTGTGTGTGTGTGTG
>CM065681.1:62011022-62041022 GCA_017654935.2 Phymorhynchus buccinoides | reverse complement strand
TGGCCGTTCAATGGCACCCGATAAAACCCGTGAGTACAAAAAGCTCAAGACCCCCAGCACCCACGGCGCATGCACTGAACCAGGGTACAGAATAAGTGTCTGACCGCGGGCAATATGCCGCGTGCAACGTCTCCCACGGTCCCGGTTCAGCGTGTATAAGTGTATAAACACTTGCAGCGATTCTATGAAGAGGTTCACAAGATATTGCTTTGGACGCGTAAGTAGCATGTACAAACCTTGAAGCGCTAGTGATTCCTTGCTGTTGCTTTATACGTGTTAGCATAATGTGTGGTCTGTGTTCCCATTGACTATAGTATTTGGTATTTGGTATAGTCACAGAGACTTATCTCTGTAAAATTCGGGCTGCTCTCCCCCGGAGAGCGCGTCGCCGCAAATGCAGCGCCTACCAAATTAAAACAAATTGGGGGGGGGGGGGGCACAGGCTGAGGAGGGGGTGTGGGCACACTTGGAAAACCTAGCTATCACTTTTTTGGCCATACCAGGCAGCGGGATTTCTCCCTGCTCTTACTTACCGACTTTCAACTGCCGTGGGATTTTTACGTGCGTAAAGCGTACGGGTCAGACCAGCTTTAAGTCCACATCCGAAGGATTCGACATTCAGTTCGATTTTTCCCTTTTTGGCTAAGACAGTGATTCAGGAACATGAATTTTTGTTTATACCATGGTAGGTTTGTTCAGCCCGTCGCCCCCCCCTTTTCCCTTCCATTACATGGCGAAAGCCGATACGCGACGTTAAACTGAACTTCCATCCAAGCCGGGATTCGAACCCGGTGTCACTCACGTTGTTGCAGTCACGCATTACGTTTGGCAGGCGAAAACGTCTTAACCCCTCTGCAACCTTTCTCTGTAGTTACCGTGGGACGGGTAGAGATGGGGGACACAGACGGGTGCAGACAGCACAAAGAGAGAGATGGGTAAGGGTAAAGAGGGGAAACAGCTAAAGCAACTTCTAAAGATCGATGACAATGAAAATTAAAAAATAAAATAAAAATATAAAAAAGAAGAAAGAGACTTTTAAGTGGTTGTTGGAAGAAAACAAACATTCAGACAAAAACATACAAGACTTCGATTTTGTTATCTTATCAGCTTATTATGTTTTTCTTTTCTTGCAAGTAGGTCTGCGAGTCTTTTTCTTTCATTTCTATTTTCTGCCGATCATGTGGGTTTGTTTTTTCACGATCTCTGGATATTGTTGTTTTTCTGCATGTGTTTAATATTTCTTTTACCCTTCTTTTTTTCAATTTCCCTACCCTCTGCTACGTCTGCCTTTTCTTCCAGACTTGCTCTTCCAGACTTCAACTTCTCCACCCTTGCATCCTCACCCCCTCCCTTCCCCCTGTTATCTCTCCCCTCCCCCTTCATGATTTTTTTCTTTTTATTCCCTCACTGGTAAATGCTGGAAGAGAGAGAACACTGCACACTAGATGTGTTAAAAAGGCAAAAACAACACTGAACACTGAAATGGTTTGCTGCGCATTGGTCGTGGGTCACACAACAAAACCAGATAGATAAAAACGCATAAAACTGCAGGAGTTCACTATAACATGGTAATAATAATAATGAAAACAAAATATTTGTGGTTGAAGAAATCCAAAATAGGCTTTTACCCACGTGTCGTCATATACGGCCACATGGAGCGCCATATTATGGGAGACCGCCATCTTAGTCAGTAACATTTTTTGAAAAATACCAGATCGATGCTGCGTTATTTGGCTGACATTCCAATTCGAAACTTATCTAAACTATATTTATAACATCTGGATGTTTTCTTTTACACATTTAGATAACATTTTTCACTTTGTTTACACACAAATAAGGACTAAGATGGCGACACTTTCGTTGGAAGGGTCGAGATGCGCACGCAGGTGGGTGGGAGCCATAGACACTAGAGGCCAAAAACAAAACAAACATTAAGAATAGCCGACTTTAAAACCAGAAAGACTTTGGAACAGAAGAAACGAAGGTTATATATGTTTATTAACTTTAAACTTAATCTGCTCTTAATGTATCTTCTCTTAAAGGAAAGTAATCTGTTTGTGAATCCTAAAATGATTTAATATTTAAAGTATGTTCTTACCTAGTATATAAGCCACTTTGTGTGTGCAATATGGTTTGAGTGTTTGCTGTGGGTGCAATATGGTTGACGTATTAGTTCGTGTGACTGTTTTTAAACCCTTAAATAATATATTGTGTTCCATTTTTGTAATTCTGTGTTTGCACACGAATGCAATTTATCTGTATATAGAGTTATTAAAGATTTCTTGACTTGACTTGACTCATCTCAAACCCCCCCCCCAAATGCTAATGATGAATTATAGCATTTGAAAACCAGAGGACTATTTTCATTTTCAATACCGGAGAGAGTCAGACAGACAGACAGACGGACAGTACAGACAGAAAGTGAAAGAGAAAGTACGGGTAGGTGACGCATCGTTAGATGTCCCTGTCGCTGGTGGCTCTTCTTCAGTCTGTTTTACGAGGGCTGGGACCTTTCGTCTGATGTTACCTAACCTAAGGGAAGTTTGGGCATTCAGAGGTTTTTTTTAATTGTTTTTGTGTGTTTTGCCTTTCTGGAAAGAGATCAAACTTTTTTGTTGTATGGTTTTGTTGCTTTTTACTTCTGGTTCCTGCCTTTTTTGTGTTATTAGTCCCCGAGACGAAGGTTCGGGGAACTATTGTTTCCGTCCGGTCCGTCCGTCCGGTGTCCATCCTGTGTCCGTCTTTCCGTCCGGCTATTCGTCCGTTTTTCTTTCCCCAAAACGGAAGAAAACGAAATAGACGGGACGAACGGATGGACGCTACGGACAGACACCGGACGGACGGACCAGACAAAAAACAATAGCTCCCCGAACTTTCGGCTCGGGGACTAAAAAAAGAGAATGGCAGGAACCAGAAGTAAAAAGCAACAAAACCATACAACAAAAAAGTTTGATCTCTTTCCAGAAAGGCAAAACACACAAAAACAATTAAAAAAAACCTCTGAATGCCCAAACTTCCCTTAGGTTAGGTAACATCAGACGAAAGGTCCCAGCCCTCGTAAAACAGACTGAAGAAGAGCCACCAGCGACAGGGACATCTAACGATGCGTCACCTACCCGTACTTTCTCTTTCACTTTCTGTCTGTACTGCTTCCGTCTGTCTGTCTGTCTGACTCTCTTCCAGTATTGAAATGAAAATAGTCTCTGGTTTTCAAATGCTATAATTCATCATTAGCATTTTGTTGTTGTTATGAGATGTATCAAGTCAAGTCAAGACATCTTTATTATCTCTATGCAGAGAAATTGCATTCGGGTGCAAACACAGAATTGCAAAAATAGAACACAATGTATTATTTAAGGGCTTAAAAGCAGTCCCAAGAACTAATACGTCAACCATATTGCACCCACAGCAAACACTCAAACCATATTGCACACACAAAGTGGCTTATATACTAGGTAAGAACATACATTAAATATTAAATCATTTTAGGATTCACAAACAGATTACTTTCCTTTAAGAGAAGATACATTAAGAGCAGATTAAGTTTAAAGTTAATAAACATATATAACCTTCGTTTCTTCTGTTCCAAAGCCTTTCTGGTTTTAAAGTCGGCCTATTGCTTAATGTTTGTTTTGTTTTTGCTCTAGTGTCTATGGCTCCCACCCACCTGCGTGCGCATCTCGACCCTTCCAACGGAAGTGTCGCCATCTTAGTCATTATTTGTGTGTAAACAAAGTGAAAATGTTATCTAAATGTGTAAAGAAAACATCCAGATGTTATAAATACAGTTTAGATTAAGTTTCGAATTGGAACAGCCAAATACGCAGCATCGATCTGGCATTTTTCAAACAAAGTTACTGACTAAGAATGGCGGTCTCCCATAATATGGCGCTCCTTGTGGCCGGATATATGACGACACGTGGGTACAAGCCATGTTTTTGGATTTCTTCAACCACAAATATTTTGTTTTCATTATTATTATTACCATGTTATAGTGAACTCCTGCAGTTTTATGCGTTTTTATCTATCTGGTTTTGTTGTGTGACCCACGACCAATGCGCAGCAAACCATTTCAGTGTTCAGTGTTGTTTTTGCCTTTTTAACACATCTAGTGTGCAGTGTTCTCTCTCTTCCAGCATTTACCAGTGAGGGAATAAAAAGAAAAAAATCATGAAGGGGGAGGGGAGAGATAACAGGGGGAAGGGAGGGGGTGAGGATGCAAGGGTGGAGAAGTTGAAGTCTGGAAGAGCAAGTCTGGAAGAAAAGGCAGACGTAGCAGAGGGTAGGGAAATTGAAAAAAAGAAGGGTAAAAGAAATATTAAACACATGCAGAAAAACAACAATATCCAGAGATCGTGAAAAAACAAACCCACATGATCGGCAGAAAATAGAAATGAAAGAAAAAGACTCGCAGACCTACTTGCAAGAAAAGAAAAACATAATAAGCTGATAAGATAACAAAATCGAAGTCTTGTATGTTTTTGTCTGAATGTTTGTTTTCTTCCAACAACCACTTAAAAGTCTCTTTTTTTTTTTTATTTTTATTTTATTTTTTAGTTTTCATTGTCATCGATCTTTAGAGTTGCTTTAGCTGTTCCTCCTCTTTACCCTTACCCATCTCTCTCTTTGTCTGTCTGCACCCGTCTGTGTCCCCCATCTCTACCCGCCACGTAAACTACAGAGAAAAAAGGTGTGGCAGAGGGGTTAAGACGTTCGCCTGCCAAACGTAATGCGTGTTTGACTGCAACATGACTGGCTGTGACCGGGTTTCGAAATCGCTCGGGTTGGATGGAAGTTAGTTCAGTTTAACGTCGCGTATCGGCTTTTCGCCATGTACGACGGGCTGAACAAACCAACCAGGGTATAAACAAAAATTTATGTTCCTGAATCACTGTCTTATCCAACGAAAGGAAAATCGAACTGAATGTCGAGTCATTCGGATGGGGACTTGAAGCTAGTCTGACCCGTACGCTTTACGCACGTAAAAATCCCACGGCAGTTGAAGGTCGGTAAGAGCAGGGAGAAATCCCGCTGCCTGGTATGGCCAAATTGATAGATAGGTTTTTCCAAGTGTGCCCACACCCCCTCCTCAGCCTGTGCCCCCCCCCCCCCCCCAATTTGTTTTAATTGGTAGGCGCTGCACTTGCGGCCGACGCGATCTCCGGGGGAGAGCAGCCCGGATTTCACAGAGATAAGTCTCTGTGACTATACCAAATACCAAATACTATAGTCAATGGGAACACAGACCACACATTATGCTAACACGTATAAAGCAACAGCAAGGAATCACTAGCGCTTCAAGGTTTGTACATGCTACTTACGCGTCCAAAGCAATATCTTGTGAACCTCTTCATAGAATCGCTGCAAGTGTTTATACACTTATACACGCTGAACCGGGACCGTGGGACGAGACGTACGTTGCCCGCGGCATATTGTCCCTTGGCTCGGTCAGACACCCTAGTGGGTGTAACCTTGAGCTGTACTCACGATCGTGTGCACTGAACCGCCAGTGGCCTCCCAGCAGACGACGCTGACGAAGGGAGCGAGATGCCCCCGAAAGCTCCGAGGTGAGCCTAAACCTTTTTGCGTGAGTGAAACTGTTTTAAGGAATTCTTCTTTACACTACACAAATTATACAGCTGCACATTTTATTTTATTTTTTTGTATTGATAGCGCGTCCTGTGGAGTAATAATAGTACTACTACTACTACTACTAGTACTACTACTACTACTACTAACTACTACTACTTCTAATACTACTACTACTAATAATAATAATAATAATCATCATCATCATCATAATAATCATCGTAATAATAATCATAGGGGAAGACGGGGTAAAAAGCGCATGGGCGGGTAAGAGCCCACCCCAATTATCTCATGAAATGAAGCAAATTTCAGTCTCATTTTGCCCATGAGACGCGCGTTTAATGTCTAGCATTCGTCTCATGGCAAATTTGACTGAAATTTTCTTTATTTCATGAGATAATTGGGGTGGGCTTTTTACCCGCCCATGCGCTTTTTACCCCGTCTTCTCCCTTATAATAACATAATAGGGGATACTTATATAGCGTGATACCTCACATTGGGGTCATCGCGCTTTACAACAGTATAAGGCAGGGCATTACAAATCATAATTATTATTTTTAAAAACAACAACGATATAGTTAACAGCATCATATTAAAGTGTCATACATAAAATCACAAATTGAATTAAAAAAAACATTGATCAATGAAGACAAACTAAAACAGCGCGTCACACGGAAACTATGGGAAATATACAACTTTTAAAATATGACTGCACAGAAACAAACAATACAATAAGAACATACGGTACACTTACACGCCAACACCCACACCCACAGGAGCACGCGCTCACACGTGAGCACGCGCACGGCACACCCGCACCCACCCATCCACAACACACTCACACACGAGCGCGCGCACACACACACACACCGTGCGCGCGCACACACACACACAGATGGACGCTCTTGATTGACCGCACAAGAACAAGAACAAGAACAAGAAAAAAAAGTTCGGAAAGGTGCATTTGTCCAAATGGTTAACCCCTTGACTGCCAGAGAAAATTAAAGAAAAAATAATTGGGCAAATCATGACCTGAAAAAGACAACTGATAGAGCCAATCTGAGAAAATGGTCTGGGCATATTATTATCTTGATTATGTTAGAGCAAAAGCCAGCATATCAGGGTTATTCCACCTTCATCTGATGACATCATCAGTGATGTCATCAGGTCAGTACGTAATACGTTGGTGGCAGTCAAGGGGGTTAATGACCTGGAGGACGTAAAAACAAAACTGTTTTTCTTCTTCGGGAAAGGTGCAGGGTATCAGCCAAGGAACGTTCCTGTCCATCAAGAGCAAATTCAGCAAAGAGGCTTGTTGGCGTACTCGGCGACGCTACGTTCAAGTGGTACCAGGGCACCTTTAGCGCGTGGTTTGCGTTCTGCCTGCACTCACGTCGCCTTCCCCGTGTGCGGCAGTTCCAAAGGCGATCACAAGGCATTAGTCCAGATTATAAGTAATATAACAGACCCGGTGTCAGTCACGTTGCTATCAACGCGTGGAATCCTCTCTCTCTTCTCTCTCTCTCTCTCTGTCTTCTCTCTCTCTCTCTCTCTCTCTCTCTCTCTCCTCTCTCTCTCCTCTCTCTCTCTCTCTCTCTTTCTCTCTTCTCTCTCTCTCTCTCTCTCTATTCTCTCTCTCTCTCTCTCTCTCTCTCTCTCTCTCTTTCTCTCAACTCTCTTGCTCTCTCTCTCTCTCTCTCTCTCTCTCTCTCTCTCTCTCTCTCGCTCTCTCTCTCTCTCTCTCTCCCTCTCTCTCTCATTAGGTATGTCTCGTCTGTCACTCAGTATGTTCCGTCTCTGTCTGACTGACTGACTGTTCTGGCGAGTGTCTGACGTATTTGTTTCTCTCCTCTCTCTCTCTCTCTCGCATCTCTCTCTCCGCTCTCTTCTCTCTCTCTCTCTCTCTCTCTCTCTCTCTATATCTATCTCTCTCTCTCTCCTCTCTCTCTCTCTCAAAAAACCCACCACCCATATATACAAGCGTACACAGCCACCACAGGACCGACAGACGAAGAGACAAACATACATACCAGATATACACACCCACACACACGCACGCACGCACGCAAAACCACGCGCGACCAGAAAAACAATCTTCAAATAAATAATATATATGTACAATCGTGGTGGCTTTAGCCCGCCACAGCTCATGAAGGAGGCCAAAGGACAAAAAAGGACACAACCAAAAAATCAAGTGCAACGTCGAGCGGCTGCAAAATCCCCTCGCCGCATCTCCGAGGTATTCGGAAATCGTAATGGCGTAAATTTGACCTGAATGTATAACTATGTACATCAGTGGATAGCTTGTTTCTTGTACAACAAGTATACCGAATTGGACGGTAAATAGACTGAATAGTTTTTGATATATCGACTTGGGGTTCGGACCCGTGATTTGAGCGCGCGCGATCATGCGCACACGCGCGCACAGAAAAAATAATGACAAGTGTGTTATAGACCATTCATCAAGAAATGTTGTGAAAAAAACTGCATTAAAATAGATGCAAAAACTTCGCGAGATATTAGCGATTATGTGTTTCGGGGTTTGAACCCCGTAAAAACCTGGCGCGACCTTGACCTTAATTGTAAAACTAAATACATCAGTGGATAGCCTGAATCTTGGAAAACTAGTATACCAAATTTCATGATGATAGACTGAATAGTTTTTGAGAAACAACTGAACGAATAGCCGGACGGACGGAGGCACACAGGACACCGGACGGACGGACGGACGGACCGGTACGAGACGGACGGACACCGGACGACGGACGCGCACCAGGGACAAAAAAACAATAGGCTCCACTCGAACCTTCGGCTCGGGTTTGGACTAATCACAGATAAATGAAACTAGAATTATCCACGCCTTTTTTAGCGATCGATACTTTCCTTTCGTATAATTGCTATTGATTTTGCTGAAATTGATTGGGCAGGGGTGGCGCTGGGGTGCGGTGGGGAGAGGAGGGGGGGGGGGAGTAGCGGGGCGCCAAGGTGCAAAAAGATTAACCGTAGGTGATTTCAAAGACAACCAAAATAATATGATGAAAACTAGCAATGAACACAAAAAAAACCGTACGCACGCGCATACTCACAAAAAACAACAGACACCACACACCGACAGCAAGGACGCACGCACGCACGCAACGGACGCGCACACACACAGGCATACGCATGTGTGCGCATGGTAAGCTTCCTTGCCAATATTTAGGCAAGCACGCATGCACACACACACACGCATACATACAGACCAGAGAGAGAGGAGGAGAGATGAGAGAGAAGACTGACAGCGAGAGGAGAGAGAGGATGAGAGGGAGAGACGATTATGAGCGATGGAGAGACGGAGGAGGATCGAGATGAGAGTTCCTGGATGATGACTGAGAGAGAGAGAGAGAGACTTGAAAACTTTGAACTGTATTTTCCAAGGATAAAGATTTTAGGCAACGTCTAGTCTTCCAATCTGGCCTTGGTATATATACGAACATAGAATACAAACGTGTCAAGCACATGATATTACACATACAGTGAGAGAGAGAGAGAGGAGAGAGAGAGAGAGAGAGCGAGGAGAGAAAGAGAGAGAGAGAGAGAAAAGGAGAGAAAAAGAGAGAGAGAGAGAGAAAAGAGAGCGAGGAGAGAGTTAGAAGAGAGAGAGGAGAGAGAGCGGAGTTACACGGAGCAGTAGAAGAGAGAGGGGAGGAGGAAAGAGAGAGGAGAGAGCAAGAGGGAGGAGAGGAGAGGAGAGGGAACTCAGAAATATTTTAATGTACATCGGAGAGTTGGGCCACAATACAATAAGGAAGGTGGGGTAGAAAGGGGGGACGAAAATCAAACTATTCTTGGAAGAGACAAACGAAGAGAAGAGAGAGAAGAGAGAGAAGAAAGAGAGGAGAGGGAGAGAAAGAAGGAAGAGAGAGGGAGAGAAAGAGGGGGAGGGAAAAAAAAAGAGAAGAGAGGAGATGAGAGCAGAGATAGAGAGAGAGAAAGAGAGGGGAGGATAGAGAAAGAGAGGGGAGGAGAGAGAAGAGAGAAGAGAGAGAGAGAGAGAAGAGGAGATAGAAAGAGAGAGAGAAGAGAAGAGAGAAGAGAGATGAGAGAGAGAGAGAGAGAAGAGAGACGTACATGAGAGAGAGAGAGAGAGAGAGATGGATGAAGGAGAGGAGAGAGAACTCAGAACTCAGAAATATTTTAATTTACATCGGCCTGGTGCCACAATACAATAGAAGGTGGGGTAAAAGGGGAGATCCCCCCCCCTCCCAAACTATTCAACAAACGAAAACAAACATAAATAAGGAGAGAGAAGGAGAGAGAGAGAGAGTTAGAGAGAGATGAGAGAGAGGGAGAGAGAGAGATGAGAGAGAGATGAGAGAGAAGATAGAGAGAGGGAGAGGAGGAGAGAGAGAGAGAGAGAGAGAGAGAGAAGAGAGAGAGACGATTAGAGAGACGAGAGAGAGAGAGAGAGAACACGGAACTCGGAACTGTTTTAATTGTAAATCGGCGCCTTGGGCCACAATACAATAGGAAGGTGGGGTAAAAGGGGAGATCAAACTATTCAACAAACGAAACAAAACATAAATAAGGAGAGAGAGAGAGAGAGAATGAGAACGAGAGAGAGAGTTGAGAGAGAGAGAGAGAAGAGAGAGACGAGAGCGAGCGAGAGAGAGAAGGTCGCCTGAGAGAGAGAAGACGAGAGAGAGAGGGAAGGAGGATTGATGAGAGAGAGAGGGCAGAGGGACGACGAACGTGAGCTGACGCACGAGAGAGAGAGAGAAGAGCAATGAACAATGAACAAATATTTTTAATATTTATAGGCCACTGGCCCTTAGAAAGGCCAAAGTCATACATAAACAGGCATATACATAAAGTAATAAAGTACTGGCACATTGGGACATCAATGGTACCACAGATATCAATAAAAGTTTGAAGACACTCAATGGGGCTTGATGTCCTAGAGCATTTTGACATTATGCGTTATCATCATTATTTTTTCTTTCGCGAAGAGAGAGAGAGAGAGAGGGAGAGAGGAGAGATGGGAGAGAGAGAGAGAGAGGGAGAGAGAGAGAGACGAGAGAGAGAGAGAGAGAGAGAGAGAGAGAGAGAGAGAGAGAGAGAGAGAGAGAGAGAGAGGGTGGGAGGGGGGGAGAGAAGAGAGAGAGAGGGGAGAGAGAGAGAGAGAGAGCCTCCGAGTGGTGAGAGTGGCTAACGGGAGCACCCTCGGAGGGAGAGAGAGATGAGGGAGACGGGGGAGAGAGAGAGAGAGAGAGGATCTCGATTGAGACGAGAGAGAGAGAGAGAGAGATGGATATGAGAGAGGAGAGGAGGGAGACGACGCGTGAGAGAGAGAACCAGAGAGAGAGGAGAGAGAGAGAGAGAGAGAGAGAGAGGAGGAGAGAGAGAGAGAGAGAGAGAGAGAGAGATGAAAGAGAATGATGACATAACGAACACACTTTACCTTTTGTTATTCTTCTGTCTGACTTAGTGTTGAGAACTGGCCCTCCTTGTTAGATGATTACTTGTTCCCCATAAACATTGCTTTGATTCACCTGCAACAAAAACATCCAGACTTTTAGCAAACAAACACACGGTACGGATTCAAGGAGCAAAGGTAGAAATACTAAGAGGAAGAAAACATTTGAACATGATACCAAAAACTCCCCCCAAAATGGTCCAACGTTTCTATAAAATAAACACATATGCAAACAAAGTAAGAGATACGAAGCCAATGCAATTAAAAAGCACACACAAAAAGAAGACAGAATTAATAAAAGAAAATTATTAGAATATAGAAGCAGATTCAATAAACTTGCTACAAAAACAAACACAACAAGTGCAACGCCGAGCGGCTGCAAAGTCCCCTCGCAGCATCGCCAAGCTACTCAGAAATGGGAATATGTCGGCCATGTAAACATACATAAAAACGCATCAAATGGTAACAAAAAAAAAAAAAAGGACAGAGAAAGTATTGTTATGGCTTGACTATATCTGATCACCGGCTGCATCATGACATAACAGCCCCGCACGCCAAGCAAGGTCTCGTGGGGGGGGGGGGGGGGGCGGGGGGGGGGGGGTTGTGTCATGAGGCGGTACGTATAGGGGAAAATAATCCAACTCTGACCTCCTTAAAAAAACGAAAAATAAAAAAAAGGACGAAAAGGCGTGTCTGTGTGCGCGCGCACGCGTGTTTGTGTATGTGTGTCTCTGTGTCAGTCTTATCTATTTGTCTGTGCATGCATAGAAATAGGGGCGGTAGGGGATTGGAATACGCGCGCACACAGGCACACACGCACGCGCAAAACACACACGCACACACACACACAAATTATACAGACACGTACACAAACACACTACCACGAGACGGACAGACAGACAGTTAAATGACACACACAAAATGTGAAATAAAAACGCATCAGGACAGCACGTAAGTTACATAAAACACGCATAACAACAGCATGTAACAACATAAAAACGCATCAAAACAGCACGAAACTACATAAAAAACGCATTAAAACAGCACGTAACGACACAAAAACGCATAAAAACAGCACGAAACTACATAAAAAAACGCATCAAAACAGCAAGTAACTACATAAAAACGCATCAAAACAGCACGTAACTGAATAGTTTTTTGTTTGTGGCACAAGCCACAAACCTATAACTCACTTTGTCGGTCTGTCTGTCGGTCTGTCTGTCTGTCGGTCCGTTCAAAATTGTCGCACTTCAAATCGAGGCTGACAAAATTGTCGCACTTCAAATCCAGGCTGACAAAATTGTTGCACTTCAAATCGAGGCTGCACTTCAAATCGAGGCTGCTCTTTAAAATGATGTTTTGTTTTCAAACACATTGTCGCACGCCACAAACGATTGCGAATCCGCGCTTTGGTTTTATATAGCCTTAGGGTTCGGACCCGTGATTTGAGCGCGATCGCGTTCATGCGCACACGAGCGCACAGAAAATTTCATGACAACTGTGTTATAGACCATTCATCAAGAAATGTTGTGAAAAACATTGCATTGAAATACATGCAAAACTTCGCGACATATTAGCGATTATGTGTTTTGGGGTTTGAGCCCCGTAACTGGCGCGACCTTGACCTTAATGTAAAACTAAATACATCAGTGGATAGCTTGCATCTTGGCAAACTAGTATACCAAATTTGATGATGATAGACTGAATAGTTTTTGAGAAAAACGGACGAATAGCCGGACGGAGGACGGCCGGACGGACGGACGGACGCACGGAAGAAGCACGGACGGATCGGACAGACAGAAAACAATAGCTCCCCGAACCTTCGGCTCGGGACTAAAAATAAACAAAAATATTTTGTTAAAAAGAGATACATTTATTGGCTTGTTTTTTCTTCTTCATATCATATTTCCCTTTACCTATTTTGTTTACTTCTTTGCATCGACCCAGCACCAGAACAACTTGTCCCTATAAGGGCTTTCCGCCATGAGGGCGTAAAACCTCCACTCAACCAACCAGTTTTTAATATTTTAAAAAAATCAATTGATGTAACAAAAATACTAACGTTTAAAAAGAACACTGGTATGGGATGCTGTACACATATAGGCCTATGTTTAAAAAAATAAAATAAACAAGGGTAAACTCAAGTCAGTTAGGCATCATTCAACATTTATTGATTAAGGAACAAGTATTGATTAAAGATGAAGATGATAAAACCCTTATTTTCATATGTTCACAGCATTTGTCGTCCTCATAAATAAGACCTATACACATGCACACCTACTTTTTCGCATTGCTTCTCTCAGGTGTCTGTCTGTCTGTCTGTCTGTCTGTCTGTCTGTCTGTCTGTCTGTCTGTCTCTCTCTCTCTCTCTCTCTCTCTCTCTCTCTCTCACAACACACACACACACACACACACACACACACACACACGCACACACACACACGCACGCACACACACGCACACACGCACGCACGCACGCACACAGGAGCACACACGCACGCACACGCACGCACACAAACACACACACACACACACACACACACACACACACAAATAATGTAAAAGTGCGCACGCGCGAAGCATTCAACAACCCCCAGATCAGCACATTTTGTTTGTTAACAATTCTTTGAAAACACTAATCACTAAAAGTATGAAAGTAGTGCGTTGATTAGCCTATTGATGGGACCGACTAATTCCTTTCTTATCTTGTCAGAAAAAGTCTCTTTCAGAAAACGTTCACTTTATAACGTAACTTTTGTGTTTCTTGCATCCACACAAAACCTTTTTTGCAACAAATCAAGACCACACCATTAATTGAGTGAAAATGGGCTACTTTATTTAAAAGTGCCAATATCCTATTACCAAACCTAAGAAAGCAATATTACCTTGCATAAAACTAGTTAAGCAATATTAACGATAAAATGCAGCTCCACTTACATCACATTTGCAAACATTTTCATGTACCAATAATTTGCATACAACAATAACAACATACAACAATAACCTAACAGTACTTTATACAAAGTACATACAATCTCAACAATGATATGAACCATTTCTGAAGTCAATATCAAACCACTTTACAGAGCAACAGAATATAAAAACTGTAAAACACACTTTTTAGGGAATACAGTTCTCATTGAAATCATCAACACAGTCAGTACACCCAGTCTAAGATGATTCTATTGAACATGTATGAGGGCTGACCGCCACAGTACTTTATACAAAGTACATACAAACTCAACAATGATATGAACCATTTCTGAAGTCAATATCAAACCACTTTACAGAGAAACAGAATATAAAAACTGTCTTAACATACACTGTAAGACACACTTTTAGGGAATATAGTTCTCATTGAAATGATCAACACAGTGCACCCAGTCTAAGATGATTCTATTGAACATGCATGAGGGCTGTCCGGATCTAGAGGTTGACTGCCACATGCATGGATACATACAAATTGAGCTACTAGATGGAGGTGATGGGGTGGCAGTAGGGATAAATCAGTTCAACAAAAAGACTTGGATTAATTCAGCTATTAATGTGCGCTTTACGATACAACCTGCTTGGTCTGCAGTCGAATGTGAAAAGGCTGAGACTACGTAGCGCAAACGTTTTAATCGACACTTCCGGGTTAGAGATTAAATTATCAAGAGTGTATGCCCGGTATAGATTGCACTCCGCTTCTACTAAAATATTATAAACCTTCACATCTCGATTCCTTGCAAAAAAGGCGGAATTTGTGTTTCTTGCATCCACACAAAAACTTTTTTGCAACAAATCAAGACCACACCAATAATTGAGTGAAAATGGGCTACTTTATTAAAAGTGCCAATATCCTATTACCAAAACTAAGTAGCAATATTACCTTGCATAAAAATGAGTTGAGCAATATTAACACTAAAATGCAGCTCCACTTACATCATCTTTGCAAACATTTCCATGTACCAATAATTTGCATACAACAACAAACATGTTTCCCTAACAGTACTTAATACAAAGTACATACAAACTCAACAATGACATGAACCATTTCCGAAGTCAAAATTAAACCACTTTACAGAGCAACATAATATAAAAACTTCTTAAACAAAATGTCAAAACACACTTTTAGGGAATACAGTTCTCATTGAAATGATCAACACAGTGCACCCAGTCTAAGATGATTCTATTGAACATGTATGAGGGCTGACCGCCACAGTACTTTATGCAAAGTACATACAAACTCAACAATGATACGAACCGTTTCTGAAGTCAACATCACACCACTTTACAGAGCAACAGAGTGTACACAATATTCTTAGCAACACTGTAAAACACACTTTTAGGGAATACAGTTCTCATTGAAATGCTCAACAGTGCACCCAGTCTAAGATGATTATGTTGAACATGTATGAGGGCTGACCGCCACCGCTGGCAGCAGAATATGTTACTCAACATGGTGTGACCCGCCAGATATTATAGTGCAGTATAAATATTCTGCTGTCAGCAGCCCCATACATAATTACGGAACATCGAACGTGAGATGAAGCGTGCAGGGATTAAAAAGTGCTTTCCATCACTAATTATGACTAAATATCGCGCGCGGCGCGCGCACACGCACACATGCACCACACACAGGCGCGCGCGCGCTGCGCGCGCTCGCATCAGGCATGACACAGACGCACACACACAAACACACCCACACCACCACACACACACACACACACACACACACACACACACACATCACACTCTCATCATGGCTCGTCTCTACTCTCTCATCTCTGTCTCTCTCTCTTCTCTCCCACACACACACACACACACACACACACTCACACACACACACACACACACACACACACACGCACACACACACACACACACACACATTTAATTAGGTAACAGACTTTCCTCTTTTTCTCTTTGAATTACTGAGATGGGTGTTTTTCTTCTAAAACATTTACATGATACTCTGAGCGAGAGATGAGAGAGAGATGAGACGAGAGAAGCTGAGAGAGAGATGAGATAGAGAGAGCGAGATAGACAGACAGACAGAGAGAGTGAGCAGACAGACAGACAGACAGAGCCAGAGAGACAGACAGACAGACAAATAAAAAGACAACAGAAAGATGGACAGTTGGACATGTTGATTGGAAGGTCTTTTGACAAGTAAAAGGGTTTAAATGGACTGGGGTGTTGGTCTGTCGTATTTTCCTTTGAACGGCAGGCGGCTTCATTCGATCAATTAATAACTATCAATCAAAATAGAATCAATAATTTGAGACAAAAATCCAACATTCACTCTTCTTAGGCAGGGCTGGTATTATATGATTACTAGAGATTGAGAAACGGTTCTTAAATCTGAACCGGTTTTAAACCGGTTGTCCCTCTCCGAACGGGTTTTTCTCGAACCGTGTTTTTCAACGCAGTATCTCGTCATCACTAGTTTTTCCATATGCAAACCCATATTTATTTGTCAGAATATTCACACATGCGTAAGCACGCGCACACATACACGCACACACACACATAAACGAAAACATATGACTTATGACACACACATGACTCAACTCAACATTCCTCAACACTAAGTCAAAAGTCAAAGTCACCACCACAAACTAGAAACAGCTACTCTTGAGGTTTATAAAACACCCAATCTGCGGCTGAGAATCAGTGTTGTTTTTCCAAAAATAATGCGTTTATTCTCAGAAAAACTGTTCTTTCAGTTTGCAGTTAAAAAATACGGTTAACAGCAACTCGAACCGGTTTTAGAGCCGCAAAAGTTTAGCAGCGGCGTTTTCGGTTCAAACCAGTTTTTCCCCCCACCTCTATTGAAAAACATTTTGTGTAAAGTTATCATATTGAACATAATTTTTTTAAATTGGGTGTCGCTCCTCTGGCTGCGATCACGCTCTCCAGGTGGGAGCAACCCAAAAATCACAGAGGATAGACGCCTCTGTGACTATAATTTTATTATACAGAATACCCAAATATCAAATTATACCAAATAATTAGCTACAGAGTAAATCAAGATTCTTCGCGTGAGTACATGAACATATTTATATTGCAAAGTTATCATATTGAACATATTTTTGTTTAATTTGGGTGGCGCGCCTCTGGCTGTGACGCTTTCTCGATGTGGGAGCAACCCTAATTTGACAGAGACTAGACGCCTCTGTGACTGTATAAGTACCAAATACCAAAATACCAAATTATACCCACTAATTAGTTACAGCTTTGAGCAAATCAAATTCTTCGTGTGAGTACATGAACATATTTATCTGCACTACCTATTAAAGACCCACCAGGTCCGCGAGTGAAAATCACGAGTTTCACGTGTTTCCATCTGTCGCTGGTAAGAAATCTTATTTTGAACAAGCGTTGCTCCCCTAAAACTGTCCTCATGCCGGAAACCTGAGACATCTTACCTTAAAGAGCAGCCTCGAGCGTATGTTAGGAAAAACTGTATTTGGATCCACACCGACCCAGGAAAAAAACAAGGGTAGTGGGTGCTTTAAAAGACATTCGTCCCTGAGCTTGTGACGCTACATTTTACGCGAATGGACACGGACGTTCAGTTGCTTCGTAATAGATCAATAATCGTACAAACCACACACACACACACACACACACAAATCAATGAAAAGAAGGATGTAGAAAAGTAGGTTAATATACCCCGCTACACTACATACCATTCGATATCAATGCGATGCGATTGTGACCATTCGGTGAGTCATGATTCACGTGAAATACTTCCGTCTCAAAAATATTTCTTCTTACATTTCATAACTTTATATGTTGACAGGTGCTTGTGAAAACCAGACGTAAATGGAAATTTGGCATAAATTGAGTATGTTATTTTTTTATGGTGGAGCAAAGATTCCTTGTTAATACAGTACACAGAAAACTGAATTGAGTTATCTTAGTCTAGTTTTTATTTTATAATTATTTGACATTTGAAATAGATCATTTCTCGGTTAATTCTTTTTTCCGTTTTGCCTTTGAACAAATCTATTGCTTGGCTGGAATCATTTTTAGCTATAACCTTTTATGGAATACTAACCCTCACCCTACCTACCCTAGCGCCTAAGTCTAAGCCTAATACGCCCCCACCTATGTACTGGCAGTACACGCGATTTGTCACAGTGTGTGGTTCGTTGCGTTTTCCTGTCTTATAGGGTTAGGTTTAGGGCTAGAGTTAGGGTTAGGTTTAGGGATAGTGTTAGTATTACAAAAAGGTTATTAGCTAAAAATGTTCCTAAAATACAGCTGTATATTATGGTAAGAAAGGCAAATAACGGAAAAATACAATTAACCGAGAAATGTAGGGGGGGTGGCACATCTTGAATTGTCTTTTTATGTTGTGGATACTGGTAGAACACATACACATAGACATAAATATGTCCTAAATAGAAAATAGATATTTTGGGGGTGTGTTGACTATTTTTTGGCTTTTGCCTAAAAATTCTGAGCGGACTATGTAGGTTTTCCACATGCACCATAACATATACTCACGTCGACCCCATAACATGATTCACATGAATGTCCTGATACAAAATACAGATAATTTTCATCAGATCGTCCACGGAAACTACAAATATACAGTGAACAAACTCATAGTCATATTTCTTTATTGCCTTGGCATTGTACAACGCACATGGAAACGTGTCTTCCACCGTGTACAATAAAAAAGATTAATCAAGTATGAACATAATGTACATTACAACTATGTAACTCTCACACCACACCCAATCATTCATCCCGCTCTCGCTATCTTGCTCACTCATCAGGCAACCCACCACCACTTCCGCTTTCATTTTTACCCTTTCTTTTCTTTTTCTTCCTTTCCTCCTTTCTTCTTTGTTCCGTTTTTTCTTACCACCAAAGTCCCTTCCCTTTTTCCTACCCCCCCCCCTACACTTTTATGTTTTTTTATTATTTTTAGGTAGGCTTTTTCCCGCTCTCTTTCATCTATTGTCTGTGTGGTCTCTGACTAAGATACATTTCCAAGAGCCTTAAGTTTGTTATTTGTACAAAATGTCTGGGTTTCTGTGTGGACTAGTGTTTGTTGTACTGACCCATCATACTGTGTGAAGCTGGTGTATGTTTGGAGAGAGAGAGAGAGAGAGAGCGGAGAGAGAGCGAGAGAGAGAGTGTGTGTTGTGTTGTTGTATGTGATGTGTGTGTGTGTGTGTGTGTGTTGTGTGTGTGTGTGGTGTGTGTGTGGGTGTGTGTATGTGTGGTGTGTGTGTGTGTGTGTGTGTGTGTGTGTGTGTGTGTATGTGTGTGTGTGTGTGTGTTGTGTGTGTGTGTGTTGTGTGTTTGTGTGTGTACGTGGCGTGTGCATGTAATTCCCGTAGGCAGTTTGAATTCCACGAGATCATGCATGACAAATGTCAAAATCGCATCGACGTTTGGGATGAAATCGTATGTAGTGTGGCGGGCCCTAATTACCACCAGAACCAGTTTTCTAATCTGGGCTTTTAAAACAATTGTGATCAGACAGAGTGTTATGAACTACTTCAGCTTAAATGACAGAGCCCTTTTTGCACCAGAAAAAAAAAAAAAAAAAAAAAAAAAAAAAAAAACAAAAAAAAAAAAAAAAAAAAAAAAAAAAAAAAAAAAAAAAAAAAAAAAAAAAAAAAAAAAAAAAAACCAAAAAAAAAAAAAAAAAAAAAAAAAGAAAAAAAAAAAAAACACATTATTTCTACATGAATAAAATGTATACACTCTTTTGCTGGTAGATATTCCGTTATCTGTCTGCCTCTATGTCTTCTGTTTGTTTGTCTGTTTTCGGCCTGCCTCCTTATCTCTTTGACTTTGCATTCTTGCTCCCCTCTCTCTCTCTCCTCATCTCTCTCTCCTTCTCTCTCTCTCTCTCTCTCTCTCCTCTCTCTCTTCGTCTCTCCCTCTCTCTCTCGTCTCCTCTCATCCTCTCTCTCTCTCTCTCGCAGGGCAGGTGTGGTGCGTGTATGGTTAACGCATGTTGCCCGCACAGTATTAACATTATACATGTGCGTATGTAATTCTATAATTCGTTATTTCATACCTGTCTTTTATCATAATCCTGCTTTGCTACCTGTATGTTCAATTATGTATGTGTAATTTTTATGCCTTACATGTTTGTATCCTATGTTCGTATATGTTTACAAAGGTGCTACCTTTATGTCCCTCTTCTCTCTCTCGCTCTCTCTCTCTCGCCCTCTGTGTCTCTCTCTCTCTTCTCTCTCTCTCTGTCTCTTTCTCTCCTCTCTCTCTCTCTCTCTCTCTCTCTTTTTTCTTCTCTTCTCTCTCTCTCTCTCTCCTCCCTATCCCTCTCTCTCCCCCTCTCTCTCTCTCTCATCCTCTCTCTGTCTCTTCTCTATCTCTTCTCTCTCTCTCTCTCTCCCCACTCTATCTCTCTCTCTCTCTCTCTGTCTCTGCTCTCTCTCTCTCTCTCTCCTCTCTCTCTCTCTCTCTTCTCTTCTCTCTCTCTCTCGTCTCTCTCTCTCGACCTCTCTCTCTCTCTCTAATACCTGCTCTGCTACTTCCCTGTTCTAATCTCTCTCTCTCTCTCTCTCTGCTCTGCCATCTTCTCTCTCCTCTCTCTGTCTCTCTTTTTATCTCTCTCTCTCTCCTCCTCTCTCTCTCTCTATCATGCCTTCCATGTTTTGTATTCTATGTTCCATATGACCAAGGACCGATTGGAGACTAGCCGTTGCTTAAAATCTTTATCCTTGAAAATAAAGTTCAGTTTTCAGTTTTCAAGTTTCTCTCTCGTTCTCTCTCCTCTCTCCCCTCGTCTCTCTCTCCCTCTCATCTCCTCTCCTCGTTCTCATCTCTCACTCCCTCCTCCTCTTCGCCCCCCCCCCTCTCTCTCTTCTCACCTTCCACTCTTCTCGTCCCTCTCTCTCTCGTCTCTCCTCTCATCTCGTCTCCCTCCTCCTACCGCTCTCCTCCTTCCTCCCTCCCAGACTTCTCTCTTTCTCTCCATCAACCTCTCCTTCTCTCTCCTCTCTCCTCTCTCCCTTTTCCCCTCTCGTCTCATGCCCCTTCCTCTCTTCTCTTCCACGCCTCCTCCCTCTCTCCTCATCTCTCTCCTCTCCTCCTCCGCTCTTCTCATCTCTCCTCTCTCCTCCTCTCCCTCCCAGCTCTCTCTCTCTCTCTCTCACTCTCTCTCTGCCTCTTCTCTCTCTCTCTCTCTCTCTCTCTGCCTCTTCTCTCTCTGTCTGTCCTATGCTCTTCTCTCTCTCTCTCTCTCTGCCTCTTCTCTCTCTCTGTCTCTCTCTCTCTTTTTTTTTTTTTTGTCTCTCTCTCTCTCTGTCTCTTCTTCTCTCTTTCTCTCTCTCTGTCTCTTCTCTCTCTCTCTCTCTCCCCTCTCTCTATCTCTCTCTCTCTTTCTCTCTCATTCTCTGTCTGTCTCTGCCTCTTTCTCTCTCTCTCTCTCTCTCTCTCTCTCTCTCTCTGCCTCTTCTCTCTCTCGCTGTCTCTGCCTCTCTCTCCTCTCTCTCTCTGTCTCTTCTCTCTCTCTCGCTCTCGCTCTCTCTGTCTCTTCTCATTGGCTCTCTTTTTCTCTCTCTTCATACATCTCTCTCTCTCTCACTCTGCCTCTTCTCACTCTCTCTCAGGCTCATCTCCTCCCCCTTCTCTCGTCTCTCTAAGATCTCCTCTCCCCCTCTCTCTCTCTCTCATCTCTTCTCTCTCTCTCTGCCTCTTCTTCTCCTCTCTGTCTCTTCTCTCTCTCTCTCTCCATCTCTCTCTCTCTCTCCTGTCTCTTCTCGTCTCTCTCTCTCGCTCTCTCTCTCTCTCCCCTCTCCTCTCCCTCTCTCTCCCTCTCCTCGTCATCTCTCTCTCTCTCTCATCTCTCTCTCTCTCTGTCTCTTCTCTCTCTCGAACTCTCTCAATCTTTCTCGTCTCTCTCTCTCTCTCTCTCTCTCTCTCTCTCTCTCTCTCTGCCATCATTCTCTCTCTCTCTGTCTTCCTCTTCTCTCTCTCCTCTCTCTCTGTCCTCTTCTCTCCTCTCTATCTCTCTGCTCTCTATCTATAAATCTCTCTCTCTCTCTCTCTGCATCTGCCTCTTCTCTCCTGCTCGTTCTCTTCTACCCTTTCTCATTCTCTCTCTCTGTCTCTTCTCTCTCTCTCTCCCTCTCTTCTCTTCTCTTCTCTCGATCTCTCTCTCTCCCCTCTCTCATCTCTCTCTCTCTCCCCTCTCTCTCCACCCTCTCTCTCTCCCCCCCCTCTCCCTCTCTCTCATCTCTCTCGCCCCTCTCTCTTTCTCTCGTCTCTCTCTCTCTCTGCTCTTTTCTATCTCTCCTCCCCTCTCTCTCCTCTCTCTTCTCCCTCTCTCCCCTCTCTCTCTCTCTCTCTCTCTCTCTCTCTCTGCTCTCTCCTCGATCTCTCTCTCTCTCTGTCTCGTCTTCGCTCTCTCTCGTCTCTCTCTCTCTCTCTCTCTCTCTGCTCTTCTCTCTCTCTCTCTCTCTCTCCTCCCCTCTCCTCCTCTCTCTGCGTCTCTCCCCTCGCTCTAGCATCCCTCTCTCCCTATCCGCTCCTCGTCCTCTTCGCATCTCGACATCCATCTCTTTATCCTCTCTCTCTTGTCTCTCTCCTCTCCTCCTATCTCTCATCCTCTCCTCCTGCTCTGCTCTCCTCTTGCTTTTCCTCTTCCCGCCTACTCCCTCCATCTCCTCTTTATAATTTGTCAATTCACTCGCTTCCCGCTCGGCTCTCTCTCTCTTCTTCCCTTTTTGGGTCTGCTTAATTTTTCTTGACTATTGATCTAGTTCCCTCAATCTCTTCTCCTCATCTATGCTCTTCTCTCCTCCTTGCTGCTCGCCTCTTTCTCTCTTCTCATCACCTCTTCCCTTCTCTGCTGTACTCTCCTCTCAACAATCGCTCTTTCTCCTCTCTTCTCTCCTCTCTCTCTTTTTAACTCCCTCTCTCTCTCTCACTCCGCCTTCATTTCCTCTTCTCTTATCTCTCTATTCCGTGTATCTCCTCACCCTCCACAGGGGGGGGGGGGGAAGAAACAAGGGGTCCTAATACCAGGTGTTTCAGCAAAAAGGTGGGGGAGTAAGGGGAGAAAGCCAAACGTATATTATCTATTTCTCTCTCCTCCCGTCTCTTCTCTAATTTCCTAAGAGAGAGAGAGAGAGAGAGAGAGAGAGATGAGCGAGAGAGAGAGATTGAGAAGATAGAGAGAGTAGAGAGTGTGAGAGAGAGAGAGAAGAGAGAGATAGAGAGAGAAGAGAGAAAGAGAGGGAGAGAAGAGCGAGCGAGAGAGAGAGAGAGCGAGAAAGAAAGAAAGAAAGAAAGAGAGAGCGAGAGAGAGAGAGAGATAGAGAGTTGGAGAGAAGAGAGAGAGATAGAGAGAGAGAGAATGAGAGGGGACATAGAAACCAAAATTAGGTCATCTCCCAGCTGGCGATCAGATCATTTTTATTGAACAACTGTCTTCGTTCAAGAAAGAAGACATAAATCTCGTCTCGAAAAGGATATATCAGACACCGAGAAACCAAATTGTAGCATTGATAATTATATGACATAGGATACATGTAGTTTTCCAGATTGTAAATAATTTTAAAAAAAAGAAAAAAAGAAGAAGAAAAGAAGTAAAAACGTATCATTCCTCAAACACTCAAACACAATATTGTTGCTTGTAATGGGTTTTTTAATTTTAATTTTATTTTTAATATTCGTTACATTTATGTTACATATAAAAATGTCACGTTATTTAAAAGTCTGTCTTAAACCATGTACTTTAATAAATAGGACCTTTTGTTGTTGTTGTTGTTGCTGTTGTTGTTGTTGGTGTGTTGTTGTTGTCCCCATCGCAGCCACTTTTATTAAATGTAATAAACTTCCCAAAATAGATCGACAATTTTCAGCTAATTTTGAATATACACAATGATTTCCTTTTATTGTACATTAAAAGAATTATAGGTTATACATCAGGCCTGTATTCACGTTGAAGATAGCATGAGACTTAGCATGATGCTAAACTTAGAAGCTCTTCCAATGTCCTAAAAGATTTAATAGGACTTTTGGAAGAGCTCTTCTAAGTTAGCATCATGCTAAGTCTCATGCTATCTTCAACGTGAATACCGTCCCCGGACACGTTGTTGAATTGTATCTGCAAGTCAATCGATATTTCAATATTGATGCCCAGTCATGATGAGAACTGAGCACGTGTATCCGACAGGTAAAGAGAACGCTCACTGGGATAATAGAATGATGATGATAATGATAAGAATAATAATAATAATAATAATTGATGATGATGGATAGTGTGTTGTGTGTGTGTGTAGTGTGTGCATGCAGTGCGTGCCGTGACCGATCCCCCCAATGGCTGTACTTTCTATCTGCGATGCTGTGGGTGCGTGCGTGCAAAGCCGCGCGCGCGCGCGCGCGCGAGTGTGTGGTGTGTGTGTTAGGAAGGCATCCTGTAAGGCATTGTTCTTGCTGTGCCGTGAGATAAGAGAGGAGAGAAGGAAAGAAGGGGGATAGACCGAGGAAAGATAAAAAAAACGTGAGTCATATTTAGAAAAAAAAACAAACAATCCACAACAATCACAAGAGAATTAATTAGCATTAGAATATTTGAATGACAATGTTTTCTTGTGACAAGAGCGACCTAATTTAAGGGAAGTGTTAATATGAAAGGAAAAATACAAATAGGAAAAGAGACAACTGCAGTGCAGAGAGAGAGAGAGAGAGAGAGAGAGAGAGAAGAGAGAGAGAAGAGAGAGAGAGTAGAGAGAGAGAGAGAGAGAGAGAGAGAGAGAGAGAGAGAGGAGGAGAGAGAGAGAGAGGGGAGAGAAGAGAGAGAGAGAGAGAGAGAGAGAGAGGAGAGAGAGAACTCGACTCGAACTCGAAATGTTTATGAGGATAACTGAATAAGTAAACAATACTTTTTCTTTACTTCAGTCCTCTAAGGAAAAAATGAACAAAAACAAGAATAAACAAACACTAGATCAATCATCAATCACTCATCAATATCAACTACTACACAACAACTATTATGTAAATGGTTCCACGTCAATTACAGTAAAAATATAACAAAACTCCAAGAACGAGATCATGTGCATGAAACAACAACAACACAACACACACACACACACACATACACCCACCACAACACACACACAACCACACACCACACACATACCACACACACACACACGACACACACACAACACACCACCTTCAAATCTGACGTACCATGAACTTGGCATGTAAGAACGCATTAGAGAAGAGAGAGAGTCGAGAGAGAGAGAGAGCGAGAGAGAGAGAGACAGAGAGAGACAGAGAGACAAGACAGAGACAGCTACCAAGACAAAGGAGGCAAAAAACAGGAGACAGAGGGCAGAGACAGACCGAAAGAAAGGGTAACGGGCAACACAGAAATGAATACACAACAGACACCAACGGAGAGAGAAAAAAAGGTGAAAAGGAACAGACCAGACAGAGAGAGGGAGAGAGAGAGAGAGAGAGAGAAGAGAGAGAGAGAGAGAGAGAGAGAGAGAGAGAGAGAGAGAGAGAGAGAAGAGGAGAGAAGAGACAGAGAGAGGAGAGACAGAGAGAGAGACACAGAGAGAGAGAGAGAGAGAGAGAGAGAGAGAGGAGAGAGAAGAGAGAGAGAGAGAGACAGACATACAGACGATGAGAGAGAGAGAGAGAAGAGAGAAGAGGAAAGACGAGAGGAGAGACAGAGAGACAGAGAAGAGAGGAGAGAGGGAGAGGAAGAGAGAGAGAGGGGGAGTAAGAGAGAGAGAGGGAGAGAGAGGAGAGAGAGAGAAGAGAGACAGAGAGACCCAGAGAGAGAGAGAGAGAGAGAGAGAGATAAGAGAGAGAAGAGGAGAGAGAGACGAGAGAGAGAGAGACAGAGATAGAGAGAGAGACAGAAGAGAGAGCGAGAGAAGAGAGACAGAGAGAGAGAGAGAGAGAGACAACACACACACACACAAAGGACAGAAACAAGCGCGGATCGCAATCGTTTGGTGGCACCGCGGTCTATTTTTACCAATCCAATCATGAGTTACCTCCCCTGGCCTTTCAATAATTTTAATCTGTAAACCAGAATGTTATCTCTTCACCATTTCGTAACTTTTTTATATCTTTTTTGGAAAACATTTAAAACTATGTATCCTACTTCAATACTCATTTCAAAAGAAGCACCGCATATTCGTCGTGTCTGTTGTAGTGTCTGGATTACATATGTTTATTATTTTGTTCATGCCTTTTTAAAAATACATAGCCCTCCGATTTAACATAAAAACAAGTGACAGTGTGCTGCTGCACGGTGCTGCTTGTGCACGACAAATTTTTGGTCTGTCGGTCAAAAATTGTGGACACGATCCACCGGACAGACCGACCGGACACGAACCACCCCGAATCGAGGCTACCGGACCGACACTTCAGTGAATTGAGGTGATAGTAGGTTAGTTGCCGCTCTTTAAAATGATGTATTTTTAAAAAAGCGTACAAAATAATAAACATACTTAATACATACACTACAACAGACACGACGAGTATGCTGTTGCTTCTTTCGATGAGCATAAGTAGGGTAAATGGTTTTAAATGTTTTCCAAAAAGATATAAAAAGTTTCGAAATGGTGATAACATTCTGGTTTACAGATTAAAATTATTGAAAAGCCAGGGGAGGTGACTCACGATTGGAGTGGTAAAAATTGACCGCGTGCAACAAACTATTACGATTTCGCGCATTGTTATTTTGTACGCTTTAAAATGAAGATTCCTGTGCTCTGTTCAGTATACAATTCTTTCCATACCTAAGGACTGTAGATATTATGACAACTGAAATGTTACTTATGCCAAGTATTTTTTTTCTCTTTTACAATCTGTGCGACAATTTTGTCAGTATTGGCGCAATTTTTGGACAGCAGACAGACAGACAGGGGGGGGGACAAAGTGATCCACAACAAAGCCCGTTCACACGATAAATATTCCATACAATTCTTCCGCTCTGACTGTCTCGTAGCCCGGACTGAAGCAGCCTGGGACCGTTCAGGCAGACCGCATCGGAGAAAAAGGAGGTTATCTTGTGAGTTCGAAATAACGGCCTTCAAATCCTCATGCACGGAAACGGCACGGGCGACGGCACGAACAAAGGGAAAAATTATGTCGTGTTAGTCTTGTAATATCTATTGTCGTTTTTCATAATATATACTCACTCTGGTTTTGATGTTCATGTCTAACTCTGTGTGTACTTTGCTTTATATTTCTGTGCCCCAAGTGGGTGTGAAATAAAACAATTTGCTTGCCTTGCCTTGCCTTGCTTTTGCGCAACTAATTTATACTCTTGAATTCATAAGACAAGAACGGACGGCAAGTCACCGGTACGTCAACGGCAGGAGTTATGTCTTTTTTTTTTCCTTTTTCGAGCATGTATTAATTTCATGCCGTGTCGTCATGAAAATAGGGAAGGCACCTTGAAATCTGAGAAGAAAAATGCCTCGGTCAGCTTCAGCTATGGAAAGGGGGGAGGGGGGGAGGGTTCCGTGAGTCGTGTTTGGATAAGGCAAGGACTCCATCTCTTTCAAACAGAAAAGGCGCCCGTGTCGTTCCGTTTGGATGATTCAAACTTCGGGTTTCGTCACGGACCTAGACGACAATACCCAAAAACTGCCGTGTCGTCGGGAAAACGTGGATGTGGATGGATTTCCAGCTTAAGTCCGCGGCACAAAGAAAAAAGAAAGGAGGAAAATGATTGGGACAAGAAGGGAACGACTTGAAAAGATGGCAGCATGACTAGACCTATTGAGGCAGAACTTAATTGAAGCACAGAGGGTCTTTGATTGAAGAGAATACAAAGGGGAGATTATCTTGTTCTGAGTTCTGAAAACGTTGAAAATTACATCCTTCAAGTGTTTCAGTCTGCAGCGCAAAGAAAAGTGGTAGCTTGAAAAAAAAGAAGAAAAAAATGTTCTGGAAAAGAAGGGAACGACTTGAAGAAATAGCACCCTGACTATTCAGGCACAACTGAATTGAAGAGAATAAAAAAAAAGAGGGAGATTGTTCGCTTTGTGAGTTATGAAACAACGACCATCAAGTGTGTTCGTGTGCAACACTAAGAAAAGTGGAAGTTTTAAAACAAACGGAAAGAAAACGTCTGGGAAAAGAAGGGAAAGACTTTGAAGAGACAGCGTAAGAAATGGTAAGAATGGAATACCATTGAACAGCGTAAGAAATGGTAAGAATGGAATACCATTGAGAAAACAGGGGAGGGAGTGGAATTGAAAAAAAGATGCTTATTAGAGGTGGCTGAAGGGGTAGGGTAAGCAAAGCGTGTTGTTTTTAAGCAAAGGATCTTTGGGGTTGCTCGGTTTGAAATAGAAAGTATGTCACGTGAAGGATGTTGTATGTGCCACTCCCCCCTACATTTCTCAGTTAATTCCATTTTTTCGTTCTTGGTTTTCTTGCTAAACATTAAGCTGTATTTGTATTAACCGTTTCAGCTAATTAAATCGTTTTTGGAATACTAACCCCAACCCTAACCCTCCCTCCTAATTCCTACCACCCACCGTATAAGACGGGACAACGCAAAGAACCACAACGGTGACAGATGCCGCGGTGTACTGCAGTACAGGGTGGGGGGGGGGGAGGGGGGGGGGGGAGGGGTGGGGGGGGGTGGGGGGGGTGGGGGGGGGGTCCTGTTAGATAATGGCCTTTATCATTACTGGGAATTAATTATTGAACAAAGATAATTTATCTGAAAAGGTTAATTAAATACAGCTTTATGTTTGGTAAGGCAAAAACGGAAAAAATTGAATTAACCGAAAAATGTAGGGGGGAGTGGCACATCTTGACCTATACCAACTAATCAAATATACTGACATTTTTCTTATGCCCACAGTCGAGTTGTCAAATAATGTTTATAATTTCCCAACCAGTTCACCACACAACGTTTTGCTCCCACTTCGTCAAAGTGCAAAATTGTCCCACGACTTCACATTGTAACAGATAATCAACTGTTTCACAGCGCAACAACACACGTCTTATTATGTCACAGTGCAACGATGCATGTCCTATTCCACAGCAGGGTAACACTAAAATGTCCCCACACATCATTGTGGGGGCAAACATCCTAGCCGTGCAATAGTAAACGTCCCATAGCTTCACCATGCAACAAATGCCCGCACTGTTTCAAAATGTAGCTAACGTCTCACTGCTTCACTTTCACTCCAATGGCTTTTATCACTGGGTGGCATTAGCCTGTGGAAAGGGCCAATAGTAAATGACGAGCTATACTATTATATGATTTTCTACAGTATTGGAATAGCCTATCATGGTACAGCTTAGGCTTTCGTGGAAGATACTGACTCTCTAACTAGGGGGGGCATTTGGCTCTGGCTCTGGTGCTGCAGCCAATGGGATTGGGTTGGCCTTTGGGGACCTCCCCCAACGCCAACTCTTTATGTCCTCCAATCCCTTTTGGCCGAGAGAGTGGGGATGAACCCCAGGCAGGGCTTCTCCACTATAAACAAACTGTAGCCCAGCCCGCCGAAATAGCAGCCGCCCCCTCTGCTGTTTGGCAGTCAATGTCGGAAACGACCGACATGCAGCAACAACGCTTTACTGTGCAACATTACATTCATGACCTACTGCTTCACAGTGTACAGTTAGTAAGGCCACACTCCTTCACAATGCAATAAAAGCCCCACTGATTCGCAGTGCAGTAAATACCCCACAGTATAATATATAAACACACAAACACGCACACACACTGCTTCACAAATAGTAGACACCCACCAGCAACAGCAACACTGATACTGCATGCTGTCCCATTCTGTCAGCCACTGGAACAGCTGAGGGCTTTATACTTCCCTTCCTCACACTACTCTCTCTCTCGCTCTCTCTCGTCGTCTCTCGTCTCTCTCCTCTCTCTCTCTCTCTCTATCTCTCTCTCTCTCTCTTCTCTCTCTCTCTCTCTCTCTCTCTCTCTCTCTCTTCACGCACCTACTGCCAGCCAACAC
>CM065681.1:61997031-62004531 GCA_017654935.2 Phymorhynchus buccinoides | reverse complement strand
CTCTTATGAACTTGATTGAGTCGCCAGTTAGGCTTATGTTATTCTTTAGTTCATGGTTTGTGCTTCCTTGGCATCGGAGCTTTGTTTGCTAATGTCAATAAAATTCATTTTTCAATTTCAATTTCAATTTCTCTCTCTCTCTCTCTCTCTCTCTCTCTCTCTCTCTCTCTCTCTCTCTCTCTCTCTCTCTCTCTCTTCCCCCTACAACCCCCCACAACCGCTCCCCCTTTTCCTGGTTTATCCCCATCTCTGACCAAACAGCGCAGCAAGATAAGTTTGACCATGTACCAATACAACCCGCACAAGACAGACCGTCAGACTCGACCAGATTCATAAGCAATAGAAATTGTTCGGAAATGATTAAGGGGAGTAATTTCATGGTGTGTGGGACGGTGATCTTGCCTAATTCAATCGGCCAAGCAGGGGGAAGTCACTCTACCATCAGCTCTCGTAGCCTATCGACTTGTGTGTTTGAGCAGACATACAGCACTTAGAACACCGTGCGTCATTCTAAAAAACAATTATGTCATTTATATTTTTACGTCACATTTTGCCAGTTCTATCAGTTTGTGGCTACTGGTGACCCCTAATTTTTTCTTTCTAAAAAAATGGTTGCAAGTCGCTGACTCGCATCCTGCGGTTTCACGCCATTGTTGCATTGTTGCTATTGCATTTGACCGAGTAATGGAGGTAAGCAACTCTAATTTTCACGAAGTGCTCTCCCCTAGTTTTTCTCCGAAAATCGTCTATTAATCCATCGTTATTTCTTGGTGGTGGTGGTTGTGGTGGTGGTTGTGGTGGTGGTGGTGGTGGTGGTGGTGGTGGGGGAGGGGGACTATTGTGAAGAGTCAATCGATGTAAGAACTGGCAGAAAGGTGCCGCGTGGTCGTGCTGGTGCTGAATATTTAACGCTTCCATTTACACGTCGGGTGTCTGTTGTTCCTTGCAACCACTTGCCTGCAAACACATTTTGTGAAAGCATTGACTAACTCTAATGAGGCTTTACACTGCTTCTTCGTGTTGCCCAAGGGCGACACTTTTATGTAGGTGGCGTTTTCACGTGAGGCCCTCTGTTCACGTGAGAGAGAGAGAGAGAGAGAGAGAGAGAGAGAGAGAGAGGAGAGAGAGAGAGAGAGAGAGAGAGAGAGAGAGAGAGAGAGAGACAGACAGACAGACAGAGGCAGAGAGAGGAGGGAGAGAGAGACAGACAGACAGAGAGAGAGAGAGAGAGAGACACACACAGAGACAGAGAAAGAGACACAGAGAGAGAAGGAGGGAGAGAGAGAGAGAGAGAGAGAGAGAGAGAGAGAGAGAGAGACAGACAGAGAGAGACACAGAGATAAGGAGGGAGAGAGAGACAGAGAGAGAGAGAGAAGGAGGAGAGAGAGAGAGAGACAGAGACAGAGAGACAGAGAAGGAGGGAGAGAGAGAGAGACAGAGAGACAGAGACAGACAGACACACACACACATACACACACACACACACACACACACACACACACACACACACACACACACACACACACACACACACACACACACACACACACACAGACAGAGACACAGAGAGAGACACACAGAGAGAGAAAGATGGAGAGAGAGAGAGAGAGAGAGAGAGAGAGAGAGAGAGAGAGAGAGAGAGAGAGAGAGAGAGAGAGATAGATAGAGAGAGAGAGAGAGAGAGAGAGAGAGAGAGAGAGAGAGAGAGAGGAGAGAGAGAGAGAGAGAGAGATGAGCTAGAGAGAGAGTGCGGGCGTTAGGGCCTACGTGCAAGCGCCACCCAGTGACGAATAAGGGGAAGATAATTTTCAGCATAAACCCTCATTGACATTAGCAAAAAAATGTCTATCGACAAAAAACATTGGCCTCTTACAACCCCTAGACTTGAATCTTGAAATCTATTTTCTTCGTTATGATGGCGAAGGAAACGTCGAACATTGTTTTGCAACATTTTCGAAATTGCGAACTAAAAGAAACATTGAAAAGTTAGCTGTACAAAACTGCCATATGTGTGCCTATTGGTGTTGTTGGTTTTTTTTTCCTTGTTAGATATGTGACCAGACAAAACCATCAAAATTCGGGTTTGATCAACCAGCCATCAGCATTGTTGGAACGCAGAAGAAGAAGAATGACTTGAAAGCAAATTTGTTTTTTAGTTTGAAAATAATCAAGCTACACTATATAGGCATTTGTGTTCTTTAAAATAGGGGTTAGTGTTGGGAATCGGGAGAGACAGAGACAGACAGACAGAGAAGTAAGGTAGAGAGGAGACCAGACAGACAGGCAGACAGACAGACAGAGAGGTAAGGTAGAGAGGCGACCAGTCAGAGACAGACAGACAGACAGCGAGGCAAGGTAGAGAGGTGACCAGACAGAGACAGACAGACAGACAGAGAGGAAAGGTAGAGAGGTGACCAGACAGAGACAGACAGACAGAAAGAGAGGTAAGGTAGAGAGGCGACCAGACAGACACAGGCAGACAGACAGACAGAGAGGTAAGGTAGAGAGGCGACCAGACAGAGACAGACAGACAGAGAGGTAAGGTAGAGAGGTGACCAGACAGAGACAGGCAGACAGACAGACAGAGAGGTAAGGTAGAGAGGTGACCAGACAGAGACAGGCAGACAGACAGACAGACAGACAGACAGACAGAGAGGTATGGCATAGAGCCGACCAGTCAGAGACAGACAGACAGAGAGGTAAGGTAGAGAGGTGACCAGACAGAGACAGGCAGACAGACAGACAGAGAGGTAAGGTAGAGAGGCGACCGGACAGAGACAGACAGACAGAGAGGTAAGGTAGAGAGGTGACCAGTCAGAGACAGACAGACAGACAGAGAGGTAATGTCGAGAGGCGACCAGACAGAGACAGACAGACAGACAGAGAGGTAAGGTAGAGAGGTGACCAGACAGAGAACAGGCAGACAGACAGACAGAGAGGTAAGGTAGAGAGGTGACAAGACAGAGACAGACAGACAGACAGACAGAGAGAGAGGTATGGTAGAGAGGTGACCAGACAGAGACAGGCAGACAGACAGACAGATAGGTAAGGTAGAGAGGCGACCAGACAGAGACAGACAGACAGACAGACAGAGAGGTAAGTTAGAGAGGTGACCAGTCAGAGACAGACAGACAGAGACAGACAGACAGACAGACAGACAGACAGACAGACAGAGACAGACAGGTAAGGTAGAGAGGTGACCAGTCAGAGACAGACAGACAGACAGAGAGGTAAGGTAGAGAGGCGACCAGACAGAGACAGACAGACAGACAGAGAGGTAAGGTAGAGAGGTGACCAGACAGAGACAGGCAGACAGACAGACAGAGAGGTAGGTAGAGAGGCGACCAGACAGAGACAGACAGACAGACAGACAGACAGACAGACAGAGAGGTATGGCATAGAGGCGACCAGTCAGAGACAGACAGACAGAGAGGTAAGGTAGAGAGGTGACCAGACAGACAGACAGACAGACATAGAGGTAAGGTAGAGAGGCTACCAGACAGAGACATGACAGACAGACAGACAGACAGAGAGGTATGGCATAGAGGCGACCAGTCAGAGACAGACAGACAGAGAGGTAAGGTAGAGAGGTGACCAGACAGACAGACAGACAGAGGAGAGATAAGGTAGAGAGGTGACAAGACAGAGACAGACAGACAGATAGAGGCATGGTAGAGAGGCGACCAGTCAGAGACAGACAGACAGACAGAGAGAGAGAGGTAGAGATGGTGACCAGACAGAGACGGAGAGGTTGAAATAACCGAATGAGTAGACTTCAAAACCACACTTTTCAACAGAAGCTCCACGAACGTAGATATGGGGAAGGAAATAATTCTCACGCCATGTTGGACCCGTCTTCATCGCTTCAGTCACTTTAACGGTAAAACGTCTACCGCCATGGTGAATGTAGAGCACCGAATTTCTACCTCTCCGTCTGTCTGTCTGCCTGTCTGTCTGTCTGTCTGCCTGTCCGTCTGTCTGTCAGTCCGTTCTCCAGTCAGTCTGTATGCATGTCTGTCTTTTGTGGCTGTCAGAATAACGATGGTAACTTGTAATGAGGTAAGCAAGAAAAGAAAAAACAAGAGAAGAAAATAAGTAAAGGAAGTTGAATAATTATGTGCTCACATTTTAGGTTTCGGAACGTCGTTCCATGCCGTAATAATCGTTATTTTATGGCTACATGCGCGAAATAAGGATAGCAATAATCAATGAAAATATAACGTAGTCTTGTACAATAGTATAAAATGATAAACAGCGCTGCAGGTTTGCTCTCCAATATGCTCGAGCGAAACAGGGATAGTTAGGTTCCCACCACCGAACAATTACATAGTAAAAAGTTCAATAAAAGCTAAGCTCAAACTTCGTTGGTTTAAATAGGTTTGTATTCACCAACAACACATACAACAATCTATACAAATATGGATAATGGCATCAACAAGCTTGAAGCTTATAATGTGCCTATTTTTACCATTGTAATGTACGTAATATGGCAGCTGGCAAATACAAGACATAAGAACTGTCACGCTTAACGTGAATAAATTTAAACAAAATAAATAATTTTCCAAGATCGTCAAGAAAAAATAAACAAGAAAACGTGAGGTAAAGTAGAAACTAACATTATTAAACAAACAGCTGAAAGAATTAAATAAACATACAAGGAGTATTGAATGATTTTAATCAAATCGTCATAAAGACAGGAAGACAGAGAAGGAAACAAGCGCGAAATCGCAATAGTTTGTGGCACGCGGTCTATTTTTACCACTCCAATCATGAGTCACCTCCCCTGGTTTTTCAATAATTTTAATCTGTAAACCAGAATGTTATCTCTGCACCATTTCGTAACTTTTTATATCTTTTGGAAAACATTTAAAACTATGTATCCTACTTATACTCATCAAAAGAAGCACCGCATACTCGTCGTGTCTGTTGTAGTGTCTGTATTACGTATGTTTATTATTTTGTACGCTTTTAAAATACATCATTTTAAAGAGCGGCCTCAATTTGAAGTGTAGCCTCGATTTGAAGTGCGACAATTTTGTCAAAATGTGCGACAATTTTGGACCGACCGACAGACCGACAGACAGACCGACAGACAGACCGACAAAGTGAGTTATAGGTTTGTGGCTTGAGCCACAAACAAAAACCCACAAAGAAATAAGTACAAGAAGAATATGAAGCAAGATGGGGAAACAAGTACAGCTTTTGAAAAAAATCAAAACCAGACAAAACATCTTCGCACGCAGTAAACTTGACAACGAGGGTTGGCTTTACATGTTAACGTGAAAAACGTATAATAAAAACAAGGGCATCGCTGAGCGGCAGATATGTCCTTTGCCGGTTACGCCCTGTACCTGCCCCGCCCTGTACCTCCCTTGCCCCTCACATGTTAGGCCCCCGTCCTCCTTGTGTCCTTTGGGTGATACACCTACACACCCTTGACAGGGTGCAAATCGTTTTCCGGGATGCACACCCTTAATTGGTGGGGTGTACACCCTTAACACTGAGACATGTCTGCCGCTCGGCGACATTTAAGCCCCACGTGGCACATTTTGTGCTACGATGTCTTTTACTTTTAGTATCAGACCCCATCCTATGCCGGGATGCACACCCTTAATTAGTGGGGTGTGTGCACCCTTAATCAATGGGGTGTGCACCCTTACCTCGGAGACATGTCTGCCGCTCGGCGACATTGAAATCCCATGTGGCATAATCTGTACTGCAATGTCTTCTACTCTACTTTTTACACACCCACACAGAATTTGGAATGATTCTATACAGTATTTCACGAGATATAGGAGGTTGAAGAAAAAGGGAAACATGTCTGCCGCTCGGCGACATTGAAATCCCATGTGGCATAATCTGTACTGCAATGTCTTCTACTCTACTTTTTACACACCCACACAGAATTTGGAATGATTCTATACAGTATTTCACGAGATATAGGAGGTTGAAAAAAAAGGGAAACATGTCTGCTGCTCGGCGACATTGCATTTCTGAGGGATAATGTATGTATGAGTGTGTTACACTGTTAGTCTCACATCCTGACACAAAATTTGAAAGGATTATGTCTTCTTGTTCTCAAGATACAGCTTGGACAAGAAATATATAGCACAAAGAAGGAAATGTCGGTTTTCAAGGTCACACTTCAAGGTCACGGTCAGCATGGCGATAATGTATGCTCGAATGTTTTCTACTCTAGGATATACAGTACCACACACAATCTGAAGCGCTTCTGTCAAGTACAAATGTGGAAAATATGGCTTAAAGCCCAGTGTTTAGACCCCTACCTCTTTGAAGGTCTACCGATCTCCCCGACCTTGACCTTGATCGGTATGCCATCATCAGAACGACCATAAACCAAAGTAGGCCTACCTACATTCCAGGTTTCAAGACCCTAGGATCAACGGTGTGGAAGTTATGGCCCCTTATAGATTTTCGGTTTCCAAGGTCATACGCCAAGGTCAATGTCACGACGGCGATAATGTATGCACGGATGCCTTCCTCGCATGGTGACACACCACAACACAAAATGTGAAGCGATTCTGTCAAGCGGTTCGGGAGATATCCTTGGTACAGACAGTAAGAAAAAAACGGAAAAAAACCAAAAAACATACACGAACGAATTCATACTCCTTTGCGATCGTAGATCGGCAAAGGACAAAACCCCAAAAAAGCTTACTTAGGTCTACAGTTAAGTGCTCTCGTAAACCCTCTTTCTGTTAACCAAACTGAACAGTACGTGTCAGAGAGCCTCTAGTAAGTTGGTCTGTAACCAGCTTGGGTCATCACGGATCAATTGTGTTTCCCCCCTGGACATAGTTTACTCTGGTTGGGGCCTGGTTTACCGTGGAGAAGGGGGTACTGTTAGTCTCAGTCTCAACAATCTGTAATACGTTGACCAGCTGTCCACATTTTCTTCTTTCAATGTATATTATTTATATAACTAGATAAACCCGTGCTCCGCACGGCAGCATGAAGCATCTGCGTTCATAATTGATAGGAACCTGTCTGAGCGATCGAAGAAGAAAAAGAGGGAGAAGAAGAAGAAGAAGAAGAAGAAGAAGAAGAAGAAGAAGAAGAAGAAGAACTGGTTAGATGTAAATAATGAAGAAAAGAGACCAAAAATTATGTGGTGGTGCCCCCTCCCTTCCGCCCACTCCCCTCTCCTTTAAAAAAGATGATGACCCCCCCCAAAAAAAAAAAAAAAAAATGTGGCGAGGGGCCGACTCGAACCCGCGACCACGGACGTGTGTATAGGTGCGTGCCGCGACCTACTGATTTGCGGATGCGCCGCTTTACCTATTAAGCTACCAAGGCTTCTTAGACAGTCGATGTAAACAAATTATTATAAGAGGAAGAAGGGAAAGCAGTCAAGTCGGACACCTGACCCAGCTTCATGAAAGCAATTGCAAGCCTCGCACAGAACAGACTTAGGTTTTGTCACTTTGAGAAAAGTAGGTGCCTAAATGTTGTGAAAACACACACACACACACACACACA
>CM065681.1:61972031-61989531 GCA_017654935.2 Phymorhynchus buccinoides | reverse complement strand
TCGCACGTGCTCGGCTTATTTGCATACAAGCATGAATGTATCATATTTGACTAGCTTCAGACTTTCATCATGCTTTCTTTCTCCACACTATTTCCCTCTAAAACACATTTCTGCGATGAAAAGTGCTGTTGAATTCATCCACGTTTCCCATCATGATACGAATTTTTCAGGCACCCAAAGTTTTCTTTTGAGTCAAAAATTGCTCCCTAGCCTCAATAATAACTCCGATCAGAATTTGTATTCGTGATAAATCCGTGTGTTTTTGTGAAGCAGTTTGATTCTAATCCCACTTTTAAAGGGGCACCCTAACGGATGCGTTTTTGTAAGAAACACGTCGAGATGACCAGGAAAACACCCTTTACAGAGATTGCAACACTCACTTTGCTCTGGTTTCCTGGAAATCAAACCGTCAAATCGGCGATTCCTCCTTGGCGGAGGTGCTGGAAGTCAAATTATTTCACCCAAAGAGAAGGCGTGTGCCGTCTCTTTTCTAATGGCCGCCTGCGTTTAGACCAAATCGTTTACACGAAATGTTCGCAATACAAGCCTATTTATTTTATTTTATTTTTAAATTGTATACAGTTTATCTAAAGGAGTTTCGCTCACAACACTGCACTACGAAAAACGAAAACCATTCAACCACAATAAGTGACCTCCACCCACCCCATCCAAAATGGCTACTCTCTCCGGCATCTCCACCAAGGAGGAATCGCCGTTTTGACGGTTTTAATTTCTAGGAAACCAGAGCAAAGTGAGTGTTCCGATCCTTGAAAAGGCTGTCTTTCTGGTGATCTCCACGTGTTTCTTGAAAAAAACTCATCCGTTAGGGTCCACCTTTTAACAAAACTCTCTCTCGTGGCTTCTGACTACTACACACTGTGTGCTGATCAGACCATTATTGGTGTCTGGGTTGTACAGTACATACAACAAGGTAAATACGCACGAAGGATTGATCAGTCTGGAAGGATTGAACAGTCTGGAAGGATTGAACAGTCTGGAAGGATTGAACAGTCTGGAAGGATTGAACAGTCTGGAAGGATTGAACAGCAAACGTACACACACACACACACACACACACACACACACACACACACACACGCGCGCGCGCGCGCGCGCGCGTACACACATACACACATACACACACACACACACACACACACACGTACACACACACACACACACACACACACACACACACACACACACACACACACACACACACACACACACACACACACACACACACACACACACACATGCGCACACACACACACACGTATATGCACACAGATTGAACAGTCTGGAAGGGTTGAACAGTCTGGAAGGATTGAACAGTCTGGAAGGATTGAACAGTCTGGAAGGATTGAACAGTCTGGTGAGTAGTTTGATTAGAGATAGGGAAGACGGGGTAAAAAGCCCATGGGCGGGTAAGAAGCCCATGCCAATTATCTCATGAAATGAAGCAAATTTCAGTCAAAGTTTGCCCATGAGACGAACGCTAAACATTAACACTCGTCTCATGGGCAAAATTGCTTCATTTCATGAGATGATTGGCATGGGCTTCTTACCCGCCCATGTGCTTTTTACCCCGTCTTCCCCTAGAAGTGTTTGGATTCGGTGGCCAGAGTTTTGTCAGAACAGTTTGCAAATACTGTGGATGATCTAGCTGCAGAAGAGTTTAGCCACCAGCTTATGAGGCGTTGAGAGATTCTTTCTCAGTCATTGTCCCTGCCTGTCTGTCTGTCTGTTGATATATCCGTCCGTCTGTCTGTCTGTCTCATTTGTTCTATCTCCCCTCCCTCCCCTCTTGCACGCTTGCATACACACACACACACACACACACACACACACACACACACACACACACACACACACACACACACACACACACACACGCGCGCGCGCGCGCGCGTACATGCGCGCACACACACACACTCACACACACAACTGTGCATATGTATAAATATTCACACAAACAACACACAGTGCTTGGAATGCGCAGGTACAAACGCACAGACAATCAAACGAAAAATTCGCATACATATAGAGAACGCACGCACGCCGCACACGCACGCACACGCACACGCACGCACACACCGCACACACAACCACACCACACACACACACATTAATTAATCGGTTATCTCGACATCACGCCACCATCATCGATCATTCTACGAACACACAACGTCTTACCACCCACCCTTCAATCGCATCGAAACATCTCCATAGCATAAACACTCCACACCCAAATTACTTCTGATTATATCTCCGCGGACATTTCATTCATCCAAGAGGAAGCTTCGTTATTAAAGACAAACAAAGACAGCTCAGACGGATTGGGCAAACAAAAATGAATTGCGAAGCAGCACACACACACCACACACACACAACACACCACACACCACACACACACACACACACACACACACCACTGCACACACACAAATATATGTGTGCAAACGACACGCACGAACACGCACGCACGCACACGCCACGCACACACACACACACACACACACACACACCACACACCCGCGCGCGCGCGCGCGCGCGCGGCACACGCACACGCACACGCGTAACACGCACACGCACCGGCACACACACACACACACACAAGCATGCATAAACATAGTTAATGGTACTATTTCTAGTCACTAAGAGTAAGACTCTTCTCGATTTAAAAATGTTTTTAAAGATTTGTTAAAATTATCTTTTTATTCAATTTTTAGAGAGATAATATAGACACGGAGACTGGGTGATTGATTGTAAAGTTTGAAAGGTGATCGATACGTCTGTCTATAATAAACTTCTATTTCAGTGTCCAAAACGACATAGAAGACCTGCTTCCTCAATATTGGGAAACTTGTTAGGCAGGCGCGCACGCACGCGCACGCACGTGTGCCGGTCACACGCGCACACGCACCACGCGCTCACGCACGCAAGCACACGCACACGCCACCGCACGACACACACACACTACACACACGACACACACACACACACACACAACACCTCACAAACACACACACAGAAACAAAAAAACACACACAGACACACACAAACACACACAAACACACCCAACCTCACACACACACACACACACACAAACACCACACACAAACCAAACACACCACGCACGCACGACACTGCACGCACACGCACACGCACGCACACCGCACACGCACGCACACACACACACCACACACAGCCACACGCACACACTCATACACTCGCAGATCACGCACGCAACCACGCACACGCACACGCACACGCATCACACACGACACACTCACACACACACACACACACAAAAAAAAAAAACACACACACCACACACACAACACACAACACACAGACTACAACACACACACGCACATACACACACTCTCAACACACCCACACAAATACACACACACACATACACAAAAAAACAAACGTACAACACAACACAACACACACACACCACACAACACACACCACACACAAAAGCACACACTGTACACACACACACTCTCACAAACACACACACACACACTACCAGCACACTGTACGAATAAACACATTGTACACACACACACACTGCACACACCCACCACACACACACACACCGACTCACACACACACACACACCCATCTCACACATACACACACACACACACACACACACACACTCACACACACACACACACACGCACACACACACACTCACACACACCCACCTACACACTCACGCGCGCGCGGCCGCACGCACGCGCGCACGCACGCACGCACGCAGCGAACACGACACACACACACACACTATCAACACCAAACACAACTTACACAACACCACACACACACACAAGAGCACACACACACACACACACACCATGCACACAACACACAAATACACACACGCGTGCGCACTGTACACACACACACACACACACACACTACACACACACTCACAAACACACACACTACACACACACACACACGCACACACGACACACACACCACCGGACTTTCTGTCGTCTATAATGCGTCTTTAGATGGGTGGTCGTACAATCGATCAGGGCTGGCTTGGATAAACTCAGTTTGGTTCTTTGTATTTTTGTTTTCATTCCGCCCAACCCCACCCCTTTTTTTCTTATCACTGGGACAAGTCTGGATCAAGACAGTAGCCTGAGTTATAGCCCCGTTTCTTGGTGCGGTACGAAATGGTGGGGGTATGGTGGCTCAAAAGGGGCTATTCCTGCTCGAATGCCTTTGGTCGATGGCTTACACAACAACACGGCTATAGTAGGTTGTTTTAAATAGTATCACAGAAGTAGGTAGATTTTGAATATTTTTAATTGTTATCAAAGGAAAACAAAAAAGGGGAAGGTGATGTGTGCGCTTCCAAATTGAGTGCTCATAGTGAAAAATAAAACGATACACAGCAAATTAATGGCCCTGCTTACCTTATGTTATGATCAAACGTGTATTCTGGTTATGTCAAACATGAAGTCAACCAACACGAACGAAGTGAAACGTTAAGGTCAAAGAAAAAAAGACAGATGATAAGTTGGAAATGAACATGGAATACAGGACACGCGGGTAAATAATCGAATGATCAGCTTCGAGGAATCGCAACAAAGGAAATTTTGTGACAACCGCCCGTACCACGAAAAGGGACATTAAGTTTCAAACTGGCCATTCTGAGAGAATTATGCGTTTGCAAACTTCAGACAACTCTCTTTCTAACAGTTCAAGAACCATTTTTGTATTTATTTTCTGTTTCAGAGTTATGAGCATTTAAATTTAGTAAGGATGAGTAAAACATAGGTCGGACATTTAGAAAAAAAACAGTACAAAGTCTAGTTACATGTAGCTGAAGAAAAATGCAATGAATCTAGTCGTGTCTAAGCAGTTATTGCGGACCATTTAGAGACTTATATTAAAGACTGTCCTTCATAAATATGAAAAGTAATATGGTCAGAGAACTCGACAGATATCCATAACACAAAATTGACACAAAATAAGATTTTTAACTGTGTAATCCTGTTGTGGGAAACTAGCCCAGTGATTTAATGTTCCTTTCGTGGTGCTGGGTCATATTTTGGCATTATCAGAGAAAAGCAGGGTGCTGCATGACCAAGTATTTGAAAAGTGCTTGACGTTTCGTCTGAGAGCACGAAGAATTCAAAGAAATGTACACTGCCAGTTGGTTCACTGACTGTTGATGTCAAGCTCTCAAACTTAAGGCTCTCCTATCTAATGAGCCTCAATCGCTCTAAGCATTATGAATAGAATGGAGTTGCTGCCCAAAGATTAAGATTCAATATGAATGTAACAGGCGAGCAACGCCTCCTATCAACTCTTCAACCTCAATCCCTCTAAACATTATGGATAGAATGGAGTTCATGCCCAAAGATTAAGATTCAATGCGAATGCAACAGGCGAACAACACCTCCTATCAAATCTTCAAACCTCAATCCCTCTAAACATTATGGATAGAATGGAGTTCATGCCCAAAGATTAAGATTCAATGCGAATGCAACAGGCGAACAACACCTCCTATCAAATCTTCAACCTCAACCTATCACAACATTATGAATAGAATGGAGTTGCTGCCCAAAGATTAAAATTCAATACGAATGCAACAGGCGAACAACACCTCCTACCAAATCTTCAACCTCAACCCCTCTAAACAATGACCAGTGCTCACTTTGACAATTTTCAACGTACAGAGTTCAGTAATACAGTGGAACCTCCCTTATAAGACCTCCCATTATAAGAAACTCCCTCCCAACATAAGAACCCCTACTTCTGTGAGACTTTTGCCCCTTCTTTGTAAGTATTAAACTACCTCTCTTATAAACCCCTCCCTTATAAGACCTCATTTTGGATTATGTTTGAAGGTCTTGATAAGGGAGCTTCCACTGTAGTGATTCGTCGTGACACAATAAATAAAGCTTGATAAATAGCAAATAGATGCGGAATTTTCGTCAAAGCGGACCACAGGTCAGTGGGCCAGTGAGAACTAGTCATCTGCCCATTGTTACAAGTGCATAAAGTGATCAGATGACAGGAAATAAGTTGCTTAGAATCAACAATTTTGATTCTTTAAGTCAAAGTGACCTACCTGGTCATTGTCACCGTTACCACCGATCATCTACATTGTAGAAGGCATAGTAGTACTGATGACACACTTATAAGCAGTTAAATAGTGACACTGTGGAATCTACGTCAAAGTGACCACTGGTCTATTGTCACCGATCCACCGATCATCTACATGTGGTAGAAGGCCATAGTAGTACTGATGACACACTTATAAGCAGTTAAATAGTGACACTGTGGAATCTACGTCAAAGTGACCACTGGTCATTGTCACCGACCACCGATCATCTACATTGTAGAAGGCATAGTAGTACTTGAGACAACAACTTATCATAAGGGTTAAAATAGTGACTACTGTGGACATGTCTACGTCACAAGTGACCAATGGTCATTGTCCCACCGACAACGATCAATACATTGTGTAGAAGGCCACATAGTAGTACTGATAGACACACTTATTAAGCAGTTAGAATAGTATGACACTGTGGAATTCTTACGTCAAAGTGACCATGCGTCATTGTCACCGACCACGATCATCTAAATTGTAGAAGGCCATAGTAGTACTGATGGACACACTATAAGCAGTTTAAATAGTGACAACTGTGGAATCTAGTCAATGTGACCACTGGTGATTGTCACCGACCACCGATCATCTACATTGTAGAAGGCATAGTACTGATGAAACACTTATAGCAGTTAAATAGCAGACAAGGATGGGAACTCTACCGTCGAAAGTGACCAGGTCATGTCACTGGCCGCTGGTCTTATCTATATTAGAACAAGCAACAAACACGTCACCACAGTCGGACCGTAGTTGAGCTAAGTTGGTTCCATCCCAATCGTTCACATCTCCCCCTCGATTTCTCTCTCTCGAGTCAGAGCTTCACTTTTTTTTGTTTTCTCATACGTATATTAACAACTGGATGGCGAAAATGCGCCCATAGTTTGTGGCAACGCGGTCTATTTACTTACCAACTCAATCATGAGTCACCCCCCAGGATTTTCAATAATATTTAATCCTGAGTAAACACAAGATGTTATCTCTGACAACCTTTGCGAACACATATGTTATGAACTATTCTATGGACAAACATTTAAAAAATAAGGTATCCTACTTATGACTCATGCGAAAGATAGCACACCGCATACTTCGTCGTGTATTGTCGAGTGTCTGTAATTAACGGTTATGTTTATAATTGTGTTGTTACAAGCTTTTAAAATAAAGTAATTGTTAAAACAGCGGCCTCATTTGAAGTGTAAGCCAGACTCGATTTGAATTTCTTCAGTGCGACAATTTTGGACCTCGACCGCATCCAGACCGAAGACAGACAGAAGACAGACAGACGACAGACAGAAGACAGAAATCAGGGGACCGACAAAGTGAGGTATACGGTTTGTGGCTTGAGCCACAAACAAAAACACTTCCTTGCCCCAAATGTAACACACGGTTACATTTTGGGCTGTTAGAATATATTGAGTTTGTCCAAAATGCAACACCTGTTACATTTTGGGCGTTTGTTACATAGTGGGCTTTAGTTACATTTTGGGGCATGTTTTACATTTGGTCGGGCAAATGCTACATTTTGGGCAATTGTTACATTTTGGGCAATGGTTACATTTTTGGCCGTTGTTGCATTTTGGGCAAGTGTTGCATTTTGGGCAAGTGTTACATTTTGGGCAGTTGTTGCATAGTGGGCTTTTGGTACATTTTGGGCAATTGTTAGATTTTGGGCAATGGTTACATTTTGGACAGTTGTGTGCATAGTGGGCTTTGCTTACATTTTGGGCAATTGTACACTTTGGGTCAATTGCTATATGTTGGGCACTTGTTATATTTTGGGACAGTTGCCTACATAGTGGCTTTGTTACATTTGGGGAAGATTGTGACATTTGCGGTAATGTAACATTTACAGGGCAATTGTTACATTTTGGGCAATTTATATTTATGGGGACAATTGCCTACATAGTGAGCTTTGTACATTTGGGCAATTCGTAACATTTTCGCAGTTGTTTACATTTTCTCGGCTGTTATAATATATTGAACTCGGTCCCTAAAATGTAACACCTGTTATACATTTGGTGTGCAACTGTTAATTTATTGCGGCTGTAACAGAGCCCGGATAACACTAAAAGTCCGTGCATACAACGCGCTTTTGATTGGTACTCTAATCGTTGCAACGTATTTCATTAAAATTCGTCACGTAATACCACTTTTGGAATAATCGTATAAAAGAAAATTTAAGATAAATCCCACAACATGCCCCAAACGAAAACAAAACATCTTCTCGGCAGAGAAGACTGAAACAACAACAACGACGACGACAACCAACAATTCAACAACAAATATAGAAAAATCACACAATTCTAGTACAGACAGACAGGACAAAACAAACAGGCAATGCAATCAAAGCCACCCCAACCCACCCCACCCCACACCACCCCACCCCACCCAGACGCAGGAAACTTAGGCCACCGAGATGTTTCTCCTATAACAGAAGTCAATGGCCGACTCACTGTCTCGTCCCTAGCTTGGCTCCAAAATTTCTGATCGCTTCTTGGCCTTTAGGCTAAGACTGTGATTCAGGAACATAAATTTTTGTTTATACCCTTGTTTTGGTTTGTTCAGCCCGTCGTACATGGCGAAAGCCGTATACGCGACGTTAAACTGAACTTCCACGGTAGTCCCTTAACGGTGCCAGGATTGAGAGCAGCGCCCCATTTCCAGTCTACCTAATAAGACTACAATTATCCACGTAATTAGTTTGAACGGCTTGCCGTGTTGTATCTGTGGGAGAAATTACAGAGTTGCATAACTGCCACGTCAGTCTCCTGAGTATAGACCACGGCGGGTCAGGTGGACCGGTTGGTGGTCTTGGTATTGGGTAGGGGAAGACACGGGGTACAAAGCGCATGGGCGGGTAAGAAGTCCACCCCAGTTATCTCATGAAAATAAAGAAAATGTCAGTGTCAAATTTGCCCATGAGGACGAATATTGACTGATCATTAACGCTCGTCTCTATGCGGCCAAATGTAGACTGATATTTGCGTAAATTTCATGAGGCTTATTGGAGGTGGGCTTCTTAACCCGCCCATCGCGCTTTTTTACCCTCGTCTTCCCCTATTTACTATAAAGATTATTCTAAAAAGGGTAAGAGGGATTACTTAACAAGCTCGCCGCGAACCGGGCTGATTAGAGGTTATCGTTAGCTGCTGGACGTGCCACACCATTCACAGTGGCGTGCTATCCAAAGACTCAGGACTGGAATTATTTGAACGGAGAATTCAACGGGCCTGTTGATGTGTAAAATGTGTACACTGCTTAAATGGGACATAACCAGTGCTTCTGCCCTCACTTACTCATATAGGGAAAAGAGATCAGATGTTTTTCTTCCCCTGTACAGTCTTTGGTATTACTCTCTAGTCACAGAGACCAGTCTCCCACCCGGAGACCGCGTCGCTGCCAGCGCAGCACCACCCATTATTTTATTAGGATGTTTCCCTTTAAAGGAGAACACTACTGTTATTGTAAAAACAAAATCTGTTTTGGTTTTGTTATTCTTTTCGTTCCATTTTTCTTGTCCGATCTAGATGAAATTGTCAGGAAAAAGTTGCAAGACCATTGTGGATATGCGAAATTTTGCAATATTAGTTTAAACGATTTAGCCGAATTTTCGCAATAATGCAAAAAAAAAAACCACGCGAAATTCGCGATATTTCAATATTGAATATCTATAAATAAATAAAAATTTAAAAAAATTAAAAGCCGGCTGAATTGATTATGTTCATATTTTACTAAAAAGTACACATTATGAAACACCTCTGGTGTAAAATCGAACCGGAAGTACGAACCGGAAGTGCCACCAGCTATGGTTAGGCAGCTTTTATTTGGCTCACAGAATAGCCAAAAACCAGAAGTGATGTCACCGAACTAATGAATGGATATTGTAGCCTTTACTCTGGCACAGGTCGGAACGGGACTCTGTTTTGTTTTGAAAACACACCACCAAAAAAAGAAACTACAATTTAAAACTAGAGTACTTGCGTAAACTGAAACAGTCGCGACACACGCTTGCACCCCTAACACTAACCCTAATCTTAACCTAAACCCTTAACCACTAAACCGATGTTGCTCAAATTCGAACTTGTCCAAACTTTTGACCACTAGTATCCACCTGTCGATAAATTTAACTTGTTTATATATCCAAGCGTTCTCGAGTTAGTTATCACTGTCGCAGACAGTAACAGACAGACCGGAACAGACAGACAAACAGACAGACAGGACAGACAGAACAGAAATTGTTTTTGTTGTTGTTCGAAGCACAATGATAACTCGTATTCGTGAGCGCCCAATTTTACACCAAAATATGCATTTTGAAAGCAAGATGTTTTGAATACATGGACGGACGGTACGGACAAACGGAACAGAGTGAAAACAATACCAGCTTCGCTTTCGCCGACTGGTAATAAATTAAACTACGGATTTCCAAATTAGACTGTTAGAAGAAACCCGAACTCAACAGATCATCAGGATCATACTAACCCACTATTAAACGACCTTATCATCGCCACTGTCGTGCCTCTTGGCACCAAAATTATTTAACAACCCATGTGGGCTCTTATGTGTTTGTCAAATGAGGGGGGCTGGTATCCAAGGACCTTATGTTCTTAAATTCGGGAGATTTAAGGATAGGACCTTTATTTATGAAGCTAACAGAGGAATCCCCAAATATTGCAGACAGAATATTTTCTGTAACCAGTTAAGCTTAATGGAAAGTTTTGGATGAAAAATGGCTAGCGTTGAAAGGGTTTTTAAAGTAGACTTTTTTTGTTACCAAGCATTGAACTTAAAATTTCAAACTCAGAGAAACAAACGATTAGAAACAAATAGTTAACCTTTTCAATGAGTCTAATGAATGACGACACGCCAGCTTAAAGGAGCACAAAGATACATAGCACCCCTGTACTTAAAGACCCCACCGGGTCACGTGTCAAAATCACGGGATTTCGCGTGTTTTCCCTCTTATTTGCTAATAAGAAATTTTAGTTTTCGACGCCCAGTACATCACTCCCATCCAAATGTCCCCAATTTGAAAACGAAACATCATTGTAAAGAGCAACCTCAATTTGAAGTTGAGGGTATTTGTATGCGGGTCACGGTTACCCAGAAAATAAAAACAAGGGACTTAATCGTGGTGCATCAAGTCCAGTAGCAGGAGTAACGATATATTGACTGAACGGATAGGTCAAACTGATTAAGCGTCTGTCAAGACAGTGTGCTAGGTCGTAAAGCGGGGCGACAGACTATGTGACGGCCTCATGTGACTCGATCAGGTCGTGACGTTACACCTCATTTGCATACCATCCTGCTTGATCAGTATGACTCAGTCGGGCCCAGTCAGGTGACAGGGCGAATAGGGCGGGTTCTAAATTTCAAATGATGAGTCTGATCGAGTCTAGATGGCTTGTGACCTCTTTGTGCGGGGAAAACAAAATTTGGTCAAACGTCAAGACATGATCGCGTCATAGGAGGCAGTCGCATGTCTGTCTCCAGCTTAAAGGAGATACTATGGCTCAGGTACGGACTGGAATTAATGACCTCGGACTTGCGGACACGCGCCTTTGCTAATTTGAATGAGCACGTAGAGCAACACTTTTGTCGAAACAAACACCCGTTGTCAACCAACCATTTTTGTCGAACACCCTTTTTCAACCATTTTGTCGACCGTTTTCAAACCCACTTGTGGTCAACGACCCTAACACTTTAAAATACTTTGTCAAACAACCACTTATGTCGCCTTTTGCCGCGGACAAAGTCCCCATTCTGTGCCCAGTGACATAAAGGGTTTAGCTCAACAAAAGCCTCCTCCCCCCCCCCCCCACCCCCCCCCACCTGTCCTGCCACCCCCACACCCCCACCCCGCTCGGTGGGGATACCAGGGTCTTTCATACAAAACAGTTCACAACCTTCGAGAAGTTCTTTGCTTGTAACTTCCCTCCAACTTTGACTTGCCTTTTCCCTTTGCTTTAGTGTCAACTTACTAATCTAATAATGTTCCAAACAGAAGTAGTTTTGAAAGGTGTCGACAAAAGTAGTTAAAAAGTATTGCAAACGTGTTGAAAAGGCGTCGACAAAAGGGTGAAAAGGGTTCTACCAAAAGCGGTTGAAAAAAGGGTCGACAACAGTGGTTGAAAGGGGCGACAAAATTGGTTGAAAAGGTCAACAAAAGCGGTTGAAAAGGGTCGACAAAGTGGTGAATAGGGGTCGACAAAAGTGGCGAAAGGAGGTCGACAAAAGCGGTTGAAAAGGTTCGACAAAAGTGGTTGAAAGGGGGGTCGGCAAAAAGCGGTTGAAAAGGGTAGACAAAAGCGGTGAAAAAGGGTGACAAAAGCGGTTGAAAAGGGTCAAACAAAAGCGGTGAAAAGTGGGTCAACAAAATGTGGGTGAAAGGGTCGACAAAAAGGTTGAAAAGGGTCGACAAAACGTGGTTGAAACGGGTCGACCAAAGTGTTTGAAAAAGGGTTCGACAAAAGTGGTTTAAAACAGGAGTCGACCAAAATGGTTGAAAAGGATCGACAAAAGTGGTTGAAAAGGTTTCGAACAAAAGTGGTGAAAAGAGTCGTCAAAAAGCGGTGCAAAGGACCAAACAAAAGTGGTTGAAAAGGGTCGACAAAAGCGGTTGAAATGGGTCGTCAAAAGCGGTTGAAAAGGAACGAACAAAAAAGTGTGAAAAGGGTCGACAAAAGTGGTTTGAAAGTGTCGACAAAAGTCATGTCTCTTTATTGTCCATTGGGCATTGTACAAACGCACATGAAGTGGTTGAAAAGGGTCGACAAAAGAGGTTGAAAAGGGCGACAAAAGTGTCGAAAAGGTGTCGACAAAAAGTGGTTGAAAGGGGTTGTCGACAAAACGTGTTGTTAACAAGAGTGGTTATTCGAAGACGTGGCTCCATTGCGATAATGAATGAGAACGTCGTTGGCTGGTAGGTAAGCCTGCAATGATTGCACAATCCTCTTTCAAATTATCAACGTCCTGTATTTATCGGCTTAACTTAAACATATAGGTGCTGGTAGCCGCTAATGTAAACATTAGTATGGACGTTTGTGAATCGTATTAATTTGGTTTCAGGGCATATCGGCTGAACACAATACGCTTTCCGCTCGCTCACGTAAACACATAGAGGACACACAGACACGCAAAGAAGCACACAGACACAGTACACAGACACATGACAGGACACAGACAGAAAGAGAGACAGAGGACCAGACACAGACACAGACACAGGACACAGAAGACAGACGACACACACACACACAACACACACACAAACACACACACACAAACACACACTACACACACACACCCACACACACCAACAAACACACACACACAATCCCCGTCTTCTACTATCACCATAGGATTCATACCAGGCGTGTAAGTCTGATCAGAATCTCAAGTACCTCTTCTTTTTGTTGTTGCTTTTTTATGCTCTCTAAGCTCAGAGTGCGTATTATACTTTCCCTAGACTCGTTTGTTTGTCTGTCTGTATGCACTGCTTGAGTTGGTGGTGTTTGAATGAGTCCGTGATTATCTCCCTCATCGATTATGTTATCTTCGTGCGATTTCTGTCTGTCTGTCTGTCTGTCGGGGGAGAGGGAGGGAGGGAATGGAGATGGAGGTGAGGTCGGGACTCGGTAGGGATGTTATTTCGGTAATGTCTGTTGCTGACGTCGTAGGCCTGTCTATAGGGCTGTAGGTGATTTATACTGAGAGATAGATCTCTATTGAGTATCTGCTAGATCGAGCGAAGAGAGAGAGAGACGATGAGAGAGGGCGACTAGATCAATAGAAAATAGAGCGGGTGAGGTGTTTGTCACAAACACGGTCAGCCATCCGATATCTCTCTAGCTAGCTATCTCATACGACTCGCGACTCTCTCTACGGACTATCACGATCTCTATCATCTTACGCTCTATGTAGATCACCCGCTCTCTCTCTATCTCCTCTCTCTCTTCTACTCTCTATCATCCTCTATCTCGCTATATCTCTCTCTACGTATCTCTATCTCTATCTCTCTCTACTCGAAAATCATAGATTAAGACTGGCAAAACGGAGATTTCATTTATCTTTTTTCTGGGGGGTTAAAAAACGATTTTCGTTTTTGTTCTAATTACTGAACACTGTTGTGCGATGTGAGCGTGGGGGGGGGGAGGGGGAGGGGGAGGGGGGGAGGGGGGAGGAGGAGGGCAGGGGGGAGGAGGGAGGGGGTGGAGGAGGAAGGGGAGGAGGGAGGGGAGGAGGGAGGGGAGGGGGAGGGGAGGAGGGGGGTGGGGTGAGGGGGGGCTGGAGGGTGAGGGGGGATGGTTGGGCGGTGTGTGTGTGTGGTGTGTTCAGTGGGGTGGGCTGGAGGGGGCCACAGTTCTCACCCGATCGACACCAAATTTGGTATCAAGCCTCCTTGGTACCCTCTGAAGGTCATGCCGTCCTTACATTTCGGAAACCTCCGCCAAGGGGTCGTGGGGAAGGGGGGGGGGACCACACAGAGCGCCACACGCACTTTGCGGTTAGTAAATCGAGCTGTTCGGGTTTTTTGTTTCTTTTGTTGTTTGTTTGTTTCGTTTCCAGTTTTGATGTGGTGGTGACGTGTCACCATGTGAGAAGGCATCTGCGCATAAATTATCGCCGTCATGACCGTCACCTTGGCGTATGACCTTGAACACCGAAAATCTTTAAGGGCTATAACGTCCACACCGTTGGTCTAAGGGACTTCAAACTTGGCATGTAGGTACTTTGGCTTATGCCCGTCTTGATGGTGGCATACCGATCAAGGTCAAAGTCAGGGAGATCGGTCGGCATTGAAAGTGGTAGGGGTCTAAAAATTGGTTTTTTTAGCCACAAAAGTAAAAATATAATTTTTTGCGGACCCGGCGAAACCAGTACTCAGCGTTACCAATACATGGCGTTACCGTTACTAGGCTTTACCATTACTAGGCGTTACCGGTTACGGGGCGTTGCTCTAGTATATTTAACACTAATTTTCATGCATTTACATTAATTAAGCACATGCATTCACTAATATTAGAAGATAAAGGCAAGAAGACGGGAAATCGCAATGAACCACGACTGTGACAATATATATAAAAGATATATAAAAGAGTTCGAATTACCTTGCAACGCGTGAGAAGCGAACGTTCATCACATAGGAGTAAATCTCTTCTGTCCTTCCTCACTGGTAGGCCTACTCTCAGATAATTGCTGGCATTAAACGGTAGTCATCTGACGTTTCTTGTCCACCACGAAGCGACAGGGAAAGAAAGGACAATGGCGGATTAGCACGAGACAAAGCCATGTCACAACCCACTAATTAGAGTCAGTTTACGGCATCGCTTTCCCTGGCTACTTCTGTCCGTCTGCCTTTCATACATAAACAGTCTTCCAGCCTACATTAAACCGTTTCACCGCCAACCATATTTCAGCCAACATTTAAAATCAAATTACTGCTAGAGAACCAAAACCATCTGCAATATTGTGGATTCTTCTGCTGAAGATATACATAAGGTCTATCGGAAAGGTCAAGATGTGCAACCCCCCCCCCCCCCTACTATCTCGGTTAATTCTATTTGTTCCGTATTGACTTTCTTACCATACATAAAGCTGTATTTAGGAACATTTTTTAGCTAATAACATTTTTGGAATACTAACTATCCCTAACCCTCAGCCTAAAACCTAAACCTATAAGACGGGAAAACGCAACGAACCACAAAAAACTAAGAAATAGGGTCTTTGGATCTTAGACCCCATATGATTGCCTTTAGGGGACATAGGGGTTTAAACCCAACTTGGTGATAAAATGGACTTTGGCGGTGAAAGGGTTTAAGATTGCACAAACCGTAACAGTTAAAAACCGCATTGACCAAATACCCTCAAATTTACACAGATTACGACACCAGCTTTTGATTGATATATTATTACTCTGAAATGATCTTAGCCTTGCCAACGGGTTTTTGGGTTGGCGGTTTTTTACACAACTATAACAATAAAAGAAGACTATGAGAAAGTGCACATCCAGAGGCCGCGAGACTTAGTTATTACTAAATCTTGGACCTTGAACGTGTTGGTCTCTCTTTTCGAACGGGACGTTTGGGGTTATCTGTTCGCGCTGCGTACGGCATGAGAGTAGATACAAGACAGATACAAACTACAAACACAGGAACAGACACACACACAGGCGCACATACACGCATGTGCGTCACGAACGGCACGCCCGCGCACAACACACACACAACACGCAAACACAGCGCGCGCGCACTTTATACAAGAAGTTTCCATCCATGAAAGATCTTCTGTACAGACCGATCAGACCCTTTCACCGTAGAACACCCTTCCCAACACGGCAAGGATCATTTATGTGTCTGACTCGGTATCGAACCCGCTCGACAAATGAACATTGAATTTAAATTGGATTTTGGACGGTCAGATGTGCCAACACCCCTACATTTCCGGCTTTCGCCTCCACACTTGCCGTTCTACCAGACATTAAGCTGGATTTATATTAACCTTTCAAGCTAATTAGGGTAAGACGGGGTAAAACACACTTAAAAAGCCAGATGGGGGGTAAGAAGCCCATGCCATTATCTCATGAATGAAGCAAATCTCAGTCAAATGTTAACCATGAGAAGAGGTTGAGGCTGAGCGTCGCTTAAGGTAAACTTTGACTGAAATTGGTCATTCAGAGATAATTGGATGGCTTCTACTCGCCATGGGCTTTTTACCCCGTACTACCCTATCTTTGTTGAATTCATTAAAGTTCGCCAGTCATGATCAAAGGACATTATCGTAATAGGACCCCCCACCACCCCCAACACCACCCCTATGTAGTGCAGTACAAACAACAGCCGCGGAGCATGGTCACAGTCATGGTCATTGCGTTCTCTGGCCGTCTTGTTTTATCTTCTACTTACATTGAATACATGTGTTTAATTAGATACATGGTATGAAAATTAGTGTTAAATAGAGCAAAAACGCAATAGAGGATGAAGTACTCAATCTGCAGTAAGAAAGGCAAGACTGGGAAAAACTGGAACAACCGCGAAAAAACCTTCCCGGATTTGTGTGTGAAATTGTCAGTGACCATAGAACAACAACAACAACAACAATCAGAAACTCCAACACTTGAAGCGTTCCTAGAGCGATGCCTCGGATAGAAACCACGATGATGTTGTTGTTTTTTCTGCTTCGCCAACGCACGACCCGTGTCACCGCACTTATTATGTCATGAAAGGGCATCAAGGCATAAAGGCGCTGCTTCTTGCGTCAACAAAGTGGAAGAGAACAAAGCAAAAGATGACCACGGAGTCCATTGAAAAGTAACTATCTCTTGAAAGTTCTGGTGAACTCGACTTCAAAGGGACCCCACAC
>CM065681.1:61954731-61971531 GCA_017654935.2 Phymorhynchus buccinoides | reverse complement strand
ATAGTTCAAGGATCTAAGTGGAGTTTTACGCTTCATTGTTACCTTCATCCACATGCAGATATCGTCTGCGTACTGAGCTAAGACTGTGTCTTTAGATATATTATTTGGTAGATCTGCTATCAATATATTAAACAAGATAGGTGAAATGACAGAACCTTGTGGAAGACCCATCTGAAGTTCTCTGGGTTTTGAATATGTACTTCCAACTCTTACTTGTATAAATCTATCTGATAAGAATTTTTTTTATGTAGTTATACATATTACCTGTAACATTGTGATTTTGAAGTTTTTGTAATAATTGATAGTGCCATACTTGGTCGTAAGCTTTTTTGACATCAAAGAAGGTTATCAATATATAAAATAAACACACTGATAAAATAGCGATATTTCGGTTTATTTTTCAACCTTCGACGGGCAAAGCACCAGGGCAACTAAAACAACCTTTAAAATACAGTGGTACACAATTAAAAACAATTATGATCAAAACTCATAAAAGCTTCCAAAGCGTCCGTATGTGCGCGCATTTGTGCGTGTGCGTGCGTATGCATGTGTGTGCGTGTGCGTGTGCGTGTGTGCGTGTGCGTGTGCGTGTGCGTGTGCGTGTGTGTGTGTGTGAGTGTGTGTGTGTGTGTGTGTGTTTGTCAGTACAACTTTTGTAGTTAATCTGACAATAAATTGGTTCCTGTCCAGTGTGTGTGTGTGTGTGTGTGTGTGTGTGTGTGTGTGTGTGTATGTGTGTGTGTGTGTGTGGTGTGTGTGTGTGTGTGTGTGTGTGTGTGTGTGTGTGTGTGTGTGTGTGTGTGTTCAGAATTGTTCAACCAGTAAATGTCTCCTAGCAGAATGATTTATGTCTAATGTTGTTCTTTTCTTTTTGTTTTACATGGTTTGCTTTAGTTTGGTGTAATTATCTGTATGTTCCAACAACTCTTCGATGTCAGGATCAATGATTTATACACCAGATAACTTACGCACTTCTTACAAAAGATATAAGATGTCACAGCACCCGCATTCATACTCACTGCAAACGGGAGAGCTTGTATTATTCAAACCCGATCTAGCACACAGCAAATGAATTTATTAATAACTCGTTTCGAGTATTGTACATAGAACCAAGAAGAAAGATTTGTATCCATAAAGTCATGCAGTCTGAAGTGGATCTTTAAGGTTTACTTACAGAATTCATTTTAAGAATGTTACAATTGCATATACACACATGCGTGTTACATTGCTGTTGGTAGAATCATGCTGGAAACGGATTGCCAGAGAGAGCGATGTGCGAATCGTTGCCTACACTTAAAAACAAAACCTATTCACACACAGACACACATATGCACAGACACACATACACACACACTAACGCACGCACGCACGCACGCACGCACGCGCACGCACACGCGCACGCACACACACACACACACACACACACACACACACACACACACTCTATCATGGTTCATGATTTGTGATTAATTGTGCTGCACTGTCATATTGAATTGTCTGTCCATTCAAGTGTTGTGTGCTCCAGAAGCAGCCATACGGCGAAAGCTTGAGTAAACTACCCCTGTGGGATAAATGTATAACTTGTCTCTTTTATATATATATATATATATATATATATATATATATATAAACGTACAAGAATTGAAGAAGAAAAAAAACAACCACACCATTAAACTTTCCTCTTATATATATAGTTTGCTTGAATAAAACTTTTTTTGTGTCCAATATTTAAGTTTGTGAACCTAAGAAAGAAACTGAATAACTTTAATTTTAACTTTACAATTTATTCTGTGTTCTGAAAAGAATAAAAGAAAATAATGTGCTGATTTACTTTTTCTCCCAATGGGGGAGATAGACAATGCCTATGCAAAGACAGCTGTTTCGTCTTTGAGAAAGACTCTTCAGTCTGCATATCGGCCTGCAAAGAATGTCCAGTGAACATTCAAACTGAGCTAGAAGACGTTCTACAAGAGAAAGGTTGTCCTCTTTGCACCAGATTGAAAGTCCACAATAAAAGCAAACCAGCACTTAATTCAAAAGAAATGGTAAAAATCTTGTGTAAAATAACAAAAATAATAATGTTCTAAAATTACAATCCCTCGAAGAGAGTAGAAGAGATGGGATGCCATGTTGGCCATATATATATATATATATATATACAGCTGAGATTTTTTCATATCTATTTTTATCCTTTTGGATACTATTTCAGTTGCTGGCCCTCTCTGGTCGTGTCGCTTAATTTTTCATATTTTAAATTTGGAACATTGTTATGTTCATACTTTTATTTAAGATTTTTATCATTTCTATTTTACTTGAGTGCTGGTTTCGTTTTTTGGAGCCTTTTACCAATATACAGGAAGAAACCTTCCCTTTGTGGAACAATCTTCTTGTTGAGGTGAGAGTAGTTCCACCTTGGTAGGTTAAGACCCCATCCAGTGCCGAGCTGATGAGACTCCCTAGAGTCGAAACAGCTGTCCTCGGCTTGGGTTCTGCCATTGCCTCCCTAATAAGGAGGAAAAAACTAAGCTAGCACTCTTTATTTTAATTTTTTTTTTTTTTATAGAACATAATCAAACACCAAGTTAATTTAACTGGTTTTGATTTTTAATGTTCGCATCCAAGACATAGGGACAAAAAAGTGTTATGCAATTTTATATATATTTATTATTTTTGTCCTATTACAAAAGAGTTTTACCATTTCTTATTAGCTTAGTGCTGGTTTGCTTTTATTATGGACTTTCAATCTGGTGCAATGAGGACAACCATTCTCTTGTAGAAAGTCTTCTTGCTCAGCTTGAATGTTGTATGTACACTCTTTGCATGCCGACAACATGCAGACTGAAGAGTCTTTCACAAAACGAAACATATGTCTTTGCATAGGCACTATCCATCTCTGTATTGGGAGAAAAAGCAAATCAGCACATTATGTTCTTCTTTTTCAGAACATAGAACAAATCGTATGTATAAAGTAAACTGATGTTTGTTTCTGAGGTTCACAAATACAGACATTGGATTGTTAAAAGTTTTATCAAAGCAAACTATTCTGCATTTCAAATGCACCAACTTTTTAGTCCTTCAGATTAAGGGAATGGAGCGCAGCTAATAACTGAGATTTTATATTTATTCTAATTTTGGATATCATCTCAGTAGTGGGCCCTCCCTAGTCATGTCTATTATCTTTTTAAATTATAATGTTAGAACATTATTATTTTTGTAATTTACATGCAGATTTTTACCATTTCGTTTTAACTTAATGCTGGTTTGCTTTTATTATGGACTTTCAATCTGGTGCAAAGAGGACAACCGTTCTCTTGTAGAAATTCTTCTTGCGCAGCTTGAACGTTCACTGGACATTCTTTGCTTCAAAAGACGTTTTAAAATTTTAGTTAATACATCTGTATCGCTAAAATATCGGGACTTTCCTGGAATTGCACTGCCTCTTGGCATTGCCTCCAGGATCGTTCCCACCATCTTTATATCTACTAATGTCCCATATGTGTCTGTTTCAGACCGGAAGGACGTTAAACGGAGTTTCATTCATTCACATTCTTTGCAGGCTGACATGCAGACTGAAGAGTGTTTCACAAGACGAAACAACTGTCTTTGCATAGGCACTATCCACTTCCCCATTGGGAAAAAACCAAATCAGCACATTATTTCCTTCTTATTTCTTCTTTTTCAGAACACAGAACAAATCGTGAAGTTAAAGCAAACTGAGTTTGTTTCTGAGGTTCACAAATACAGACATTGGACACGAAAAAGTTTTATCAAATCAAACTATATATAAACATTGAAACCAAAACCAGTTATATTAACTTGGTATTTTGATCTATGTTCTAAAAAACACATAACGAGTGCTAACTTAGTATTTTTTAGAACATAGATCAAAATACCAAGTTAATAAAACTGGTTTTGTTTTTAATGTTCGTTTCAAAGACATAGGGACAAAAAGAGTTTTAAACAAAATTACTATTATTGCATTTCAAATGCTCTAACTTTGAGTCCTGTAGGCTGGAGGAACGGTGCCAGCAGTAAACTGAGATTTTTACATATCTAAAACCATCCCTTTGGATACTATTTCAGTTGCCTGCCCTCTCTGGTCGTGTCACTTATTTTTTCATATTTATAATTTTGGAACATTGTTATGTTCACACTTTTACTTAAGATTTTTATAATTTCTATTTTACTTGAGTGCTGGGATTTTGTTTGGGAGCCTTTTGCCAATATACAAAAAGAAACCTTCCCTTTATGGAACAATCTTCTTGTTGAGGTGAGAGTAGTTCCACCTTGGTAGGCTAAGACCCCATCCAGTGCCGAGCTGATGAGACTCCCTAGAGTCGAAACAGCTGTCCTCGGCTGGGTTCTGTCATTGCCTCCCTAATAAGGTGGAAAAACTAAGCTAGCACTCTTTATGTTTTTAGAACATAGATCAAATACCAAGTTAATCTAACTGGTTTGGGTTTTAATGTTCGTTTCAAAGACATAGGGACAAAAGGGTTTTAAACAATTTTACTATTATTGCTTTTCAAATGCTCTAACTTTTGAGTCCTGTAGGCTAGATGAACGGTGCCAGCAGTAAACTGATATTTTTTTAATATCTATATAGTTTGATCAGTCATTTTCGGAAATTCCTACAAGTTTTAGTTATTTATAGTAAATTCCTGAAAGTAGGTCTGTCATTTTCGAAAATGCCTAAACTATATTTTCGTGCATCTGTGTGTGTGTGTGTGTGTGTGTGTGTGTGTGTGTGTGTGTGTGTGTGTGTGTGTGTGTGTGTGTGTGTGTGTGTGTGTGTGTGTGTGTGTGTGTGTGCGTGAGTGCGCGCGTGCGCGCGTGTGCGTGTGCGTGAGTGTGTGTGTAGGGGGTTGTTTGAAAAAGAGAGAAGGAGATAAAGAGAGTCTAAGCCTGAATGGCTTAGATCATTATGTTAACATAATCTGTTTCACTATTTAACGACTGAAAAGACAAAACGTTCACAATAGAAGGGATGTCTGAAAACATGGTGAAGTGGATGAAAAGAGAAGTTCATATTAACCTTTTGAACCCTTCACCATCTCTTTCATATTTTTTCTCTCATTTTTCTGTTCTTTTCTTTTATGAGTAAATGCAATATTTTGCTTATCAAACAGGCTTCCAAACACTCAGTAACACTTTTTTAAGGGTTACGAATTTCAAATGCTTTGTAAAACTAGGATACCTAACATAACAACGCTGGTTTATAACTTTAGACAATTAAAAGCAAGTTGTTGTTGTTGCCTGTCTGTCGTTCTGACAATGACTGCCAGATAGCAGAGGGGGCAGCTGCTATTCCGACAGGCTGGGTTACAATATTTTTTTGTTTATAGTGGAAAAGCCTTGCCCAAGGTACATCCCCACTCTCTCGGCCAATGGGATTTGAGGACGGGAGTTGACGTTGGGGAACATCCCAAAAGGCCAACCAATCCATAGTCTGCAGCACTCCAGCTAGTGCATTATGCCCCTAGTTAGAGAGTCATACGAGGGCCTCTCATTATATTTTGCAATATGAAGAACTGGCAGTGTGTATCCTCCTTCTGGCTAGTCCAACGTTTAGACGTGACCCTAACTAGAACACACGCATTTTGCTATCCTTTCAAACCAAACGGCTAGGGCACCAGTCCAGGTTGACTGGGGTATGTAAAAGTAGCGCCCTCAGCGAACGCTCAAGCATATTCAGCTTTCTAGATTTGCTTCCCCCTCTACTGATTATGGACACGAGGAAAAACTAGGAACTACCACATTTTGAGTGTATGGCAACCGGGTGCTTGTCAAAGCTGTGATTAACACCATCCATGGTTTACTTGAACCAAGAAGGGATCTGATTTTGAGCATTCTTGATCAATGATTTCAATTTCCTGTTTGCAATGTGAAGTGGATGCACCACTTATTTGCTTCAAACAATTAGCATCTTGCTACCTTTCTGTTGCACTGGCTGTCTGTCGCTCACAACATTGCGTACACAGCCGCAGAGGGACAGCAGAGTGGAGAGAAAGTGCACGTGTTGGTGGGCATACGATCCACAATGGTCCAGGCAGACCTTTTCCTGTGTCCATGTACGCGAGGGTGGTGGTAGCGATTTGTTTTTAGTTTACTTATTTATCATCTCTTTCACTCAAACATAAAAAAACGCAAACATGTTTACGATCCTTAATCTCAAAATCTGCTTCTTTCAGTTTTATGGAAGTAATCAGCAGTTGCCGATACTAACCCTATCCCTTTCCACCAGCCGCCGTGGCGTAGTGGTTAGCGTCGCGGACTACTGGCTGGGAGGTCTCGGGTTTGAATCCCATCAGAGGTGATGGTTTATTCGGTCCTGGACTGACTCCTACCCAGAGTGAGTGGCTATGGGCTCAATTGGTAGACTGACACCACACAGTCGAGCTTCTTCCGCTTAACGGATGCAATTCTCAGAGTGTTGCTCTAATTTCAAGACCAACACTGCAGGTGTCTGTAGTTCTCGGGCCTGGTTACCCTGCCGGGATATCATTAGGAAAGGAAGCGTAGAATACAGCCCTGTCATGCAGTCTCAGACCGATACGGAACTCCATAGCATCATCATCATCATCATAGTCATCCGCCTCATTTCCATCATGCATGGCAGTCAAACATATAAAGGTTGTCTCAAATGTTGTGGCTTTGCAAGCCCTGCTCTCATGTGTGACCTCAGTTTTGTTTCCGATCCAGTCTATGCCTTGGTGCGTTCGGGTCAGTGTGATCAGTGTGTTCTGGGGAGCTGTCGTACGCGGTGGATGGTCGTGGTGGCGCCCTAGGAGGAGGACCTCACTCACGCTGGCTCCGCGACTAAGATCCTGCCTTGTCGTCAGTAGGGGGCTTAGTAGGTGGTGTCCTGAACAGGCTCCACTGGCGATCCACTGAAGTGAATCAGCAGCAGTGCAGTGTCTCCTCGGTTGTCTGCCTCCTGACTACTGTGACGAGGTAATGGGTTAAAAGGCTAAGTCTCTAGGGAAGACTTTTAGTGTGTTAAATTTTCAAGTAGAAAATTTGCCTTTAGCCCACTTCTCTAGGGTATGGGAGATGAGCAACTTTCCCGGCCCCTTTTCATCTAATAAATTTATATTTGTGCCCGGGTTCTGGCTCGTATGATTGTAAGAAATACAAGTGGTTGATTTGCTCTAAATGGCAGACAGAGAGAAGTAGGGTTTTACATGAAATTACAAGACTCCCACTCTCATCAGTCTGACCAAAGGGTTCAGGATTATTTGACACTTGTATTTTATTTACTCACAAAATCTGCATAAGATTATGCAACAATAATAATAAAGCAGCTCAATGGCGCCAAAACAAAATATGAATAAAAACAATGAAATCCGAAAGGATTCACAAGACTTTTGTCTTTCTATAAGGTTCGCCCCATGCCGGAAGGGTTACTAGTGTCCTGGTTTCCAGTTAGTGTTCTTTGGCACGTGTCGAGTGACTTAGCTCATGGCTGTGCTGAAGTTCCTCCGTAGGATCGGCGAGTGCTGAAGTTCTGGGCTTGCTCGTCAGGTGAGAGTAGCTCCCAGTCGTTCCGGTTACGGCTTCGCGGGATGGCACGGTTCAGGCGTGGTCTCCTCACGGATTCTGGGTGCGGGGCGTCTTGGCGGCGTTCCCGTCTTGGTGCTTGTGAGTCAGGGATGATCTTCCTGCCCACGATGCCCTGCTGATAATCACAGGAGAAGGTGGATGTAGATCTCTATGGCTTAGAGACAAGGGGCTTCAGTCGGCAGGGAATTAGTGAATCCCAACCGGCTAGAAGGCTGCCCTTGTACAATAGCACTACATGTAGTTAATAAATAAACTGAATTTCAGTTAACAAACTGAGATCAGTAAAACATAAAAGGTGTACAGGGATCAACTCACTATCCATCCAGTACCTGGCTAGAGGAAAGTCTATGATCAAGTGCATCAGATCCATCCAACACCTGGAAAGGAATCCTATCATAAAGTGCAAGATTGCAACCCATAGGTTTCCTACTAAAAATATACAAAAGGGTTAGTAGGCATAAAATCCGGTTCTGGTACCAAAAGAGTTAAAGTCAAAAACACACACACACAAATAATCAGTGCACATAAATAGAATAGAATGTTTACCACTTCTTTTCAATAACATATCTATCTACTCCTTATTCATCATTGAACATAGGATCTAGATCAAAAATAGGATCAAACAAAAACAAATCTCAATCACCAGCCATCAATAATACTCACTAGTTGGGCTATTAGGACTGGCTGGGAGAGAGGTTGAGTCTGCAATGTTGCTCTCGCCAGGTTTTGGAGGTATTTGAGAGAGTATGTGTAGGCTAACTTTCCTCACTACTCAAATTATCCCCTCCCATTTTCAAACAATGAGAGCCTGTGATTGGTTTATAGCAGTCGACACGTCACAAGATGATGTCCTAGTATTATGCATAGTAGTACAGAACAATCACGCGCCGGTTACATCACTGGCACGTCAACATTCCAGACATTCAAATCCTTCTCGTGATCGGAAAGGAAAGTTGAAAGGGGCCGACTGTGGTGGTCACTTTCTTGTGATGTGACGGTAGAAAGGGGGGGGGGGGGGATGAAGGGAGACCGCCAGTGTGGGTGTTACATGCTGAAAGGGGAGGTAAACCGGGCTTCAAAGAGATAAGGGCCTTAATCGGCTTCGGGTTTGATGTTGAATGGTAATTAAAGTGGCGGCCCGAGAAAAGAAAGGGGGGGGGGGGTGTAGATAAAGAAAGAGGGGTCGTGCGTGATACATTGTCACAGAGGCCCCCTGAAGAAAAGATTCTGGTACCGGAATCTTCCTGTGGAACGCCGACTCCACTTTCGACTTGGGCGACAGGGTCAAATTAGTGGTGAGACTGGGTCGGCTGGAATGGTGGAACATCTGGTCGCAACACAGAGTTCAAAGGAGCAGGTGGGTTAGAGATCAGTGGAATGGATTCCGACTGAGGTTGGTGCGGCAATCCTGTGTTGAGTTGTCCCAAGGTTGATTGCAGAATAGCAAACACCTCTTGCCTGAGTTTCCCCTTTAGCCTGGACTCATCGTTGCTGATGATGTGGTTTGGTAGGCCGATTCGGGCGAAAATGGCTTTGAGTGCCGCAGCTACCTGGCTAGCATCAAGTGAGGAGATTGGGGCGGCATCGCACTGCATGGTACATATGTCGACCACGGTGACTATGTACCGGAATTTCTTCTTCCGTTGAGGTAGAGGCCCGACCAAGTCGACTGCCACTCGCTGAAAGGGAGGGGTAGGTGACGGCTGTATGTGCGGCGGCCTGTCCCGATAGTACCTTCGGTGGGTGTTTGCGGGTACAGTGCTGCCTTTCACCTGAGGTACCTGTGGCGAGTGGTCTTGGGTCGTGTGGCGGACATTCCTTGGGAAGGATTTTCCAAGTTGTGGCGGACTTGGGGACTTGGGACAATCTGGATTGGCTCGCGCGGCAATTTGGTTTGCCGCGTTGAGAGGTTTCTTCCCCGCTGAGGGAGATTTGCTCTTTGGGAAGGAGGGAGGGAGTTGGTTTGTGGTTTGGGGAGAAGGGAATGCTGCTGAAACTAGGGCAGGTTGAGAGGGGTGCCCTAAAAACACATACTGTGCTCCCAGTATGAGGTCATAGACAGGACTGTCCATGAGCACTGCCTTGATGGGTCCCTTAACAAATCTGGTGTCGACATTGATTATGGCGACTGGCAAAGTGGATGGGGGGATTGAAGCATCAGGGCCCTGCAGAGAGATGAAGTCTCCCGTGTATGCTGACGCGGGGACTAAGGATCCGCAGACGATGGCGTCGCATGACAGTCCAGTGTCATAGAGACACTGAACAGGGATGTTGTTGACAGTCGCCTGTCCGACGACTGACGGTGTGCCTGGACACTGGATCGGGGAGGGGTTTGTGCAGTTCTGCGAAGTCGAGACGACTTGCATAGTTGCAACATTTTGCCGCTTGTAAGCAAGTTTCCTGCAGTCATCCCGATTGTGGGTGTTCGACTTGCAGTATGAGCAGTATAGGGGTTGTCCCAGTGGTTGTCGTTCATGGGTAGAACCGTTGGACCCACTGTTGGAGTTGGGGTTAAACCTGCTCTGCTGTGAAGCAGTGGACCCAACTACTTGTTGTAGTTTTGGCCTTTTAGGGGCGCTAGGTTCATCATGGGCTAGAGTGTACCTATCACTTAGCTGGATGAGGTCGGCCAGAGTTGTGGCACCTTGCTCGGCAGTAAAGGTGCGTAACTCTGGGGACATGGTTTCGCGCAGTTGCTCGCCAACCATCAGTTCCCGGAGATCCTCATAGGACTCTGATTTGGCAGAAAGGGACACCCATTTTGTCAGATAGTTTCCCAGTCTATCTGAAAATTGGGCATATGACTCTCCCCTACCTTTTCTGGTTGACCGGAACTTTTTCCGGTAGGCGTCAGCTGTCAACTCGTATCTGTTGAGCAGGGCTTCTTTCAAAGCTGGGTAGTCGGTAATTTGGCTTGACGGAAGTTTACTGTATACCTCATAAGCCACACCCCTGAGACTTTGGGCAAGCTTGAGGTTGAACTTTTCCGGAGCAAGCTCAAATTCCTGGGCCAGTCTTTCAAATCTATCGAGGAATGCATCGATAGACTCTGTTGCCTCATTGAATGCCTCCAATGTGAAGGTCATGGCTGAGGTATGAATGGGAGGGTGAAAATTTTGAGGGGCAGCAGTCTCGGAGTCTGCTGAGTTTTCAAGCTGCTTCATAGCTAGCTCATGGTCTCGCGCCTTTTCCCGCTCAGTGGCCTCAAGTTCGAGTTCTTTATTTTTGGCATCCTGCACTAGTTGCCTCTGCCTTAACTCATGAGTACGGATTTTCTCTTGCTCCTGAGCCTCGCGATCTTTATCCGCTTGTTGAGCCTCGCGAGCTTTATCAGCCTCTTGAGCCTCCCGAGCTTTCTCTTGAGCCTCATGAGCTCGCTGTTTGTCTTTCTTAGCCTCCTCGCGGACTTTGTCAGCCTCTTGAGCCTCCCGAGCTTTCTCTTTGTCATATTCAGATATGACAAAATTTGCTAACTCTTGGCCTGACAATCCTAGAGATTCTCCCCATTCTTTAAGTTCCCTCCTAAGTTTAACAATCTCAGCCATGGTTGTAAATACAACTATTCAAAATAAAAACAAAGCTGCTGAGTTGAATGTATCAAACAACACTTAACTATTTCAGCATAAACAGAAATAGCATGCACATCAAAATAAAGTCATAAATAGCATTCAAACAAATCAAATCAAAACACAGTGAACCAAATCACAATAACTTTCCCAGTGGACACAAGATAAGTTTTGAAAAGGAACTACAGTTTGAATTGAAATTTGTTAGACTTTATGAAAAAAAAATATCCCGGACGCGAGCCCCCAATTAGATGTGACGAGGTAATGGGTTAAAAGGCTAAGTCTCTAGGGAAGACTTTTCGTGTGTTAAATTTTCAAGTAGAAAATTTGCCTTTAGCCCACTTCTCTAGGGTATGGGAGGTGAGCAACTTTCCCGGCCCCTTTTCATCTAATAAATTTATATTTGTGCACGGGTTCTGGCTCGTATGATTGTAAGAAATACAAGTGGTTGATTTGCTCTAAATGGCAGACAGAGAGAAGTAGGGTTTTACATGAAATTACAAGACTCCCACTCTCATCAGTCTGACCAAAGGGTTCAGAATTATTTGACACTTGTATTTTATTTACTCACAAAATCTGCATAAGATTATGCAACAATAATAATAAAGCAGCTCAATGGCGCCAAAACAAAATATGAATAAAAACAATGAAATCCGAAAGGATTTACAAGACTTTTGTCTTTCTAGAAGGTTAGCCCCAAGCGAGAAGGGTCACTTAGTGTCCTGGTTTCCAGTTAGTGTTCTTTGGCACTGTCGTAGTGACTTAGCTCATGGCTGTGCTGAAGTTCCTCCGTAGGGATCGGCGAGTGCTGGGTTGGCTGGGCTTGCTCGTCAGGTGAGAGTAGCTCCCAGTCGTTCCGGTTACGGCTTCGCGGGATGGCACGGTTCAGGCGTGGTCTCCTCACGGATTCTGGGTGCGGGGCGTCTTGGCGGCGTTCCCGTCTTGGTGCTTGTGAGTCAGGGATGATCTTCCTGACCACGATGCCCTGCTGATAATCACAGGAGAAGGTGGATGTAGATCTCTATGGCTTAGAGACAAGGGGCTTCAGTCGGCAGGGAATTAGTGGATCCCAACCGGCTAGAAGGCTGCCCTTGTACAATAGCACTAGTTAATAAATAAACTGAATTTCAGTTAACAAACTGAGATCAGTAAAACATAAAAGGTGTACAGGGATCAACTGGTATTAGTCAGTACCTGGCTAGATCAAAGTCTATGATCAAGCCAACATCACTCTCCATCCAACACCTGGAAAGGAATGGTATCATAAAGTGCAAGATTGCAACCCACAGGCTTCCTACTAAAAATATACAAAAGGGTTAGTAGGCATAAAATCCGGTTCTGGTACCAAAAGAGTTAAAGTCAAAACACACACACACAAATAATCAGTGCACATAAATAGAACAGAATGTTTACCACTTCTTTTCAATAACATATCTACTCCTTATTCATCATTGAACATAGGATCTAGATCAAAAATAGGATCAAACAAAACAATTCTCAATCACCAGCCGTCAATAATACTCACTAGTTGGGCTATTAGGACTGGCTGGGAGAGAGGTTGAGTCTGCAATGTTGTCTCGCCAGGTTTTGGAGGTATTATGAGAGAGTATGTGTAGGCTAACTTTCCTCACTACTCAAATTTTCCCCTCCCATTTTCAAACAACGAGAGCCTGTGATTGGTTTATAGCAGTCGACACGTCACAAGACGATGTCCTAGTATTATGCATAGTAGTACAGAACAATCACGCGCCGGTTACATCACTGGCACGTGCAACATTCCAGGCATTCCTATCCTTCTCGTGATCGGAAAGGAAATACCAGGAACAGAGACCGCCAGTGTGGGTGTTACATGCTGAAAGGGGAGGTAAACCGGGCTTCAAAGAGATAAGGGCCTTAATCGGCTTCGGGTTTGATGTTGAATGGTAATTAAAGTGGCGGCCCGAGAAAAGAAGGGGGGGGGGTGTAGATACAGAAAGAGGGGTCGTGCGTGATACATTGTCACAGAGGCCCCCTGAAGAAAAGATTCTGGTACTGGAATCTTCTTGTGGAACGCCGACTCCACTTTCGACTTGGGTGACAGGGACAAATTAGTGGTGAAACTGGGTCGGCTGGAATGGTGGAACGTCTGGTCGCAGCACAGAGTTCAAAGGAGCAGGTGGGTTGGAGATCAGTGGAATGGATTCTGACTGAGGTTGTTGCGGCAATCCTGTGTTGAGTTGTCCCAAGGTTGATTGCAGGATAGCAAACACCTCTTGCCTGAGTTTCCCCTTTAGCCTGGACTCATCGTTGCTGATGATGTGGTTTGGTAGGCCGATTCGGGCGAAAATGGCTTTGAGTGCCGCGGCTACCTGGCTAGCATCAAGTGAGGAGATTGGGGCGGCATCGCACTTCATGGTACATATGTCGACCACGGTGACTATGTACCGGAATTTCTTCTTCCGTTGAGGTAGAGGCCCGACCAAGTCGACTGCCACTCGCTGAAAGGGAGGGGTAGGTGACGGCTGTATGTGCGGCGGCCTGTCCCGATAGTACCTTCGGTGGGTGTTTGCGGGTCCAGTGCTGCCTTTAGGTGCAGTCACCTGAGGTACCGGTGGCGAGTGGTCTTGGGTCGTGTGGCGGACATTCCTTGGGAAGGATTTTCCAAGTTGTGGCGGACTTGGGGACTTGGGACAATCTGGATTGGCTCGCGCGGCAATTTGGTTTGCCGCGTTGAGAGGTTTCTTCCCCGCTGAGGGAGATTTGCTCTTTGGGAAGGAGGGAGGGAGTTGGTTTGTGGTTTGGGGAGAAGGGAATGCTGCTGAAACTAGGGCAGGTTGAGAGGGGTGCCCTAAAAACACATACTGTGATCCAAGTATGAGGTCATAGACAGGACTGTCCATGATCACTGCCTTGATGGGTCCCTTAACAAATCTGGTGTCGACATTGATTATGGTGACTGGCAAAGTGGATGGGGGGATTGAAGCATCAGGGCCCTGCAGAGAGATGAAGTCTCCCGTGTATGCTGATGCGGGGACTAAGGATCCGCAGACGATGGCGTCGCATGACAGTCCAGTGTCATAGAGACACTGAACAGGGATGTTGTTGACAGTCACCTGTCCGACGACTGACGGTGTGCCTAGCCTGGACACTGGATCGGGGAGGGGTTGGTGCAGTTCTGCGAAGTCGAGACGACTTGCATAGTTGCAACATTTTGCCGCTTGTAGGCAAGTTTCCTGCAGTCATCCCGATTGTGGGTGTTCGACTTGCAGTATGAGCAGAATAAGGGTTGTGCCAGTGGTTGTCGTTCATGGGTAGAACCGTTGGGCCCACTGTTGGAGTTGGGGTTAAACCTGCTCTGCTGTGAAGCATTGGACCCAAAACCTTGTTGGAGTTTAGGCCTTTTAGGGGCGCTGGGTTCATCATGGGCTAGAGTGTACCTATCAGCTAGCTGGATGAGGTCGGCCAGAGTCGTGGCACCTTGCTCGGACGTAAAGGTGCGTAACTCTGGGGACATGGTTTTGCGCAGCTGCTCGCCAACCATCAGTTCCCGGAGATCACCATAGGACTCTGATTTGGCAGAAAGGGACACCCATTTTGTCAGATAGTTTCCCAGTCTATCTGAAAATTGGGCATATGACTCTCCCCTACCTTTTCTGGTTGTCCGGAACTTTTTCCGGTAGGCGTCAGCTGTCAACTGGTATCTGTTGAGCAGGGCTTCTTTCAAAGCTGGGTAGTCGGTAATTTGGCTTGATGGAAGTTTGCTGTATACCTCATAAGCCACACCCCTGAGACTTTGTGCAAGCTTGAGGTTATACTTTTCCGGAGCAAGCTCAAATTCCTGGGCCAGTCTTTCAAATCTATCGAGGAATGCATCGATAGACTCAGTTGCCTCATTGAATGCCTCCAATGTGAAGGTCATGGCTGGGGTCTGACTGGTAGGGTGATAATTTTGAGGGGTAGCAGTCTCGGAGTCTGCTGAGTTTTCAAGCTGCTTCATAGCTAGCTCATGGTCTCGTGCCTTTTCCCGCTCAGCGGCCTCAAGTTCGAGTTCTTTGTTTTGGGCTTCCTGCACTAGTTGCCTCTGCCTCAACTCATGAGTCCGGATGTTCTCTTGCTCCTGAGCCTCGCGATCTTTATCCGCTTGTTGAGCCTCGCGAGCTTTATCAGCCTCTTGAGCCTCCCGAGCTTTCTCTTGAGCCTCATGAGCTCGCTGTTTGTCTTTCTTAGCCTCCTCGCGGACTTTGTCAGCCTCTTGAGCCTCCCGAGTCTTCTCTTTATCATATTCAGATATGACAAAATTTGCTATCTCTTGGCCTGACAATCCTAGAGATTCTCCCCATTCTTTAAGTTCCCTCCTAAGTTTAACAGTCTCAGCCATGGTTGTAAATACAACTATTCAAAATCAAAACAAAGTTGCTGAGTTGAATGTATCAAACAACACTTAACTATATCAACATAAACAGAAATAGCATGCACATCAAAATAAAGTCATAAATAACATTCAAACAAATCAAATCAAAACACAGTGAACCAAATCACAATAACTTTCCCAGTGGACACAAGATAAGTTTTGGAAAGTAAATAAAGTTTGAATTGAAATTTGTTAGATTTTATGTAAAAAAAAATCCCGGACGCGAGCCCCCAATTAGATGTGACGAGGTAATGGGTTAAAAGGCTAAGTCTCTAGGGAAGACTTTTCGTGTGTTAAATTTTCAAGTAGAAAATTTGCCTTTAGCCCACTTCTCTAGGGTATGGGAGATGAGCAACTTTCCCGGCCCCTTTTCATCTAATAAATTTATATTTGTGCCCGGGTTCTGGCTCGTATGATTGTAAGAAATACAAGTGGTTGATTTGCTCTTAATGGCAGACAGAGAGAAGTAGGGTTTTACATGAAATTACAAGACTCCCACTCTCATCAGTCTGACCAAAGGGTTCAGAATTATTTGACACTTGTATTTTATTTACTCACAAAATCTGCATAAGATTATGCAACAATAATAATAAAGCAGCTCAATGGCGCCAAAACAAAATATGAATAAAAACAATGAAATCCGAAAGGATTTACAAGACTTTTGTCTTTCTAGAAGGTTAGCCCCAAGCGAGAAGGGTCACTTAGTGTCCTGGTTTCCAGTTAGTGTTCTTTGGCACTGTCGTAGTGACTTAGCTCATGGCTGTGCTGAAGTTCCTCCGTAGGGATCGGCGAGTGCTGGGTTGGCTGGGCTTGCTCGTCAGGTGAGAGTAGCTCCCAGTTGTTCCGGTTACGGCTTCGCGGGATGGCACGGTTCAGGCGTGGTCTCCTCACGGATTCTGGGTGCGGGGCGTCTTGGCGGCGTTCCCGTCTTGGTGCTTGTGAGTCAGGGATGATCTTCCTGACCACGATGCCCTGCTGATAATCACAGGAGAAGGTGGATGTAGATCTCTATGGCTTAGAGACAAGGGGCTTCAGTCGGCAGGGAATTAGTGGATCCCAACCGGCTAGAAGGCTGCCCTTGTACAATAGCACTAGTTAATAAATAAACTGAATTTCAGTTAACAAACTGAGATCAGTAAAACATAAAAGGTGTACAGGGATCAACTGGTATTAGTCAGTACCCGGCTAGATCAAAGTCTATGATCAAGCCAACATCACTCTCCATCCAACACCTGGAAAGGAATGGTATCATAAAGTGCAAGATTGCAACCCACAGGCTTC
>CM065681.1:61939731-61942231 GCA_017654935.2 Phymorhynchus buccinoides | reverse complement strand
GGAAATGTGTATGGGAGCCACATTTGGTCAAAATAAGATTTCTTACCAGCGAGAGAGGGAAACACTTGAAACCAGTGATTTTCACTCACGGACCTGGTGGGTCTTTAATAGGTAGTGCAGATAAATATGTTCATGTACTCACACGAAGAATTTGATTTGCTCAAAGCTGTAACTAATTAGTGGGTATAATTTGGTATTTTGGTATTTGGTATTATATAGTCACAGAGGCGTCTAGTCTCTGTGGAATTCGGGTTGCTCCCACCTGGAGAGCGCGTCGCAGCCAGAGGCGAGCCACACATTTAAACAAAAATATGTTCAATATGATAACTTTGCACATAAATATGTTCATGTACTCACGCGAAGAATTTGATTTACTCTGTAGCTAATTATTTGGTATAATTTGATATTTGGGTATTCTGTATAATAAAATTATAGTCACAGAGGCGTCTAGTCTCTGTGAAATTCGGGTTGCTCCCACCTGGAGAGCGTGACGCAGCCAGAGGAGCGTCACCCATTTAAAAAAAATTATGTTCAATATGATAACTTTACACAAAATGTAATCATTAGAGGTGGGGGGAAAACCGGTTTGAACCGAAACACCGGTGCTAAACTTTTGCGGTTCTAAAACCGGTTCGAGTTGCTGTTAACCGTATTTTTTAACTGCAAACTGAAAGAAAGTTTTTCTGAGAATAACGCATTCTTTTTGGAAAAACAACACTGATTCTCAGCGCAGATTGGGTGTTTGTAAACCAAGAGTAGCTGTTTCTAGTTTGTGGTGGTGTATGACTTTGACTTTGACTTTGAGTGTTGAGTGTTGAGTTGAGTCTGTGTGTGTCATAAGTCATATGTGTTCTTTATTGTGTGTGTGTGTGTATGTGTGCGCGTGCGTGCGTGTGTGTGAATATTCTGACAAATAAATATGGGTTTGCATAGGTAAAACTAGTGATGCGAGTACTGGTTAAAAAACACTGTTCGATAAAACCGGTTCGGAGAGGGAAAACCGGTTTAAAACCGGTTCAGATTTAAGAACCGGTTCTCAACTCTAGTAATCATATACTACCAGCCCTGCTAAGAAGAGTGAATGTTGGCTTTTTGTCTCAAATTATTGATTCTATTTTGATTGATGTTATTAATTGATCGAATGAAGCCGCTGCCGTTCAAAGGAAAATACGACAGAAAACCCCCCCAGTCCATTTAAACCCTTTTACTTGTCAAAAGACCTTCCAATCAACATGTCAAACTGCCCCTCTTTCTGTCTGTCTATGTGTTAGTCTCTGTCTCTCTGTCTCTGTCTGTCTGTCTGTCTCTCTCTCTCTCTCTCTCTCTCTCTCTCTCTCTCTCTCTCTCTCTCTCTCTCTCTCTCTCTCTCTCTCTCTCTCTCTCTCTCTCTCTCTCTCTCTCTCTCAGAGTATCATGTAAATGTTTTAGAAGAAAAACACCCATCTCAGTAATTCAAAGAGAAAAAGAGGAAAGTCTGTTACCTAATTAAATGTGTGTGTGTGTGTGTGTGTGTGTGTGTGTGTGTGTGTGTGTGTGTGTGTGTGTGTGTGTGTGTGTGTGTGTGTGTGTGTGTGTGGGAGAGAGAGAGAGAGAGAGAGAGAGAGAGAGAGAGAGAGAGAGAGAGTGTGTGTGTGTGTGTGTGTGTGTGTGTGTGTGTGTGTGTGTGTGTGTGTGTGTGTGTGTGTTTGTTTGTGTTTGTGTATGCATGTGCGCGCGCGCGCGCGCGCGCGTGTGTGTGTGTGTATGTGTGCGCGTGCGCGCGCGCGCGCGATATTTAGTCATAATTAGTGATGGAAAGCACTTTTTAATCCCTGCACGCTTCATCTCACGTTCGATGTTCCGTAATTATGTATGGGGCTGCTGACAGCAGAATATTTATACTGCACTATAATATCTGGCGGGTCACACCATGTTGAGTAACATATTCTGCTGCCAGCGGTGGCGGTCAGCCCTCATACATGTTCAATAGAATTATCTTAGACTGGGTGCACTGTGTTGAGCATTTCAATGAGAACTGTATTCCCTAAAAGTGTGTTTTACAGTTTTTATATTATGTTGCTCTGTAAAGTGGTTTGATATTGACTTCAGAAATGGTTCATATCATTGTTGAGTTTGTATGTACTTTGTATAAAGTACTGTGGCGGTCAGCCCTCATACATGTTCAATAGAATCCTCTTAGACTGGGTGCACTGTGTTGATCATTTCAATGAGAACTGTATTCCCTAAAAGTGTGTTTTACAGTTTTTATATTCTGTTGCTGTAAAGTGGTTTGATATTGACTTCAGAAATGGTTCATATCATTGTTGAGTTTGTATGTACTTTGTATAAAGTACTGTTAGGGAAACATGTTTGTTATTGTTGTATGCAAATTATTGGTACATGAAAATGTTTGCAAATGTGATGTAAGTGGAGCTGCATTTTATCGTTAATATTGCTTAACTAGTTTTATGCAAGGTAATATTGCTACTTAGGTTTGGTAATAGGATATTGGCACTTTTAA
>CM065681.1:61924731-61929731 GCA_017654935.2 Phymorhynchus buccinoides | reverse complement strand
TTGCTGCGCATTGGTCGTGGGTCACACAACAAAACCAGATAGATAAAAACGCATAAAACTGCAGGAGTTCACTATAACATGGTAATAATAATAATGAAAACAAAATATTTGTGGTTGAAGAAATCCAAAATGGCTTGTACCCACGTGTCGTCATATCCGGCCACATGGAGCGCCATATTATGGGAGACCGCCATCTTAGTCAGTAACTTTTTGTTTGAAAAATGCCAGATCGATGCTGCGTATTTGGCTGTTCCAATTCGAAACTTATCTAAACTGTATTTATAACATCTGGATGTTTTCTTTACACATTTAGATAACATTTTCACTTTGTTTACACACAAATAAGGACTAAGATGGCGACACTTCCGTTGGAAGGGTCGAGATGCGCACGCAGGTGGGTGGGAGCCATAGACACTAGAGCAAAAACAAAACAAACATTAAGAATAGCCGACTTTAAAACCAGAAAGGCTTTGGAACAAAAGAAACGAAGGTTATATATGTTTATTAACTTTAAACTTAATCTGCTCTTAATGTATCTTCTCTTAAAGGAAAGTAATCTGTTTGTGAATCCTAAAATGATTTAATATTTAATGTATGTTCTTACCTAGTATATAAGCCACTTTGTGTGTGCAATATGGTTTGAGTGTTTGCTGTGGGTGCAATATGGTTGACGTATTAGTTCTTGGGACTGCTTTTAAGCCCTTAAATAATACATTGTGTTCCATTTTTTGTAATTCTGTGTTTGCACACGAATGCAATTTCTCTGTATATAGAGATAATAAAGATTTCTTGACTTGACTTGATACATCTCATAACAACAACAAAATAGCTAATGATGAATTATAGCATTTGAAAACCAGAGACTATTTTCATTTCAATACTGGAAGAGTCAGACAGACAGACAGACGGACAGTACAGACAGAAAGTGAAAGAGAAAGTACGGGTAGGTGACGCATCGTTAGATGTCCCTGTCGCTGGTGGCTCTTCTTCAGTCTGTTTTACGAGGGCTGGGACCTTTCGTCTGATGTTACCTAACCTAAGGGAAGTTTGGGCATTCAGAGGTTTTTTTTAATTGTTTTTGTGTGTTTTGCCTTTCTGGAAAGAGATCAAACTTTTTTGTTGTATGGTTTTGTTGCTTTTTACTTCTGGTTCCTGCCTTTTTTGTGTTATTAGTCCCCGAGACGAAGGTTCGGGGAGCTATTGTTTTTGTCTGGTCCGTCCGTCCGGTGTCCCGTCCGTCCGTGCGTTCGTCCGTCCGTCCGTCCGGCTATTCGTCCGTTTTTCTCAAAAACTATTCAGTCTATCATCATCAAATTTGGTATACTAGTTTGCCAAGATGCAAGCTATCCACTGATGTATTTTAGTTTTACATTAAGGTCAAGGTCGCGCCAGTTGCGAGGTTCAAACCCCGAAACACATAATTGCTAATATCTCGCGAAGTTTTGCATGTATTTTTAATGCAGTTTTTTTTCACAACATTTCTTGATCAATGGTCTATAACACAGTTGTCATGAATTTTTCTGTGCGCGCGTGTGCGCATGATCGCGCGCGCTCAAATCACGGGTCCGAACCCCAAGGCTATAATATATCAAAAACTATTCAGTCTATTATCGTTAAATTTGGTATACTTGTTGCACAAGATGCAAGCTATCCACTGATGTACTTCGTTTTACATTAAGGTCACATTTACGCCATTTCGATTTCGGAGTACCTCGGCGATGCTGCGAGGGGACTTTGCAGCCGCTCGGCGTTGCACTTGTTTTTTTTTTCTGTTTTCTTTTTTGTTATTGCCCGAATTTGTTTTTCTGTTTCTTTTTCGTATATGTTTCTTTCATCCTCTCAGATTTTGTCAGACTTTTTTTCTGCGTTTATTTTGTTTCTTTCGTTGGTTCGTTTTGTTTGTCTGTTTGTCTTTTTTGTCTGTTTGTTTGTCTGTTTGTCTGTTTGTTCCTTTTATAATCCTTTCTATTGTACAATGTCAAGGGCGATGGATACTTTATTTCAGGCTCGAAAACTAAAGTCACAGATAAGCAATGCAGAGTTCTGATGCTCGCGGTTGTTAGTTTTGGTGATTGCTATCGCTTCTAGCATAGTCATGTTTAAACCCTCTGGGTTTTTTTTTCCCCCTGAGATCGTGATGGAAAAAAGAAGAAAATGAGAGAGTAGAGAGAGGACAGAGAGAGAGAGAGAGAGAGAGAGAGAGAGAGAGAGAGAGAGAGAGAGACCGAGAGAGAGAGAGATACCGAGACAGAGAGAGCGACACAGAGAGAGGACAGACAGACACAGAGAGAGAGACAGACAGAGAGAGACGAGAGAGAGAGAGGAGAGAGAGAGAGAAGAGAGAGAGAGAGAGAGAGAGAGGGAGGGAGGGGAGAGAGAGAGAGAGAGAGGGAGAGAGAGAGGAGAGAGAGAGAGAGAGAGAGAGAGAGAGAGAGAGAGAGAGAGAGAGAGAGAGAGAGAGAGAGAGAGAGAGAGAGAGAGAGAGAGAGAGAGAGAGAGAGAGAGAGAGAGAGACTGAGAGAAAGAAATGTGATAGAAGAAAATAATAAAGGAGAAAAATCACACGAAGTAAAAAAAAACACCCACCCAACAACCCTGAAACGGCAAAAGGAACAAACATGAAAACTAACGCAATTTGGAAACAGCAAGGGAAACAAAAAGAGAGTGTACATTCGGTGAAAAAGCTGAGACAAACTTTTACTGTTCTCAAGAATCCAAGTGCATGGTTCCAAACTTTTGTTTTTGGTCAGGCAGTCTGCTTACAAAAAAAGTAAAGACAAGAAAGAAGCAGACACCGCCAGCTTCTTTTCCTCAGGTTTTGTTTTTCTTTCTGTCTTGATGGTTCCCTTGTTGCTTGCGTCAGCTCATAATTATCACCGGAACATTTTGTTCTTCTGTCCATGGCGTTTATATTCCTCTCTCTCTCTCTCTCTCTCTCTCTCTCTCTCTCTCTCTCTCTCTCTCTCTCTCTCTCTCTCTCTCTCTCTCTCGTCTCTCTCTCTCTCTCTCTCTCTGTTTCATAATATCAACTGTTTTGCTACCTTTGTGTAATAGTATGCCTTGCCACGTTTGTGTTCTGTGTTAGTATTATATGTATCAAGGACAGATTGGAAGAATAGGCGTTGCCTAAAATCTATATCCTTGGAAAATAAAGTTTAAGTTATCAAGTTTTCAGTTCGCTCTCTCTCTCTCTCTCTCTATCGCTCTCTCTCTCTCTCTCTCTCTCTCTCTCTCACTCTCTCTCTCTCTCTCTCTCTCTCTCTCTCATTTGTGCCAATTTCTTTGTTGCGCTTGTATTAATAACACTCCCCTCATTAGGGGCCATGGCCCCTACCTAGATTAATACAATATTTTTTATTTTTCTCTCTCTCTCTCTCTCTCTCATTTGTGGCATTTGTTACTTTGTATAACACTCCCCTTCATTAGGGGCCACTGGCCTACCTAGATGAATAACATTTATTTTTCCTTTATATCTTTCTCTCTCTCTCTCTCTCTCTCCTCTCTCTCTCTCTCTCTCTCTCTCTCTCTCATTTGTACCATTTCTTTTGTTACTTTGTATGTATAGCACACCCATTCGTTAGGCGGCTATGGGCCTAGATGAGACCAAATATTTTTTTCATATCTCTCTACTCTCTCTCTCTCTACTATTTTCTTTACATTAATTGTCTTTTAACAAAACAAACAAAAACACTTACTTTTTATGTTTTAGTATCTTTTTTTGCTGTTGCTACTTTTTTGTTTGATGTCTTGGTTGACCTTCTCACATCTACTAATCCCCATTTTATTGCTTCTCCCCATATGTCTAATAATGACACATTATTTTTTAGGGCAAGGTTTTATCTTCATTTACTGCTACGTAATGTGCCCCTTGTCGTTTTCGTGTGCGTATGTTGTTTTTTTTTTGTTTTTTTTTATTACTCCAAAAAGATAAAAATTTCTTGGTGTTATTGCATGCAGCGTTTATCATATCTTTATTTCTGTTTTTCTTCCTACACGTTTGTCTTCAATTATTTCTACTCATTTTTGTTCCCTTTAGTTGAAATTGTCAATCTTTTCGTTTTCTTTGTCACGTGCTTTGCTTTATTTCCTTGATTGCTTAATGACATAATTTTTTTTTTTTAAACACCTTGGAGAAATTCTGTAAAAAAAAGTTGCCTGAAGATGACCTAAGTACACAATTGTTAACACACAAAATAGTAACTGAAATCACATTGTGCCGGTGTCGTATATAATACTGTCGCCGTGGGATCGTGTCGCAGCGATAGCATTTCACGTGAAATACTGTTGCAGCGATATTATTTTCTGAAAAAAACTGTCGCGCGACAAATTTTCACGAAAAATGTCCTATAAAATATTGTCTCATGCCTTAAAATACTGTCGCTCCAAATTTTGCGACAGTTTTTTGCGACAGGACACTGTGAAATATTGTAGTCAGTAAATACTGTCGCTTGCGACACATTTCCACGTGAAATGTTGCTGCTAGTGTTAATATTTTCTGTGAAATATGGTCGTAGCGTTTTGGCAGCAGTATTTCACAGTATGACGTGAAATGCTGTCGCTGCGACACGATTTTATTTTTAGGTAGCGACGCTATTTTATGGACATTTCTTGTGAAATCCTGTCGCGCTTCAATTTTTTATAAAATAATGTCGCTCAGTGACACTTTTTCACGAATAAGCTGCAGTATTTCCTAGGAAATACTGTCGCTGCGACACAATTTTATGAGCGACAGTATTATATACGACACCGGAATGTGAATTACAAAACTAACGCAAAAACCTTTGTTCGTCAAATCAAACAACAACAAACATCAAAGAGAAAGAGACTTTGAAAATGGAAAATGCTGAATTACCTCAAGGAACAAAAGTTACAAAAACCACACCATAGAAACCACATTTTTAAAAGACAAAGTTCACATTCTAAACGTTAGAAAGTTATCAAATTTAAAAAAAACTTCATTCTCCAGTGATTTCGATTGCAGCTTCAGCTTAGCTTATCTG
>CM065681.1:61904571-61909571 GCA_017654935.2 Phymorhynchus buccinoides | reverse complement strand
AACGTCGGCAAAAGAGGTGTTTCTTAGTACCGTTTTTTGCGGATTTGCGCGCACGCTACGTAACGTTAGCCCCTTGTGAAACGGGCCCCTGGTCTGGCTGGAGAGACGACGACGGCCCAGTGTTGACGTGACCCGCTACAACGCGAATGGCGTGACACTCGGCAGAACGAGTGCGTTTGTCTGTCACGCTGCTGCAACGTTGATCATATTATGAGTAGGCTACAACCACACTGCATACGATTCGATTCAGTGTGGGATTCCGATTTTGACTTCTTTTTTCTGGAAGCACGATCGACATAAACTTTTAGGGGAAGACGGGGTTAAAAGCCCATGGGCGGGTAAGAAGTCCATGCCAGTTATCTCATGAAATGAAGCAAATTTCAGTCACATTTTGCCCATGAGACGAACGCTAAACATAAACACTCGTCTCATGGGCAAAAGGTGACTGACATTTGCTTCATTTCATGAGATTATTGGCATGGGCTTCTTACCCGCCCATGGACTTTTTACCCCGTCTTACCCTACTGTTTAACTGAATCTGATGAAATCCTCCTATAGTTATCTTCACTATAATTCTGTAGTCTCCCGTACACGAATCTGATAAAATATTTTATTTTTGTGTCGGACATTTTTATTTGATTCATGATCGACGTAAAATTCTACTGTTTAGCCCTTTCACCGCCAACCATATTTCAGCCACAAATGTCCATTAAATCTACCTGGGTAGAGAACAAAATCCATCTGCAGTATTGGGGATTCTTCTGTGACACGTATAAAATAAGGTCTATCCTTACTTCCCAGAACTAAGGTCTTTGGATAATAGACCCCAATTTGATGCCTTTTAGTGATATAGGTGTTAAATCACTGTGGTGCTAAAATGCGACTTTGGCGGTGACAGGGTTAAATGAATCTGATGAAATCCTACTCCAGTTATGTTCTTTTTGTTTGTTTGTAGTCTCCCGTGCATGAATCTTTATTTTTGTGTCGGAAATTTTATTTGATTCGTGTATTGTGGGGTATACATGAGCATAGTGAACGAAATTAGTAGAGTTATTTTTTAGACGGAAGGGATTTCACGTGAATCATGACTCACAGACGTCGTCACAATCGTATCGTATTGGGGTCAAATCGTATGCAGTGTGGCTAGGGGCCTTTAAGGGAATTATGTAATATGTGTGATGTAGGTGAAGACGGGGTAAAAAGCCCATGGGCGGGTAAGAAGCCCATGCCAATTATCTCATGAAGTAAGAAACGAATGCTAAGCATTAACACTCGTCTCATGAGCACAATTGAAGACGGGGTAAAAAAAAAAAGCCCTGATGGTGCGGGTAAGAAAAGCCCATGCCAATTATCTCATGAAAGTAAGAAACGAATGTTAAATATTAACACTCGTCTCATGAGCAAAATTTACTAAAACTTTCTTTATTTCATGAGATAATTGGCATGGGCTTCTTACCCGCCCATATGCTTTTTTTTTTTTACCCCGTCTTACACTATGAGCGTGCAGCAGCTTTAAAGCATAGATTAAACTCACATGGCGTATTATTGTTTGACAATATAAGAAAAACAATTTGTGACCCAGCACCATATTAAGTGTCAAACTGACCATTCTGAGACAATTATACAGTTGGAAACTTCAGACAATTCTCTTCCTCGTGATACAAGAATCGTTCATGTATCTTTTTCCGTTCCAGAGTTATGAGGTTTTAAAGTTAGTAGGGTGAGCGTCAAGTCTCGTTCCATTTTGAGAAAACACAGTATAAAATGTAGCCTAGCTGAAGAAAATGCATTGACCTACTCGTTTTATAGCATTTATAAGACAACTGAGAGACAATATTAAAGATTGTACTTTATAAATATGAAAGATAAGATGTTAGAGAACACGAACATGCCCATAACTCAAAATTGACAAAAAATGAGATTTTTGACTTTAAACAAGCCCCTCTTGTGAGAAACTATCCCAGCGACTTAATGTCCCTTTCGTGATGCTGGGGGGTGGCGAGAGGGGGGAGATGGGGAGAGAGAGAGACAGACAGAGAGAGAGAGAGAGGAGGGAGAGAAAGAGAGATAGAGGGAGAGAGAGAGCCAGGGTGAGAGAGTCAGGGTGAATGTGTGTTGACTTTAGCATACATTATTTTACATTGTTCTAGTATTCAGCATTGGCTTTTATAATCTAAACCTTGCTTTTATGTACCCCCTTTTATAAATTTTGTTTGTTGTCCTATTATTACTTTTATACAAATTGTTTGTTTAGCTCTGTGTGTGTTGTGTGTGTGTGTGTGCGTGTGTGTGTGTGTGTGTGTGTGTGTGTGTTCGGTGTGTGTGTGTGTGTGTGTGTGGCTATATTGTATTGTAATTTAATTCTTATGATGTATTTACTGTATATTGTCTTATTGTCTCTATTTTGTATATGTGTTTTATGTGCATGCCAGACAAAGAATTTCTTTATGTTTTTTTAAAGACAATAAATATTTTGATTGATTGATTGATTGATTTTATCTAAAAGGCACTTAGATAATGCAAACATCTGACCACCTTCTTCATATTTTCATGTATGTTTTGTTTAGTTTTTTTGTTTAATTAATTCCATGCTGGGGCGGAATTGTTGGTTTATGCAATACGTCCTTTGCATTATGCTTTTTTTTTCCTTTCCAAAACGTCAAATAGCAAGAATCATTAATCATTAATCAGTACGAAATGTACTGTACTGTGGGGTTTTAACGTCCTAACGCTCCGGTTAATTTCATTAAAAAAAATCCATTGGTATTTCTTTTTGAAAGAGTAATTAAGAAAGAACAATGCATTAAAAAACACACCAAAACTCCTATACCTGCATTATTTCTATGTTCCTGACAATGCAGATCAACTCCAGAAGTTTTTCCTTTTACCAACTGCGTTCCGAGCTTTTCCCTGGACATTTAAGGGCCAGCCACACGTCCACTAAAATCGTACGACTGTACGATACGATTCGATCACGTGGTCTCCAAGAACAAAGTATTTAAATGCAATGTGGATTCGCGCTTCGAGATCACGTGATCGAATCGTATCGCACAGTCGTGCGATTTTAGCTGACGTGTGGCTGGCCCTTCGCTGATCATTCGCAGATTGGATTGTATGGAGGGGAAGTATTGCTTTGTCCTTTTGCTATCTTTGCTGAGATGCTAATTGTATATGCGTTGTTGCTGGTTTGTGTCATTCTTAAATACTATTTTTGTTATCTACTTGTTGATGAATATTGATTGTAAAGCGCTTTGGGCTCATTTGAGGTAAAGCGCTAAATAAATCTACTATTATTACTATTATTAGTATTATTATTATTATTATTATTTTATTATTATTATTTGTTGGAGGTCTTCACTGGAATCCAATCCTTCACCATATCAACAAAACACAACCAGACATCACGTTCAGCAAACCGTCCGTTTGATTGACATCCTCTGATAAAACCAACAAGTGTTGTGTGTGTGTGTGTGTGTGCTTTGCGTTCTGTCTCTCCTCTCTACCTGATCAGATCAGGTCTGGCTGGAGAGACAGCCCCCCCAGCCCCCCCTGCTGACATGACCGACATCACTGATGGCGTGACACTCAGCAGAACGAGTCACACTTGCTCATAGACTGGGCAGGGTCTAGTTTCTCTAGATAACGGTCGCCCGCCGCGCGAATCCCTCCGCGCGAATAACGCTTACGCCAAAAGGGGGTTTTCTCGATGTAAACGTTTGCTAAGGTCAGATAACTCTTCATTTTTGGGAGAGAGAAAAGGGTTGCTATCATAAGGGAGATAAATCATACCTCTCTGTCAGTTTGTACAAAGTTTTCGATTTCACCCACGTCTATTTGTGTACAGAAAATTAAATGTGCACTATTTTATGCCATCTAACAGGACGAAAAATTAAGAAAGAGCACTCCAAAACACTTGCGTTCGTTTAATTTGCTGAAAATTATCCCGTATTTTTTCACGATAGACTAAAGAATATTTGCTGCGGCAAGCTTGTTGTTTTGGTCTTCCATTTTTAAAGTCAAGTCTCGTCACGCGAGATATAAAAAAAAAGCCAGAAGTATTGATATTTCCCATGATCCTTCAAATAGTTTGTGGCTTGCTATCTCGATAGCAGCCACAAAACGTTTTCGGCAAACGTCGGCAAAAAAAGGTGTTTCTTAGTACCGTTTTTTTGCCGATTTGCGCTCACGTTAGCCTTTGTGAAACGGCCCCCAGGTTAACAGCGACAAAACAGTGTGTCAGGAACTATCTCCTTACTTTGCTGGATAGCTACAGAACAATTCCTGAGCAAAGATTATTTTTGGTTAAGCCAGCAATACTAGACGTCATGTTTTAATGGTGTTTATCTCGATGTAAAACACATGAAACATTTGCATGTCTGCTTATAGGAAAATAGTTTACAGTTTATAAAAAGAAAATGCGTTCGCGTTTTTCTCATTTTAAGAAATGATGGTGTCCTTGAATCCATTCAAAAAGGTTAAATAATTTGTCCAGGAATTCACGTAAAATAATGTAATTTTGTCCTGCTGAATATGCATGGAGCGCCGACGACACTATGAGTAATGTTTTCTTCATTAAAACTCCAGTTATGAAAGAAGAAGAAATTTAGTTCTATAGAATGTTAATAATCCGTATCATAAGATCGTTTAGTTTTGCTTAAATGTTTTTAAAAAAATCTATTTACCTTTTTTTCAACACATTTTTATAAATGTTAAAATTATTATTTTCTTGTACAAGGTGTGTGTGTGTGTGTGTGTGTGTGTGTGTGTGTGTGTGTGTGTGTGTGTAGGAAACACGTTTTCAAGACGCCCAACCGAATCTGACGAAGATCGTGTAAAGTTAGAAAGCGAGGTGTAGAGCATACTAGGGACGTATAAACTCGGTTCTGTCTATTTACCCCAAAAAGCTGCTTTTCCCTTATGAAAGAGAAACTCCCTTTTGAGCTTTAAACGTATCTTATCTGGCTTTGGGCGTATGCTTGCAACAGATACAGAATCTGATC
>CM065681.1:61888788-61904071 GCA_017654935.2 Phymorhynchus buccinoides | reverse complement strand
TATTCCTCTTTCCCCTTCTCAACCCTCTTCGTCCATCACCTTTTCTCTTCCCTCCATCTTCTCTCTTTCCCACTTCCCCTTACCCAATGCAGATGGTTTCTGGAGTGGGTTGTGGTTTGGCTGGCGTCACGTGTGTTCGATGAGAGAGATCGAGAGAGTGAGAGCGAGAGAGAGAGAGGAGGAGATAGAGAGCGTAGCAGAGAGAGAGAGAGAGAGAGAGAGAGAGAGAAGAGAGAGAGAGAGTCAGAGAGTGAGAGAGTGAGAGTCAGTGTGGAAGGTAAATATATAAAGCCCTCAGCTGTTCCAGTGGCTGACAGAATGGGACAGCATGCAGTATCAGTGTTGCTGTTGCTGGTGGGTGTCTACTATTTGTGAAGCAGTGTGTGTGCGTGTTTGTGTGTTTATATATTATACTGTGGGGTATTTACTGCACTGCGAATCAGTGGGGCTTTTATTGCATTGTGAAGGAGTGTGGCCTTACTAACTGTACACTGTGAAGCAGTAGGTCATGAATGTAATGTTGCACAGTAAAGCGTTGTTGCTGCATGTCGGTCGTTTCCGACAATGACTGCCAAACAGCAGAGAGGGCGGGCCGGCTGTTTCGGCGGGCTGGGCTATAATTTGTTTATAGTGGTGATGCCTTGCCTATGGTACATCCCCAACTCTCTCGGCCAAAGGGATTTGAGGACAAGAGCTGGCATTGGGGAAGGTCCCCAAATCCAACGCACACCCATTGGCTGCAGCATAGACAGTGGCAAATCGCCCCCCTTAGTTTGAGAGTCGGTCTTCCACGAAAGACTAAGCTGTACCATGTATTCCAATACTGTAGAATATCATTTATAGTATAGCTCTTATTTACTATTGGCCCTTTCCACAGGCTAATGCCACCCAGTGATAAAAGCCATTGGAGTGAAAGTGAAGCAGTGAGACGTTAGCTACATTTTGAAACAGTGCGGGCATTTGTTGCATGGTGAAGCTATGGGACGTTTACTATTGCACGGCTAGATGTTTGCCCCACAATGTGTTCGATGGACATTTTTAGTGTTACCAGGACTGCTTGGGAATAGGACATGCATCGTTGCCCTGTGACATATAAGACGTGTGTTGTTGCGCTGGTGAAGCAGTTTGATTACATCTGTTACAATTGTGGAAGTCTGTGGCGACACTTTTGCACTTTGACGAAGTGGTCCAGCAAAACGTTTTTTGGTGTGTAACTGGTTGGATACACACAAATTTATAAAACGATTCGTTGAACAACTCGACTGTGGGGCATATACAAGATAAAATGGTCAGTATATTTTGCATTCAGCTTGGTATAGTCAAGATTGTGCCAATCCCCCCTCACATTTTTCGGTAAATCAATGTTTCCGTTTTGAAGTCCATTTCTTACCAAACTGAGCTGTATTTTATGACCATTTGCACTAATTATCCTTTGTTCAATAATTATATTCCAGTCATGAGAAAGGCTATTATTCTAATAGACCCACCCCCCCCCCCCCCCCCCCATGTACTGCATTACCACCGCGGCATTTGTCTCAGTCTTGGTTCACAATGCGTTTTCCCCCGTCTTATAGGGGGGGGGGGGGGGAGGGATTGGGGGCAGGGTAGGGTTTGGTTAGTATTCCAAAACGATATTATCTTGAAAAACGGTTTAATAAATACACCTATTTTGTGGTACAGAAAGGCAAAAACGGGCGAAAATGGAAATAACCGAGAAATACAGGGGGTGGCCGAATACAACATCCTCACGTGACTACCTTGCTATTTCCAAACCGAGCAACTCCCAAAGACTTTGCTTAAAAACATCACGCCTTTGCTTACCCTAAAACACCCCTTTCACCACATCTAATAATCATCTTTTTTCAATTCCACTCTGCCCCTTTTTTCTCAGGTAATTCCATTCTTACCATTTCTTACTTGTCTCAATGGTATTTCCCATTCTTTACCATTTCGTACGCGTCTCTCAAAGTCTTCCCTTCTTTTCCCGACGTTTTCTTCGTTTGTTTTAAAACTTCCGACTTTCTTAGTGTTGCACACGAACAACGCACTGATGGTCGTTGTTCATAACTCACAAAGCGAACAATCTCCCTTCTTTTTATTCTCTTCATATCAGTTTGTGCCTGAATAGTCAGGGTGCTATTTTCTCCGCATCCTTTCCATTCTTTTCAGAACATTTTTTTCTTCTTTTTTTTACCACAAGCTACCACTTTTCTTGCGCTGCAGACTTGAAACACTTGAAGATGAATTTTCAAACGTTTCAACTCAGAACAAGATAATCCCCCTTTGTATTCGCTTTCAATCAACAGACCCTCTGGGCTTCAATTAGTTCTGCCTCCAATAGGTATAGTCATGCTGCCATCTTTTTCAAGTCGTTCCCTTCTGTCCCAATCATTTTCCCCTTTCTTTTTTCTTTGTGCCGCGGAGCTTAAGCTGGAAATCCGATCCACTCCACGTTTCCCGACGACACGGCAGTTTTTGTGTCATTTGTCGTCCTAGGGATTCCGTGACCAACCCGAAGTTTTGAAATCCATGCCAACGGAACGACACGGCGCCTTTCTGGTTTGAGAAGAGATGTGGCGTCCTGCCTATCCAAACACGAACCTTGACGGAACCCTCCCCCCCTCCCCCCTTTCCATAGCTGACGCTGACTCGTGAGGCACGTTTTCTATCTCAGATTTCAAGGTGCCTTCCTATTTCCATGATACGACACGGCGCAGACATTACTACATGCTCCGAAAACTCCTGCCGTTGACGGTACCGGTGACTTGCCGTGTGGCCCGTTTTCCTTGTCTTATGAATTCAAGTAGTATAAATTTAGTTTGATAGCAAAGCAGGCAAGGCAAGGCGAAGGCAAAATGTGTGTTATTTTCACACCCCGTTGGGGCACAAAATAATAACGCTAAAAGTAGCACACATAGTTTAGACAATTGAACACAGCAAATAACAGAGTGAGTCATATTATGACAAACGACCAGTAATATATACAGACGACCACGACATAATTTTTACTTGTCGTTTGCCGTCGCCGTGCGTTTCTCCGTGCATGATGATTTGAGGCCGTCTATTTCAAAAAAAAGAACTCACAAGATAACGCTCAACCCTTTTTCTCCGATGGCGGTTCTTCTGAATCGGTCCCAGGCTGTGCTTCAGGTTCCGGTATACGGAGACAGTCAAGCGGAAGAATTGGTATGATACATTCATCGTGTAACCCGGCTTTTTGTTTGTGGCTCACTTTGTCGGTCTGTCCTGTCTGTCGGGTCCAAAATTGTCGCCATATTGACAAATTGTCGCACATATTTTAAAGACAAAAACAAATCACTTGGGCATAAAGTAACATTTCAGTTTGTCATACATGATCCTAACCAGTCCTTAGGTAAGGAAAGAATTGTATACTGCAGGAGACACATGTGAATCTTCATTTTCAAAGCTACAAAATAACAAGCCGCTAAATCGCAGAGTTTGTGGCACGGCGGTCTATTTTAAAAACCACTCCAGCATGAGTTGCCTCCCCTGGCTTTTCAATAATTTTTTTAATCTGTAAACCAGAATGTTATCTCGTGGTGCATTAATTTTCGTAACTTTTTATATCTTTTTTGGAAAACATTTTAAAACTATGTATCCTACTTATACTCTTCGAAAGAAGCACCGCATGTTCGTCGTGTCTGTTGCAGTGTCTGTAAGTATTACGTATGTTTATTATTTTGTAATCTTTTAAAAATACATCACAAGTTAAGATAAAGAGCGGCCCCATCATTTGAAGAAATAGTATCCTCAGGTGCTTTTGGACTGCGAACATTTTGTCAAAATGTGCGACAATTTTTGGACCGACATGTACAGACAGACCGACAGACCGACAGACCGACATACATACAGACAGACCGACCGACCGACAAAGTGATTTATAGTTTTGTGGCTTGAGCCACAAACAAAACATACTTAATACAGACACTACAACAGACACGAACGAGTATGCGGTGCTTCTTTTCGATGAGTATAAGTAGGATACATAGTTTTTTTAATGTTTTCCAAAAGATATAAAAAGTTACGAAATGGTTGCAAGAGATAATCATTCTGTTTAGTCAAGATTAAATGATTGAAAGCCAGGGGAGGACGACTCAGTGTATGTAATTATTGGAGTGGTAAAAATAGCACCTGCGGCCCACAAAACGATTGCGACTCCGCGCTTGTTTTCCTGTCCTTTTTGTGTGTGTTTGTGTGTCTCTCCTCTCTCTCTCTCTCTGTTCTCTCTCCTCATCTCTCGTCATCGGCTCCTGTCTCTCATCTCTCTTCTCTGTCTCTCCCACTCTCGTCTCTCTCTCTCTCTGTCATCTCTCCTCTACTCTCTCTTCGTCTCTCGTCTCTCTCTCTCTGTGTCTCTCTGTCTCTCTCTTCTCTTCTCTCTCTACTCACCTCTCTCTCTCTCGTCTCCCTCCTCTCTCTCTCTCTCTCGTCCCTCTCTCTCTTCTCTCTCTCTGTCTTCTCTGTCTCTCTCTCTCTGTCTCTCTCTCTCTCTCTCTCTCTCTCTCTCTCTCTATCTGTCCTGTCCTGCTGTCCTCTTCTCTCTCTCCTTCTCTCTCTCTCTCTCCTCGTCTCGCTCTTCTCTCAATCTCTCCTCTGTGTCTCTCTCTCTTTCTCTCATCTCATCTGTCTCTGTCTCTGCTCTCTCGCTCTCTCTCTCTCTCTCGTCTCTCTCTCGCTCTCGTCACTCTCCCTCTCTTCTGCTCTCCTCATCTCTCTCCGTCTTCTCTCTCTCTCCCTCTCTCTGTCTAGTCTGTTCCTTTTCACCTTTTTTCTCTTCTCATACGTGGTTGTCTGTTGTGTCATTTCATTTTCTGTGTTTGTCGTTACCCTTTCTTTCGGTCTGTCTCTGCCCTCTGTCTCCTTTGTTTTTTTGCCTCCTTTGTCTTTGTCAGCCTGTCTCTGTCTCTGTCTCTCTGTCTCTCTCTGTCCTCGCTCTCGTCAAGGATTCTCTCCTTCTCTCTCTCTCTCGCTCTCCTCTCTCTCTCTAATTCGTGTTTCTTTACATGCCAAGTCATGGGTTACGAGATCAGATTTGATGTTGTGTGTGTGTGTGTGGTGTGTGTCGTTGTGTGTGTGTGTGTGTTGTGTGTGTGTGTGGTGTGTGTGTGTGTGTGTGTGTGTGTATTGTGTGTTGTGTGTGGTTGTTGTTGTTGTGGTTTCTAGCTCATGGATCTCTTGTCTGGAGTTTTGTTATATTTACTGTATATTTACGTGTGCACCATTTACATAATAGTTTTTGTTCTAGTATTGATTTTGATGAGCTATTGATTGATTGATCTACGTGTATTGTTTATTCGTATTTTGTTCATTTTTACCTTTACGAGGACTGAAGTATAAGAAGTATTTTTTACTTATTCAGTATCCTCATTAAACATTTCGAGATCTCGGAGTTTCGGTTCTCTCTCTCTCTCTCTTAATCTCTCTCTCTCGTCTCTCCTCTCTCTCTCTCCTCTCCCCCACACTCACACCCTCTCTCTCTCCTCTCCCTCTCTCAAGACATCTCTCTCCAAACTCCTCCTTGGTCGTGTCTATCTCTCTCTCGCCTCTCTCTCTCTCTCTCTCTCTCTCTCTGTCTCTGTTCATCTGTCTCTCTCTCTCTCTCTCTCCCCCTCATCGCTCGTCTCCTCTCTCATCTCTCTCTCTCTCGTGCACGTGCAGCTGTCAACTCTTTTCCTATTTTGTATTTTTCCTTTCATATATTAACCCTTCCCTAAATTAGTTCCTCTCTTTTCACAAGAAAACATCTCGTCATTTCAAATATCTAATTCTAATTAATTCTCTTGTGATTGTTGTTTTTCTAAATCTCTGCTTTTTACTTTCCTCTGTGTCTAATCCCCTTCTTTCTTCTCTCTGATCGTTCTGCACGCCACATGCCTACACACTACACAAAAAAAAAACACTACTCGCTCGGCCGCGCGCTGCGCAGCACGAACAACGCACGCACGCACGCACGCACGCACGCATGCACACACACCACATCACACACACACTAAACTCATCATCATCATCATTATTATTATTATTTATTATTATTATCATTATCATCATCATTACTATTATCCCAGTGAGCGTTCTCTTTACCTGTCGGATACACGTGCTCAGTTCTCATCATGACTGGGCATCAATATTGAAATATCGATTGACTTGCAGATACAATTCAACAACGTGTCCTGGGACTGTATTCACGTTTTGAGATAGCATGAGACTTAGCATGATGCTAACTTAGAAGCTGTTCCAATGTCCTATAGGATTTAATAGACTTTTGGAAGAGCTTCTAAGTTTAGTTAGCATAATGCTAAGTCTCATGCTATCTCTACATGAATACCGTCCCAGGATGACAGGAATATGACGATTAGAATATCGGTGCTTTTTTGTTCGTTTTGCTTTTTCTTCTTTTCCCTTAATAGAAAAGACAGCTTCAGATGAGGTTTGGGGCACGGTACAATTTCAGATTCAAATTGTAGTAGGAGACACTAGTTCATTTTACATGTGACAAAACAAATTCTCGTCAAACATAGCGTCTGATAGTCTTATCTGGGTGACAGTCTGGCTATTCAAATTTGTCCAGAAGGAAGCAATGGGAATGGAAGTAGAAAAGTAATGGGGACGAAAGACATGGATTGAAAACCGAAGGTTTGTAATATCATACATTGCGAATTAGTCCAGGGCAAGACAATGTGATGAATACCATGCAAAAGTATTATTATATAAATTTGATAATTTCTACTAATGTATGTCTGTATAATCTAAACAAAATCTTTCTATACTAAAACAATATGAAATATGAGAACGGTACAATGAATAGCACACAACAAACAGTAGAGAGAGAGAGAGATAGAGAGAGCAGAGAGATAGAGAGATAGATAGAGAGATAGAGAGAGAGAGAGAGAGAGGTGTGGAGAGAGAGAGGTGGAGAGAGAGAGAGAACTTGAAAACTTGAAAACTTGAAAACTTTATTTTTCAAGGATAAAGATTTTTAGGCAATGCCTAGTCTTCCAATTTGTCCTTGGTATATATTATGCGAACATAGAACATACAAACAAATAAACATGGCAAGGCATGATATTACACACATATTTGAACATAAAGGTAGTACCTTTGTACATATACGAACATAGAATACAAACATGGCAATGCATAAAATTACATATACATATTTGAACATAAAGGTCGCAAAGCAGGTATTGTGATAAAGACAAGTTGAAATACGAATTTATAGAATTACATACGCACATGTATAATTGTTAATACTTGTGCGGGCATACATGCGTGTAATCATACACGCACACCAACCGCGCACCTGCGAGAGATGAGAGAGATAGAGAGAAGAGAGCAGAGAGAGAGACACACACAGAGAGAGAGAGAGAGACGAGTAGAGAGAGAGAGAGAGGAGAGAGAGAGAGAGAGGAGAGGAGAGAGAAGAGAGAGAACTTGAAAAGCTTGAAAACTTGAAACTTTATTTTTCAAGGATTAAGATTATAGGCAACGGCCTAGTCTTCCAATCTGTCCTTGGTACATATGCGAACATAGAATACAAACAAACACTGCGGGCAAGGCATGATATTACACATATAGATTTGAACATAAAGGTAGCACCTTTGTACATATACGAACATAGGATACAAACATGGCAAGGCATAAAATTACACATACATAATTGAACATAAATGGTAGCAAAGCAGGTATTATGATAAAGACAGGTTTGAAATACGAATTTATAGAATTACATACGCGCATGTATAATTGTTAATACTTGTGCGGGCATACATGCGTTTAACCATACTACACGCAAGACACATGCAACCTCGAGAGAGAGAGAGAGAGAGAGAGAGAGAGGAGAGAGAGAGAGAGAGAGAGAGAGAGAGAGAGAGAGCGAGAGAGGTAGAGAGAGAGAGGGAGACAGAAGAGAGAGAGGGGAGCAAGCATGCAAAGTCAAAGAGATAAGGAGGCAGGCCCGAAAACAGACAAACAAACAGACAGACATAGAGGCCAGACAGATAGACGGAATATCTACCAGCAAAGAGTGTTATACATTTTATTCATGTAGAAATAATGTGTGGTGCAAAAAGTGGCTCTTTGTCATTTAAGATGAAGTTAGTTCATAATTCACTCTGTCTGATCACAATTGTTTTTAAAAGCCCATTGATTTTAGAAACTGGTTCTGGGTGGTTAATTAAGGGCCCGCCACACTACATACGATTCAATCCCAACGCGATGCGATTTGACATTTGTCATGCATGATTCTCGTGGAATTCAACTGCCTACGTGAATTACATGCACACGCACGTAACACACACACACACCTATACACACACACACACACACAACACACACACACACACATACACACACACACACAACACAACACACACACACCGACACACACACACATAACACCACACACACAACACACACACACACACACACACACACACACACACACACACACACATACACACACACATACACACCACTCTCTCTCTCTCTCTCATCTCTCTCCCCTCTCTCTCTCTCTTCTTCTCTCCCACACAAACACCAGCTTCACACAGTATGAATGTGTCAGTACACCAAACACTAGGTCACACAGAAACCCAGACATTTTTGTATCAAATAACAACACTTAAGGCTCTTGGAAATGTCCATCTTAGTCAGAGACACACAGACAATAGGATGAAAGAGAGCGGGAAAAAAAGCCTACCTAAAAATAATTTAAAAAAAATAAAAGTGTGAGGGGGGGGGGGTATGGAAAAAAGGGAAGGGGGAGAGAAAAAGGAAAAAGAAGGAAAGGAGGAAAGGAAGGAAAAAAGAAAAGAAAGGGTTAAAAATGAAGCGGAAGTGGTGGTGGGTTTGCATGATGAGTGAGCAAGAATAGCAGAGAGAAGATGAATGATTGGGTTTGGTGTGAGAGTTACATATTTGTTAATGTAAATTATGTTTCATACTTTTATTTAATTTTTTTTTATTTTACACGGTGGAAGACACGTGTTCCATGTGCGTTTGTACTATGCCAATGGACGATAAAGAAACTTATGACTTATGAGTTTTGTTCACTTGTATATTTGTAGTCTCCCGTGGAACGAATCTGATGAAATATCTTTATTTTTGTATCCAGACAATTTCATGTGATTCATGTACTGGGGTCTACGTGAGTATATGTGATGGTGCATGGGGAAAAACTACATAAGTCGCTCAGAATGTTTTTAGCAAAAGCCAAAAATAGTCAACAACCCCCAAAATATCTAATTTTCTATTTAGGACATATTTATGTCTATGTATATGTGTTATACCAGTATCCACAACATAAAAGACAATTCAAGATGTGCCACCCCCCCTACATTACATTTCTCGGTTAATTGTATTTTTCCGTTATTGCCTTTCTTACCATACATAAAGCTGTGTGTTTTAGGAACATTTTTAGCTAATACCTTTTTGGAATACTAACCCTAGCCCTAACCCTAACCCTAACCCTAACCCTAACCCCCCACCCTATAAGACGGGAAAACGCAACGAACCACAACTGTGACAAATCGCGGTGTACTGCAGTACATAGTGGGGGGTAGGGTTAGACTTAGGGCTAGGGTTAGGGGTAGGGTTAGTATTCCAAAAAGGTTATTAGCTAACAAATGTTCCACCAAGCAATATATTTGTTCCTAAAATACAGCTTTATGTATGGTAAGAAAGGCAAAAACGGAAAAATAGAATTAACCGAGAAATGCATCTATTTCAAATTTCAAATAATTTATAAATAAAAACTAGACAAGATAACTCAATTCGGTTTTCTGTGTATTAACAAGGAATCTTTGCTCCACCATAAAAAAATAAAATCTCAATTTATGCCAAAATTCCATTATGTCTGTTTTTCCCAAGCACTGTCACATATACGTATTGAGTGAAAATAGTAGAATTATTTTTGAGACGGAAGTATTTCACGTGAATCATGACTCACCGACATGGTCATAATCGCATCGCATTGATATCGAATGGTATGTAGTGTAGCGGGGTATATTAACCTACTTTTCTACATCCTTCTTTTCATTGATTTGTGTGTGTGTGTGTGGTTTTGTAGATTATTGATCTATTACGAAGCACTGACGTCCGTGTCCATTTCTGTAAAATGTAGGTCACAGCTCAGGGACGAATGTCTTTTAAAGACCCACTCCCCTTGTTTTTTTCCTGGGTCGGTGTGGCCCACATACAAACTTTCCTCACATACGCTCGAGGCTGCTCTTTAAAGTGATGTCTCGTTTTCGTGCATGAGGAAATTTGTATGGGAGCCACACTTGGTCAAAATAAGATTTCTTACCAGCGAGAGAGGGAAACACGTGAAAACCCGTGATTTTCACTCGCGGACCTGGTGGGTCTTTAATAGGTAGTGCAGATAAATATGTTCATGTACTCACACGAAGAATTTGATTTGCTCAAAGCTGTAACTAATTAGTGGGTATAATTTGGTATTTTGGTATTTGGTACTTATTATAGTCACAGAGGCGTCTAGTCTCTGTGGAATTCGGGTTGCTCCCACCTGGAGAGGCGCGTCGCAGCCAGAGGCGAGCCACACATTTAAACAAAAATATGTTCAATATGATAACTTTGCACATAAATATGTTCATGTACTCACGCGAAGAATTTGATTTACTCTGTAGCTAATTATTTGGTATAATTTGATATTTGGGTATTCTGTATAATAAAATTATAGTCACAGAGGCGTCTAGTCTCTGTGAAATTCGGTTGCTCCCACCTGGAGAGCGCGTCGCAGCCAGAGGCGCGCCACCCAATTTAAAAAAAATTATATTTCAATATGATAACTTTACACAAAATGTAATCATTAGAGGTGGGGGGGAAAACCGGTTTGAACCGAAAACACCGGTGCTAAACTTTTGCGGTTCTAAAACCGGTTCGAGTTGCTGTTAACCGTATTTTTTAACTGCAAAAACTGAAAGAAAGTTTTTTTTCTGAGAATAACGCATTCTTTTTTGGAAAAACAACACTGATTCTCAGCGCAGATTGGGTGTTTGTAAACCAAGAGTAGCTGTTTCTAGTTTGTGGTGGTGACTTTGACTTTGACTTTGAGTGTTGAGTTGAGTCTGTGTGTGTCATAAGTCATATGTTTCTTTATTGTGTGTGTGTGTGTATGTGTGCGCGTGCTTACGCATGTGTGAATATTCTGACAAATAAATATGTGTTTGCATAGGTGAAACTAGTGATGCGAGTACTGGTTAAAAAACACTGGTTCGGTAAAACCGGTTCGAAGAGGGAAAACCGGTTTTAAAACCGGTTCGTTTTTTTGAACCGGTTCTCAACTCTAGTAATCATATACTACCAGCCCTGCTAAGAAGAGTGAATGTTGGCTTTTTGTCTCAAATTATTGATTCTATTTTGATTGATGTTATTAATTGATCGAATGAAGCCGCTGCCGTTCAAAGGAAAATACGACAGAAAACCCCCCCAGTCCATTTAAACCCTTTTACTTGTCAAAAGACCTTCCAATCAACATGTCAAACTGCCCCTCTTTCTGTCTGTCTATGTGTTAGTCTCTGTCTCTCTGTCTGTCTGTCTGTCTGTCTCTCTTATCTCACTTCTCAATTTTTTTTCCCCCCAACACGTTCAAAAAGTCTGTCTGTCTGTCTCTCTCTCTCTCTCTCTCTGTCTCCTCTCTCTCTGTCTCTCTCTCTCTCTCTCGATTCTCTCTCTCTCTCCTCTCTCTCTCTCTCTCTCTCTCTCTCTCTCTCAGAGTATCATGTAAATGTTTTAGAAGAAAAACACCCATCTCAGTAATTCAAAGAGAAAAAGAGGAAAGTCCTGTTACCTAATTAAATGTGTGTGTGTGTGTGTGTGTGTGTGTGTGTGTGTTGTGTGTGTGTGTGTGTGTGTGTGTGTGTGTGTGTGTGTGTGTGTGTGTATGTGGGAGAGAGAGAGAGAGAGAGAGAGAGAGTGTGTGTGTGTGTGTGTGTGTGTGTGTGTGTGTGTGTGTGTGTGTGTGTGTGTGTGTGTGTGTGTGTTTGGTTTTGTGTGTTTGTGTATGCATGTGTGCGCGCGCGCGCGCGCGCGCGCGTGTGTGTGTGTGTATGTGTGCGTGTGCGCGCGCGCGCGCGCGATATTTAGTCATAATTAGTGATGGAAAGCACTTTTTAATCCCTGCACGCTTCATCTCACGTTCGATGTTCCGTAATTATGTATGGAGCTGCTGACAGCAGAATATTTATACTGCACTATAATATCTGGCGGGTCACACCATGTTGAGTAACATATTCTGCTGCCAGCAGTGGCGGTCAGCCCTCATACATGTTCAATAGAATCATCTTAGACTGGGTGCACTGTGTTGTTGATCATTTCAATGAGAACTGTATTCCCTAAAAGTGTGTTTTACAGTTTTTATATTATGTTGCTCTGTAAAGTGGTTTGATATTGACTTCAGAAATGGTTCATATCATTGTTGAGTTTGTATGTACTTTGTATAAAGTACTGTGGCGGTCAGCCCTCATACATGTTCAATAGAATCCTCTTAGACTGGGTGCACTGTGTTGAGCATTTCAATGAGAACTGTATTCCCTAAAAGTGTGTTTTACAGTTTTTATATTCTGTTGCTCTGTAAAGTGGTTTGATATTGACTTCAGAAATGGTTCATATCATTGTTGAGTTTGTATGTACTTTGTATAAAGTACTGTTAGGGAAACATGTTTGTTATTGTTGTATGCAAAATATTGGTACATGAAAATGTTTGCAAATGTGATGTAAGTTGAGCTGCATTTTATCGTTAATATTGCTTAACTAGTTTTATGCAAGGTAATATTGCTACTTAGGTTTGGTAATAGGATATTGGCACTTTTAAATAAAGTAGCCCATTTTCACTCAATTAATGGTGTGGTCTTGATTTGTTGCAAAAAAAAGGTTTTGTGTGGATGCAAGAAACACAAATAAAGTTTTTTGCAAGGAATCGAGATGTGAAGGTTTATAATATTTTGTAGAAGCGGAGTGCAACCTATGCCGGGCATACACTCTTGATAATTTAATCTCTGACCCGGAAGTGTCGATAAAACGTTTGCGCTACGTAGCCTCTGCCTTTTCACATTCGACTGCAGACCAAGCAGGTTGTATCGTAAAGCGCACATTAATAGCTGAATTAATCCAAGTCTTTTTGTTGAACTGATTTATCCCTCCTGCCACCCCATCACCTCCATCTAGTAGTTCAATTTGTATGTATCCATGCATGTGGCAGTCAACCTCTAGGTCCGGACAGCCCTCATGCATGTTCAAAGGAATCATCTTAGACTGGGTGCACTGTGTTGATCATTTCAATGAGAACTATATTCCCTAAAAGTGTGTCTTACAGTGTATGTTAAGACGTTTTTATATTCTGTTGCTCTGTAAAGTGGTTTGATATTGACTTCAGAAATGGTTCATATCATTGTTGAGTTTGTATGTACTTTGTATAAAGTACTGTGGCGGTCAGCCCTCATACATGTTCAATAGAATCCTCTTAGACTGGGTGCACTGTGTTGAGCATTTCAATGAGAACTGTATTCCCTAAAAGTGTGTTTTACAGTTTTTATATTCTGTTGCTCTGTAAAGTGGTTTGATATTGACTTCAGAAATGGTTCATATCATTGTTGAGATTGTATGTACTTTGTATAAAGTACTGTTAGGGAAATATGTTTGTTATTGTTGTATGCAAATTATTGGTACATGAAAATGTTTGCAAATGTGATGTAAGTGGAGCTGCATTTTATCGTTAATATTGCTTAACTAGTTTTATGCAAGGTAATATTGCTACTTAGGTTTGGTAATAGGATATTGGCACTTTTAATAAAGTAGCCCATTTTCACTCAATTATTGGTGTGGTCTTGATTTGTTGCAAAAAAGTTTTTGTGTGGATGCAAGAAACACAAAAGTTACGTTATAAAGTGAACGTTTTCTGAAAGAGACTTTTTCTGACAAGATAAGAAAGGAATTAGTCGGTCCCATCAATAGGCTAATCAACGCACTACTTTCATACTTTTAGTGATTAGTGTTTTCAAAGAATTGTTAACAAACAAAATGTGCTGATCTGGGGGTTGTTGAATGCTTCGCGCGCGCGCACTTTTACATTATTTGTGTGTGTGTGTGTGTGTGCGTGTGCGTGCGTGTGCGTGCGTGCGTGCGTGCGTGCGTGCGTGTGTGCGTGTGTGTGCGTGCGTGAGTGTGCGTGCGTGTGTGTGTGTGTGTGTGAGAGAGAGAGAGAGAGAGAGAGAGAGAGAGAGAGAGAGAGAGAGAGACAGACAGACAGACAGACAGACAGACAGACACCTGAGAGAAGCATGCGAAAAAGTAGGTGTGCATGTGTATAGGTCTTATTTATGAGGACGACAAATGCTGTGAACATATGAAAATAAGGGTTTTATCATCTTCATCTTTAATCAATACTTGTTCCTTAATCAATAAATGTTGAATGATGCCTAACTGACTTGAGTTTACCCTTGTTTATTTTATTTTTTTAAACATAGGCCTATATGTGTACAGCATCCCATACCAGTGTTCTTTTTAAACGTTAGTATTTTTGTTACATCAATTGATTTTTTTAAAATATTAAAAACTGGTTGGTTGAGTGGAGGTTTTACGTCCTCATGGTGGAAAGCCCTTAGGGACAAATTGTTCTGGTGCTGGGTCGATGCAAAGAAGTAAACAAAATAGGTAAAGGGAAATATGATATGAAGAAAAAAAACAAGCCAATAAATGTATCTCTTTTTAACAAAATATTTTTGTTTTATTTTTAGTCCCCGAGCCGAAGGTTCGGGGATCTATTGTTTCTGTCTGATCCGTCCGTGCCTCCGGCGTGCCTCCGTCCGTCCGTCCGTCCGTCCGTCCGTCCGTCCGTCCGTCCGGCTATTCGTCCGTTTTTCTCAAAACTATTCAGTCTATCGTCATCAAATTTGGTATACTAGTTTGCCAAGATGCAAGCTATCCACTGATGTATTTAGTTTTACATTAAGGTCAAGGTCGCGCCAGTTACGGGGTTCAAACCCCGAAACACATAATCGCTAATATCTCGCGAAGTTTTGCATGTATTTCAATGCAATGTTTTTCACAACATTTCTTGATGAATGGTCTATAACACAGTTGTCATGAATTTTTCTGTGCGCTCGTGTGCGCATGATCGCGCGCGCTCAAATCACGGGTCCGAACCCCAAGGCTATATATAAAACAAGCGCGGATTCGCAATCGTTTGTGGCGTGCGACAATGTGTTGAAAACAAAACTTCATTTTAAAAGCTAGCCTCGATTTGAAG
>CM065681.1:61866288-61876288 GCA_017654935.2 Phymorhynchus buccinoides | reverse complement strand
AACGCAAAAACCTTTGTTCGTCAAATCAAACAACAACAAACATCAAAGAGAAAGAGACTTTGAAAATGGAAAATGCTGAATTACCTCAAGGAACAAAAGTTACAAAAACCACACCATAGAAACCACATTTTTAAAAGACAAAGTTCACATTCTAAACGTTAGAAAGTTATCAAATTTAAAAAAAACTTCATTCTCCAGTGATTTCGATTGCAGCTTCAGCTTAGCTTATCTGATCGATTTCAAAATCAACATCATGGTTAGGAATGAAATAAAAAAGATAAACAAAGAAATGTGAAAGAGAATGGGCTCGTGTGGATTTTGTTTCAGCAAGTCCTGGGTCATTTTTGCCTCTTGTGTCAATGAATGGATCATCATGGCTTATTGATTCCAGACGTTTTGTGTGCAGTTTGTGTACCATCTCTCTCTCTCTCTCTCTCTCTCTCTCTCTCTCTCTCTCTCTCTCTCTCTCTCTCTCTCTCTCTCTCTCTCTCTCTCTCTCTCTCTCTCTCTCTCTCTCTCTCTCTCTCTCTCTCTCCTCTCTCTCTCTCTCTCTCTCTCTCTCTCTCTCTGTCTGTCTGTCTCTCTCTCTCTCTCTCCTCTCTCTCTCTCTCTCTCTCTCTCTCTCTCTCTCTCTCTCTCTCTCTCTCTTTCTCTCCTCTCTCTCTCTCTCTCTCTCTCTCTCTCTCTCTCTCTCTCTCTCTCTCTCTCTCTCTCTTTGTTGCAACGTTTTATGTTTTGGCGTTCGTAGAAATATAGAAAATGATTCTTGTCCTTCTCGCATCTCTCTCTCTTTTTTTTCTTCTTCTCTATCGTTTTCTCTGTCTGTCTGTCTGTCTGTCTCTCTCTCTCTTCTCTCTCTCTCTCTCTCTCTCTCTCTCGTCTCTCTCTTTCTCTCCTCTTCTTCTCTCTCTCTCTCTCTCTCTCTCTCTCTCTTTTCTCTCTTTCTCTCTGTCTGTCTCTCTCTCTCTGTCTCTCTCTCTCTCTCTCTCTCTCTCTCTCTCTCTCTCTCTCTCTCTCTCTCTCTCTCTCTCTCTCTCTCTCTCTCTCTCTCTCTCTCTCTCTCTCTCTCTCTCTCTCTCTCTCTCTCTCTCTCTCTCTCTCTCTCTCTCTCTCTCTCTCTCTCCCCCCCCTCTGAAGAATCGAGACAGACGACCTAAAAACGAAACAGAAAAACCTATACGGGAACTAATGCAATGACAAGAGTTGATCTTATCAAAGGAGAGGAGACAGTAGATAGAGAGACAGGGGGGGGGGGGGGGTTGACAAGCAGGCAGGGCTGACAGACTGACATAGAAAGATACAGGGATAGACAGACAGACAGACAGACGATCAGAGAAGGACAGGCCAAAAGACAAGAAGCACTCATGAAGGGAAGACAGACAAACAGAGCTAATCAAATCAAATCAAATCAAATATGTTTATTGTCATTAGCAGGCGCCCTTATGGCAGGGGGGGGGGGGGGGGTATAATCATGAAACATTCCAACAATCAAGGTAGGCAAACGTTGAGTAAATGAAAGTTTGAACATGATAAGAAAGATGTAATTAAAAATAAGCACAAAAAATATACAATGATTCACAACGTTGTTCATATTTCCCAAACCCTCTAAGCCCCTTTCAACGTTCTTCCTCTCATCATCCCTTCTAATCTAGAAGAGAGAGAGAGAGACAAACAGAGCTAGAGAGAGAGAGAGAGAGAGAGAGAGAGAGAGAGAGAGAGAGAGAGAGAGAGAGAGAGAGAGGGAGGGAGAGAGAGAGAGAGAGAGGAAGAGAGACACTGGACACTGGACACTGGACACTGGACAACTTTATTTGACAAGGATAAAGATAAAAACAAGAGAGAGAGAGAGAGAGAGAGAGAGAGAGAGAGAGAGAGAGAGAGAGAGAGAGAGAGAGAGAGAGAGAGAACATTTTGTTTAATCAGGGTTATAAGATAAGTATACAATTTGCTTTTTTACACTCAGCCCTGAGGCTAAGCAAAGGTTAACAAAAAATATATACAGCAAAATGAAGTGCTTGCGTAACAAATAATAATAATGCAAAGCATTCAAGAAAAGTAAATATCCAGAAATAACATAACACAGCACTATGTGCATCATCAATGTACAAGCTAATACAGGAAGAAGGTGATGGGGAGAGGGCTGGAGAGAGAGAGAGAGAGAGAGAGAGAGAGAGAGAGAGAGAGAGAGAGAGAGAGAGAGAGAGAGAGAGAGAGAGAGAGAGAGAGAGAAATGTGGACAGGGAGAATCACGAGTAAATAGCCTTCATTGGATCCTTCAACGTACCTGGTACAGACGTAGATACTCAACTCAATTCAACACAGTTTACTGACTAGGCCTTCTGCCCATGTCACCAGGGAACAGTGGGGAGGGGGAGAATGACGTAGATACAGAGACACAGGGAGGCAGAGACAAACAAGCAGACAGGATCGCGGAAGGATACACTTGCCCCATTTACAGAATTTGCCAATGTCTGGATCTGTCCCAAACCAAATGTTGTATTTGTTACTTCCTCTGGTACCCAGGCAACTCGCTTAATCCTCCTCCCCCCCACCCCACCCCCACCCCCCAACTATCTGCGTATTCCTTGCCTTCTATGCTTAATATCAACCGCTTTGCCTCTCATGGTCATTTTATTATTATTATTATTATTATTATTATTATCATTATTATCATTTTATTATTATTATCATTATTATTATTATTTTATTATTTTTTTTTTATTTTTAAATTTATTATTATTATTATTATTATTATTATTATTATTATTATTATTATTATTGTTATTGTTATTATTATTATTATAATTATTATTATCATTTATTATTCTCTTATGGGTGCTATTAGGAAATTATTATGTTATTCATAGTTTGTGAGCATCCCTCTGCTTTTACTCAGGAAAGCGATGTAGTCTCAGGTTTGTAAGCATCCTTTGCTTTCACTCTAAGTGTACTCTCACTCTAAGTGTTCCCCCCCATGTTTGTCCACAGTCTGTTTGCGAACTAGAGGGCATATGTTTGCCCAGGAGCAAAAACATAGTAGGATTCCCCTCCTCGTACCACTGGAAGCGCACACCTCCATGTAACACTGTTTGCCCATTTCATTGATTGAAACGTGTCTAAAATCTATTTCTTGAGAGTGGTTTTTTTAGAGTAATAGTATTTCACAAAACACTAAGCTTCACAATGAATTCTTAGTCTTTGAGCTAATGCTTTGGTAAATATATGAGCACTAATTATCTTTTTTATGTATTATACAAAAAAAGTCATTTATAAATGATCCTCTCACATATACATAGCATATTCACGTCTTTCATAACGGTTATTCAATGCCTTTTCTTTTTCTTTTTTTTTTTTTTTTCTCTCTCTGTTTTGTGTGTGTGTGTGTGTGTGTGTGTGTGTGTGTGTGTGTGTGTGTGTGTGTGTGTGTGTGTGTGTGTGTGTGTGTGTGTGTGTGTGTGTGTGTGTGTGTGTTGTGTGTTTGTTTTTTTGTTTTGTTTGTTGGTTATTTTCTTCTTCTTTTTCCCTCCTCTTATTATTCTATTTCTGTATCTGTATTGAATGATTTATTCACTGCTTAATTTATTTATTGCTCTTCTGTCTGTCTTTATCATGTAGAAAAAAAAGAAGAAGGAATGGATGTATGCTAAAGCGTAAATTGCATGTATATGTTTGCTTGTGTTTGATTCATTCATTCATTAAAAAAAAAGTTTGAGAAAAAAAAAGCTTCACAAAGATTTACTCTGTTGCATGTAAAACGTTAAATATCGTACAGTTCTTATTGAAAGCAATGACATGGTTGTGTTTCTTTCTTTCTCAAGTGTAAAATCTGAATTTATTGTGTCGAGTGAAACTGTTTATGAGTTTAATACTGAAATTCAGTGGAATTTAGCTGTATTTTTTGCCAATCGACACGTTCACTTCCGGTTCGATTTTATACAAGAAGTATTGTTAAGTTACTCTGTAATAAATATTGAAAATATTAACGGATTCCGTGTAGCCGTTTTCGAGTTATTCAAGATTTAATTTTGGCAAATCCCACAAATTAAAATCAGTGAATGTGACAACGTAATGTACATAAATTTTGAATAACTTCCAAACTATTTAACATACCATCAAGAAACTCTTTTCAGACCTGGGGTAAGGGCAACAATATCCCATAGTTAGTTTTGTGACGGCACTTCCGGTTTTGGCTATTACCGTGAACACAAATTTACCTGCAGGTTCCGAGACAGAGCACTACCGGTTAGTACTTCGGGTTCGGAAATACACCGAAATTGTTAGAAATTTACTTTCTATTGAATATTGAAAATATGAATGCATTCGGTCCAGTCATTTTGGAGATATTTCAGATATAAATTTCGCCCATTTCGCGTTTTTTTCGGCCATATTTCGGCGACATCATTTAATATTTCACATTATGCATGCCCTTATGGTTCTTCAACTTTCCTGAAAATTTCAGACAAATCCGACGAAAAAAAGGGTAAGGAAAAGAGAAAGAAAAAAGAAAACTAGATTGAAAAGTTTTCGAATGTAGCATTCGAGAATCACCCGCGGAGCCCAGCCAACATTCCCACCTGATTTCATCTTGGGAACTCCATTTTTCCGACCCCCCGATTTTCAGGGTCCAGCGATCTCCTTGACCTTGACCTTGATTGGTCAACAATATTTGGCATCCTATGTCGACTGGTGCCTGCTATATGGCTAAATATAGATTTTCAGTTTCCAAGGTCATGCGTCAAGGTCATGACCTTGACCTTGACCTTGACACCAAAAGGCACATCTACAGTACCTAGCCTACATCTACATCAAGTTTCATCTTCCTATCCTTATTCCTTCATGGTGATATGCTGTTATCTTGGGAACTCTATTTTTCCGACCCCCCGATTTTCAGGGTCCAGCAATCTCCTTGACCTTGACCTTGACCTTGATTGGTCAACAATATTCGGAAGGAGCATAAGCCAAACCACTTTCATACCAAGTTTCAACATCCTATGTCGACTGGTGCCTGAGATATAGCTAAAAATAGATTTTCAGTTTTGAAGGTCATACGTCAAGGTCATGACGTTGACCGTGACCTTGATGCCAAAAGGCACATCTACCGTACCTAGCCTACATGCACATCAAGTTTCATCTTCCTATCTTTATTCCTTCATGGTGATATGCTGTTAACAACACACACACACACACACACACACACACACACACACACACACACACACACACACACACACACACACACACACACACACACACACACACACACACAACAGAAAAAACAATATCACCTTCGCTCCGTAAGCTCCGCGGGTGATAAAAAGTAGAATCTGTACAAAAACAATAGGATTCTCCCTCTATGCCTATCCTAATTAGTAGGGCTTAGTTTTTCATACATTTCGAAAGAAAGTAGTGATGCTTCTGTATGTATTACTTTCTATATCCTCCATTCCTTTTTTGATAAAGGTAAATGTTACAATAACTAAAGCAACATGTAGAGCCCTTTTCTTCAAATGAAAGGAGGTTCAAAGTGAATGGGTCAGAAGAACTCCTCCGCAGAGGTCTTGAACAAGCACAAGCCACCCGCAAAAAAACCCAATACAGTAATGAGACATGAAAGACAAGGATAACCACTGGCGGGGATAATGAATCAAAGGGAACCTCTTTTTCTTTCAGAAATTAGACACAGTTCCCCCCCCCTTCCGTGGGAATACCTGGGGGGGGGGGGGGGGGGGGGGGGGGAGCTGTGTCTCATTTCTTAGACACCTCAAGATTATAATGCACTAAACATTCTTCCTTTTACAGATAAACTTCAATATAATAAAGCAATTTTGATGCACAGAATTATGAATGGTTTGGCACCTTCAACTTTAACAAAAAGATTTCCATTGAACAGTCAAGATATACCAACAATATTCTTATCCCCAAACCCAGAACTGATCTTTTCAAAACAAGTTTATCTTTGTCAGGTGGAAACCTGTGGAACTCCTTGCCATCTTATTTAAAACAAAACCCCAGTATTAATTCATTAATTCAAATTTCTGTTTCAAAGATTAAAAGATGAAATGTGAAAGTAACCATCATAATAATAATAATAGCTTGCTTTGTTTTTTGTCACAGGTTCCGATTATTCACCGTATGATTATGTGTGTGCCTTAGTATACCCCCCCCCCCCCTCTCTCACCTCCCGTCTCCCATTACCCTCATTTTCCCCCAATTTTTTTTTTGCATGCGCTACTTAGTTTTTGTTGTTGGAAGTTTTCTTTGATTCTTGTTATTTATTATTATTTCGTTTTCGTTTTCGTTTTCGTTTTCTGGCATGGCCATGAGAACAGTATAATCGTCAATAATTTTGCCACTTATGTCCATAAATCCTTGCAGTTAAGACGGTTATCGTTAATGCCGTAACTAGTTATTGTTGATCTGAGATCTTTCGTTATTCATGTCTTTGTGTATTATGTCATTTTTTTAATTTATGAAAACTACAATTTTTTCTGTCATTTTTTTGGTATAGATCTCACCTACAGTGATATGGGCCAAAGGCCTAATCATTAAGCAATTTGTTCATTATTAATGTTCATTGTTTCTCTCTCCTCTCTCTCTCTCCCTCTCTCTCTCTCTCCCCACTCTCTCTCTTTCTCTGGCTTGACAAAAAACACAAAACACACACAACAACAACAGGAAATTAAACAAATATGATATGATCGTGAATTGCTAGCTTCTCCGAGTGCAACGCACCGAAGATAATGTACTCTCATTAAATTAATGACGACCGAAGGGTGTGTTGGTTCACAAGTGCACCTTGCTTTCACGCCATCGAAGCAGCAGTCGTCTTTGATTCTCTCTTGTTTATTCTGTCGGGTTTGTTTGGCTAGTTGGCTGTTACTGTTGCTATTGTCTTCTTGGTGCGTTTGTAGGAAGAGGTCAAGCCTACTCTGGTGGATAGTAGTAGAAAGTAGTGCATGGACCATAGTGCATATTATGCGTGTGTGTGTGTGTGTGTGTGTGTGTGTGTGTGTGTGTGTGTGTGTGTGTGTGTGTGTGTGTGTGTGTGTGTGTGTGTGTGTGTGAGTGAGAGAGTGAGTGTGTGTGTGTAGGTGTGTGTGTGTAGAATCTCTCTCTCTCTAGCTCTCTCTCTCTCTCTCTCTCTCTCTCTCTCTCTCTCTCTCTCTTCTCTCTCTCTCTCTCTCTCTCTCTCTCTCTCTCTGTCTCTCTCTCTCTGTGTTTCTGTGTCTGTCTCTGTCTCTCTTTCTCTCTTTCTCTCTCTCTCTCTCTCTCTCTCTCTCTCTCTCTCTCTCTCTCTCTCTCTCTCTCTCTCGCTCTCTCTCCTCTCCGTGTGTTGTGTGTGTGTGCGTGTGCGTGCGTGTGCGTGTGCGTGCGCGTGCGCGTGTGGTAGGTAGGTGTGTGTGTAGAATCTCTCTCTCTCTGTGTCTCTCTCTGTGTGTCTCTGTCTCTCTCTCTGTGTCTCTGTGTTTGTCTCTGTCTCTCTCTGTCTCTCTCTGTCTCTGTCTCTCTCTGTCTTTGTCTCTGTTCTCTCTCTCTCTCTCTCTCTCTCTCTCTCTCTCTCTCTCTCTCTCTCTCTCTCTCTTCTCTCTCTCTCTCTCTCTCTCTCTCTCTCTCTCTCTCTCTGTATGTGTGTGTGTGTGCGTTGCGCGCGCGCGCGCGCGCGCGCGCGTGTGTGTGCAGTTTGAAACAAAAGAGAGAATAGGATGGAATGGAGGCGAAAGACACGACGGGTGAGGGAGAGAGAGAGAGAGAGAGAGAGAGAGAGAGAGAGAGAGACAGAGACAGAGACGAGACAGAGACAGAGACAGACAGACATAGAGACAGACAGAGACAGACAGACAAAGACAGAGAGAAAGCGGCTGAGCGCGTGAGAGAGACAGACAATCAGACATACGCCACAGAAAGACAAAGTAACTAACACACACACACACACACACACACACACACACACACACACACACACACACACACACACACACACACACGGGTATTTAGACGGACTGGCAGTTGGGGACGTCCCGATTGATCCTTTCCCATTTGACCCTTTCCCACTTGGTCCTTTGTGTAATGCACACACACACAAAACCCAATGGGAGTGCCATTTTTCGCCCTTTCATTTATTTTTTTTCCAAAAACTAACCAACTCTCTTTCTCTCCTCTCCTCCCTTCTCTTTCTCTCTGTCTCTCGGGCCCCTGTCTCCTCTCTCTCTCTCTCTCTCTCTCTCTCTCTCTCTCTCTCATCTCTCTCTCTCTATCTCTCTCGCTCTCTCTCTCTCTCTCTCTCTCTCTCTCTCTCTCTGCTCTCTCTCTCCTCACTCTCTCTTTCTTTCTTTCTCTCTCTCTCTGTCTCTCTGTTCTCTCTCTCTGTGTGTGTCTCTCTCTTCTCTCTCTGTCTCTTCTCTCTCTCTCTGTGTCTCTCTCTCTCTCTCTCTCTCTCTCTCTCTCTCTCTCTCTCTCTCTCTCTCTCATTCTCGCTCTCTCTCGCTCTCTCTCTCTCTCTCTCTCTCTCTCTCTCTCTCTCGCTCGCTCGCTCGCTCGCTCTCTCTCTCTCTCTCTCTCCTCTCTCGTTCTCTCTCTCCTCTCTCTCTCTCTCTCTCTCTCTCTCTCTCTCTCATCTCTCTCTCTCTCTCTGTCTCTCGTCTCTCTCTCTCTCTCTCTCTCTCTGTTTTTGGTTGTGCTGCATGTGTGTGGTTTTCTCACGCTGGCTCACTCCCAAAAATAAAGGACTAATGTAATGATGAATTACTTTCTCTGAAACATTAACCCTTTCACTGCCAAAGTCGCATTTTAGCACCACAGTGATTTGACACCTACGTCATTAAAACCCTTTCACCGCCAATGTCGCATTTTAGCACCTCAATGGTTTAACATCTATGTCACTAAAAGGCATCAAGTCAGGGCCTGTTATTCAAAGACACTATTTCTTTTTTTTGGGGGGGAGGTAAGGATATGCCTAATGTTATACATGTCACAGAGGAATTCGCAATATTGCAGAAATATTTTTTCTCTACCCAGTTAAGTTTATGGTATATTTTGGCTGAAAAATGGCTGGCGGCGAAAGGGTTAAAAGGCATCAAATTGGGGTCTATTACCCAAAGACCCTATTGTCTTAGTTTTGTGAAGTAAGGATAGACCTTATTGTATTATGTGCCACAGAAGAATCCCCGATACTGTCGATGGATTTTGTTCTCTACCCCAGCCGGGTTATTTTAATGGACATTTTGGGTTGAAATATGGCTGACGGTGAAAGGGTTAAAATAAAGGCATTTTATTTATTGTATAACAAAAAAACTCTTATAAAAAGATTTTCTGTCATTTCTCTCATGACAATATTAACATGACTGCACATTTCTCTTTCACGCGCTTTTCCCCACCCTCTTAGTTCTTTGTTTTGTTGTCCGTCACCGAAGGTGATCGGACTTTGCGATGGGCTGGTTTGTCTGGTGGTTTTTTTTCCGTTTTTTTCCTTCTGTCTTTCCCAAGGATATCTCCCGAACCGCTTGACCGAATCGCGTCAAATTTTGTGTGAAGGTGTGCCACCTTAATAGGAAGAGATCCGCGCAAACCATTTTGCCGTCGTGACCTTGACCTTGACGTACGACCTTGGAAACCGAAAATCTATTTTTAGCCATGTCTCGGGCACCGATCAACATAGGATGTTGAAACTTGGTATGAAGGTGGTTTGGCTTATGCCCGTTCTGATGATGGCATACCGATCAAGGTCAAGGTCAAAACGATCGCTGGAGCCTGAAAATCGGAGGGTCATTTTTTCTCTCCTTCTGTCTGTCCCAAGGATATCTTTCGAACGGGTTGACAGAATCACGTCAAATTGTGTGTGCTGGTGTGTCACCATGAGAGGAAGGCATCCGCGCAAACCATATTGCCGTCGTGACCTTGACCTTGGCGTACGACCTTGAAAACCGAAAATCTTTCAGGGGCCATAACTCCCACACCGTTAGTGTTAGAGTCTTCAAATGTGGCATGAAGGTACTTTGGCTTA
>CM065681.1:61856288-61858788 GCA_017654935.2 Phymorhynchus buccinoides | reverse complement strand
ATATTATCCTTTATAAATATGAAAGATAAGATGTTAGAGAACACGAAAATGCCCATAACTCAAAATTGACAAAAAGAGATTTTTGACTAAACAAGCCCGTTGTGAGAAGCTATCCCAGCGACTTAATGTCCCTTTCGTGGTGCTGGGTCACATTTTTATCTAAAAGGCACTTAGATAATGCAAACATCTGACCACCTTCTTCATATTTTCATGTATGGTGGTTTTTTGGTTTTTTAATTAATTCCATGCTGGGGCGGAATTGTTGGTTTATGCAATACGTCCTTTGCATTATGCTTTTTTTTTCCTTTCCAAAACGTCAAATATCAAGAATCATTAATTATTAATCAGTACGAAATGTACTGTACTGTGGGGTTTTAACGTCCTAACGCTCCGGTTAATTTCATTAAAAAAAAATCCACTGGCATTTCTTTTTGAAAGAGTAATTAAGAAAGAACAATGCATTAAAAACACACACCAAAACTCCTATACCTGCATTATTTCTATGTTCCTGACAATGCAGATCAACTCCAGAAGTTTTTCCTTTTACCAACTGCGTTCCGAGCTTTTCCCTGGACGTTTAAGGGCCAGCCACACGTCCACTAAAATCGTACGACTGTACGATACGATTCGATCACGTGGTCGCCAAGAACAAAATATTAAATCAATGTGATTCGCGCTTCGAGATCACGTGATCGAATCGTATCGCACAGTCGTGCGATTTTAGCTGACGTGTGGCTGGCCCTTCGCTGATCATTCGCAGATTGGATTGTATGGAGGGGAAGTATTGCTTTGTCCTTTTGCTATCTTTGCTGAGATGCTAATTGTATATGCGTTGTTGCTGGTTTGTGTCATTCTTAAATACTATTTTTGTTATCTACTTGTCGTCGAATAATTGATTGTAAAGCGCTTTGGGCTCATTTGAGGTAAAGCGCTAAATAAATCTACTACTATTATTATTATTATTATTATTATTATTATTATTATTATTATTATTTGTTGGAGGTCTTCACTGGAATCCAATCCTTCACCATATCAACAAAACACAAGCAGACATCACGTTCAGCAAACCGTCCGTTTGATTGACATCCTCTGATAAAACCAACAAGTGTTGTGTGTGTGTGTGTGTGTGTGCTTTGCGTTCTGTCTCTCCTCTCTACCTGATCAGATCAGGTCTGGCTGGAGAGACAGCCCCCCCAGCCCCCCCTGCTGACATGACCGACATCACTGATGGCGTGACACTCAGCAGAACGAGTCACACTTGCTCATAGACTGGGCAGGGTCTAGTTTCTCTAGATAACGGTCGCCGCGCGAATAACGCTTACGCCAAAAGGGGCCTAGGAAACACCCTAAACGTTTGCTAAGGTCAGATAACTCTTCATTTTTGGGAGAGAGAAAAGGGTTGCTATCATAAGGGAGATAAATCATACCTCTCTGTCAGTTTGTACAAAGTTTTCGATTTCATCCACGTCTATTTGTGTACAGAAAATTAAATGTGCACTATTTTATGCCATCTAACAGGACGAAAAATTAAGAAAGAGCACTCCAAAAACACTTGCGTTCGTTTAATTTGCTAAAATCATCCCGTATTTTTTCACGATAGACTAAAGAATATTTGCTGTGGCAAGCTTGTTGTTTTGGTCTTCCATTTTTAAAGTTCAAGTCTCGTCACGCGAGATATAAAAAAAAGCCAGAAGTATTGATATTTCCCATGATCCTTCAAATAGTTTGTGGCTTGCTACCTCGATAGCAGCCACAAAACGTTTTCGGCAAACGTCGGCAAAAAAAGGTGTTTCTTAGTACCGTTTTTTTGCCGATTTGCGCTCACGTTAGCCTTTGTGAAACGGCCCCCAGGTTAACAGCGACAAAACAGTGTGTCAGGAACTATCTCCTTACTTTGCTGGATAGCTACAGAACAATTCCTGAGCAAAGATTATTTTTGGTTAAGCCAGCAATACTAGACGTCATGTTTTAATGGTGTTTATCTCGATGTAAAACACATGAAACATTTGCATGTCTGCTTATAGGAAAATAGTTTACAGTTTATAAAAAGAAAATGCGTTCGCGTTTTTCTCATTTTAAGAAATGATGGTGTCCTTGAATCCATTCAAAAAGGTTAAATAATTTGTCCAGGAATTCACGTAAAATAATGTAATTTTGTCCTGCTGAATATGCATGGAGCGCCGACGACACTATGAGTAATGTTTTCTTCATTAAAACTCCAGTTATGAAAGAAGAAGAAATTTAGTTCTATAGAATGTTAATAATCCGTATCATAAGATCGTTTAGTTTTGCTTAAATGTTTTTAAAAAAATCTATTTACCTTTTTTTCAACACATTTTTATAAATGTTAAAATTATTATTTTCTTGTACAAGGTGTGTGTGTGTGTGTGTGTGTGTGTGTGTGTGTGTGTGTGTGTAGGAAACACGTTTTCAAGACGCCCAACCGAATCTGACGAAGATCGTGTAAAGTTAGAAAGCGAGGTGTAGAACATACTAGGGA
>CM065681.1:61846288-61848788 GCA_017654935.2 Phymorhynchus buccinoides | reverse complement strand
TGTTAGTTTGTTATAGTAAAGTATGATGTGTGAAGGTAATGTTGGTGTTAGTTTGTTATAGTAAAGTATGATGTGTGAAGGTAATGTTGGTGTTAGTTTGTTATAGTAAAGTATGATGTGTGAAGGTAATGTTGGTGTTAGTTTGTTATAGTAAAGTATGATGTGTGAAGGTAATGTTGGTGTTAGTTTGTTATAGTAAAGTATGATGTGTGAAGGTAATGTTGGTGTTAGTTTGTTATAGTAAAGTATGATGTGTGAAGGTAATGTTGGTGTTAGTTTGTTATAGTAAAGTATGATGTGTGAAGGTGATGTTGGTGTTAGTTTGCTATTGTAAAGTATGATGTGTGAAGGTAATGTTGGTGTTAGTTTGCTATAGTAAAGTATGATGTGTGAAGGTAATGTTGGTGTTAGTTTGTTATAGTAAAGTATGATGTGTGAAGGTAATGTTGGTGTTAGTTTGCTATAGTAAAGTATGATGTGTGAAGGTGATGTTGGCGTTAGTTTGCTATAGTAAAGTATGATGTGTGAAGGTAATGTTGGTGTTAGTTTGTTATAGTAAAGTATGATGTGTGAAGGTGATTTTGGTGTTAGTTTGCTATAATAAAGTATGATGTGTGAAGGTGATGTTGGTGTTAGTTTGCTATAGTAAAGTATGATGTGTGAAGGTAATGTTGGTGTTAGTTTGTTATAGTAAAGTATGATGTGTGAAGGTAATGTTGGTGTTAGTTTGCTATAGTAAAGTATGATGTGTGAAGGTGATGTTGGTGTTAGTTTGCTATAGTAAAGTATGATGTGTGAAGGTAATGTTGGTGTTAGTTTGTTATAGTAAAGTATGATGTGTGAAGGTAATGTTGGTGTTAGTTTGCTATAATAAAGTATGATGTGTGAAGGTAATGTTGGTGTTAGTTTGTTATAGTAAAGTATGATGTGTGAAGGTAATGTTGGTGTTAGTTTGCTATAGTAAAGTATGATGTGTGAAGGTGATGTTGGTGTTAGTTTGCTATAATAAAGTATGATGTGTGAAGGTGATGTTGGTGTTAGTTTGTTATAGTAAAGTATGATGTGTGAAGGTAATGTTGGTGTTAGTTTGCTATAGTAAAGTATGATGTGTGAAGGTAATGTTGGTGTTAGTTTGCTATAGTAAAGTATGATGTGTGAAGGTAATGTTGGTGTTAGTTTGTTATAGTAAACATGATGTGTGAAGGTAATGTTGGTGTTAGTTTGTTATAGTAAAGTATGATGTGTGAAAGTGATGTTGGTGTTAGTTTTTTGTTATAGTAAAGTATGATGTGTGAAGGTAAAAACAACAACAATACAATGTGAATACAGGCCCAGATTGAGAACACCAAAATATTCATCTTTCTGGAAAGTGACCATTCTGCCTGCTGTGTCACAGTTGTCAATCGGGCTTCAGTTAATCGACCTGACATTTTGTGCAGGACATTTCTTGAGGAAGCTAGCTGTTCTGTTCACTAATTGCAGGGGGTGGGGGTGGGGGGGGGTGGGGGGGCTATGTCACCTGAATGAGTAGCGCCTGCGAACAAGAGTCGTTCGTTGTGATGAACATTAAGAAGAGATCAGAAACACTACGACAATCAGAAGAGAGAGAGAGAGAGAGGGGGGTGGGGAGATAGAGAGAGAGAGAGAGAGAGAGAGAGAGAGAGAGAGAGAGAGAGAGAGAGAGAGAGAGAGAGAGAGAGAGAGAGAGAGAGAGAGAGAGGAGAGAGAGAGAGAGAGATGAAAACGAACACGAAATTTGTATTTAACCAGGGAACATGAGATAAGCAATGACAGCTATCTTCCACTCAGCCCTGGAGAGAGAGAGAGAGAGAGAGAGAGAGAGAGAGAGAGAGAGAGAGAGAGAGAGAGAGAGAGAGAGAGCGTGAGAGGAGAAGACAGACAGACAGACAGACAGAGACAGACAGAGACAAAAGAGAGACAGACAGACAGGCAGACAGAGACAAGAGAGAAAGACATAGAGATAGAGAGAGAGAGAGAGAGAGAGACAGACATGTAGATAGACAGAGACACATATAGGCTTTTTTAATGGCAATGAAAAAATAAAGTTCAATGATGCGAATTTTTTATGTGATAATATTAGTCGTTGTGTATCTATGATGGCATGTTGTCGTGCACGCGAACTACTACGTGTTTGTTGCATAGGGTAAGACGGGGTAAAAAGCCCATGGGCGGGTAAGAAGCTCATGCTAATTACCTCATAAAATAAAGCAAATTTCAGTCAAATTTGCCCATGAGACGAATGCTTAACATTAACAGTCGTCTCATGGGCAAAATGTGACTGAAATTTGCTTCATTTCATGAGATAATTGGCATGGGCTTCTTACCCGCCCATGGGCTTTTTACCCCGTCTTCCCCTATTGCAACACTTTCTGTAATGTAAATTTGAGCTTTACGTCCTCTCGACCTGGGAAGGCACATATGGGACATATTGCAACACTTTCTCACAATCAAGCCTTTTTTAAAAGTTGTGTCGAATGTG
>CM065681.1:61813788-61826288 GCA_017654935.2 Phymorhynchus buccinoides | reverse complement strand
AACGTCATTATTTTTTATTGTTGTTGTGTATACTTGTGTTGTCTGCGAAAAGTTCGCAGGAAGACTTAACATGCAGCGGTAGATCGTTAATATATATTGAAAACAATATTGGGCCTAAAACAGAGCCTTGAGGAATACCATATTTGATTGGAGACAGAGAAGACCACGATGAATCTTGAGTAACTGCCTGTCTTCTGTCGCTAAGGAAAGACGTTATTAGCTTTACACCCTTATTACTTAAGCCATACATAAAAAGTTTTCTGGTGAGAAGTTTATGGTCTATTGTATCAAATGCTTTAGCAAAATCGATAAAAATTACGCCAGTAAACAAATCATTATTTATGTTAGAATGCCATTTCTCAGTGAGATTACTTAACATAGTATGACAAGAATGTTTTTGTCTAAAACCGTTTTGATTTGGGTGAAATAAATCATACTGACTAAAGTGGGATTGAATATTATTTTTAATGTATTTTTCTAGCGGCTTTGATAATATAGATAGAATGGATATTGGGCGATAATTTGAGGGATCAGATGTATCCCCTGACTTAAAAATTGGAATAACTTTAGAGTTCTTTAATGCTTGTGGGAAGGTACATTTATCAATACAAAGGTTATAAATATATGTTAAGGATTCGGAAATAATTGGAGCAGCTATTTTTAAGAGTTTACTATCAATTCCATCTAATCCTCGGCAAGTCGACTGCTTTAATGTACTGAGTTCTGTGAAAACCTCATGAACACTCATAAATGGGATGTTAAATGAGTTGTTTATTTGCTTCGAGTCACAGAAGCATTTAAGTTTGTTTAAATCATTTAAATGTGTTTTATCAGTTACTATTATCCTTTCAGCAACAGTTGTAAAATGTTGATTTAGGTTTTCAGCGGGTATTTTAGAACCCTGATTAGAAGATGACACTATTTTCCCCGACAATTGGTTAATAGCCTTCCAAATGCTTTTTGAATTTTGTTTAGAGGAAATCAAGTCACTGAAATATTTTTTCTTGGCCTTTCTTTTCATTGTTGTTATTTTATTCCGTTTTTGTCTAAACTGATCATCTTTCCCTGTCGTTAGCAACAAATTTTCACGAATTTTTATTTCTGCTCCTATCTCTTCCTTTAACCAAGGAGGCTTTTCAGTTAATTTAACACGTTTAGTTGTGAGTGGTGCATGCTTATTTAAAACTGGAACAAAAATATTGTACCACTCTATAAGAGCATCATCAGGGTCAGTGAATTGATATATGCTTGAAAAATTAATATTGCATAAGTCCCTAACAAAATCTTCTTCAACAAATTTATTATAATTACGATAGTGTATGGTTTTATGAAATAACCGGGGTATCTTGACACCCTTTGCGGACCATGTTAGACAGACTGGGTAGTGGTCACTGAGACCATAGCATGGTACTGATATTTCTAATGCATTAGTAGGATTGGTTATATAAATGTGATCAATTAACGTTTGTGACTGTGATGATACCCTTGTTGGTGTCTTTATAAGTTGAGTTAGATTGCATAATTCATAGGTTTGTTTCCATCTATTGTGTGGTTTTTGTAAATCAATGTTAAAGTCACCCAGAAGAACGACTTCCAAGGAATGATTATAAACATCTTCCATCATCAGTTCGAAACGATCGAACCATTCAACACGTTCCTCTGGGTTCCTATATAAGAAAGCAACAAAAAGTGGTTTACTACTTTTGAACTGAATCTGTAACCATATACACTCAATCTTATACTTATCAAATAAATGAACCTGTTTATAATTAATTGAGTTGTGTACATATGCTATAATTCCTGTTTCTATTTTTTCTGAAGCATCACGTCTAACGATACTGTAACCTGGAATTGATATGATATTATCTGATACATCACTTGATAAACGTGATTCAGAGAAACCAAATAAATGAAAATAATTATTTTGGTTGGATAGTATGCTTGGTAAATCCGTTATTTTGTTTATCAAATGACAAGTATTTAGATATCCTATTTTTAAACCATTCTTACTCAACCATTGCTGAGAACTACAATTTTTGTCCATAGTACCAAAACAAACGAACTTACAATATTATGAACTTATATCAACAAAACAATATTTACTTTGGGTCACTTGCACTCACACAGTTATACTAGTTATTTACACAAAAAAGCAGAAGTGTCACAATATGAATTTCTGCTACAAACGTTCGCTCAACAAAATAAAACCCAACGCAGATATGAAGGATCAGAGCAGACAAACCATAAATAATTTCCAGGGACAAGCAATTTCAAAGAGCAACAATACCTTTACATAAATCAATGTCCCTGTCCGAGCTTTAACCAGGCTCACAACACAAACTGCATCATTTCACTCACACAATTCAATAAACATCAAAAACATGATGCAAGGCAGACATGTAGCATAATATTATCTTGGAAAGATTACAGTTTATATACTTTTATGCAAATTATCAATTTTTCACACAATCATCTATCTATCTCAAACACGCAAGATTAAAAAAGGCAACTATTTGTGAATAACGATTATAATTTATTTAACCATTCAATGTTGACCCGAGTGATAAGCCAGCTGAGATGCTAAGTTTATTAGCTGTTGAGCGTACTGGCCCACGTTTGGTGCCCATCTAGAATTATCATGAGCAGGGCCTACCAATGGCATTGTGACTGGAACACCTGGCCCCTGGAATGACCCTTGAAAGAGCTGTCTTCTGCGAGGGTCAAGAGGAGGGTAAGGGTTTGGGTCTTGATACACTGGGTAAGGGGCATAGGGATTTCTGGGCCCCGAAATAGGAAATGGGTGTTGGATATTAGGAAAGGAGGAAAACAAATCAGCAGGAGGAATCTGACCTTCATTTTGACAGGACTGGCTGACTTGAGGGGGAAAACTAGATTCTCTCTGTCTAGTCCTTGCCAGCTGTTGAAATGTCGAACCCTGGTAGTTGCTTTGTTGGGTTGACTGAGCAGTATCTACTATTTGCCTGTCACTCTGGAAGGGAAGAGAGGGATAATGGGAAGTAGATGATACAGGGGGGACATAGGGGTTTACAGGGTTTTCGACCTGAGACCCATCCGCCACATCTCTGTGGTCTGTGGGTCGATTTGGATGACCTTGGTGTCCATTGGTCAGTTCGTTAGAACGACCTGCATCATATGAAGCACCATAGGAATCTGGTCGTTTAGTCTGGGGCAGGACTTTCTTAAAATTAATGGCCAGACTAGCAGTGCCTCTGAAACTGGGGTGGATGGCATCTTTATAGGACGCCTTACGTGGGTATCCTTTGGGGGTAAGGAAGGCATTCTGATGGTCTATCAGATCCACCTTCATGTCTGTGCAAGCAATATACAAGTTTTTATTTGAAGGCAAAATTGAATTGTTTAAGGGGTGTCTGCCTTTTGCTGGAACAATGGAACTGAGTGCTACATATGCCAAAGGAAAACAAATCTGACAGAGTTCAATTAATTTGCGCCATATGTGGGTTGGAATTGGCCCTGCAGGGCAGTCATTGACACCAACGTGCACAATGACGGTCTTTATTTGGTCATGTTTGCCTAACCCCTGTAACCACTTTATGGTGTCAACAATGGTCAGACCAGGGACACAAATTTTGAATAGTGGATCTTGTGGTGTCTGCAATCGCTTTGGATCAATATATCTCACAACAGAATCACCAATGATAAGGGACGAAGTTCGAGAGGGAATGTTTATTTCACACAGAACTTGAAATGGGGTTTTCTTTTCTTTCTCTAAGTTCTGTGCAGAAGAATGGTTTTTATCTAAGTGAACATGAGACCCATTTACTTTGTGGGAGTACGACATTTCACTAGCCATGGCGGCAGAATGCTCTTCTTGGCTAAGATTAGACAGGACGCCAAACCTATTTTGTACAGACACAGCAATATGATCTTCATTAGTTGCGTTAGCCTGACAAGGTACGTCTGTGTCTTTCTGTGTGTCTGCCTTTGCTTGAGATGCATACTCCACACTGTCTTTCATTTGCTGGGTGTGACTATTTGTCGTAGGGTCTGTACTTTGTGGTTTGTCGCCATTTTCGGGTGGCGTGCAGCCATTGCACGTGGCATCTTTGATTGGTGATGGGCCGCTACTGTTCATTTTATGATCCACTGTTTGTGATATGTGGTCATTTACCATGTCGTCCTTTTGTGATGTGTGGCCATCTGTCCTATCACTCATCAGTGGTGAAGTTGCTTTGGATTTTTGTGATGGGGAAAGAAACATATGTTGACCCTGAAACAAGTCAGTAACTTCTAATGTAGCACATTCAGTCTGTTTCTGGGATATTACCTTTACTTGTTTCAGTTCAGACTGAAGTGTGCCCAGACGGGTTTTCAAAGACTGGTTGTCTTTTGTCAACTGTGTAACCTGTGTGTCCAGTCTTGAAATGACTGCTTTCAGTTCATATATGTGGTTATGCAGTGACTCTGCCTCACGATCGATATGAAGTTTGACGTCCTTCTTTACTGAGGTCTTTACATCCTCAATCTTTGATATCATATTACTATCACGCTCTTCCATACCACTAACCACTAACTCTAACATATCTTCTATGTTAGTTAGTTTCTCTGTTAGGATATTGCGTATGTGCATAGTGGGGCATAATGTGCGTCTGCGATGTTTTTTGGAGTGCTTTGGCAGCTTGGGGGTTGATTCGACTTTACTCTGCTGTGGGTTTTTACATGCACTGTGATCAAACACAGAATGTTCGTCATTGTGATCATCAGTTACCTTTAGCTCTGCTTGTTGCCCTCCAGCTCTGCTTGTTGCCCTCCATGATCAAGAGGAGTCACAACTGACACATCAAGTGAATCAAGTGAATTGCTTCCATCAATCATATCATCATCACGGGTTACATTGGAAGGGGCAAGGGAAGAAAGAGTTTCATTGGGAACACATTCAGGCGGCTCTAACACAATGCAACCACATTCCTTCAGGAAAGTAAGGGGGAAGTGAGTGAGTGTAGTTTTCAGTTTTTCTAGATCATTGTTGTTACCATAGTCATAGACAATGTCTTTCAATGTTTCACATTCCTCAGAGTCCCAGTCGTTGCAGTCCACACCTTGGCACAGCAATGTACCAGTACCTTCCTTTGTAAAATATAGTGTCAATGTTACACGCTTTGATTCGCCCAGAAACACGCGTAGGACTGATTTGACAAGACAAGGGGGTACAGGATCACCGATCAAAAGAGGGAGAGAAAGTGGCTTTCCTTTACAGTCATAGTCATTTTTTTCAATCCAAATATGTTCATGTGAGATTGATGCGTAGCGATAGAATAACGCATTCCTCCACGTAATTAGTTCTGTTTCACTGCAGGAAAACGTTTTCTGTATGATGTCGTGGGTTGGCTGCAATTTGTTTTCATCTGTTTCTGCCTCATGAGAGTTATCCATCATGAATACTCACGCACACAATCAAAACACATGTTTTCTCGCAGTCTGTGTTGCTCACATACCGGCCAGCACGGACAGGGCGCAAGAGATAGTTCACTCATGCATGGCGACCTACATCACCGGTTGTTGACGGCCGAATTGGGTCACACTGCTCCGACAAGATTCACACAGCACGTGCAAAACGAACGGTTTACTGCACTGTTGGGCGAAAGTTCAGTGAATAGAACTAAGACGAGATTCGCTTAATAATTCTATATAAATAATTAATGGTTAATTAGTGTCCAAACCTGGTCATTTGAGAAAACAACAATTACACCAGTGTATTCACAGAACACTAATGAACGTCCATGCAAAAATTCAGAACAAACAACTGCTTCTGGCAGGAAATAATTCACAAGAACGGGAGCGAAATCCAATCGTGTCTTGTTGCTTCAACTGCCTCTTCAAGCGAGAGAGAGAGAGAGAGAGAGAGAGAGGAGAGAGAGAGAGAGAGAGAGAGAGAGAGAGAGAGAGAGAGAGAGAGAGACGGAGGGGGGGGGGGGGAGACAGAGGGAGAGAGCGGGTACGTAACAAAAGCCAAATAAATGAGTATGGGTAGAAGGGTAATGTGATTATAAGGAAAGGGGGAGAGAGAGAGAGGGGAGGAGAGAGAGAGAGAGAGAGAGAGAGAGAGAGAGAGAGGAGAGAGAGAGAGAGAGAGAGAGAGAGAGAGGAGAGAGAGAGAGAGAGAGAGAGGGGGAGAGAGAGAGAGAGCGGGTAAGTAACAAAAGCCAAATAAATGAGTATGGGTAGAAGGGTAATGTGATTATAAGGAAAGGGGAGAGAGAGAGAGAGAGAGAGAGAGAGAGGAGAGGGAGAAAGAGAGAGAGAGAGAGAGGGGGGGAGAGAGAGGGAGAGAGAGAGAGGGGAAGAGAGCGGGTAAGTAACAAAAGCCAAATAAATGAGTATGGGTAGAAGGGTAATGTGATTATAAGGAAAGGAAAGGGGGAGAGAGAGAGAGAGAGGAGAGAGAGAGAGAGAGAGGGGGGAGGAGAGAGAGAGGGGGGAGAGATGGAGAGAGAGAGAGAGAGAGAGAGAGAGAGGAGAGAGAAGAGAGAGATGGGTAGAGGGATGAGTTAGAAGAGAGAGGGAGAGAGAGAGAGAGAGAGAGAGAGACAGAGAGAGAACAAAAAGCCAATTAAACGAGTATGGGTAGAGAGAGAGGTAATGTGGGGGAGAGAGAGAGAAGGGGAGAGAGAGAGAGAGAGAGAGAGAGAGAGAGAGAGAGAGAGAGAGAGAGAGAATCGAGAGACGAGAAGAAGATTAAACGAGATGAGAGAGCGGGTAGAAGGGTGGAGAAGAGAGAGAGACAGAGAGAGATGGGAGAGAGAGAGAGAGAGAGAGAGGTCACAAGGAGAGAGAGAGAGTTTGAGAGAGAGAGAGAGGGAGAGAGAGAGAGAGAGAGAGAGAGAGAGAGAGAGACTCAGAGAGAGAGAGAGAGAGAGAGGAGAGAAGTGAGAGAGATGGATAGGAGAGAGAGAGAGAGAGAGAGGAGAGAGAGAGAGAGAGAGAGAGAGAGAGAGAGAGAGAGAGAGAGAGAGAGAGAGAGAGAGAGAGAGAGAGAGAGAGAGAGAGAGAGAGAGAGAGATAGAGGAGAGAGAGAGAGAGGAGAGAGAGAGAGAGAGAGAGACGAGAGGAGAGAGAGAGAGAGAGAGGAGAGAAGAGAGAGAGAGAGAGAGAGAGAGAGAGAGAGAGAGAGAGAGATGAGGATGAGAGAGAGAGAGAGAACGAGAGAGAGAGAGGAGAGAGAGAGAGAGAGAGAGAGAGACGAAGAGAGAGAGAGATGGAGAGAGAGAGAGAGAGAGAGAGAGAGAGAGAGAGAGAGAGAGAGAGAGAGAGAGAGAGAGAGAGAGAGAGAGAACAAGAGAGAGCAGCAAACAAACAGGCAGATACATGAGGACAGAAAGAACAGAAACATGGGTATAGTAAGAATCGAAAGCATAATCAGTCGATTGTCTTAAAATGGTGTAAATCTTTTAATCAAACTTTTATTTATTTAATTCATTTTTATAAACCTTCATATTATTGTTTCTTTTAAGATCTCACTTATTGATGAATTAGCAAACAAACAATTTGGTCCGAACAAAAATAAGCGAGCTGGGAGACATTATTTTTTCTCTCTCTCTCATAGATGGAAATGCTGTTGGTTATTGACGTGGCCGGTAATTACTTTTCCTGAATGATAGTAATTAGATTTTGAAAGAACAAGGAAGCAAAACTTCTGTTATCAGCAGAAGTTGAAAGAATCAGAATTATGGGGTGGGTTCTTGTGTGTGTTCGACGTCTTGAAAGCTTTTTTACTTTTACTTTATCTCTAACTTTATTTGCTAAAACTTTCTCTGCCTTTTCCTGCCTGCCTCTGTGTCTGTCTGTCTCTCCGTTTGTTTGTCTGTCTGTCTGTCTGTCTGTCTGTCTTCTCTCTCTCTCTCTTTCTCTCTCTCTCTCTCTATCTCTCTCTCTCTCTCTCTCTCTCTCTCTCTCTCTCTCTCTCTCTCTCTCTCTCTCTCTCTCTCTCTCTCTCTCTCTCTCTCTCTCTCTCTCTCTCTCTCTCTCTCTCTCTCTCTCTCTCATACACACATTTTGCTGTGTTCATTTTGTTTGATGTACCCTATGATACAAGCACTTGTGAAGCTAATGACATTAAAAGCCTATTGTCATTGTCATTGTCATTCTCTCTCTCTCTCTCTCTCTCTCTCTCTCTCTCTCTCTCTCTCTCTCTCTCTCTCTCTCTCTCTCTCATATACACACATTTTGCTGTGTTCATTTTGTTTGATGTACCCTATGATACAAGCACTTGTGAAGCTAATGACATTAAAAGCCTATTGTCATTGTCATTGTCATCTCTCTCTCTCTCTCTCTCTCTCTCTCTCTCTCTCTCTCTCTCTCTCTCTCTCTCTCTCTCATACACACATTTTGCTGTGTTCATTTTGTTTCATGCACCATATGTTGCAAGAACTTGTGAAGCTAATGACATTAAAAGCCTATTGTCATTGTCATTGTCATCTCTCTCTCTCTCTCTCTCTCTCTCTCTCTCTCTCTCTCTCTCTCTCTCTCTCTCTCTCTCTCTCTCTCTCTCTCTCTCTCTCTCTCTCTCTCTCTCTCTCTCTCTCTCTTGCATATATGCTTGTGCACAGGCAAGTTTTATACATATCACCTGCTTTGTTGCCTTTGTGCTTAGCTCTGTATGTGTAATAGTATTGCCTTGCCACGTTTAGGCCTATGTTCTATGTCAATATATGTATCAATGACAGATTGGAAGACTAGGCGTTGCCTAAAATCTATATCCTTGGAAAATAAAGTTTTAAATTTTCAAGTCTTTTTCTGTCTCTGTCTCTGTCTCTCTCTCTCTCTCTCTCTCTCTCTCTCTCTCTCTCTCCTCTCTCTCTCTCTCTCTCCTCTCTCTCTCTCTCTCTCTCTCTCTCTCTCTCTTCTCTCTCCCTCTCTGTTCTCTCTCTCTCTCTCTCTCTCTCTCTCTCTCTCTCTCTCTCTCTCTCTCTCTCTCTCTATTTCTCTCTCTCTCTCTCTCTCTCTCTCTCTCTCTCTCTCTCTCTCTATCTCTCTCTCTGTGTTCAGCTAGTTACACATGCACACTTGTGTGTATGTCTGCACGTAATTTTGTGTTTATGGATGTTTGTGTGTGTATGTGTGTGTGTGGGGTGGGGGGGGGGGGGGGGGTGTAAGTAAGTAAGTAAGTAGATCAAAACTCCACAACACCCGGGGCTCATCTTAAAAGACACAAATGTTTGATTTATTAATCTTTCTCAAGTCAACAATAGTTTAAACATGGCAGCGGTGCCCAAACCACAAGAACAACAAACACACACGACACACACACACACACACACACACACACACACACACACACACACACACACACACACACACACACACACACACACACACACACACACAGACACACATACACACACACATACACACACACAGACACACACATACACACACACACACGACACACACACACACACACACACACACACACCACACACACACACACACACACACACACACACACACACACACACACACACACACACACACAGAGAGAGAGAGAGAGAGAGAGAGACACACACACAGAGACACACACACACACACACACACACACACACACACACACACACACACACACACACACACACACACACACACACACACACACACACACACACACACACACACACACACACACACACACACACACACACACACACAGAGACAGAGAGAGAGAGAGAGACACACACACACACACACACACACACAGTAAGTAAGTAAGTAAGTAAGTAAGTAAGTAAGTAAGTAAGTAAGTAAGTAAGTAAGTAAGTAAGTAAGTGTAATCAATTCGCGCAACTCGTCAATTCAGAGATAAAACAGCAGTTTCAAAATGTGAGTTTATCCGTTCAAAATTCATTTTTTGGCAAAACAAAAATACCTCACACATTAAATCTGCTATAAACATTTTCATAAGAGCGATAGTGTATTTCTTTTAAAGTTTCTTGTCACATTTGTCGTAATTCTGTGCGCATATTTCCCATTTCTTGGGATTTACCTTTTTAAGAGATCGATGCGTGTGCAACATGGAATGGGGTTTCCATAATTTTGTGTTGTTTTTCTTCTTTCAACGTGTGGATGTTTTATAATGCAAATCTTTTCATTTAGCTTTCTTTTCAAGGAAAAATCCTCAATCTCTTCCATAAATCAATAACTATATATCTTTAAAATGATCTTCCCTCACTCTCTCTCTCTCTCTCTCTCTCTCTCTCTCTCTCTCTCTCTCTCTCTCTCTCTCTCTCTCTCTCTCTCTCTCTCTCTCTGTCTCCCCCTATCTCTCTCTTTCTCTCTCTCTCTCTTTCTCTCTCTCTCTCTCTCTCCTCTCTCTCTCTCTCTCTCTCTCTCTCTCCCTCTCTCTCTCTCTCTCTCTCTCTCTCTCTCTCTCTCTCTCTCTCTCTCTCTCTCTCTCTCTCTCTCTCTCTCTCTCTCTCTCTCTTTCTTTCTGTCTCTCCTCTCTCTCTCTCTCTGTCTCTCTTATTCCCTTGCTATGCGCTGTGTGTGTGTGTGTGTGTGTGTGTGTGTGTGTGTGTGTGTGTGTGTGTGTGTGTGTGTGTGTATGTGTGTGTGTGTGTGTGTGTGTGTGTGTGACAGTATGTGCGTGTGTGTGTGTGTGTGAAAGTATGTGCGTTTGTATGTGTGTGTATGTGTGTGTGTGTGTATGTGCGTGCGCGCGCGCGTGTGTGCTTGTGTGTGCGTGCGTGCGTGTGTGCGTGCGCGCGCGCGTGTGTGTGTCTGTGTGTGTATCTTTTTTTTTAATCTTGTCAGCTTGCACACCAACGCTATGAGTCATTCTGTGTCCATTTCATTTCTAATTGCTTCCATTGATCGGAACGTCCTCTCGGTCTGGAAGAGACACATATGGGACATTTGTAAATACAAAGATGGTGGGAACGATACTGGAGGCAATGCCCGGAGGCAGTGCAACACCAGTAAAGTCCCGATTTTTAAACAATACAGATAGGTGTAGCGGTAACCACGCCTCGGTTAAACTTCATCGGCTATGGTGCCGCCACACTGGATAATTACTTCCATTGATCGGTCCGTCACTAAACGTCCAAGAATTCTTTAGTTTTATCTATAATTGTAATCCTTGTAAAAATAATTATGCTTTTTTTTGGGGGGTGGGGGGGTGGGGGGGAAGAAGGTGTTGTTGTTTTTCCTGGCACATACTTGTTTGTTTGCGTGTTTGTTAATGTACATATTTGTGACCCGACACAACGAAAGGGGCATTAAGTGTCAAACTGACCATTCTGAGAAAGTTATACATTTAAAAACTTCAGACAATTCTCTTTCTAATTATACAAGAACCGCTCTTGCATCTTTTCGCATTCCATCGTTATGAGCATTTAAAGTTAGTAGGGTGAGCGTCGACCATTTTGAGGAAACACAGTCTAAATTCTAGCCTAGGCGAAGAAAATGCATTGACCTTCTCGTTTCAAAGCACTTATAGGACCATTTAGAGATCATTATTATTAAAAATTGTCCTTTATAAATTTGAAAGATAAGACGTTAGAGAACACGAAAATACCCATATCTCAAAATTGACCCCAAAATGAGATTTTGTTTGACTTTGCAAGCCTGTTGTGAGAAACTAGCCCAGCGACTGAATGTCCCTTTCGTGGTGCTGGGTCACATTTACTCGCAAATCTATAGGCAGGAACACAGAGACAGACAGACAAATGGTGACCAAGACAGAGAGACAGACCTTCATTCGGGTTGTAAGGTGCTCCTGCATTTACAGAAATGGGATTTTAACAAACACCAAAATGTTTGCCACGTGATTCGTTAAGCCTACCTTTTTACTCGCACATAAAGTGCAGTGGACAATAGGGCATTTGCCACGAGTGTCCGCTCTCTATACTAGACTACTAATTTGCCCGTACTCGTTCTGCCCGAGTTACGCTGGCCTTTCTAATTCAACTCTCTAAATTCAACTCGGTGAAATTCAAGGTCGCCCTCACGTGGCAAAAGCCCTATTGGTTTCTATTCATCAACAACACATTATTTGACTAACATCTCAAACAATAATGGCGATAACAAACCTAAAGCTTATACCGTGCCTACTTTTATAACTTCAATGTTCATAATGGCGGCTGTCACTTAGGAAGACAAAAGCACGACCATGCTTTGCACAATCAAAGAAAATAAAGATAAACACGTTTTCGTTTGCATTGCGCAGAACAGTCCCTAAATGCATGCCATCCTCTTTGATTTGATTATTTGTTCTAAATTTGAGCCTGATTCAAATCAAAGACGAAACAAATGTTATCTAACATTTAACAATATACTAGCGCAACGCCGAGTACCAGTAACGCCTAGTAACGGTAACGCCTAGAAACGGTAATGCCAAGTACTGTTAACGCTGAGTACAGCAAATTTGAAGCGATTTGGTAAAGAAACGGTGGAGTTATAAGGCCCCGTTTCGCGTTGGCGCTGCTCTGAGAGTGATGCGCTCTCCCTAGTAACGGTAACGCCTAGTAACG
>CM065681.1:61791288-61803788 GCA_017654935.2 Phymorhynchus buccinoides | reverse complement strand
ATCGTACAGTCGTGCGATTTTAGTGGACGTGTGGCTGGCCCTTTAAGGGGAAGCAGAGGAGGAAACGATGCCGTGTGTCTGGTTGCGAGTGAGAAAGTCATAATTATAAGTCATATTATATATATTATGAGAACAAAAGTGAGTTAGAATCCATATATCCTGAACAACTGTGTCTCTCTAGAATTGTAATGGCTAAAATAGTGCCCTTTTTTGTCTTAGCTCTCCGAAACGTTCCAAAGTAAATGTATTTAACCCTTTCACCGCCAATGTCGCATTTATGCACCACAATGGTTTAACACCCGTGTCACTAAAAGGCATCAATTCAGGGTCTGTTATCAGAGGACCCTATTTTCTTAATTTTGGGAGGCAAGGATAGGCCTAGTGTTATATATATATGTCACAGAGGAATTCCCAATTTTGCAGATCATTTACCCGGTTAGGTTTAATGGTATCTTTGGGCTGAAAAATGGTTGGCGGTGAAAGGGTTAACCACCCAAAATATGTTCACTTTCTTGCTACATGTCTCGATGTAAGCATAACACGTGATGACGCAAACTCCTCTGCAATAAAAGTTCTTTTACTCGCAGACACAGACGCACACAGAGACACAGATAGAGACACACACACACACACACACACACACACACACACACACACACACACACACACACACACACACACATAGGCTATACACACACGCGCACGCGCACACGCACGCACGCACATATACATACACACACACACACACTCACTCTCTCTCATACTCACACACACGGACTACAATTCTCAAACATACATACACGTGTAACGCACGCACGCACACGCACGCACACGCACACGCACACGCACACACACACACACACACACACACACACACACACACACACACACACACACACACACACACACACGCGCGCGCGCGCGCGCGCGCGCGCGCGCGCGCAGGTGCGCGCTCGTGCACACATAGGAAAGAATCGTGTATTTGGTTAACTTGGCAGACATTGGCTATGACGTCTTCTTCCTACCTTTACGAGAACTCTTTACAAAAATGTATATGGTTTACCACACGCCAACCTCTTTACCCTATTCCTTTAGAGCGATTCGCTTCTGTCACCCCTTCGTTCTTTACTCCCTTTCTTCCTTCCTTCCTTCCTTCCTTCTTTGCTTCCTTCCTGTCTCCTGTGACTTTTGTCCAGCGGGTGGCTGCATCGTTTCCTTTCGCTTGAAAGACTTCAAACAGGGAGCTGCCATTGCCTCCGATGTGAGCACTGTCAGCACATCGGTTAAACAATGACAGTCCTTTCCTCTGACCAACACACATGTTGTTGTTGTTGATGTTGATGATGATGTTGATGTTGTTGTTGTTGTTGTTGTTGTCTTGCCGTTGGCTGCAGCGTTTCCTTTCGCTCTGAAGACTTCAAACAGAGAGCTGCCATTGTAACCGGCTTGAGCACTGTCAGCACATCGGTTAAACAATGACAGCCTTTTCCTTTGACCAACACACATGTTGTTGTTGTTGCTGCTGTTGATGATGATGGTGATGATGATGATGATGATGATGTCATTGTTTTTGTTGTTGTTGTTGCTGTTTTGCCGTTGGCTGCATCGTTTCCTTTCGCTTGGAAGACTTCAAACAGGGAGCTGCCATTGTCACCGGCTTGAGCCCTGTCAGGACATCGGTTAAACTATGACAGTCCTTTCCTCTGACCAACACACATGTTGTTGTTGTTGCTGCTGTTGATGATGATGGTGATGATGATGATGATGATGATGATGTCATTGTTTTGTTGTTGTTGTTGCTGTCTTGCCGTTGGCTGCATCGTTTCCTTTCGCTTGGAAGACTTCAAACAGGGAGCTGCCATTGTCACACGCTGAGCACTGTCAGGACATCGGATTAAACAATGACAGTCCTTTCCTCTGACCAACACACATGTTGTTGTTGTTGATGTTGATGATGATGATGTTGTTGTTGTTGTTGTTGCTGTCTTGCCGTTGGCTGCATCGTTTCCTTTCGCTCGGAAGACTTCAAACAGAGAGCTGCCATTGTAACCGGCTTGAGCACTGTCAGGACTTCGGTTAAGCAATGACAGTCCTTTCCTCTGACCAACACACATGTTGTTGTTGATGATGTTGATGATGATGATGTTGTTGTTGTTGTTGTTGTTGTTGTTGATGATGATGATGATGATGATGATGATGATGATGATGATGATGTCGTTGTTGTTGTTGTTGTTGGTCTTGCCGTTGAGTGCAGCGTTATTTCCTGCTTGCAACCCTTCAAGCGGAGTTGTCATAGAACTGTCATTGTGTCAGAGTCCTTTCCTCTGACCAACAGACGTGTTGTTGTTGTCCGTCACCATATGTGAAGGACTTTGCGGTCGTGTTTTGTTTTTTTCCTGTCTGTCCCAAGGATATCTTCCGAACGGGTTGGCACAATCGCTTCAAATTTTGTGTGGAGGTGTGCCACCTTAATAGGAAGAGATCCGAACATGAATTATCAAGGTCAAGGTCATGACCTTGGCGTACGACCTTGCAAACCGAAAATCTTTAAGGGGTCATAACTTCCACACCGTTAGTCTTAGAGTCTTCAAATTTGGCAGGGAGGTACTTTGGCTTATACCCTTTCTGATGATGGCATACCGATCAAGGTCAAGGTCACGGTCCGGGAGATCGGTAGGCCTTGGAAGTGGTAGGGGTCTACAAACTGGGTTTTAAGCTTTATTTTCCACATTTGTTCTTGACAAAAGCGCTTCAGATTGTGTGTGGTACTGTATACCCTAGAGTAGAAAACATCCGAGCATAAATTATCGCCATGCTCACCTTGACCTTGAAATTTGACCTTGAAAACCGAAATTTCCTTCTTTGCGCTATATATTTATTCTTCAAGCTGTATCTCGGGAACTAGAAGACAGAATCCCTTCCCATTTTGTGTCAGGATGTGACACTAAGAGTATAACACAGTCGTACATAAATTATCCCTCGGAAATAGAATGTCGCCGAGCGGCAGACATGTTAAATGCCACTGTCTCAGTATTAAGGGTGTGCACCCCACCGACATGTCTCTATCTTCCAATTTTGCAAATCATACATACAATCACTTGATATTTTGTGTGTGGATGTAATACAACATGTAGGATAATCATGTTGGTGCCTAAATAATGCTACGGGGTGTCGCAAGTGCGTGGCATTGCTGGTGACGGACATGTCTGCCGCTCGGCGACGCCCTTGTTGTTGTTGTTGTTGTTATTGTTGTTGTTGTTGTTTTGTCATCGGGTGCAGTGTGTTTTCCTGCTTGCAACCCTTCAAACGGAGTTGTCATAGAGATGTAAGCCAGTCTCATTGTATGACTGGATATTTCAACATCAACACACAAGAAAACGGCAAACTGCAAAGATAGCAAAAGGAGGAAAAAAGAACGCTTCCCCTCTACAATCCAATCTGTGAATCATTCACTTAAAACCATGCGATCACATTATCTTAGATATTCTACTTATCTCGTGTTACAACTCTAATATGAGCATTATGGTTATATAATTTGCTAACGTCTAAAAAAAGAAGACCCGATGCGATGATATTTTTTCTGCAATTTCTGTAATTTCGGAAATAAACCTTGAAACCTTGTAAAGGAATGAGATATTAAATGAAACAATGGGAGATGTTAAACACTTTGCTATTGGTTTTATGGGCATTCATGTGTCATTGTATGTACATCTTTTTAAATCTACATTACAATCATTATTTGCAGGTTTTGAATGCGATAGTTTAACCCTTTCACCGCCAGCCATATTTCAGCCCAAAAGTTCCATAAAATGTACCTGGGTAGAGAACAACATCTGTCTGCAATATTGGGGATTCTTCTGTGACATACATAAAATAAGGTCTATCCTTACTTCCCAAAACTAAGAGAATAGGATCTTTGGATATAATAGACCCCAATTTGATGCCTTTTAGTGACATAGGTGTTAAATCACTGTGGTGCTAAAATGCGACTTTGTCGGTGAAAGGGTTAAAAGAGAGAACCGAAATAAAGGCATTTTCTTTCTTTGTGTTCCAGGATCTTCAGAAAGCAGCAGTGACACCAGACATGGCGTTGACGCTTCTTCATCTCATGACATACTTCAGGCTCTAACCGTCGCCCGTCACCGCTTCTCACAACACCACCACCACAACCAACAACAACAACAACAAAAACACACTCAACCATGACGTCACGAGTCCCAAACCTTCCGTCACCTACATCCGATGACGCGGATCAGACTATTGACGTCAGAGCATCGAGCCCGCTCAGCGATGCTGCTGCTGATGATGGTGGTGATGGGGATGACGACAACAGCAGGGGAAGAGACGCTGTGTCGAAGTGCCCTGTTACGTGTAACGGGTTGATACGGAACAACAGCTTACCCACCGTGTCTTCAGGAGCTCCGTACTCTTCTTCCCCTTCCTCCTCCTCCTCCTCCTCCTCCTCCTCCTCTCCACCGGGAAGGAGGAAGAACGTGTCCACGGTGTTCTCTTCCAACCACCGCAAGTCCTGGCAGCGGAGCTTGTCCAACTACAGCAACGAGAGGAGCAAAGACGCTTCGCCCTCTCCGGATTTTAGAGAGCTTCAGGAGCTCCGGCCCTCCACCACGCCCTTGCTGCGCCATCAACATTCTGTTCGCCATCACGAGGACGAGGACGAGGAGGAGGAGGTGGAGGCATCATCATTCCACGGCTCTGAATCGGGGCCCCGAAACCCTGCAGAAAGCCTCGTGCGGTCTCATTCCAAAGTTGTCGTGTATACCGACGAAGGCGTGTCGCGCTGCGTGACTTCTTTGAACGACGCGGAACTAGGTCAAGGTCATCAGAGTGAACATCTAGGTCAAGGTCGGGGGGTGAGCTGTGGGTGTGGGGAGCGAAGGTGTCGGTGCGGTGACGGGGAGGGAGGGTCGGGGAACGGGTGCGGGTCTCCTGTGGAGGGTGCGGCGGATTCCTCCACCGACGAGACGTGTCGCGTGTTGATGGAGGATGAGAGCTCAGGACTAGTCGCGCGAACGGCGGAAGATTCAGACTCCCTTTGTGACCCCGTTCCGTTTACGGAGTGCCGCCCACACGACCCCAGCAACCATCGTCTTCGCCGCCCCCTTCCCTCCAGAGACAACGACCTCACCCACTCTTCTCGGCAACCAGACAGCGAACCCGATTCCATAGAGCTGAAACAATACCCCAAAACCTCCGCCACTCACCCGCACGCTCACGTCGTTATCGAAGAAGACAAACGTCCTTCAACAAACCAAGTCAGCCACCAGCCAAAACCATCGACATCGGTCTCTCCAAGCAGCAACCAATCAGTGTCGGTTTTACGAACCAGCAACCAATCGAACCCTGTGTCTATCAGCAGCAGCAGCAGAAGCGGAAGTGGTCGCGGGAAGCTGAAAAACTCTTCAGGCTCGAAGAAAAGAGCTTCTTCCGGGTCAGACAGTCGACAGAAGCGCAGCAGAGAGATTGCCAAAGATCAGCACAGCGCGGAGGGTAAGAAGGGTCGTCGGCAAGGCACCAGAGCGTCAGAGGGTGGGGGTCCAGATGCACAGCCCTTGTTGTCCACGGCTAGGAGACACGCGGGGAAAGGAGGGGTGGCTTCAGGCGCCAAAGGTCTCTGCGTGGAGAACTCCCCGCTACACCGCTTCCACAGCATGGACTGCAAGGAGGCTTGTAGGTAAGCCCGAAAGTCAATACTACTGATAGCATTGATTATCATCATTAATCGTATAGTAGTATTTTCACGGAGCCACTTTAAAACTAAATGGATATTAAAGTTTAAAAATAAAGTGGTGGGTTGGGGAAATCCAAAGCACTAAGCAGCAACAAAAATAAAAACAAACCCGACGTTTCCGAGCATAACGGCTTCTTCTTTCCTTCTTCGCCAATAATAAAGAATCAGAAAGAAAGCTTATATAGCGCACATTCCAGGCTAGCCGCTCATGGCGCTTTACAACAAATAACATTTAACCAAATCACATCAATACCCATGCTCGCACTTCACACAAGCACATACACTGACGAACACAGCATATCATTGACATGCGCATGCCCACATACATATATGCACACAGATACACAAACACACACACACACACACACACACACACACACACATACACACCTATGCCTACACACGCACGAGCACAAGCACACACGTGCATGCATGGAAATATGCGCACATGCACAAGCACATGCCAGCGCGCGCATGCGCGCACGAACACACACACTGTCTGTCTCCCACCTTTCCCATGCGCGCACGAACACACACACTTTCTGTCTCCCACCTTTCCCACGCTCTTCCTCATCCGCACACGCTTTCATTCTCACAATCCGATCATGGTGGACAGTAGTGTTCAGAGAATAGATGGGTTTTCAGGTTAATAATACTAATAGCATTAGCTATTATCATTAATCGCAGTGTATTTATGGGACCAATTGTTCTACAAGAAAAAAATATCTTATCAAATCAAAGGCTGTAGATATTAAGGAAAGCAAAGTGTTCTTGCTTTGCGATGTGTATTTTTGTTGTCAATATTTCCCATCGTAAATAGGCCTATTATTCAACTATGACAGTTCTGAGAAAACGGTTGTATGGTAAAAAAAAACCATGTTGATGGATAAAGAATTCAATGATTGATACTACCTTTAACTAAATGCATTTGGTTTCCAATGACTAAAATAAAGGGTCTTTTGGTAAATAATAAAAATAAATAAATATTTTTTTTTTTTAATGAGTTTTGTTTCTAGACCATTCGGCTGCAGGTTGTTAACTTTTCCTTTTGGCTTTTTGAATTAAGCATTTTGATCCTTAACAAAGTAATTTGGTAATGTCAATGAGATAGTTTAAGATTATCCCAATTGTTGTCAATCGTAATTATATACACGACCGTTTGTAGGATTACTTCGTGTGATCATTATTTTAACACACTAGTGCATAAAATAGTTTTAAAATGGAACTCTAAAACACGAACAAGAAGCAACAAGGAATATTAACAGTCGTACCTACCTTTCCACGCATTTAAAAAAAAAATTATTGTATCAAATAATCATAATAATTGTTAACAGTAGATTTATTTTATTTTGTCTTGCCCAACATCATGATAATTTATCACCCTGTTTCACACAAAAACAGCATTAGCAACAGCAGCAGCAGCAGCCGCAACAAAACAGCTTCAGCCTCACCCTACCAAAGAGCACTATCCGTCAACACCCCCTCCGCCACCACCACAACCACCATAAGCACCACCACCCCCTCCACCACCACCACCATTGACATCCCCGCCCACCAAGCGGCTGCCGGGGCCGAGGACGGGTCTCGTCATCTCTTGCTGGACGACAACGTCAGGTCCGGTTCTCCCACTACGGGCAGCGGCGAGTCCGTGGGCGCCCCTGCTCTGAACGAGATGTACCGCTACCACGTGTTCCTCTCCCACTGCGCTCAGGACCTGGGCTGGGTTCAGGACGTGGTCGCCCGCCTGGGGTCGCCGCCTTACGGGTACCAGTGCGTGTACACTCCGGAGGTGGTGGATGAGGTGGGTGGGTGCCTGAATTGGGTGGTGTGTGTGTGCGTGTGAGGGGGGGGGGGGTGCGTGCGTGTGTATGTGTGAGTGTGTGTGTGAGTGTGTGTGTGTGTGTGTGTGCGCGTGCGTGCGTGTGTGTGTGCGTGTGTGTGCGTACGTGTGCGTGTGTGTGTGTGTGTGTGTGCGTGTGTGTGTGTGTGTGTGTGTGTGTGTGTGTGTGTGTGTGTGTGTGTGTGTGTGTGTGTGTGTGTGTGTGTGTGTGTGTGTGTGTGATGCAGAGAGAAAGAGAGAGAGACAGAGTGGGAGAGAGAGAGAGAGAGAGAGAGAGAGAGAGAGAGAGAGAGAGAGAGAGAGAGAGAGAGAGAGAGAGAGAGAGAGAGAGAGAGAGAGAGAGAGAGAGTGAGAGAGAGAGAGTGGGAGACAGCGGGGTGTGTGTGAGGGGTTAGACAGCGTGAGGAAGAGAGTGGAAGGGAAGGGTGTATATCTTCGAATTCCCCGCGCGTATATTATAATGTTTGTTTTTAATGCATGTTGTTCTTATGATGTCAAAGTTGTTATGCTTTATAGTAATCTTGTGTGACTCCTTTTTCTTCGTTCCTAAGCCTTTTGTTTTTTTATATTGCAACGGCGCCTGGAGCCTAGCGAGGGAACAGGCTTCACTTTCTAAAATGAATTATTATTATTATTATTATTATTATTATTATTATTATTATTATTATTATTATTATTATTATTATTGTTACATTATTATTATTATTATTGTTACATTATTATTATTATTATTATTATTATTATTATTATTAGTAGTAGTAGTAGTAGTAGTAGTAGTAGTAGTAGTATATGTGTGTGCTTGCTTGGTCTGTGTGTGTATGTCTGTGTGTGTATGCGAGAGAGAGAGAGAGAGAGAGAGAGAGAGAGAGAGGGGGGGGGGGGAAAGACATAATAAAGAACATCAGGGCTAATAATGGCAAGCAAATTCGTCCTTTAACCCTTTCACCGCCAAAGTCGCATTTTAGCACCACAGTGATTTAACACCTATGTTACTAAAAGGCATCACATTGGGGTCTATTATCCAAAGACCCTATTGTCTCAGCTTTGGGAAGTAAGCATAGACCTTAATTGTATATGTCACAGAAGAATCCACAATACTGCAGATGGATTTTGTTCTCTACCCAGGTAAATTTAATGGAAATGTTTGGCTGAAATATGGCTGGCGGTGAAAGGGTTAAACGTCCATTATGCTATCTAGAACACTACAACTCCTTCGCTTTCAGAACGTAGCTTTTACGCTGCCTGGCAAAGAAAGGTGTTTCTTAAAACCAAAGAATACAGGCCTGAAGAGACCTTGTATTATTGTCTGGACATAACATTTTAAACAGAAATTCGCGTAATTCGTTGTCTGTTTCTGCATACATTGATTCAGGGAAATTTATTGATTGCACCAAATCATTTCGTGCTTTAACCCTTTCACCGCCAACGTCGCATTTTTGCACCACAATGATGTAACATCCATGTCACTAAAAGGCATCAAATCAGGGTATGTTATCCAAAAACCACATTCTCTTAATTTTGGGAGGTAAGGATAGACCTTACTTTAAATATGTCACAGAGGAATCCCGAATATTACAGACAGATGTTTTTTCTGTACTCAGGTAAATTTAATGGAATTTTTTGCCGAAAAATGGCTGGCGGTGAAAGGGTTAAGCATAGTTAAATCAGTTCCTTTTACACGTAAACCTATATTTTCATTGCATTCGTATCATCGGTCTGGAAGCAATAGCTCAACAACTAACGGGACCCCAAAGTTAACTCATTCAAGTCGTTCCACCCATATATGGCTGGAATTAATAATATAAAGCTGTCAATTTGATGATTTTATTTCAAGGGAAGTAAATATGTGAGCACACCACACTTTGGTCACTTATAAACTCGCTTCTCTCCCTTAGACCACACTTTTGCCTCTTGCTATGCGTTTGTAGTGGTTTGAAGTGGGGGAACTAATTGCTGTAGAGAGTTTTTCTATGTAAAGTCTCTATATTAAAAAAAAGTCTGATCTACCATTCCAAGCATGAAGAAAAAAACTGTAATCTTCTTTCATTTCTCTTTTTGTTTATGTCTGTTTTGTTTGTGTGTATGGCTGGAGTGATTTGTGAGGATTTGTTTTAATAATTCAAAATCAATGCGAGCAGCCGCAACTTTAACTTTGTAAGCATTAGTTCATTGGGGTTTCTTTGAAGAATTAGGGCTGTTAATGAGATATCGCTTCAAATGTTTGCCTTGCCAACAACAGTAGATATATCTATATATATATATATATATATATATATATATATATATATATATATATATATATATATATATATATATATATAGGGAGAGAAAGGTGGCAGAGTGGTTATGACGTTCGCCTGCCAAATGTAATGCGTGACTGCAACGTGAGTGACCCGGGTTCGAATCCCGGCCTCGCCCTTTCTTTCTAGTTCGACGGGAAAATCGAACTGAACGTCGAGTCCTTCGGATGGGGACTTAAAGCTAGTCTGACCCGTGCGCTTTACGCACGTAAAAATCCCACGGCAGTTGAAAGTCGGTAAGATCAGGGATAAATCCCGCCGCCTGGTATGGTCAAATTGATAGCTAGGTTTTCCCAAGTCTGCCCCCCCCCCCTCCTTCACCCTAAAGGGCCTCCCCCCCCCCCCCTCCTCCTTCACCCTGCCCCCCCCCTCCTCCTCACCCTGCCCCCCCCCCCCCCAAAAAAAAGGGTAAGCGCTGCTCTTGCGGCGACGCACTCTCCGGGGGAGAGCAGCCCGAATTTCACAGAAATAAGTCTCAAATACCAAATACCAAATTCCATTTTGACTTTTTTTTGAGTAGCCACGCTTTTGTGATTTTCGAATTTGGGGGTGGCGTTGATTGTTGGGCTATTGTATCAACAACAACAAATAACGAACGCTATAGCATTTCAGATTCTAGTTTTGAAATAGTGGAATTAAACATCTTCAAAATTCAAAATGATTAATAAGGTGAGCCATCTTTGTTTCATGCGCTTGCAAGCAAGTGGCCTTTGAATTATTTTGAGTAGTAATATATATTTCAACGAAGTTAGAAGAGAAAAAATAAATAATAATTTTAAAAAACCCATAAAAAAACCAAGGTTGACATTTTCAGAGCCATGGAAGCGCCCTTTCCTGAAGAATTACGATACGACTGTCACTATTATGAAATGAAAATAACCCTTGTAGGATCTCGAGTGTGTTGTGCGATTGTATTGTCTTTTGTCGATATGATGATAGTAGAAACCCGATTTAATTTCAAGGAAAGATGACGTTAATCCATACCCTGTCCTTTCCAGCGAATCTGAAGTAGAGGGAAAACCCAGGAGAGACGGCTAAGTGTGTCTGATCATTTCGATCCGTTTTAAAACACCCGATCCAGTGGACGTCATTTGCTCTTTAGTAACGTTTACCAGCCGAGGAACGAAGATGGTGATGTTTTCAGTGCTGTTTGTGATCCAGCACCACGAAAGGGACATTAAGTCGCTGGGCTAGTTTCTCACAACAGGCTTGCAAAGTAAAAAAAATATCATTTAAACAAAAATCAGTTTTGAGTTATGGGTATTTTCGTGCTCTATAACATCACATCTTTCATATTTATAAAGGACAATATTTGTTATGATCTCTAAATACTCCAAAACATGTCTTAAAATGAGTAGGTCAAATGCTCATAAAACGTTACAAGAATGGGTCTTAATGCATTTTCTTCAGCTAGGCTAAGCTTCATACTGTGATTTCTACAAATGGCCAACAGTCACCCTACCAATTCCAAATGCTCATAAAACGTTACAAGAATGGTTCTTATATCATTTGAAAGCGAATTGCCTTCAGTTTCTAACAGTACCATTTTCTCAGAATGATCATTTTGACACTTAATGTCCCTTTCTTGGTGCTAGGTCACATTTGTCTGTTTGTTACTGACTATGTATGTCATGTTAACGCAATAACGTTTGAACGGAGGGACCTACTTAGGATATCTAGGCCAAGTTCGAGCATGAAGGTCATTGAACAAAGATCAAGGTCACTGGAGCAGAAAATGCGCCGCGCGGCTGGTGATATAGCGTCTTAGCGCTCTGGTTTGACGCTCTGTTCAACATCTTGGGTGTAGGCCTACCTTTATCTGCTCTTTCAGAACAAAAAACAATTGCCATTCTTTCTCAATGTATAAGATCTATACTGTTAGTATGTCACAAATCGCTATTCTTCCTATCTCCTTTTAAACTTGTATATACTTTCTTTCTGCCTGTCTCTGTCTTTGTCTCTATCTATCTCTCTGTCTCTTTCTATCAGTCTCTGTCTGTCTCTCTCTCTCTCTCTCTCTCTCTCTCTCTCTCTCTCTCTCTCTCTCTCTCTCTCTCTCTCTCTCTCTCTCTCTCTCTCTCTCTCTCTCTCCCCCTCTCCCTCCCCTATAAATGCATGAACCATAAAATGAATACATAGGGAATGCTTGTGTGAATGACTTTTACTCTCTTATGCTTGTTAACTGTATCATCTTCATTTAAAAAATGTTCGTCCGCTGCAACATGCGTGTGCATATAAGACAGGGTTTGATTGTATTACCTTACTATGTATGACTGCGTTTTGCATGCTCTTTATATTGGTTTGTTTGTCCCTTTTTATTATTTTTTAAGAGGACTGGATGTAAAAACAGCATGTACTATTGCTTATTCTATTACCCTCTATAAATAAAATTAATTAATTCATTCATTCATTCACTCGTTCTCTCTCTGAAGGTTCTGTCCCTTTTCCTTATTGGTGTTGATTTTCCAGATGTTGATTGATTTTCAACATTCATTCAAATGACAAAAATAACAAGCAAGGTTTTCTTGTTCCAACGTCTGGGCGCGTGCCTTCGTCCAGGGTATCTTTATTTTCTTGATTGATGGATTGATTGATTGAGTATGATAGAACT